>CM055403.1:153503623-153656883 GCA_029228625.1 Pseudolycoriella hygida | reverse complement strand
TTTGCTGACAACATCCCCTAACGGCTCGTAAAAGGTGTCAAGATCGCCAGCACTGCTACCCTCGCACGGGCTGTAAACACTAACCAGCCGATAAATACCTCCTGTCAGCTTAATGGAGACCCACATGATCCTTTCACTTACATACCGCACGTTCAAAACAAACTTTTCTAATTCCCTTTTGATAGCCATTCCAACTAGCCAGTTCGCCCTACCAGACTGAACACCAGACGAAAACACTTTATAACCGCCCACCAGTTCTTCGCGCTGCCCTTTCGTCCTAATGTCGCTCAACGCTAATACATCTACACCATAATCCATTGCCAAGTCCACCAACTCACCCTTGCGACCCCTAAAACCCCCATTAACGTTTAGACTTCCAATAAACAAACCATCAACCTTTTTACATTGCCTGATCGCCAACGATGGGGTACCGTTCGAGTCCCGCATTGGTCGTACCCCGTGACCAACACTCGTCCGAGGCTGCCTATGACCGTTTTTACCAATATTGAATACAGTGGGACGGCCTGGTAAGCCGAACCGCACTGGAAGTTCAAGCCTCAATGGGGACATCACACACGTGCCTGAGATGCCAAGCGCAAGCTCATTTATTTTTGCCAAAAAAGAATTGCTATATGAATAGCGAAGAAGTTAACCGTAACCGCAGACAAACACCTACTTGAAATTCTATACCAAAATCACAAACACAAAACGCCGATTGTTTTGCATGAAGAAAACAAAACAAACACCCGAAAAACGCTGTAACTTTGAGGTTATGTGAGCACTACGTTGCTTGAAAAGAAAATGCAGATTTTAATTGATATCTAAAAAAGTTACAAAAACACACACGAATTTAACTTAACTTATTTACGAGAAACTGTGATTTAAAACGCGAAGAGGGCAAAAAATAAACGAAACTTACTCAGAGCAAAACAAACACGTCCATATCTGCCGCCATCTTGACTTGAACTTGAAACCGAAAAGTTCAACAATAAAGAATTTATAGAAGTTGGAAGATTAATGCCAATATTTATACAAAAAATGAAATGAAAGCTGAGAAGGTTTCAAAAATGTTCGCCGCTGCCGTCAAAAATAAAATTGACTTGCGCTGCTGCCGAGACCACACTGCATACATTCTATTGTATTTGTAGCAGTATTTTTCTATTTTTTACTCTTCTATCTACTTTTGTTTAGAGTTAGCGCTATAAACTAGTGGTAGCGGTAGCGCTAGCGGCGCTAGTAAAATTGAAATAGCTAAAGGACTTTTTTTATTAAAACAATTCAACCCGAAATTCTTTCGGGTAATAGAACTCGAACCGAAATTTTTTCGGGTAACAGAACTCGACCTGAATTTTTTTCGGGTAATAGAACTTGGCTCGAATTCTTTCGGGCGGTCGGGTTACGGGTTTGAATTTCGAGGCGGGTCGGGTCGGGTATCGGGTTAAAATTTTTTGAAAGGAACTGAATTTTGAAATTTTGCGATTGCTTTCATCATACTTTTTTTTTTAAATATTTTTTGTTTGTTAAGGTTACGAAATGGGACAATGTGTCACAGAGTGTAGGTGGTGCTCCAAAAATCGACAAACAATGGGGGCGGGTTCAAAGGACGGTCCCCAATATATGTCGCACTATTTGACGTTTAAAATGTCATTTTGACAATTAGAGTAGACCGACTTTTGAAAACAAGACACAAAATAAATTATTATAGACGATAAAGTTTGGTCTAGATTCTGATCATTTACTGTAAAATATTAGACAGGTGTGATTTTTGATGAACGTATTGAAATAATAAGAAAAGCAACCCCGCACAATGAGCGATTTATAAGCAACCCCGCAGCGAAGCGATGAAACATAAGCTTTCGATCAACAATTCTTTTTTGGAGTGTGTTCATAAATGACGTCTGCATTTGGGGGGAGGTCTAAGAAAACTTCATATAAAAAAAATCTTCAATTACATGGAACATTACACACAACATGTCGTGATACATAACATGACACATGAACATAAGAAAGCGGGGTCAAAGGGTTATACTTACCCTTTCTGCTCTTAATTTATCCGGCTACTATTTGAACTCCTTGTGCTCCACCCGAAGATCAGTGAAACGAGCATGAATCCATCCGCTCTAATTCCTAGTTTTCCAAACTCAAGCGGGAAAATTTTTCAAATAATTTTTTCTGTAAAACCCATCAAACGGAATCATTTTTGTAATGACAATCATGTCAATTAAACCGCAAAAAAGCCCCTTTTGCAGCCTAAAATGCTGTGAAAAAACCTTTCCATTCTTTTGCTGTAAAAGGCTGTAAACAACGTCTAGCTCGTCCGCATATTAAATTGATTAATATTTAGTGTTGTAATTTAGCAAACTTGATATTTTCTGTCGGATTAAATAGCTTCAAATGATTCAATAAAGTCACAAGTGCAAAGTTCGAAAATCCACCGTACACATAACCTTTAAACCGAAAGTCATTACAAAAGTGAAATTCAATTCCACAGTCAAAAATGACTTTAAACGAATACAAATTGAGCTGTGAACTATTCGGTCATTCCTTAGATGTACGGGCCGTTGCGGAAGGAATTAATTGCATAATATCAGCATCACGGGATAAAACGGCAAAAATATGGAATGCCGAAGGGTAAAAAAAGTGCATTTTTCGAGAATTGTTCATAGGAAATTTTTATTTCAGCGCTGGATACGTGGAAGCAACAACTTTAAAAGATCACTCTAACTTCATCAGTTCGCTATGTGTTTTAGAAGGAGGCCAACTAATTTGTACGGGAAGTAACGATGCCACAATTTGCGTTTATACACCGGGGAGTGTAGTTCCAATAACAGTGCTCAAAGGTCATACGAACACTGTTAGTACCATGGCGGCTGGTTTTGAGCCAAATTCATTGGTATCTGGTAGTTGGGACAAAACTGCTCGAATTTGGACTATTGCTGGATTCGGTCCATCGCAATCCAATAGCCTCGTTGGCCATGAAGCTGCTATATGGGCCGTTGTAACTTTATCGACTGGATATTATGTCACTGGATCAGCTGACCGAAACATTTATTTTTGGAATAAAAAAGGGGAAAAGGTGAAGGTTTTTAAAGGACATACCGACTGTGTGCGTGGTCTCGTTGAAATAGGACGTGGTGGTCTAATAAGCTGTGGCAACGATGCGACAATAAAAATCTGGAGTGAAGATGGTGAGTGTGTGAAGGAGCTGTTTGGACATAGTAACTACATCTACACAATGGCCTTGAATAAGGCAATCGGTCAAGATGTTTTCGTAACGGGAAGTGAAGATAGCACGATTCGAATGTGGAATTCAAGTGGAGAACTAGGTGATGCAATAACATTACCCGCACAGTCGGTGTGGTCAGTGGCTTGCTTAGCTAATGGTGACATTGTTACGGGAACCAGCGATGCAGTTGTTAGAGTTTTCACCAAAGATCCAAGTAGATATGCTAATGAAACGGTTATGAAGGCGTTCAATGTGGCCGTTCAACAACGAAAGGTAGACACAGAAATGGAATTAGGAGGCATGAAAGTTTCTGAGTAAGTTTTTCGATAATCCTTGGTTTGTAGAGATAACTTTCTGTTGCTTGTAGACTGCCTGGACCGGAATCTCTTTTAACAGAAGGAGAAGAAGGACAAACAAAAATTGTTCGTCATACTGACGGGAAACTAATGTGTTATCAATGGACGAAGAATGAGTGGATTTGCTTGGGTGATGTGACTGGAGCATCGGGTGGATCACAGAACAACTCTGGCAAAGTTCTTCACGAAGGCATAGAGTACGACTTTGTATTCAATGTCGACATATCGGATTCAGCGCCAGCAATAAAATTGCCATATAATGTTGGAGAAGATCCGTGGATGGCCGCACAGAAGTTTATTCACAAACATGAATTGCCACAAGTATATCTGGAACAAGTTGCTAATTTTATTATCAAAAACTCTGAGCGAACAGCACCGAGCATGACAGCTCCAGTGAGTAGGTAAGCAAAACTATTAACATTGTTAGAGCTGGTAGGACTGCAAAGTTTTTCAGCTTACTATTAACCTCAAGAACGAATAGAGAAAATACCTCAGACCGTTAGAAAAATGTATTCATTCAGCTCTAGCGATTGTTTGCTTTGTTCACCGTTTTTTAAATTAATAAATTGACTTAACTAGCGGTTATCAAGACCCATTCACTGGTGGCGCCCGATACATCCCGGGAGGTGGTTCTAGTAATTCGAACAATGCAGGCATGGTTGATCCATTCACTGGTGCGTCTAGTTATCGCTCAGCTGAAGCTCGTAGCGAAGTCACCAGCAATAGTCCAAGAACCACAATTTCAACTGGAATTCGTCATTTTCCTCATAGCAAACGTGTTACCTTTGACATATGTGACTCGTCGAAAGTGTTGAACAAGTTAAAGTAAGTCAACGTGACATTTTATTTCATTCGCTCGATTACAAATTCGAACATTTCAGTGAATTTAATTCCAAAGTTGAAAGTGACATCCTTCGAATTTCCACGGAACAGCTACAGGATTTAGATAAACTTACACAAGTCGTAAGTGAACTCATTTTAATCTATTCGAAAAACGTCCATTAAAAGTGAAGAGGCTCCAATTCCTCAAATTGACTTTTGGACGAAGTACGAAGGTCCTATACGTTTACTACAAACAATTTTATTGTAACATGGGGTAGATCAAGGTGGGAGTTGGGGGGATGTATATATTATCGTCTAGAGATAACGAATCAGCAATAAAAAAAATGTCCGTCTGTCTGTCCGTCCGTCTCCACTTTTTTTTTCCAAACGGCTCAACCGATCACCCTAAACTTTTTTTCCTGAAAGGTACATGCCTCCCATGATTCAAGTTCGAAGATGAACAAAATCGATTAACAGGTTTCGGAGATATGGTTGAGAAAGTGACCAAAAACATGGTTTTTCGACGGTCGGTGAAGCTTTTTCGCAAATATCACAGCAAGTATAGCACGGAAATTGCTCATGTTGGTGTCAAATGAAAGGATTTGATGTGAGAAAAATGGCAAAAAATTTTTGTGGGAATCGGGTCGGGGCACCGGGACCAATGAAATCGACGAAATTGAGTTTCTTGGCGATATACGAAAACAGTTTTTCGTGTTTATTTCCTTAACTATGCAATATGGAGATTTACTGTCAAAAGTAAAGTTGTAGAGAATGAAATTTTAGGGAACACGTTTTTCAGGGTTTTGTGTAAAAGTGCCACAATCCTGGGATATGACCACTTCTAGAATTGGGAGGGATGATCCATATCTCTAGAACTATAAGAGGTAGAAAGTTGCTTCCAAAGGCAAAGTTGTAGAGAATAAAATTGTAGAGAACACGTGTTTCAGGGTTTTGGGTAAAAATGCCACAATCCTGGGATATGACGACTTCTAGAATTGGGCAAGATGACCCATACCTCTAGAACTGTAAGGGTTGGAAGGTTGCTTCCAAAGGCAAAGTTGTATAGAACAAAATTTATGAGAAAACGTTTTTTAGGGTTTAAGGGGAAAATAGCCCAATCCTTGGATATAACTATTTCTAGATTTGAATGCTCTGAGATGTACTTCGGTAGGGCATTTGAACTACCTTGGGTAATTTCTATGGATCTTTGAAATTCTTATAGTTATAAAAGAACATAAAACGTTGGATTGTCTGCTTATTAGTATATTAAGATACGTTCGAGTCTTTTTGCAAAATTTATTCTATTTGCCACATCTATTCTGTTTGTCACATCTATTCTGATACGTAGGGGGCTTTGCAACATTCGTCTAAACCAAATTGATTTTTTCCAATGCTTTCGGGTCATGCGACCATAACCATACTTCGACATTGGCTGATTCGAAGAAATTCTCTCATTTTTCGTGGTGTTGCCTGATTAAAATCAACTTGGTGTGACAATTGTTACGGTTGAAGGGGTCGGAGACTTAAAAAAGTGTTTGTATCCGGGTGTCTCGCGTGGAGTGCGTAGAAACCATAGACCATTCTCAACTAATAGTGCCACATCTATTATACTCGTAACGTCGATATCATGAACTAAAGATATTTCGCTCCAAATGTCAAAATTCTCTAATAAGTCAGTCTGCTTCCTAATGGCATACCCGTGGTCTGCTTCAAATGTCAATCGTTTCGAATGTGCTGGCTGCCATCTATTTTCGTTAAGAACTGCCTATAGCTTTGGATGTTCTTCAACTATCGAAGGCAAAGTTGTAAAAGACGTTTAACTCTATTGCCACAACAAGTTGATTTTAATTAGGTAGCACCACGTGAAGTGAGATAATTTCTCCGAACCAACCAATGTAGTTTAATATCATGGTCACATGACCTGAAAGCATCGGAAAAAAATCAATTTGCTGTAGAGGAATGTAGATGGAAGTGGCGAAGCCATAAACGAACATGCTTGCCAATTGAAACTGAGCTCAATGTCGGCGGTTCTAATGTTGAATTCGCAAGGTAGACAACTCTTAAAAATCCTGTTACTAAAACTAATCTTTAGAACATCACTAAGATATTTGGACCCGTAGAAAGTACAAAAGTTCTATACGTTTACAACAAGACATTTTATTGTAACATGGGTTAGATCGAGGCGGGAGTGAGGGAAATATCGTTTGGAGATGACGAATCAGCGAAAAAAAAAATTCTAAACGGCAGCACCAATCACCCTAAACTTTTTTTGGAAAAACTTAAGTTTTCTGGTCAAGTCGGTGATTGGGGTGGGGGGTAGTGCTAATGAGAGGGGACCACCCCATAGCTAAGAATCACTAGCTATTTGGTGGCGGTCACCTCCCTGAAAAGAGGGGGAGGTCAAAACTAAAAAAAAATTTTCCTTTTTTTACATTTTTTGTGTACTAGGAAGTGTTGGGAAGGGCTCGTTGAGTGGTTAAAAGGTGGTGGAAGAGTAACGGGAAGGCGGAGATTGCCATGAACATATATTAGGCACTTTAAAGAGCCCACATTAAGCAAAGTAGGCGCTTAAAAAAGCCTGTGTTAAGCAAAGTGAACGCTTTAAGTAGAAATTTTATCGATAATGTCGCTGAATGGACATCAATTTTGTGTGCACTCACCCAGGATACGCCGCGTAGACGCTGCTTACTTGTCATTGGCCCTCGGTTCATCCCTACAAAAGTATTTACCGACTCCAAGCCCCTCTCAGTACCATTATATCCAAGCAGGTATAATTGGTTGTTTATTTGTCATGGATCTTTTACGAGGGCCTCAAAGTACTTTCGGTTCTCTCAGCAAGCATAAAAAACGCAATACATCACGCGAAAACGAGTATTCCATGTGATGTAAATGACTATTGCAACTCTTCCTGCAATGTCCAGAAATTGTTGTCGTTGTCGCTGGTGACGACGTTTCCGCTACCATCGTAAAATGAACCAGCCAACTGACAGAATTCAGTAAACGGATGCTGATTCTTTACACTGCTCTACAAGCTCGCAAAAATAAATATCTGCTAAGCTTGCCCACTTTGGCAGTTATGCGTACCAACTACTTCTTTAGCGTGACGCCAAGATCCTTCTATGTTGTTTTTGTGTGCACCTGTTTCGGGATCTTTGAAGTTAATTGAATGGTTAATTGTGAGATGTTGGAAACCTTAGTCGGCCAGACAATTGTAAGCACGCCAGCTCGTCGAGCAAATGTCGCATACCGATATTTATTTTTCAATGATCCCATGCATGGTGCAGAGAGACGAAGTCGTGCATACGACACAACGAACAAAGCTGTCACCCATCTAGATGGACGCATCAAACCAAAAGGATGAATACTAAACGTACTTGCTCGATATATTGTTACTGAGAGTGGTTTGGAGTCGGTAAATACTTCGGTAGTGACGAGCCGATGGGTCCCCATCTCAGTACGAAGAAAAGGCCAATAGGTTACAAGTAAGCAGCCTTCACGCGGCGAATGCTTACATTATCGATAAAATTTCTACTTAAAGCGCTCATATTGCTTAACGTGGGCTTTTTAAAGCGCCTACTTTGCTTAATGTGGGCTCTTTAAAGCGCCCAATATGTTTTCATGGCAACCTCCGCTCTACCGTCATCACTTATCAAGCTCTTTTCAGCCCTTCCCAACACTTCTTAGTACACAAAAAATGTAAAAAAAGGAAAAATTTCTTTTTTAGTTTTGACCTCGCCCTCTCTTCAGGGAGATGACCGCCGCCAAATAACTAATTATTCTTAGTTGTGTGGTGGCCCCCTCTCATTAGCACTACCCCCCCCCCCCCACCCCAATCACCGTCTTGAGCAGAAAACTTAAGTTTTGCCACACAATTATATCAAGATTTGTCCAATGTTGATATATCAAGAAAAACCAATTGAGGCCGTTGAGGCTCTGAAGCTATGGACCGGGCGTGAACGAAGTTCGGCGAGGAAGCAGGTCAAGGAAGGGGTAAAAATTCTGGTCGAAGATTAAGGATATATCGCGTGGTGGTGAAAAAGAGGGCTGCGGGAGGATTTTGGGTAACGATGGCCAGTTGATTGCAGATAAGGGCAAAGTCCTGGAAATTTGGAGGGACTACTTTCAGGATCTATTTGCCTCTGTTAATCCGATAGTAGAACCTGATAGAGAAGCAGGTCCTAGCGCGGAGGGTGAGGAGGAAATAACATAGGAGAAGGTGTCACAAAAGGTCAGCAAAATGAAGGCAGGAAAATCCGCAGGTGTGGACGAAATTAGGACGGAATTTATTAAGCATAGCGGGCCAGGTAGGATTCAATAACTCTGTAGGATTTTTAATTTAGCAATGAAGTCCTCAGTCATGCCTACTGCGGTGTTAACGCTACGATCTTTAAGAAGGGCAACCGTACGGTTTGTAGCACTAACAGGGGATTTCGCTTCTGAGCATGGTGGGAAAGGTTTTTGCGAGTGTTCTAGTTGATCGGGTTAGGATTACAGTGGAACAGGTTCTTGACGAGGCTCAGAGTGGTTTCATACCTCTGAGCGGTTGTCAGGATCCGATATTTTGTCTCAGGCAAGCTATAGAAAAGCTCTTTGAGAGGAATATTGATCTATATTTGTACATCATCAACTTGGAAAAGGCATTTGATCGGGTACCGAGCTAAGCACCTCAGCGAGTATTGAATTAATGGAAGTTTATTGGGGGCTATTAAAAACATTTATTCAGAGAGCAGGGTTGCGGTAATTAGTGAGGTTTTCGAGAGTAATGAGGGCGTTCGTCAGAGTTGTTGTCTCTCTCCTCTTCTGTTCATAGTTTTCATGGACAAAATCATCAAACGGCCAATTTGCATGGTGGGAGACTGAAAGTGGGGGAAGTAATCACGAGAATCCTGGCCTATGCGGACGACTTAACTCTGTTAGTGAATAATGCCATGGATTTGCAGAAGGGGATTGCAAAAGGTGTAACAAAACAAAGGCTATACATGTCGGCAAATGTCGTATCTTGTAGTGTAAATGGGGAGCAGTTGGAACAGGTTTCAGAGTTTAAATATTTAGGATGCATTTTCTCAGAGGATGGCAAGTTAGTTAGGCAATTTGAAGAAAGGAGGAAATGGGAAATTTGCTATTCATAGCTCAATCTTCAGGCCAACGATTTTATATTGTAGTGAAAGTTGGGTGGACTGCGGTTACCTTGTGTATGACTCGGAGGTTTCTGATATTTGGGTTCTTTGGAGAATAGCAAAGATGAATCGGAGGCAACAGTGGGACAAACATATCACGAACGACGTCATCAGGGAAAATTTAGGGGTTACGTCAGTGGAAGAGGCGGCAAGGGTTAGTCGTCTGCGATGGTACGGGCACGTTGAGAGGGTGGGTAGCAACAGGCTGCCAAACAGGATATTGAATGCTCAGGTCTCGGGTGTGCGTCCTAGGGTTAGGCCAAGGAAAAGGTTTATGGACTCAATTAAATCAGATTTAGAAGTTAGGAGACTTTCTCTGGGCGACCAAACCATCTCCTTGGCAAGGGATATGAGGGCATGGAGGAGGGTGGTCCATGATTACCGGGCGTAAATCAAATCCCGTGTCGAATTTTCTTGTGAAAAAATCTCGTGGTAACTTCAGGGAAATTAATTGTTTTGAAGATTGTTAAGTCAGAGGAAGCGCGTCATTTTCACATAAAGCTAAAGAGAAGAGTGGTCTGTTCACTTAACATGGAAGAGATCCACTTACACAAAGGCACTTTTCTCATTTCATTTGTTTCTGTTGAAGGCCCCAAAAGACTACGAAAATGCGATACAAACTCTCCACCAACTTTTGAAATGGCCCAAAGGTATGGTTTATCCTCTGCATGTTATTCTAAACCTATTTCATGCATTTTTATTGTTACAGATTTGTTGTTCCCCATCTTGGACATTTTTCGCTTAGCTGTTCGACATGATGGTATATGTTCGGTTCTAGTTACTCCAGATTGTCTTCAAAAATTGATTGAAAGCTGTGCTCAATCCGCAGCAAATCAACTGATGGTCACTCGCTGTTTTGTTAACATGTTAAATCATGAAGTCGGTGTAAATTTGGTGAAAAGTCGATTTTTAGACATCGTAAGAGAATTTTGTAGAATAAAACAAGGAAGTCAAAATTTACAGGTAAATTTGTCGTGTCTTGTCAACGTAGAATACATTAAAAATTCGATTTTCAGATTGCAATTTCTTCGTTCTACTTAAATGTAACTGTTTGGCAAATTGAATTTGCTGACCGGGAAATAGTTCGACTGACAACCGAAGGGCTTTTGGAATCCCTCAAATGGATGACTGATCTTGAAGCGCTGTATAGGGCATATCAATCACTCGGTAACTTAACATGCACTCCGTTCGGGCAGATAACAAGCGCTCAGATTATTTCCGTTGATGTTGTGGTTGATAAAATTCGTGACTTTATGAGTGATGTGCTGCCAACTGGTTTTGAGAAGTTAAATGAAATTGCCAGAGATTTAACTGCTGCATTGTAGTTTGCTTTATACATAAATTTCTAATTTCACTTTGACTCGCAAATTAGAAAATAAAAAAAATTGTAATTTTAAATTCAAATTTTATTTGCTACTTGACGGTCCAGCAGGATCTGGCGGTGTTATCTTTGGAAGTGTTCCTGATGATTTATTTCTTCGCACCTCTTGCAGCAATTCGTCTATCCATTTCGTTTCGGGAATGTGTTTCGCCCATTCTGGTGGCTCTATTGCACCCAATGTTACTTTTGACATCACAGACTTTATCTACAAAGAGATTTGATAATGGATCTCAAATGCTACAAAACCCCGAGAAATCTCATGTTTATCTCAACTAATTCAGGGCCAACTATGGAAAATTTTCCCTTCATAGATGGAGTAAACATAACACGTCATGTCTCGTTGTTACTGAAAACATGTCACTTTACCTCAACGATGAAGGAGAAATTCTCCGGTAGTTGGCCATAAAATAATTCAGGTGAACGTGAGATTTTTCTGTATGAATGAATAAACCACTACGACTATAGAAAAAAAAATTTCTGACTCATATGAAAGGATTTGAAAGAGTGGGAGTTAGACATATGAGGAGAAGTAGAGTACCATCTCTCTGGAGGCGAAATGTAAGCAGCTAGGGAAATCCTACATCCAGCAGTAGATACATATAAGCTGAAAAGGAGGAGGAAGAAGAGCAGAGTAAGAAATGGTGGAGGAGTTTAGTTAATTTAGTGACATTATCGATCTGTCCGTGCTACCTTAATGGTTGTTCTCTTCATTGACTCTCTACATAGAAGCTAAAGCACAAGATTAATTGAGTGCGGACGCGTTAGAGTAAAAACCGAGATTGAGTAAATAGAACACGAAAAAAATGTCAGATACCTCGTCACTTTTGGTTGAATCTATTTTTATGTCCAACTCATCGGGACGTGGAGCATTCCAAATTTCACATGCAATTTCCGTATCGGCAGTGGGAAGCTGGTCATCGTTGGTTGATATTTGAACTTCCGTACTGTCCTCATCTTCATCATCACTATCTGGCACATCTTCTAAGTTCAGTTGTTCATACCCAGCATATGGATCCATCGACGGATTCGTTTCATTATCGTCACTGTCATTCACTTCTTCGAATCCGTGCATGGGCAGTGAATTCGTTGAAGGAGGGTGCAGTTCATTTGATTCGTCTGGATAGTTTGGTGATCCCATTTTATGCGATTGATAAAGACACTCGATAACTTGCTAATGTTTTGGTATTTTGACAGTGAAAAATGCGTTCCGCTGTAATATTGTGTCAATAGTTTCAAGCCGTGGACGCACATAGAAATGACAGCTGACTTACTGGTAAAAATCGCGATGTGAAGTTCTTACGGTTTCTAGTAAATTTTTCAAACATTTAATGTAAGATTTTTTCAAGCAAAAACTGGGGTTTGTGTTGCCTGGGAGATGTATGTAGGTTCTTACTATTCCGTACTTGACCATTGCGACTTTGCTCATAATGAAACGAAGTTCACAATGTAACAAAACTTTTACAGCAGATGATATGAAGAAGTCCACGCTTTTCTTTCTCGCAAACATGCGAAAAAGAAGATTTAATATGGGAAGATGTGCATTGTGCAAGTAACGAAGGTATGCGGAAAGCTGGTTTGAATGCGCGTGTGAAAATAATAATTCCTTCTCGGTATCCAAAATCCGATTTTACCATATTTCCCCGTATCCATGAAATGTGGTAAAATTTCCCGGTGATAGAATATTGACTTCAGTGCCGTAATGAGAAATTCTGGACCCAGGGATAGAAAACATTGACCAAAATTGTGATACTGAAATGTCAGGCGAACAATTTTGATATTTTTTCATTTGTTCTTCAAGTGCAGTTGTCTGTCTTTGCACTTGTTCTATATAATAGCTAGCTTATTTATCGCTCGCGACATTTTTGAATTGTAGGGTTCATATAAGTGAAATTTGAGTTCCAGGCGTAGATTTAATAAAGAAATGATTAAGAATCGCAAGCGGAACGAACGAAATTTTTTTAAACTAAGTCGTCAAAATCTCAATCAAAATTTGCAAAGGAGTTGTTAAAATATTGGTAAACAGTTCATTAAAAATCGCGAACGGAGCGAGCGAGATTTTTTTGAACTTTTTTCGACAAAGTCGTTGAAATCTCAACCAAAACCATTCGGGATTTTCAATCATTTTAACTTCAGATCATTTCCCTTTTTATTACCTTTAGTTAACATTTTTTAGCTTGAAGTCTTTTCCCATTTTCAGACCATTTCCTATTTTCAAGCTATTTCCCAACTTCATCAGAAAGTGTTTGATACCACTGATACTGTGAATCTCCACACACGCCGACGACCTATAGTTCCCGGTCAATTATATTACTCAATGCACTATACTTCCCCGTGTGTTATATTTTCCGGTCAGCTGTAGCTCTCGCAAGTGAGCCGCAACGATTTCACGGAGAGCTAAGTTTCCCTTTTAGCTATACTTCCCGGTGAGCCGCAACGACTTCACGGTGAGCTGTACTGGCTGTACTTTCGGGTGGGCTAAATTTCTCAATCAGCTATACTTCCGGGTGATCCGCACAACTGCCCGGCGAACTGTACTTCCCGATTAGCTAAATTTCCCTGTCAGAAATATTTCCCGGTGAGCTTCACGACTGCCTGGTGGACTAAATTTCACTGTCAGCTATATATCCTGGTGAGTGGCACGACTTACCGATTAGCTGTACTTCCCCGTGGGCTAAATTTTACTGTCAGCTATATTTCCCAGTGAGCCGCAGCACTTCCCGTTGGGCTAAATTTCCCTGCCAGCTATATTTCCCGGTGAGCTGCACGACTTCCCGGTGGCCTACATTTCTCTGTCAGCTATACTTTCCGGTGAGCCGCACGACTTCACGGTGAGCTGTATTAACCGGTGGGCTAAATTTCCCAATCAGCTATACTTCTGGGTGAGCCGCACGACTTCCCGGCGAACTGTACTTCCTGGGTTAGCTAAATTTCCCTGTCAGAAATATTTCCCGGTGAGCCGCACGACTTCCCGGTGGACTAAATTTCACTGTCAGCTATATATCCTGGTGAGTGGCAAGAATTACCGATTAGCTGTACATACTTCCCCGTGGGCTAAATTTTTCTGTCAGCTATATTTTCCAGTGAGCCGCATCACATCCCGGTGGGCTAAATTTCCCTGTCAGCTATATTTCCCGCTGAGCCGCACGACTTCCCGGTGGGCTAAATTTCCCAATCAGCTATACTTCCCGGTGAGCCGCAACGACTTCACAGTGAGCTGTGCTTAAGGGTGGGCTAAATTTCCCATTCAGCTATACTTCCGGGTGAGCCGCACGACTTCCCGGCGAACTGTACTTCCCGGTTAGCTAAATTATTCGGTCAGCTATATTTTTCGGTGAGCCGCACGACTTCCCGGTGAGCTCTACTTCACGGTGGGCTAAATTTACCAATCTGCTATACTTCCAGGTAAGCCGCACCACTTCACGACGAACTGTACTTCCCGGTTGGCTAAAGTTACCTGTCCGCTATATTCCCGGTGAGACGCACAACTTGCCGATTAGCTGTACTTCAGCGTGGGCTAAATTTCCCTGTAAGCTTTATTTCCCAGTGAGTCGCACGACTTCCCGGTGGGCTTAATTTCCGTGTCAGCTATATTTAACGGTGAGCCGCACCACTTCTCCGTGAGCTATTCTTCCGGTCAGCTATATTTCCTGGTGAGCTGTACTTTCCGTTTCCGGGCAGCTATATTTCCCATGAGCTTTACTTCAAACTTTAAATTGGGAAAAAATTAGCTTTTGGCGAATTTTCATTATTCATTATTCCCACATTTTCCGGTATTCACATTTTTCGCCATATACCAAGGATACACACGCGCATGAATGTATTATATGTGTAATGAAACTTTCGTTCTGAGAATGCTCGCGGAGTAATATCACATAACATAAATATTTGGTGTGTGTAAACGTCAATAAAAATAATAATGACAAATTCCATACCGTTAGGGTTGTGAGGGATCGTTCATAAAGTATGTCACGCGTGACGACTATTTGCATCTCCTTCTTTTACATTTTTATTCAAATCTTGCATCTCTTTCGCACGCGTGACAAACTTTATGAACGATCCTTGATTCGAATCTGTTCGATGCGTGCTTAGGTATTGCCAGATCTACTAGCGCGCGACAAAATCGGAAAAAGAAATATTCCTTCAATCGAAGGCGTGGTTCGGAATACACGTTGAGCATGTGATCCCTAGTGTGGTTAATCCATTCTAGCTGGCAGTTAGCACCCCGGCAGTCGAACCAGATTCTTTACAGTGCTGCTCCCGACTAATCAGTGCCATTGGGATTATTATTATTATTATGTATATCTACCCATATGAAATCTATGAGCCGGGCCTATACCTCGCTAAATAACGTGTGAACTTTTTATCGGAGGACCAATCGAAATTTCGAAAATAAATGTAGAAAAAAAATTTAAAAAAAAATTTAAAAAAGTTTCAAAAATTTTTTGCAGTAGTGCCAACCTTAGAACCGACCCAGAGCCCTAAAGAGAGACCTGTGAAAGTCCATTAAAAACCTTGATTTAACTGACCTTCAAAAAACCACGTTTTTGAACACTTTTCCAGCCGTAATTTCGGACGTTTTTAACATATTGTTAAAATTCAATTCTGAAATCTTTTTTTTACTATTTTTCAGGAAAAAATCGAAATTGGGATGAGATTTACCCGATTTTTGTAGAAAAAACACGTTGGGCTCAAGTAGAGACTCAGTTTCATAACTCTAGCTGAGGCCAAAGGTGCAAAATAAAAAAAATTCCATAAGTTGACCTTTCGGTTAAAAAAAAATTCGAAAATCGGAGAAGATTCACTCAAGTTATGTGCAAAAGATCAAAAACCACTTAAACGGCCTTAACTCTGCGACCCGTAGAACGACAATGCCTAAATTCAATCCCATTAAAGGGAAAAAAAGAGATTTTGAAAATCGGTCGAGTTATCGATTTGACAGACAGAAGGACAAACTGACAATTTTTTTTTTGAACTTTTCTCTTATTTAGACACCGAAAGTCACAAACGTCGAGATAAATACAACAGACCCGTTTTCATACGGGTCCAAACGGTTGGCTGGCTGAAAGACTAGAAGATGTATGCATTATAGTGTGTGCGAACATGGAATGAGGTGCATTTAAACTACCAGCAGGGGCGTGACAGTTTTGTTTTGATCTTTGCGACTAATATTCAACATGAAGTTAGCTGCAGTTGCAAGTACTACTCAACGTGAACTTTTCAATGAAGTCAGCTGATTTTGATAAATTTATGAATGAAATCAGCTGATTTTTTTACAATGAAGTTAGCTTCGGTCGCGACTGCAGCTAACTTCACGTCGAGTATTACTTGCAAATATCAAAACAAAAGACCGTCACGCCCCTGACTACCGGTCTCAACTATGTGTGCTCTGAATGGGAACATTAAATGTTAGACCTGTGTTTGAAGACCATCAGTTAGCCGTCTCGACCAGAGAATTTAAATCTTTCGTGGAAAGTTCTCTCTTTCGAACGGTTGATTTGAAAAAAATTCCTCTCTGCTCGGCTCGTGCTCAAATCAACAGTAAAGAAGAGACAGATATCAATATTACAGATAAAGATACCTAATAAAAAAAAATCGAATCTTGTTCGTTTTCATAGAACGAAAACAATAATTGTTTTATTATTAATTTATAGATTACCGCACATACCGCACTAACTGCTTGTCAAAAACATGTTTGCCGCTGCATTGAAATACAAAATATTACACCTGACTGACACTCGCTTTTGTCGCTATTAGTTAGTTTTTTTCGTTTTCTTGTGAGAAATGCATCTCACTTAAGATTGTGTGAATAACATTTGCTTGAAATTCTAATAGTTTGCTGAAAATTAGTGTGAAAATACTCGTTTCATTGTTGTACAATTATAGTGTTATTCAGAAAATATCGATAAACATCGAAACTAGAAGTGAATTTCAGAATTTTTTTTGTGTATCGATTGCGAAACCCAAAAATGGCTGGAAGTGATTTTTTGTGATGATGGAAATATTGAGTTTTTATTGAATACATTGTCATCAAGACCATAAATCGGTAGGTGTTGAATTAGTATAGTGCAGACAATGCAAGTGTGTAATAGAGTTGTAAATTGATTTGGGTTAAATGCTCCCACACGCTTAATACCAAAAAAATGAAAAGTATCTACTGTCTGTTCATGACTGAGTTATTGAATAGATTGCAATTTTTTTTTTACTTTTAAAAATCTTACTTCGTACGTTTAGATATCTCACATAAAAATTTATAAAATGTTGCTGAATTAGGTAAAAACATCATAAAATACATGTCTTCATTGTAGCTGGTGTGAGATTTCCGTGATTGTTGAAGGTTGTGTTGTGCTAATGATGTAATGTGTTTGTGTAATTTGAAGCGCTTCTACAGACACATTCAGATCTATGCAGAAAAAGCACAATAAATCTAGTATTTGAAAGGAGTCGTCATTGTATTTGCCAAAGGTGTAACATGCATTATGGCTGTACCTAAAGTACTTCAACAGATTTGCATAAATCATATGTCTCCCATGTTCACACACGGAGCATATGTTCCGTAGAAAAGTTTGCTTATGAATTGAATATTTTACGGTATTACCTGTCTAGTGTTCATACATACATTGAATGTGTGCGCTTATATGAAGTTGTAAACCGTACCAATAGAGAATTTACGATGATTGTCAAAACATAAATTACTCACTAATCTAATCAATCAGCTTGCAGTATTAAAATTTGCCAGCAAATGTATTGATAAGTAGCTACCTGTGACGAATAAATTCAATTCGATTTTTATTTACCCAATCGTTAACCTACACCTACCTAATAGCCGTGTTTGAACTCAAATAACATAAATTCTATTCATCATTATGTTCCACATAAACACTTGTATGTTTTAAACATTTCGATATGGCATATAGATCCACCACCGGGCTGAATTAATTTGTTTTAATAAGTTTTTTTTAAACTAAATTAACGAAGTGTTTGTTTAAACTTAACGCATGTTTATTAATAGAAATTTTACAGCATGAAACGCTTAATTTGAAATTATTCAAAAAAAGACTATTCGGTTGTGCTTCGTCGCCTTAATTACTTTAAGAACCAAATGGACACCTAACAAAATATTACTGCTTGCTTTAAGTGTCTTAGCAAGCCACTCACTTTTCTTTTCAAAATCATTATTACCAAGTGTCATCACCTCCAAGCTGTTCTGGCTCCAACTGGACGTATCTCCAGATAACGTCTTCTTTCCAACAGAGCGTAACGTAAAATAATCCGAGTGCACTGACGTCAGATTTGCAAATCGAAAAGGAAATCGACAGTGAGAGTTGGAGAATTTGAAATAAAAAGATTTTAGGACAATTTCGAATTAATTTTTGGATTACGTGGTTCGTATAGTTTTTTATATTCCGAGCTTTTACTCGAATACTTTGGTACGAGTTTTAGTTGCATACAACTTTAAAAACCTTGTGTTCTTTTTGCCTGTTTCTAAAAATTTAAGATATGGCTTAGTGGGTTGAGAGGTAAAATTATAGCGCTGGCGTTAGCTCATCCATCGAATAAAGTATAATTTCATACGATTTCTCATTATTTGTATTTTTCCGTCGAATTGCGTTTTTCTAAGAAGAAAATTGTTTTTTTTTATAAATCGAATTTAAGTTTCAAATTTAAATTATTTCCGGGCATATTGACGTGTTGCGGTCGTGTGTGTTCAACAAAAAGGAATTAAGTAGTGAAACAAAGTTAGGTAACTACAGGGTAATTTTCAGGCTGACGATTCATTAGTAGAGTTGGGTGAGTGATATGAGGGTTCTTAGGAATATAGCAAAAGTTAATCGGAGGGAGTAGTAGTTAAAGCACTTATAATGTGCGTACCTGAAAAATCTCTATTGCGCGTCCCCCATGGGGAGGAATTGGAATAGGCCCAATTAGCGCGATCGTACTAAGCATAAATCCTTTCGCTCTACCTAAAACGACAGCTTACGCCAACTGCCGCGGTTCCTAGGTCGAAACTGTTTCTACTGTTTCCCCAACCTAGTTTCCTAGGAAGGGGAAGGGGCGTAATCACCTATATTCAACTGCTTTGACTCAGTTCACTATCTTCCCTCGGTGAGGGCTTTCGCAGTAAGTCTCTTAACCAAACCACTTCGGTAGAAAGCTACTCACTAGTGTAGCAACGGGACACGACCACCCCTTTAATCAGAGGGAACAGTGGGATTATCATATTGGGAACAACGACATCATTGAAAATCCAGGGGTTTCGTCAGTGGAAGAGGAGAAGAGGGCTAGTCGTCTGCGCTGGTTCGGGCGCGTTCAAAAAATGGGCTACTTAAAAGGATCTTGAATGCACATGCAAAGGTCCGGTCCCAGGTGTTAGGCCCAGAGGTAGACCAAGGAGAAGGCTTACAGATTGAATTAAAACGGATTTAGAAGATATGAGACTTTTATTGGGCGAACAAACCATCTCCAATAATAGAAAGGCAACGAGGACAAAGATCTCATGCCAAAAGATACTAATGATCTATAAAGCTTGATGATGATATATCATGGGCGCACGGTAGCGATGCGCCCGTGAAGCAAGTCCCCATACGAACAAAAAATCCAGAAATTTTTTTTTCGTAGACTTCGGAACCGTACATACACAGCTAAGTTTTGACTTTTTTCACTTGCGTCGTACCCCCCTATGACCTATTTTTTCGGATTCTACGTAAAATTTTGATTGAAATCGACATTTTACTCATTAAAATCGGTCCGCTGGACCCGAAGATAGGATATTTAGAAAATCGTCTTTTTACATACTAAATATGCTACTTCATAGAAGCCAAAGTTAATGGAAACATCCTACGCTAGTTAGTGGGTTATTTAGTAAGGGGTCGTACACATATGACGTCACGCTTGCTATAAAATCCACAAAGTCTATAACTCCAAACTGGTAAGAGATTTTGCTTATAGTACTCCGGCTGCCCCCCCCCCCCCCAAATACACCCCCTGTTTGGGGGGGTAGCCAGAGTCCTATAAACAGAATTTGCTGTCTTGACTAAGTTATGATGGATACTCATTTTTTATAGCAAACGTGACGTCATATGTGCACGACCCCTAAGTGGGTTAGTTAGTTCCAAAGCCATTTGTATGAAAACCGACTTTTTTGGTTCGTGCTCGAAAACGGCTCGATAACTTTTCTTGAAATTTTGCAGGGACCTTCGGGTGGGCATTCTACGCCATATGGGATTTTAAAAAAGAGTGTACCGGCCTCGTTTTGGCGCCAGGGCTCTTAGAAGGCGCCATATGAAGCCTATAAAAGAATGTTTTGTATGTGTGTGTGTGAGTGTATTCAAAGTATGGGTCAAATATGAGCAAACTTTTTGGACTGGAGATAGATGTTTGGTGTCAAAGGAAAAGTTGATGGGTTGGTTGTGTAGTGTGCCAGGGTTACCAACAAAATGGCCGACGGTGGTATGGGACGGACTTAGGGGGAAAACTAATTTTTTTTTGAGTTGGAGATAGATGTTTGGTGTCAAAGGAAAAGTTGTTGGGTGGGGTGTGTAGTGTGTCAGGGTGACCAACAAAATGGCCGACGGAGGTATGGAACAGATTAAGGGGCAAAATTGATTTTTTTAAATTTTTTTTTTGTTAATGATAGATGTTTCGTGTCAAAGGAAATTTTTTTTCGACGAAAATTTCTTTCGCCGGAAATTTTTTTTGTTGGAAATTTTCGCTGCAAATTTTTTTCCGCTGAAAAATTTTTTTCGCCGGAAAACGCCTATAATTTTTTTCATGCTGAAATCTTTTTTTTGAAAAATTTTTTCGCCGAAATTTTTTTCGCTGAAAATTTTTTTCGCCGGAAATTTTTTCTCCAAAATTTGTTTTTCTTTTCTTCCAAAACTACTGATATCACAACAAAAACTTTTTTTAAAAGGGAAACGTGACGCAATTCCCCATTTGTTCTTCCAAAACAACTGATATCAATTTGGGTGACGCTTACAGCTTCGGAACGCAAAAAATTCTTTTGAAGTATTTTCATTTCGATTAAAGAAATGCGTCACAAGTGCCAGACCCTCTCAACGTAATAATGACTGCGCTTTCAGATTTCGCACGCCAAAAATTTGGCTACCCGAAAGAACAGAAAAACTATAACATTGGGGGGGGGGGGGGAGTGTATAGGGTAAATGCACTAGTTATCGGTCATGTAGTAGTCTTCGGCCAAACCATAGTTTCACTATTGACCGGCCACAATTCGTATTGAAATATAGCCAGTTACTGGTGCTGGCCGGTGACTACTACATCGCCGGTAACTGGTGCATTTACCCAACAGCAATTATTCGTTAAGTTAACTTTGACAGGTCTACCCATATAAATTACATGGATAGACCAGCAATTGTTGTACGCGCTCCAAAAGACAAACTTACTGCAGCCGTCGACTTTTCTGTCTCAGCAACTTGCAATCAAAATAATAAATCAACAAAAGCTTGTAATTTGTTTTAAACTCTGATGAAGAGCTCAGGGAACATTTGGATTGGTTTGAAAAAATAAAATAACGGCAATATCTCATGCCCTATACTAAATCTCATATATAAATACTCACCAGCAATCAATAATCGGTTTTTAAATTTTTTGTGAAAGTTACGCCTTTAGGTGATCGATCAAAATCCGAACGCACACAATTCAGATGTCGAAAAATACGATTAAAATATTCTAGAGTTTTTGTTGCTATGTTTTATATAAAATTGGTGTCGAGAGCAAAGCAGAAGCTTCGCGACAGATTTTAAGAGACCGTAAGCAGCACAAATTCTGAAATTGGTACCATTCGACAGCACAAATTCAGGCGCATTAGTGACGTTAATTTCCCGTCAGCACAAATTCCGGGGGGGGGGGGGGGGTGTGAGACGACATGCACATAAACATTACGCGATCATCGCTTAATACTTAGAAAGAAAAGAGTCGCTGCATAGAAAGGTCTATTATCACCGAAGAATGAGATGGTAATATCAGGCTATCCACTTTCAGATGAATGTAATATTCGTCCGGAGTCCTGAGTGCTGTAAGGTAGAGGTAATAGTATCGATAGTAGGTATAGAGGATAGTATGGTAATAGTAGGTATACGAAGAATGAGAAGGGTGATAGTAGGCTGTACTTTTATGAAAATCCCCTTCCATATTACGATCTCCGGACAAATGTTACACTCATCTGAAAGTGGACAGCCTGATATTACCATCTCATTCTTCGATGGTAATAGACCCTTCTATGCAGCGACTGTTTTCTTTCTGTGTCAAGCCCCTCAACTTCGAACGATTTACCTACTATCGTTTTGGTCACACAGTTCATGCTTTTAGCTTCAATGTGAGCATGTGACTCGGTCGCTATGCCTCAGTTCGAAAGCGTTAGGTTTATTCGAATAGTAGGAAGTAGGTCCTCAACTCAGTGTATATGATATTTCATTTTATTCCAGGTTTGGGGAATTGATTTTTAAACCAAAAGGTTCATATTTGTGTACAACGTCGCATTTTTTTTTTTTTTTTTTCAATAGCTTCCACATCTCCTCCCTGCTATGTCCATTATCACGAAACCTTTCTGACGATTCATTGTTAAAACCAGTTTTCAGAAAATGATTACATTTCTGTCATCACATCGTAAATCGTGATAAATTTTCTTCTCCTTGTCGAAACCAGATAATTCCTTGAATGAGTGAGTAATGAGGTAATGAATAAATATTAAATTATCAGTCAAGTTCACTTCCCTCGCATGTTACTATTTGATTTATTACAAAACATAATCGTCGATGTTTTATCAGCTGGTTGGCAGTGAAGTCGTTTGCAGAGTCATCTATTCTATGAAATTTATTGTCGAAACAACCAAACGTCATTAAATCGTTAGAATCAAGGAACCGTCAAGTTTGCAACAATTTTCTCTTTTACGACCACATTTTTGTGACATTTTGTCACCAAATTACCATTGACAGAGTAACTCATGTTAACTTTTAACTCGATATAACCCATAAAGGGTGAAGGTTACTTCTGTGCGAACATTTGACAAAACAGAGTTACGTCAGTCATAGCGTTCGTTAAAGTTGTGAATAGAATAGGACGCATGAATTACATAGTAGAGAATTGTTTCGATGAAAAAAAAAAAAAATTAAATTAAATCTGTTAAAATCCATCATGTGTTCTTTGTTCTATAATTAAATACTTCGACGTTTATTTTATTTATTAACTTCATTTCGTGAAACAGTGATCACTTGAGGTGGTTTCTATTTTCAGCTCTGTACGAAGTTCTTCCAGGGGCTTATGCTTTTGATCTTCTATTTGTAACTTTTGGAAGTCTAACTTGGAAATAAAGAAAATATACTTGTGACTTCATAGTGAAAAATATGTTGTGATTGTCTGACAAAAATTCTGGATGTCACACTAAATATCACAGCGGTTCGGCATAGGTAACTTATTCATATCTATTGCAAGTTCTGATAGGTTTAAAGATTCTGAACTTTGAGCTCAGTATAAGCTTGACTTAGTCGTTTCTGAGACCGAATTTTGAAAGTGAGTAAAATTGAGATGTTGCGGTGGACACTGCGGAACCAGAGGCTGAGATGAAAGATATGGAATCTCAAAAAACGAGTTAAAAAAAGTTGTTAGAAATTGGTTAAGAGGCTCGGACAAGGCATGAATTAAATTTTCTGTTCAGATTAATATTACTCTTGTGACTAGTCTGGAGGCTGTCCAGTAGCCAAATTCTTGTCAGACCAAATAGCCTTATTCATCTTGGGAAGTAGTTTTTCTGGCAGAAAATTTGACGTAGTTCAACGTTTGTGAAGAACGTTTTCCGAAAAAATTGGATCTTTTATTCTTCTAGCAGAGACTAGTTTTTAGTGCCCTAGTTAAGTCCAAGGGCACATCGAAAAAAACGTTTATTCTATAAATTGCTTGGCTGTCGATTAAAAAAATATGAAAATCGGAAGAGATTTACTCGAGTTATGTACAAAAGACACGTAGGGTAGCTAAGTCCAAAAAGTTTCTTCGACCATTCTCAGTCCTTTCAAATAAAAAAATTATGAAAATCGGAAATGATTTACTCGAGTTATGTGTAAAAGACTAAAAACCACTTAAACGGACCTAGCTCGGCGGCCCTTGGGTTCACAGTGTCCAGATTAAACCCATAAAAGATTTTTCAGCTGCCTTTCTGGGAAAAAAAGTTTTTGAAAATCGGTTGAGTTGGACGGACGGACATTTTTTAATTGCGTCATCTAATTACTATGATCGATGCTCCCCCCTACTCCTGGGTCGAAATTCGACTGGTTACAAACGTCATGGTCAACGTAATAGACCACTTTTCAAAGGACTTCGTTCTTCGTACGAGTCTAAAGATACAATTTTATGTTATTTCATTATGAGCTCTAACTTTCAACATTACTTTGAACAATTTTGATGAGAGATATTATAACAAGGAGGATAATTGGACAGATTTAAGAACAATATCTGGCTTTTAGGTTTTTTAATTTTGAGTATATTTTATTATAACGCATAAAAACATATATTTTCTCAGTTATTTTGTACAAAAAATTACTTGAGTTTAAGTGAAATCAAATTTTACAGGGAATCGACAGTAAGGATGAATTTTCAAATGGGTAGGCAGAAAACAGTTAACACGGGCTCCCTGGTAAATAAGTCATCACACACGGGCGGCTCACAGCTCCCCTCGCTCTGCTCGCAAAATGCGCACTTGTGTAATGACTTATTTCGCAGGCATCCTATGTAATCTACTATTTTTGATGATTTTTAACTGAAAATCCAAATATACTTCCATGTAATAAATAAAAAATCTCCTCCATTTTGTTGTCGGTCCTGAACGTTCCCATCACTGCTGTCGCGTTCCCACGTTGAATGGCTCTGCTTATTCTTTGTTGCAGGAAATCCTTAGATCTCGATTCATTCGTTTTGATTGACGAGAATGTAATTGTTGTCGATGAACGAGGAGTATTTCCTTCGTCTTCACCTGTTCCTCCTGCTCGATTTGAGCTTAATTTCAAATTGTTTGGTGCGAAAGTGTCGGCGCAAGTCGCATCCTATATCAACGTGCTGCCCCTGGACCACGGAATGAGGGTCATGCCATCCACTCTTTTACCATCTGATCGTGACAAGCCGACTGGTTCCAGTCTCGCCGGTACATCAGCTGACACCAATGCCCTCTTGATGATGGTGTTGAGCTCTGCGTGTCTTGCATGTCTCCCCGCTCTCTTGCGACACTTTAGACCATGACGCCCTTTTCTATCGACAGTGTCTCCGCATCTGCAAATATGTGGCGCGCAAATGTCCAGTCCCAGCCTCAATCCGGTGATCAGCCGAAAGGCGTTTTCCAGCAGCGTCCCAATCGACTTTGACGGCAGCGCGTGTATCCAACCGCCTGCTTCTGGACGCTGAATTGCTAGGAGTCGTGCTTTCTCTTCGATTCCATTGAAATGCAGCCCACGCAACGTTTTCGCGACCGCGATGGAACTCCATTGGCTTTGAAGTGATGGCAATTCGATTTCCCGATGCAGGCGACTCCATTCGTTTAAACTATCCTGATAATTTGTTTGTTAACGATTCCAATGTCATTTTGATATTAGTGTCGAAATCTTCTATCGCATCATGAATATTCCAGATTGGCGTCGTTCGTAGTAGAAAAATCAGTTTTTTGTACAATTTTTTCAATCCTTGAAAAGGCCGTTTCAGCTCCTTCATTTCCTTTTTGAAAATTTTCTTCGATGCGTTGTTTGATATTGGCGCACCCAGTAAGGTCAATTCATTAACAACGCAGATTCCTGGTGACAGTTCCTCGAACCGACTCACCACTTCCGTTTCCATCTCAGAACATTAGAGTTCGACCTAAATATTATTAACGAAATCCGTGGGTCTGATGCCTGCGTAGCGATTGGCAGATAGCTGGAAAAAATTGTTTATTATTCTAAACCTTATTTGATGTATTTGACCTAAAAACCTATGATTTCGTGTTGTTTTGCACCTAAGAAACATACGAAAATGTTTTCCACCTATCTGCCAATCGCTTTGCAAGTAACAGATCTACGGATTTCGTTAATAATATTTGGGTCCAACGCTAATTTTAGCTAAAAATCATCAAAAAAATAGATTTTTCAATTCGTTTTTTGTACGTAATATTGACAAAACATTACATAAAATTTAGCATGGTATTAAGATGGGTTGTAAAAACGTCTATTCAGTTAGATTTTTACTACGAAATCGTACGTGTCTGACGTAGTTTCTGGTTCAATTTTAATACGTCACGTATGCAGATTGTTGTCTTAACCAATTAATACTGTTATATATTTTTACAGCTAACATAATTTGATTAACATGTTAAAGAGCACACCTGCTATTGCATGATCTGCTCATGTTCACAATAAATGCTTACAATGCAACAAGAAAGATGTGAAATTAAAAGAAACTTCAATTTTTGTGTTAACCTCCCCCGTAAATTTTTAAACAAATGGATCACAAGTTTTATTCTGAATGTTTTCTTCGATTTCATTATCGGCGACAATTTGTCATCGAATGAATACAATGAAAATATTATTATTTGGTTATGCGGTATTTTGGACATGACAAAAACATCTACACTTCTTTTTTCATTGATTATTGTCTCACATATACAGAATTATCTATTATCCCACCTCACGTCAAAAATTTATTTCTCAATTCACCAGTGGCGCCGGATTGCAAAAAGCAGTAACGTTGTATTTTTACGTACTAAATAATATTTCATTGTATCAATTGAAGTATTTTAGGTAGACTTTCTGTGGGGTTCCTAGAACAAAAGTCGACTCCTACCCCCACAAAAATCCGTGGGTATGATGAAAAACATGACAAAATTTAAGTATTTTCGTTAAATGTTGCTAAATTTTGTGAAAAATTGGGTGATTTTTAGATTTGAAACTGATTTTTGAGGGTGAAGGAGACGACTTTTGTCCTTGGAACCGCACAGAAAGTCTACCTAAAATACTTCAATTGATATAATGAAATAATTTTTACTTCATAAAAATGTCACGTTATTGCTTTTGACAATCCGGCGCCACTGCAATTCACAGGCCGGAATGGTTTTTCTAATGGCCCTGAGTACGTAGGGAAATGTAGTAGAAGAAAGTATATGAAAATAAACATGTTTGGAGCGCAGACCATTTTATTCTTCATATAATTCACAAAAAACGATCAGCTGGTTTGTGTTTCCCATTCATAAACGATCAGCTGATTGACGTATAACATAAACGTCAATCAGCTGATCACTTTTCGTGAATTATATGAAAACTAAAAAATGGTCTTGCGAGACCTCCAAATGTGCTCATGTTTAAACAGCTTCTTCTACAACATTTCCCTACATAGTGAGGGCTATCAGAAAAACGATCCAGACCTGTCAAATAAGAGATAATTTTTTTAACGTGAGGTGGACTATTATCTATTTAGTTTATAGAATTTTGTACGAATTCATTAATCATTGCTGTAATGTTAGCACGTTTCTCCAAAACGGAAAATGTATTGTAATTCAAAAAACCTACGCACTAATGTATATATATATTTCGTTCCCCCAAAATAAAGAATTAGAGATAATGAACTTTTATCTCATTCATATTCGCTTTATTGATTACAAAGCTTGCAAAATTGTTAGCCGAGAGAAATGAATTCTTTGAATGACCTCGTCGCATAAAGAAATATAAATTAATAATTATGAATAATAAGAAACGATTTGAAGTAACACTCATATCCAGTCTTCACAATACAGGCGGCGCTCATTTTCCATTGTAGTGTCGTTCAGTCATATCGATTCAACAATCTTTGATAATCATAAGCAATTATAACGATTGCGTTAGAAAATTTTTATAATAATTAACACTTAAGAGGTCGCACATAAATGACGTCTCATGTGTATGAAGTGCATGCACATTGCACAAGGTGGATAGATAGAAGATTATTTCGAAGTGTGCATGTTAAAGAATAAGAAGAAAATTGTGAATAAGGGGACCGGCCTGTGAAAAATATTCTGTTTCTATTTTTTATGTGAGTAATTTTTGTGCTTCCTAAAAACGTATAATGTAAATCTCGCTTCAAGTTGGCGTAATGATTTCAAAATAATTCAATGATTTTAAAGAAGCACAACTTTTATTACGCAATTTCGGAAATCTTTGGTGTAAGCTTTGTGCATTCCTTAATCTCTTTGGCGAATACTACGATGTAGGTGGCGTAACTAGTGCGCACCCGTGGCTAATACCATCCCATGTTCTAAAGAAGTTTCAATTCTAACAATAGACCGCATCATGTTGCGTACGCCACTTGAGAAAAGGGAGTAGTTCTAAGTTAAGACGTTGATTCAGATATGAAAAAAGCGTAGATGCCACGACTCGAGGTTCGGTGACAACACACGCACATGACACGGTCTACATCGACGCACTACAAATCATAGGGGAAATGCTATGCATGAAGCAGAAAGTCCATAAAAGGATTAAGTTTACTTAATTGTTTTCGTTCTTTTATTTCATTTAATTTTTCTTTCACCTTCTAAGGGCTTTTTCATAAGCTTTTTACGAGAAGTTTCAAAAGTTTTAAATGTACAGGAAGAGAATCCTAAGCTTGTGCACCTTTTTTATTTCTCTTTAATCTCTCTATGGCTCATTCCACGAACCAGTCTACCGTTGTAAATAATGTAAATGCTTTAAAAACTGAGTGTACACAAATGTATTTTTGTTCACTTTTATAAAAAAAGTTACCAGTTTGTATGGAAAACAATGGTTAACGCAACCAAATTCACAAAGTTTACAAAGTAGATGAACTGTAAATTGGGAACGGCATTTTTTGTCTCACTTTATTATGAATCACTTTGAAAGAATGAAAAAGATGAAAGACCGTTCCCAATTTACGTTACCGATGGAATCAGCCCTATACGTGAACGCTTTCATTTTGTGCATGTAAAACTCGGTTTTTCGGTGGAAAATGTTACGATTCTCCTCCTGTAGTGTCAAACGTTGTTGCCAACTTCAAGGTGGATGTAATTGTTCAATTTCGGACAGAATAACATTTTCGGTCATTTTGTCATACATATCATAAAGATGACACAAATACTTGACTTGCCTAATCATTTATTGAACAACTGTTGCACGTGCAGGTTGTTTGAACAGGAAATCAAATGGGTCAATGATAATGTACAGGCATAATGATTCGGAATGTGCTGACAAAGAACATTGTACTACTTTTTGTTAATTGAACTCTAAAAATAAGTTTCAATTATTTATACTTACACAAAAATGTGCAACTGTAGCAATAAGTATGTTAATGAATATATAGACAAAAAATGTAGTATATTCTGGAATAACTAATTACAGTGGTAGGGAAAAAATTTTACACAAAATTTGGTATAAAAGAAATGAATTAAGACTGAATAAAGTTAGTTACTTATAATAACTCGATCTGAGCTTTCTATTTTCAACGGGTCTCTGAGCTCAGGAGATCCCAAGAATGGCAATTGGTCACTCCACACCAATTGCCCAACAACAAAGTCAATTAAATCTAAAAACAAATGGACCGATTTATATCGAAGGAGTCGGCTCCATTTGAGATTTAACAGTAATAGAGTGCTTTACTGGTTCGCTTTTGAACATATCCTTTTTGAACCTTACGTTCATAAATTTGAGAATTCAAACCCAATCAACATAAAATACCGAAACATCAAAAATAAAACATAGTCATGGGTATAGGAAAGTAGCGATAGAGGTTTAGTCAAAGAAGTGACGAGTCTCCGATGATTCACCGCGGAATCACCTATGATTCAGCGGAAAATCACATCTGAATCACCCGAGAATCATTGGTGATTCACCTGGGAATCTCAGATGATTCACTGCCGAATCACAGAGGATTCATTGGGGATTCACATATGATTCACTGGGGAATCACAGATGGTTCACTGGGAAATCACAGATGATTCACTGTGGAATCAAAGATGATTCACCGGGGAATCAAAGATGATTCACTGGGTAATCGCAGATGATTCACTGGGGAATCGCAGATGATTCACTGGGGAATCGCAGATGATTCACTGGGGAATCGCAGATGATTCACTGGGGAATCACAGATGATTCACTGGGGAATCACAGATGATTCACTGTGTTATCACAGATTATTCACTGGGGAATCGCAGATGATTCAATGAGGAATCGCAGATGATTCACTGGGGAATCACAGATGATTCAGCGGAAAATCACATCTGATTCATCCGAGAATAATTGGTGATTCACCTGGGAATCACAGATGATTCACTGTCGAATCACAGATGATTCACTGTCGAATCACAGATGATTCATTGGGGAATCACAGATGATTCACTGTGAAATCACAGATGATTCACTGGGGAATCAAAGATGAGTAATCACCGGGGAATCACAGATGATTCACTGAGGTATCACAGATGATTCACTGGGGAATCACAGATGATTCATTGTCCAATCACAGATGATTCATTGGGGATTCACATATGATTCACTGGGGAATCACAGATGGTTCACTGGGAAATCACAGATGATTCACTGTGGAATCAAAGATGATTCACTGTGGAATCAAAGATGATTCACTGTGGAATCACAGATGATTCACTGGGGAATCACAGATTATTCACTGGTGAATCGCAGATGATTCACTGGGGAATCGCAGATGATTCACTGGCGAATCACAGACGATTCAGCGGAAAATCACATCTGATTCACCCGCGATTAATTGGTGATTCACCTGGGAATCATAGATGATTCACTGTCGAATCACAGATGATTCACTGTCGAATCACAGATGATTCACTGTCGAATCACAGATGATTCACTGTCGAATTACAGATGATTCACTGTCGAATCACAGATGATTCATTGAGGAATCACATATGATTCACTGGGTAATCACAGATGATTCACTTATCTCGCTTATCTTGGTCATCATAAATTCAGGATATTCCGTAAAAATCGGTGAATGAACATCACGGAAATGTAATTATTTTGTCGTCGTAATACTATTAGCACTTTTTATTGCTTCTACCCGTTTCTAACGTCAACATAATTTTGAAATTCAAATTTCTGTAATCAAAAATCGATTTATAAATATTGCTCAACCATCGGAATACCGATAAATTACGTTAGCTTCATTGAACATGGTTGCATAGGCACATAGTACTTCAAGTCCACAATGTTATGAAATTAATCAAACATTGAGCATAAAATGATTATTTGATAATTTTACAATAAACTCAATTAATTAGCCATTTCTTAATTGCGATCATTAACAGGGCTCGTTAGATAAATAGTTCGAATAGCGGCGCAACACAATCGTTCGAAGAAAAACAAGATGTCAATTAATAGTTAAACATTGACAAGCACACCTCTTGAGTACTGTTGATTCATTGTTAATGGGTACATCAAATGGCGCAGTACATTTAACAATTATGTAACTATTGAACACTTCTTAGCATCACATGGGATTGGTTGTATCTGTTATCAATTCTACGGTTATAAAAAACCAACGTGAACCAAAACTCGTAAACAGGGCTGTATTCGCACCGTCAACTTTAATGCTGTCGATTTTAGCGACCTTTTATTTAGCTTTACTGCTGATTCTTACCATTGTTACACTGAATAAATCTGTAAATTACTCAACAAATCATCGAAATAAATGCTTACGAATGAGATGAACGTTCTTTGACATTATGTAAAACACTCCTTCAGGGTAATTTTACAATTTATTCACAGTATTGAAATCTATCTTTTTCCGATTTTTATTATTCCACTCGAACTTTCGTTTAAATTATATTATAAGTCCATTGCATTGCTAAAATTACAAATAATAGAGCATTTGATTTGGATAAAGACTTGGCTGTTGTTTTGTTATTATTGATTTTTCCGAAGCACTTCATTGCGTAAAGCATAACAAACTTCTCGATAAGCTGGGTTGTAATTTCAGATTTGATTCATTTACAGTTTGACCGGAAGCAAAAACTTGTTGTGAATGTGTGTGTTTTTCAATTGATGAATGTCTTAAAGGTCAATTCTTGGCTCGGTTGGTTACCATTCTCTGTTTTAATAAATTACCTTATGGCATGTTCAAACACTTTTGCCTTTATTCTTTGCAGTTGATGTACCGTTTTGTTACCAAAGAAAGCAGTCGAGAAGATAATGTTATCTTCTGATCTCAAGGCTGTTAAGTGTTTCGTAAGAATTAGGAAGCTTGCTGAATCCTTCACTTGCGATAATGTGCACGGGGGTAACCCGACAAATCTCCCAACTTTTTTTCGTACACTGCCTCAAATATCGTTGAGTCCTATTTTGTACACCTTTCACTTCAATTTCGCACACTACAATTTCGTACACTTCCAATTTCGTACAATTCAATTTTGGACACTCCGATTTCGTACACTTCCCATTTCGTACACTTTCTATTTCGTACACTCCCTATTTCGTACACTTCCTATTTCGTACACTTCCTATTTCGTACACTTTCTATTTTGTACACTTTGATTTCCTACACCCCAGTTTCGCACACTTTGATTTCGTACACTTTCCTATTCCGTACACTTCAATTTCATACACTTCAATTTCGTACACTTTCATTTCGTACACTATAATTTCGTACACTTCAATTTCGTACACTTTATTTTTGTACGTTTTTCTATTACCGCTAGCATTGATTGTATTCTTTCTGGAAAATATTAAACCAATCATTCGGAAAAAGGTGGCTAACGAAGTTAAGTAACTTTTTCTTTTACGAAACTAAAGAATTAGGGTTTAATTTTTTCTGTACACAAAAAGTACAACCTGTACACAAAAAATACATTTTGTACACAAAAAAAGATGGTTTTGTACACAATTTATTTTGTATACAACAAAAAGAAAATTTTGTGCATGAGGTATGTGCAAAATAAACGTTGGTTCAATTTTGCATGTTCATTCTTAAATGAAAAATAGTTGGAAAAGTAGCGCCGCAGGCCGTGAACATTATAAAAAAATAAAAAAGCGGGGTCGAGGGACGTTAAAGGGGGGTCAAGGGGCAGAGCCCCTAGCGTGGTTTGGGGCAGAGCCCCATGCACGTAAGGCCGACTGTAGGGCGTGACCTAGCCAGGCGCAGGCGTGACCTAGCCCGGCGCAGGCGTGATCTAGTCCGCCGCAGGCGCGGGGGTGAGGGGACAGAGACGATACATTATCCTTTTTAATAAATAAAACACAAAATAAATTTAAAGGAAAAGTAATAACAATAAGCTTGTACAAGCTGAGGAATATTCTGAGACCTCATTTTCTAATTTCATACAAAATTTATGTTACAAAATATAAAATGTGGTCCTTGGAATATTTGTGTACAAAAATAAATTTTTTGTGTACAAAATCATTTTTAACGTACAAAAAATTTTGTTTGTGTACAAAATGTATATTTTGTTAACCGGTGGTACTTTTTGTGTCGCCGAGAATTAGCGCTTTAATGAAACACCACAAAAACTAGATTGCTAACGAAGCTAGGGAACTTTTCCTTATACTAAGTGATACAAAAACTAGGCCGCTAACGAGGCTAAGTAATTTTTCTTTCTACGATGTCAATAAACAAATCAATCAATTCCAATCTCAGTTCCGCTGAAAAAATTGTGCGGCGGAGCGACTCCAACCCTGGTCGCTATCAATTAGTTTAGCGAAGTATGCAAATGTTTGTCTATCTCTTCATCTAGATCAATAGATAACGATGACACTTCACAACCAAACTGGTCAGGTTTCATTGATTTTATTTCGATTTGTTTTGTTTTTTACAAAAAAATCTAATTCCTTCGAATCTACAGAATATTATGTAAATTTCGAAGGTAATTTAAATTAGTCAAAGTTTATATTTAGTTTAGTATTTTTTACATTTTATGCTATATTGAGAGTCTGCAAGAGAATTAAGATTAGGAAAAGTTTTGCAAATGCGAAATGTCAAGGTCTAAAAGATACAAAACTTAGATAAACCTAGAAGGCAGGTGCTATTCGCCTTTTTCCGGGGCGAATAGTCAAATTAGACCCGAGGGACGAAAATTTCAATGATTTTCTGAGGATTTACAAAAAAAATTCTCTTTTGATTTTCAAAAATTTTAAAGAATTTCTAACTATTTTTTCAAGATATTAAAAATTTCTAGAAATTCTACGGATTTTCTTGTTTTTTTTTTAAAGATTTTTCAAGGATTTTCTTCGATTTTGAGGATTTATTAATGAAAATTCCCAAAAGATTTTATTTTCGATTGATAGAGGATTTTCTAGTTTATCTGCTCCTCGATGGAGCCTGCTACGTTTCGGGAGTGAGATAATTAGGTTTATTTGGGCCATTCCACGAAAACTCCGTTCCCACGCTCGAAATGGTCAGTTGTTACGAAAAAATATTCATAGAAAATGGTGCATCAGACGTATTGATCCCTTAACTAGAGATTAGTAACTTTTCTATTGCTTTCATTTTGTAACTACTGAGAATTTCAAGCGTGGGAACGAAGCGGACCGTGGAATTGCCCATTTAGTGACTGATGGCATCTTAGTCTAAGTTTAGTTTAGTTGTTTCTGAGTACTTAGAGGCAAAAAGAAAGTTTGTTCGGAGTCTCAATCTAAAAATCGCTTCAAAAACTAGAACTGAACTATACTGAGTATTGAGAATATTATAGATAATAGCATATAATACCTGGCTAGTGTTTAGAATGCTATTGAAAATTGAATTTTGTTAATAGAATCACGAAATAGTTGTTGGAAAACATTGGCCTACATCATATGACGAAGACTTGTATTCCTGTTTATAAAACTGCCCAAGGCAATGTTGAAGGACAGCGCACTTGTTTATCTTTATAAGCACAATGAAAGCTTCTATTTTCTATCAACTTTACGGACCCGTAGACATACGGACCCATAGACATACGGACCCATAGACATACGGACCCATAGACATACGGACCCATAGACATACGGACCCATAGACTTACGGACCCATAGACATACGGACCCATAGACATACGGACCCATAGACATACGGACCCATAGACATACGGACCCATAGACATACGGAACCCATAGACATACGGAACCCATAGACATACGGAACCCATAGACATACGGAACCCATAGACATACGGAACCCATAGACATACGGAACCCATAGACATACGGAACCCATAGACATACGGAACCCATAGACATACGGAACCCATAGACATACGGAACCCATAGACATACGGAACCATAGACATACGGAACCATAGATATACAAACCCATAGACATACGGACCCATAGACACACGGACTCAAAGACATACGAACTCATAGATATACGGATCCATAGACAAACAGATCCATAGACATACGGATCCATAGACAAACAGATCCATAGACATACGGAGCCATAGACATATGGATCCATAGACATACGGATCCATAGACATACGTATCCATGGACATACGGATCCATAGACATACGAATCCATAGACATACGGATCCATAGACATACGGACCTACGTTCATACTGACCAACGGGCATAAGGACTTACAGACATACGGACCTCCGAACGTATGGACCGAAGGACATTAGGGAGGACAGAATTACGGAATATTTATTTGCGGATTCTCTAATTTTCTAAGAATTGTTTTACATGAAGGCAGATTCTTGCGCGTGGAGAATCACGGTTCAAGGCGAGTTATGAATATTGCGGTTCAATATTCTCTGCGAATTAAGATTTTATTTTATTTAGCGTATGGTGTTTTTTGCATCTATTACAATTCTTATATTACATATACATAGGACTTATATATAATACTACCTGAGTTAATCTTTTCCACAGTTAATTGTTGTGTTGATGTCTGCCGGGAGGATGGCTTAGCCAACTAGTTCGGCAACCGAAGGTAAAATACATTTCGTCTTTCGACATCGTGAAGACCCATTTTGTAAATGTATACTGGGTTGCCATCATTCACATTTTTTAATATCACGCTCGCAGGTTGTAGGCGCCATCTTATGTGCTGGTTTGTAATGACAGGTTCCATTGCTGGGGAGGTCGAATCAAACACACCGATGCACAATTTCTTGTTGAATATTTCTGGTCCACGCTGTTGGTTCTCCTATTGTCCAACAGGTGACGCTCGAGTGCACCTTGCTCTCCATATGCGAGTCACGTCACATATTTTGTGTACCTATTTTTGCGTCCCGGGCATCGAATACCAGGACTACCCAATTTTCAAAGCTTGGGTGAACTTAGGGATGCTGTACAGTCTATAATTTCTTAGGGAAAAATTCCCCGTTCCGGGGATCGAACCCGGGCCTTCTCGGTGGAAGTCCAGTGCGTTCACCACTAGACCACCCGTCCGGTGCGAATTAAGATTCCTGATGAAACACAATTCCTGGAATTACGAATTCTGGGTGAATATTATTTCCGACTAATCATAATTAATTACAATCTAAAAAGATTTTTTTTTGTGCATCGAAATTACTGCGACTAACGTGAGGTGCGCCAAGGTGCAGTGAGGTGCACCAAGGTGCAGTGAGATGAGCGCTAAGGTGTAGGGAGGTGCACGCAAATGTAGGGGCGTACAGTGTGTGTGTGTGTGAATTATATTATAGAGGAGCGCGAACGAAGCAAAGAGCTCACACGATAAAGGGTAGTTCAAGAAAATATTAAGAGGATAGTAGTTGCGATCACTGCGCCCTTTGTGTGAAGTTAAACCTTGTGAAAGACCTATTTTATACCTTTGGTCTGATAAAAGAGAAGAGTGTACACATAATCCGTCCTAAGGTACAGGACGCTGACGAGCTGCTCTATGTGGAAATGGAAGATGAAACATCTAATAACTGTCGTCTTGCACACATTTATTCTGCACAGGCTGTGTGTGCTAATTGGGATTCGTCTGCTGAAACTAGAAAGCGTGTGTCAACTACTCAAAAGTATGTTCTAAGTGCTGGAAACTATGTGCTAATCGAAGGTGTAGGAAATTAAAAGTTGGAATTGGTTTGTTAAAAATGGAGTTTGTGTCCCAAAATGGAAAAATCAATGTAAAAGCGACTTCCGAATTTGTCTTTGTTTCACACATTTTCTTTTCTGAAGTGAATTGGACAGTTGTTCGCTTATCAAAGTCTTCAAAATGTATGAAACTCTTGATAATTATAGAGAAATGAAATCAACTAACTACCGGCTTATTTCTTTTAGCAGAGCGAATTGTTTATTTTACTCTTCGACCAATTGATATCGTGAATAATTCTGCTGTGTCACAGTATTAATCGATGACATTGTTGACCTTAAGTTACCGTACATTATGAAATTCTATTGAATCTCGTCAGTGTATTTTGAGGCTTTGAATAGTTCGCAACAACATTACTCCTAATTAAGTGAATATTTCGAAAAATGTCATTCAAAGACAAAGTTGTTTTAATAACTGGAGCCAGCTCAGGAATTGGAGCAGCGTGTGCTGAATATTTTGCTAAAGAAGGAGCATTGCTGGCATTAGTCGGACGAAACGCGGAAAAATCTGCTAATGTTGCGAAAAGAATTCAAGAGATAGTTCCAACAACAGTACCGCTGGTCATTTTGGCCGATATTTCAGTAGATTCGAAGCGAATTGTCACAGAAACCATCAGCAAATATAAACGTTTGGATATTCTGATTAACAACGCTGGATTTTCGATACCTGGAACCATCGAAAACACGCGGATTGAGGATTTCGATTCGGTAATGGGAACAAATGTCCGTGGCACACTTCTACTGACACAACTGGCAGTTCCATATTTGATTGCGTCCAAAGGTAATATCGTCAATGTTTCGAGTGTTGTTGGCCTTCGTGCTTTCGAAGGGATTCTTGCGTACGCAATGTCCAAGGCTGCGCTGGATCAGTTCACCCGGTGTGTTGCACTGGAAATGGCTAGTAAAGGCGTTCGAGTGAATTCGGTGAATCCAGCTGTTATTGAAACAAACTTCCATTCGATTGAATTCGGGCTTCAACGCAATACACCGGAGTTTGTTGCCATGAGGGAATTCCAAGCCCAAATGCATCCTATTGGTCGTTATGGACAAGCTGATGAGGTTGTAGCGGCTATTTCCTTTCTAGCCAAAGAGACTGCTGGATTCGTAACTGGTGTCACTCTATCTATCGACGGCGGCCTAGCAATTAAAAGTAATTTTTTACATCTAATTCTTTTCAACTTCATATACCAGGTGTGCTATTCTAGGTCCATTGAATGGAAATCCCACCAAACTATGGACATAATTGCAGAGATTTATTTACAATGTCTGCGAATGGCAATTCAACGGTACATTGAGATAATTGCAAAATTTATGTACAAAGTAACAAATTTCAATAAAGAGTTCTTGCATATGGCGTTGTAATTATTACCAAAGAAAGTTTCTCGTATTATGCGAAATCGAATCTTTTCCTTTTCCATAGACTTAAATGTCATACAATACAGAAACCCCAAACGTATGTTTTCATTCATATTCATCGGAACAAAAAGTAGTTTGTTGTTTTATTTGTTTGATTTAATTTAGTGTTTATGCTAAGCTCATCGCTGCGAATATTGATTTTGCAAACACAGCGTCACCAATTGAATGAAATATTATATCTTCAACTTTTATGTGTTTTTCAGACCGAGTGGATCAAACATGGCTGAAGATGAAATGGACACATCAGTTAGAGTGGCCGTGAGGTAAATTCAAAAAAAAATCTGAATAAATACACACAACACCAAGTCTAACGAACAATCAGAGGTTGCTTTCGTGAAAGTATTTTACAAAAAAAAAATTATTTTCTTTCCGATCGTTTTCTTACTGCTCTCACTTCAAGCATTAAAAAACATTTACAACAATCCGGGCATAAAATCAACAAATGAAATGTCGGTGGTTTCCCAAATGCGGATCCATTCCGATTGTCTTCAAATAAAACGAGCACCACGTCGAATATGTGGATTCTTTGAAAATGAACTTTAAAAATGTTGAAGTATGTAAGGGCTCTTCTCAAGAGCTCAAATAGATCGATAGAGAGAATTCGGAAATGTTCGAACGAAGAGAGCGGTTTACGAATGTATGGCATGGCACCATTGTTTTTCATAGAAATGATAAGTTGGTGCGCCTGCTGCCAGATAGGGTCCGTTCATAAGTAGCATCCATCAAAAAGGGGGGAGGGGATTCGTCAAAGTTGGAAAATTGGGTTAAAGCAAAGATGCAAAAAAAAACTATAAAACTGACTGCACTAGCAAGACAATTTTTGTAGCTCCTTCAAATTGTTATTAAGCAAACTGGAGCTCCACATTTAACATTGTTAATGAATTAGTTTGTGAGGAATAAATGAAATGAAATGAAATGAAATAATCAAAAAATCAACCTTACTGGACTTCGGTATCATATAAATGAATTGCCACCATCAAAAGAAGAACGACAGAGAGAACATACTTTCTTTCCAGTCATTTCTTTGCAGGACCACCTAAAACACTTGAATTTAAATGAAATTAAAAAAAAAAATTTTTTTCCTATTTTCATTGGTAAAAGAAAATGGGTCTGCCGAGGGGTTATCCACTGGTCAAAAACTTGTACCAAGGATTTCAATTCCTTAAAAAAATTCCAAGAAATTCCACCGAAATTCCACAAAATTTCCAAAATTCAGAAGTTCCGAAAATTCCAAAAATTAAAGAAATTCCACAGAAATTCCAAAAATTCCACAGAAATTCTAAAAATTTCACAGAAATTCTAAAAATTTCACAGAAATTCCATCGTAATTCCGGAGTTCAGAAATTGCGGAAATTCCAAAAATTGCACTAAAATTCCAATAATTCCAGAAATTCCATTTTAATTCCAAAAATTTCATTTTAATTCCAAAAATTCCATCAGCCTGTACCAAAAAAAATTAAGTGGATTACCCTCGGGGTGTGCAGATTAGGACCTAATTAAAATAGTGGGTTCCACTAAAACATGAGGGGGATGGGGTAAAATTTTAGAAAAACCTGGACGTTATTTATGAACAGCCCCATAGAAGAAACATTAAGAATGACAGCTGTTTTTACATAAGAGGGAATCGAATCGAATTAGTTCGCATTTTTGAGAGAATACTCTCCCATAAAAATCAACTGTCATGGTACAATGTACCATTGGTACATGTTCGTTCTGTCTGACAGCAGGCGTACCAACTTATCACCTCTGTGTTGTTTCTCTATTGTTATGTCTGTATACGGCAAAATGATCGACAATTTTGGAAACCTTTCGAAATTCTCTCTTCGAATCGATATATTCTGGGATCTGGACTATTTGACAGCACATATTCAGGCCCTAAGTTATAAGTACTCTCTCGCTCCTAGGGCACGAATGATACATGCACCTCTTCTTTGGTGTCTTAAGCGGACCTCTCGACATGCCTTCACAGAACATCCTGAATTCGACATATAAGATATAAGAGGATGAGTCTAATAAATCTAGTTGAAATGTCACTTATTCGGGCGTTATTATGTCCAATATCGCCGGAAAAAAATCTGCAGGCGTTAAAAATCGAGCTTTACTTTGTACAATTGAGAAGTGGACGTTATTTTTCTCCAAGGAGTTTTCGCATAGACCGAAAAGAATTATCAACCAGGAATTATCTCCCAAACAAATGGGAAATATCACACGGGAAATTATCACCCACAATTATTACCTGTGTATCCAAGATCCTTTGCGGTAGCCTGTTATTACCCATCCTTTGAACGCGCCCGAACCACCGCAGACGACTGGCCCTTGCCGTCTCTTCCACCGACGAAATCCTTAAATTTTCCCTAATGTCGTCGTTCTTGATATGATTATCCCACTGCTCCATCCTACTAACTTTCGCTATATTCCTAAGAACCCTCATATCAGAAACCTCGAGGCCTTGTACGAGATATCCGCAGTCAACCCAACTCTAACAAAAAACATGTTCAAATAAGCTCTGCAGTGATTTTCACGGTAATTTCAGTGAAAGAGTTGAACAACAACTGCCTGCTTGCTTGCAATTCTTATTGAATAGCCAGAGTCAAAAAAACCCAAATCATATTTGATTGGGAAATTAAAAAGTCGATTATCATCATCAGAAACATGATGTGTTTGTTGTGCGATGGTATGAACATTAGTTCGAAAAATGGAATGGAATGGAAAAATAACGCATACCTATTACATGAAGTGATTGATCCATGATGTTGATGGATATTTGATTGTCATTATTTACCTTTAAAATGTTTATGGAACTCTTTTCGGGTCGTCCATAACTTACATCACGCTAAATGCTTTGGGGATACTTACGAAGCAGAGAGGGTATTTTAGGTTCACTATGGAGTTTGTAACATTTTCAAGATTTTCAAGATATTCGCAATGACCGTCGCTAAACTTTTCTCAAGAATTGAATTAAAAGCGAGGAATAAACTTTAGACCTTTTGTGGTCTAGGCTCTAGTCCAGAGTCCATAGAGTAGGATGTGGTTTTCGATTGATTTTTGGTATGTTGTAGAGAAAGTTCGGTAGAACTCAGGATAGAGTTGTAGAGTAGAAGCATTTTTTACATAGAACCAGGGCCTATTTTTGGAAAATCGTATTTTCAAAAATTTCCAAAAGCTTGGATTTCTGATACGTACGGGTCTCTTTGCTTAAGTTTAGACCCATACGAAGAACGTCGTGATTCGAAAATGGGTCTCGTCCCGGGAGCGAGAGGGGGGAAGGAGAGCATCTAACGTTGCCCCTAGATTTAGATGACGAATGAGCAATAAAAAAATGGAAGAAACTTTTTTGATTTGGAGCCCTTGGACTTAGACTAACAACGAGTCTCGGCTCGGGCCCTACGTGTCTTTTGCGCATAACTCGAATAAATCTTTTCCGATTTTCATAATTATTTTTTTAATCGACAGGTCTATGAAAATCCAAGAATTTGTAGAAGAAATTGTTTAAATATTGGGCCCTCGGGCTCAGCTAGGGCACTAAAAACAAGTCTTTGCTAGGACTCTACATGGCTTTTGTACATAAATCAAGTAAATCTTTTCCGATTTAAAAAAAATTTATGGAAGAAAATTTCATGATTAGAAGCCCTTGGACTCAGCCAGGACCCTAAACTAAGTTTATACTAGGGCCCAACGTGTTTGTTTACATAAATCGGGTAAATCCTAAGCGATTTTGTTGATTATTTTTCTCTGAGAGGTAACTGAGTACCGAATAATATTCAAAAACTAATTTGGGCCTGGTGCCTGTGCTTAGGGCTCAAGTGGGTCTCAGATCGGTCCTAATGTCGGTCAGCAGTAACGAAAAAATTTGTTCTGTATACGTGAGAATGTATTGGTTGTGACGGAAAATATTTTCCCATCACTTGGGACGAAAAGTTGCTTTGCGCGCTATGTGCACCAACACACTCTCACTATTACAGAAAAATGTCTTTCAAAATAACCCAATACACACTCGATGTGTACTTTTCGCTAGGGCTTCGCCCGTGCGTACGTACACATCTCATGTGTATTGGGGTATGTTGAAATATACTATTTCTTGCTATGTTGCAGAGCAGATTGAGGGAAAAATTTTGTCTATGGAAGTATGTGTACGAGGCCTTTACTTGGGGCCTAAGGTCGGCCCTTGACAAAAAAAAATTTTTTTGCTGTGTTGTAGAGAAAATTGAGGGAAACATTTTTATGCATGGAAGTATTTGTCCGAGGCCTCTCCTTAGTGCCCTGGGTCGGTCCTAGACGAAAAAATGTTTTTTGTTCGTTTTGAGGTTTTCGAAGGGCTTTTTACACCGTTGCTTCGGACTGGCTTTTCAATATTGCCCTTTCGGCACTTTCCAATACAATTTAATGCGGGCGTAATTTCAGAGTGATATCGTGAAAACTTCAGGTTATTTTAAATATTTTCCATATATGCCATTTCCGAATCAAGCGATCTATGGCTCATTAAAATGAGCAGACACGTGTCTCTCATTTTTTTTTAAACTTTCGTTTTCGAGTATTATGTGCCGAAAGTGGTATACTACAAGGGGTCTGAAAACTGATTTTTATTATTTCTCAGAAAGGAGTTGATGGAAAGTGCTGATATTGTTTACTAATATGAAGTAGTACAAGAAATTTTTTTTTGTGGGGTTAATTGTTGACAGCGGCACCAGCTTCGGCTGTTATTGGTGAAAATATGGCAAATTTTCAAAGGCTAATTTCAACTTGCAGCAACGGTGCGGTGCGAAACTAACCCAACACAAAAATCGGTGACCATGCCCTCTATCAATCCGCGTAAAAACCTCTTCAGCACTTTTCTGCTGCAAGGAGAAAAAAATAATTTTTTGAAAAAAAAAAAATTTGTATGTCAAAAAAATTGATTTTTTTTTGTTCAATGAAATGTTTGTTCTTGAGCCTAGGCGTTGAGGTAGGCGCGGTGTCCGTAATGAAGCCCTGAACATTTTCTGTGAACATATGAAATACATCCGATCCCCTTGGAACCTTTTAGTATATAGAAACCATGTCAGCCGATCTGGATAACGCTAAAACCGGTTCTGTTGACTAAATCGAGAAGTTTGCTTTCATCCTAAAGCGTCGTGGATAGCGTAGCGTAGCGTAATCTATGCAATCGGAAGCCATGTGAATCTGCCCGAAAGGGTTTTTTTGCTTTAGGATGAAAAAAACGGCCACAATAGTACACCGATTTCATGTAGAATTCCCAGATAACACAGATCACACTTTCAAATTCAACGTTGTTGAGAATATGTACATAAAATGTACAAAAAATGTGCCTGTAAAGTGGTACATATATCGATGTACATAAAAAGCACATTTTTTGTGCTATTAAAACTCGAAATTATTGCACTAGATCACAAGTACATTTTTCGCACATTTTATGTGCTTGATAAGGTGTACACTATTTCAATCACATTTAATGTACCAAAAATGTGCTTGTGATGTAGTACATTTTTCGATGTAAATAAAAAGCTCATTTTTTGTGCTATTAAAACACCAAATTATTGCACTAGATCAGAAGTACATTTTTCGCACTTTTTATATGCGTGATAAGGTGTACACTATTCCTATCACATTTAATGTACCAAAAATGTGCTTGTAATGTGGTACATTTTTCGATGTAAATAAAAAGCACATTTTCTGGGCTATTAAGACACGAAATTATTGCACTAGATCACAAGTACATTTTTTGCACATTTTATTTGCGTGATAAGGTGTACATTATTCCTATCACATTTAATGTACCAAAAATGTGCTTATCGTTACTTTCTATAATTTAACACAGTGCTAGTAATTCACACTAAAAAGTACATTAAAGGTACATTAGTTGTGTATTCAAAGTGTTTTAAATGTACATTAGATGTACATGTAATTCACCTTTAATGTACATTAAATGCACTTCACGTTCCAAAGAAAAGATCTAACGGTAAGGGCGCTTTTTTAATATACATTAAATGTCCTGGAACTGCAGCACATTGAATGGGATCAGCACATTTTCCGATGGCACTTTATGTACATTTCGTGAAGTCAATTGTTATCTGGGATTATGTTGGAATCTACATCAAACCGCTAACTGCTTTGAGACACCAGAACTAGTCCAGCAAAACTCAATCTATGATTTTAGTTCGCCCTTTAGCTATACATTCGTATGAGATAAAATAGTGCAGCCCATTCACAATAAAATTGAGTATTGAGTAATTGAGTAAATTTCAAGAGCGTAACGTACTCAATTTTTCTCTCAAATCCATACAATTTTCATTGTGTTGCACAAAGCAAAATGTTGAGAGAAAATGTGCTCTTTGTCTCTTTCATTTAAATGCGATATTACGACAACAGTCTCATTTACCTTAATCCTTGATAGACCTGCATGTAATTGTGATTAGGTAGGAAGAAAATGGGGGTAAAGCCCTCAGGTTCGAACTTTTCAAGGGGCCCGGCTAGTTGTTTTGGGGGCCCGTCCTGTGGCCGAAAATAAATGAATGATCATTTTTATACATTTTTGCCTGCGGCGCTCAAGTAACTATTTCTATTTAAGTAAAAAGCTTGCATAAGTTTTTTTTAATAATTTGACGACATATTTTGTAGAATTCGGCCACAAATACCTCGCGAACTGATTGACATGTGCCGTGTGTGTACAACTGTTACTCCAAATGAGCCACAAATTATTCTTGGTGCCGACAAAGCCTTCACCTTCGACTATGTCTTCGATACGTTTATTCATCAAGCGGAAGTCTATAACAGTGCCGTGGAGCGTCTGGTAGAGGGATCGTTGAAAGGATACAATGCAACGGTGTTGGCTTACGGACAAGTATAATTTCTATCAAGAGATTCCGAGAAGCTTTTCGCTATATTTATTTGTTTGCTTATCAGACTGGATCAGGAAAAACATACACAATGGGCACAGGTTTCGAAACCGATGTTCAGGAACATGTTGAAGGCATTATACCGAGAGCTGTGAGACATTTGTTCTCTGGTATTGAAAGAATACAACAACATCCCTATGATAGTAGTGGAGCTTGCTTAGGAAATATCCAGTTCAGTGTAGCCGCTCAATTTATGGAATTGTATAACGAAGACATAATCGACTTACTAGATCCATACAATAAGGTAATTCCATCACTTCTCTATCAGTTTTCATAAATTTAAAGTTTCCTCTTCAACAATAGTCGAAGGTGTATAAAATCCACGAAGATTTGTCGGGCGGCATTTGCGTCACTGGCGCCACAATCAAACCATTGAACGGGCCAAGCGATGCAATGAGGTATTTAGAACTTATGGCTTTCAGTTTCTCTTTTACTTACTAATTAAATTAAATAGATGTCTGCAACAAGGGGCACTTGCTCGAACCACAGCATCAACACAAATGAATGCTCAATCATCTCGTAGTCATGCACTCTTTACCATCTTGATACGACGACAGCGCGTGATTTCTTGTCAAGAAAGCGGCATGCCAGAAGATGACTTGGAAACGTTAACATCAAAATTCCATTTCGTCGATCTGGCTGGTTCAGAAAGGTAAGAAGGAAAGATTAGCAAGGCATTTAGAGCGTGGACGCGGGCAAACAGCTGGAGTGTGTTTACAACATAAGAAACGAAATGTTTGCTTTCCAGATTGAAACGTACTGGCGCCACAGGGGAAAGAGCACGCGAAGGAATTTCGATCAATTGTGGCTTGCTGTCGTTGGGCAACGTCATTTCAGCGCTTGGTGATAAATCTAAAAAAGCTTCTCACATTCCATACAGAGATTCCAAGCTAACTCGTCTGCTTCAGGATTCTTTGGGTGGCAATAGTCAGACTCTTATGATCGCTTGCATCTCTCCAAGTGATCGAGATTTTATGGAAACGCTGAATACATTGAAATACGCTAATCGTGCTAGAAACATCAAAAATCGTGTCCAAATCAATCAAGATCAAAGCTCACGAACGATTTCTTCATTGCGTCGAGAAATTGCTGCTCTCCAATTGGAATTATTAGAGTACAAGCAAGGCAAGCGTTGTGTAGATGCTGAAGGTAATACGTCCATTACGGACGCGTTTCAGGAAAATGCTATGCTTCTGGCGGATAATAAGCGACTGCAGCAGCGGATCAAAGCAATGCAAGAGACCATCAATAATTTAACGGAGCGAAATGTCAATTTACTTACAAACAAAGCCGTTCAGGATTGGAGTGAAGCTGGTACGGACAAGTCAATAACGGATTTGGTTAGTGGATATTTACAGGAAATAGAAAAACTACAGGCTCGCCTTATCGAATCAGATCAAATGTATCAACAGCTCAAAAAGCAATGTCTGAACAGTCCAAGAAATGCAACGTTTTTGAAGGCAGGTAACAGTGGTGAGTAAATGTCGGTGCTTACAAAGTCAGAGTTTACATTAACAACAATCGCTTTGATGGCATAGATGACGTTGATGTTGTGATCGGTATAGCGAAAAGAGAACTGGAAAAAGAACGTGAATCATTAATGTCTCGTTCTTTGCCGGGTATTGAAAATAATGCTAACGAGCATGCAGACAACGACTCCGATTCGGAAAGTGGTTCTGAATCTGAAGATTGCGGTAAGTTTTGTGTTTATTTTTTATTGAGTTACTCAGAAACCAGTTGGCGTAGTAAATTGCGCTAAAAATGTTAAAGAAAGATCGTCGATTAACGTTGTATGCTGCCGTCCGTTTTAATGTTTTTTTAGGCTCTGTACGAAGTACGACGTTAAGAGTCTTATGCTTTTGATGTTCCATTTGTTACAAAAATCGACCCGAGAGAAAGTGTAAAGTGTTTGTGTTACCGTTACTAAACATGTCTGTCGACATCCAACCCAGTCATCAATAAAATCTTTCAAGCAACCTCTTCCAGGGCCTCTTCTCCACCTGAACACCGGCCTGACAGTTGTCTGCCTTACAAATCATAAAAACCTTGTAAAACGTTTACAACGAAAGAATTCTTTTGTTAAAACCTGTTTGCAAGGTTTCTATGCTTTGTACGACAGTTTTGCACCTGCCATATGACCCGGTTGTATAACAACACCCAGTGGGCGTTGGATAACAACACCTAGTGGGCGTTGGATAACAACACCTAGTGGGCGTTGGATAACAACACCCAGTGAGCGTTGGATAACAACACCCAGTGGGCGTTGGATAACAACATCCAGTGGGCGTTGGATAACAACACCCAGAGGGCGTTGGATAACACTGACACTGTGGTATATACTAAACTGTACGCTATGTCACAGACTTTTCCATATTTACTTCAAACTCGAATATTTTCCATGAAAAATTAATCTTTCACAGGTGAAATGCAAGCTGAACTGAACGACCTAAGCTCAGACATCGAATTGAAAACCAAATTAATCGAACAACTGGAATTATCACAAAATCGATTGAAAATAATGAAACAACACTACGAGGAAAAATTGAATGTTTTAAATTCGAAAATTCAAAACACACAGCAAGAACGAGACCAGGTGCTGGCGAATATGGAGGCCGGTAAGTTTAAATTTGTTGCTCAATTCTCACGTTAAGTGAGAGAATATTTTAGCTCAGAAAATATATTTTCGATCGAATTGATCCTTTCAGTCCGTTCGACATTTGAATTTTTATTGAAATTTGACACAAGATGACACTATAAAAATCTAAAACCCAGATAACACAGATCACATTTTTTAATGTGGTTGCTCACTGAATGTACATTAAATGTGCAAAATCCAATGTTGTTGAGAATACGTTCATAAAATGTACAAAAAATGTGCCTGTAAAGTGGTACATATTTCGATGTAAATAAAAAGCACATTTTGTGTGCCATTAAAGCTCGAAATTATTGCACTAGATCACAAGTACATTTTTCGCACATTTTATGTGCTTGATAAGGTGTACACTATTTCAATCACATTTAATGTATCAAAAATGTGCTTGTGATGTAGTACATTTTTCGATGTAAATAAAAAGCTCATTTTTTGTGCTATTAAAACACCAAATTATTGCACTAGATCAGAAGTACATTTTTCGCACTTTTTATATGCGTGATAAGGTGTACACTATTCCTATCACATTTAATGTACCAAAAATGTGCTTGTAATGTGGTACATTTTTCGATGTCAATAAAATTATTGCACTATATCACAAGTACATTTTTCGCACATTTTATGTGCGTGATAAGGTGTACACTATTCCTATCACATTTAATGTACCAAAAATGTGCTTGTAATGTAGTACATTTTTCGATGTAAATAAAATTATTGCAAGTACATTTTTCGCACATTTTATGTGCGTGATAAGGTGTACATTATTCCTATCACATTTAATGTACCAAAAATGTGCTTGTGATGTACTTTCTATAATTGAACACTTTATACAAATTTAACACACCAACACATAAGTATCCGGTGGCACAATTGGTGAAGCAGTCGACTCATGATCCTGAGCGTCTTGGGTCAAACCCCGCAAATTAAAGAAATTTTTCTAAAAAAAATGAGAGCTTGGCATAAAAAAATGTAGATGGAGGACGTGGCGATCATCAGAATAAGAAAAACCGAAATGGAAAAGTCGGAAAACAAAATTAAATTTTCCATTCTTTTCTTGTATAACATTAGATGTACATTAAATGTGCTAGCAATTTACACTAAAATGTACATTAAATGTACATTAAATGTGTGTTCAAGGTGTTTTAAATGTACATTAGATGTACAATGTACATACATGTACTACACTTCAGTGTACATTAAATGTACATTAAATGGGTTCACATATATTGATGTACATTAAATGCACTTCTCGTTCCAAAGAAAAGATGTTACAGTAAGGGCGGTTTTCAATATACATTAAATGTTCTGGAACTGGAGCACATTAAATGGGATCAGCACATATTCCGATGGTACTTTATGTACATTTCGTGGGGTCAATTGTTATCTGGGAAATCTATTGTTTGTGTGCTGATTTTACACATATAGCGTACGTTATTACGCATACGCATACATCGCACGAAATTCGATTGTAACTTAGGGAAAAATTCAAAATTGAGCCACACTAAAAGGGTCTATTGAGAGTTCCTTTATCTCACATTTTTTATTCATAACTATAAAGGCGTTGGTGGAATTTCAAATTCATTGTACGATAAGACAGACAAAATCAAAAAAGTACGCGATGAGTATGAACGAAAACTATCCGACATGCAGAAAGAGTTGCGCAAACTTCAATCGGCGCAAAAAGAACATGCCAGACAGCAACGGGAATTGCAATCACAAGAATCTCAACTGCGTACGTTGAAAAACGAATTGTTTGAGATGAAGTCAGCCAAAGTATGGAACATAAATTCCTCTTCTGTAATACAGTGATCCATTCGGTTCGTTTTAGATAAAATTAATGCGTAAAATGACAGAAGAAACTAATCGTCATAAGGAAGAAGACGGTAGGAAAACCAGGGAGATTTCCAAGCTACGAAAAGAAGCGCGGAAACAATTGAATACAATCAAATCGCTGGAAGCTCAACAAGCAGCCAAAGATCAGGTAAATGAGAAAAGAATTATTTTTTCTTAGTCACTCATAATCCATTGCTACAGATTTTAAAACGACGTTCCGAGCAAGTGAATGCTTTAAAGAAAGACAAAACCAAAAATTTGAGTATAAAAGCTGCTGGTCGTGTCCCAAACAAAAAGAATGGTGAGTTAGAGCTGGTGCGAAGACTTTATTTTGGACGTGTGTCTAGTAAAAATTTCTTACAGCATCGCAGGTGTTTAATTCTCGTCAAGCTCGAATCAAGTGGGAAACTGTTTTACGAACAATTAACCGTGCAGCTCGAAGTAAACAAGCTGTCGTTGAGCTGGAGCGCGAACTCGAACGGTTAATATCGGAACGTGAAGAACTGAGTAGAGAATTGGCAAATGTGCAAAGACGACAAAAAATACAGCCATCAACAGAATTGGCATCTGAAGAAGACACCTTGGCTGCGAACTTAAATTACATTCAAGAAAACATAACTCAGGTACAACATTCAATAATGGAAATGGAAGATGGAAAGGAAACGCTAAATGAATCTCAAGCGTTACACAACATGATCGAAGATGTTCAAACCGTCGAAGAAGCCAAATTCTTGATCGAGAAATTGAGCAATTCGGCAATATTACAGACATGCGACATTGCTCTAACAAATAGTCGCTTGAACGAAAGAGAAGCGATATTGAATGAGGTATGAGGAAAGAAACGATCACACGGGAAATTTCTGATTAAAGCAAATTTTATTTGAAGGTTCAACAAGAAAGCCAAATTCAACAACAACTTTTGCAACATGTTTTATCGCAAAATCCGAGTGTCAACATCTCGGAAACATTTTTACCCCACTCACAGTATCTAACAAGCAACTTGGCCTACGTGCAAACGAATAACACTGGAATCGATCGAATGCCAGAATATGAGAACAAAATTTTGCCAAGCTCTCCGTCCAGTCGAAGCACATCGCCGCATCCAGAGTGAGTATTTTCTATAATTCATAATTTTATAATTTTCACATTTTATCGGTAAGCGTGTAATGAGAAAATTAACGTAAGGTGTGCGCTCCAGACAACTGAATAAGCACTCGGGATTCGCTTATACTTAACGGTTACGCACACCTATGTCCTTTACCCCGGCAGGAAACTTTTTTTAAAAAATCTTCGACAGCTCGAACTGATTGAGAGAAGGCTACCGATCGATGGATTTTTTCGGTTCATGACAAAGTGTCTGTCGGTGACGACGACACGTTTTTCCTTCTTTTTTCGGTGGCAGCCGACGTGGCGCTAAAATTTTTCTACAAATGTGTCGTTCTTTGGTGGACAGAAAAATGAAAAGTTGGCAGTACTGTGACAGATAAAATGAGACTTTCGAAAAGAGCAAACATGCTCTCAATTTTACAAATTTTTTTGACACATTGGTCCCACAAGACCGTAGCACTCAAAGTTTCTCTCTTAAAATGACGTCACTAATTGCTAATCACTAATGCTAATTACGGCAGATGCAAACCCACAGTTTCACCCGGGTACCCACATTTTCAGGTGAATTTATTTTTGCAATGTTGCACACATGTCGAATTTGTTTGCGTTATGTTGCATTTTGTGGTGAGTTTACATTTATTTCATAAAAACGTATAAAGTGCAACAACTTGACGACAAGGAAATGAGACGATCAGTTTGGACACTAGCCAATTTCTTGTCAGACCAACTAGCCTTTTTCATCTTGGAAATAAGTTTTTCTGGCAGATAATTTGACGTAGTTCAACGTTTGTTAAGAACGTTTTCCGAAAAAAGTGGGTCTTGATGCCCGGCACGCGACTTTTGTTCTTCTATTCTAAAGCGTTAGTTAGAAAGAGACAAACTATCTGTCTACTCTAACCAACGCTTTAGAATAGAAGAATAAAAGTCGCGTACCAGGCATCAAGACCCAATTTTTTCGGAAAACGTTCTTCACAAACGTTGAACTACGTCAAATTTTCTGCCAGAAAAACTACTTCCCAAGATGAAAAAGGCAAGTTGTTCTAACAAGAATTTGGCTAGTGGCATTACCTTCTATGTGTATACATATACTTTGGTAGCACTTCTAGCACGGCTATAGATTGGCAAACTTATCTTTAATATTAGTACATTTAGAACCTTTAGAACAGCTTCGGTGCTTCTATTTGCATTCAAGCGAACTTCATTGTCATTAACATAACATTGATAAAATAATAGTGAAATTTATTCCACACGAAATATGTGCACATTTTACGGTGTAATAAAAGTCGATCGTAGCGCTGTTGTTGGTCGCGAATATGACGACTGTCAAAATAACAGAGAAATGATAACTCAATAGACGAATTTGTAAAGTGACATTTGACATTTGTAATTTACAATACTGTACAACGTTGACTGGGAAGTTGGTACGCCTGCCGCCAGATAGAAAGAATGAAACGTTAAAAACTGTGTATGGAATGGTAGAGAATTTCATACTAACTCTCTCAAGACAAGTGTCAATTTATTCCGCATGCTCCTTCTATCTCGCCGTACGGTCACCAACTTAACATTTCTCTGCAAAATAAGGAACATTTTATAGTGAGCCGTTTCGCGGTTATTAGGAGAGTTAAACAATTAGGCTAAAAACTGCATCACCACACTGTTTACATCACTAATTTACGCCATAATAAAATAAAAAGAGCTTTCGAAGCTTTCAATTTCATTTTCATTTTTCATGAAAATATAGGTTCCTGATTTTTGTCTTAAACATAGGGACGCCAAGATGGGCTGTTTCCCATATTCAGGTGAAGTAAAGATTTGTTTTTGACAGATTCTCATGTGAAATAAAAAAAAAACATTTTGGCTTGTCATTCAAAACTTAGAAAGAATTTTGGCTTAGAATGTTCTCATGTCACATGCTCAACCTGCATGCTATTCCCTTTTTTAAAATAAATTGCGGCTCATGTCTCAGAAACACATTTTTAACAGTGTTACCATCGGTACACTACGTTTCCGTTACCTTATTCCCATACGATTACCACTACGTTTGTAACTAGTCGATTCGAGGGGGAAGTGGGGAGAGCATCGATCATGGTCCTTAGATGCCAGATCAGCAATATCCGATCGTAAACACGATAACTCGAGTAAAACTTAAGAGTGCACACTGCTTACAAAAAAGCCATCTGTCGGAATCTTTTCAACTAATGAAAATTTGTATGGAAAAAGTCACAATTTTCTGTAACATTTTTCTCTTAAAGCCTTAAATGAAAACGAATGCTTAACATAAATAACCTATTCCCAAACAAAATTGCATTAGAAAACAATTATATTTGCTAGTAATGCGAATTCCAATATTTCACTGCAAAAGTCAGTGTTTCAGCTTTTCCACTTAATAAACACTTCAAAATTTTTTCGACCAATGTGTTTGCTCACTTAGTCTTTGACTGATTAATCAATTTAAATGACAGAAAACATTTTCTAAAAGTCAGAAATTGATACAAAAAATTTTGAGTTGATGATTGCAAACAAAAATGGCCGCCATGGCTACAAAAATCGGGTGAACCTTATCCGATTTTTAAAATGCTTTTTTCGCTGAAAGATAATTAAAAAATGATAACGAATTTGAATTCGTTAAAAAATCTGCAAAATCGGTTGAGGCTTTGGTCGTTAAAAAAGGCCTTTGTTTGTTGCAATGAAAATGTTCTACGAGACTAAGAAATCAGGAGTTCACGCAGTAAACTGGTCCTTTGTCTGGTGCATGAACTTCTTATGTCACCGTCGTGTAGAACATTTTCATGGAGAAAAAATGCGAAAAGTAGAGGTCTTCATCTGCATATCAAGCTGGGCAGCCTGGTGCCAAAAAATTTTCTATGGCAATGTTGGAGTGGGGAACGAGTACATTACTATGCACAATGTTCCAACTCGGCACCAGGCTGCCTACTTGGGAAGTTTAATAGCCATAAAGAACGCAGCCTCGTGCCGAAAATCTGTTAATGTCATCGTAACGGCAGTAACAAATTCTATACGTCATATAAATTTCAACGCGGCACCAGACTGCCTGCTTAAGATGTATGTAGAGGGCAGCAGCAGTCTGGTGCCGAGTTGAAATTTATGTGACGCATATTATTACTGCCGTTACAATGAGTTTAACTGATTTTCGGCACCAGGCTGCCTTCTTAAAGGCTACTCATACTTTCCAAGTGCACATTAATGTACTCGTGTCTCCATCCAACATTACCAAAGGAACTTTTTTGGCACCAAACTGCCTTCTGAAATCGACCAGTGCAACCCAACCTTAAGAACTTTCGTTCGAAAAAGTGGTCAAAAACGTGGTTTTTGAAGGTTAATGAAACTTTTCGACTTATATCTCTGCGAAATTTGAACGGAAATCGCTTTTGAAGGTTTAAAAAAAGATATGGACATCAGAAAATCACGGAAATTACATCAGCGAAAATCTGTAGAGTAGCTTGGGCTGTAGAGTGGTTTTTTGTTCAGTGTTGTAGAGAAAAAAGTAGCGAACATTTTTGTCAATGGAAATATGGGTCAGAGGCCTCTCCTAAGTGCCCTAGGTCGATTCAAAGATCGGCCCTAGTAAAAAGAAAATGATTTTTTGTGTGAAACAAATTTGTTTATATTTTTTTTCAAACATTGGACTTTTTTATGGATATAAAGAGGTTTTTCGCCGTTGCTTCGGACGAGTTTTTCCATATTACCCTTTCACCAATTTCCAATCCAATTTGTGGATGTAATACACTTAACAGTTAAGGCAATATTTACTTAGATACATTCGAGTCTTTTCGCAACATCTATTCTGTTTGCCATATCTATTCTGATGCGCACAGGTCCCTTGCATATGTTTTTCTATAGGCATGTTAGAAGTGCTTTCAAAGATCCATGGTTGTTATTGAAGGTTCACAGTGGTACCAACTTATCATTTCTCTGGTGGTATTTTTTATTCTCTTCGGTAGCTTGTTAATTTCTCGCGATTTTGCTGTGACGATCGGCACACCCACCGCCAAATGGGTTCTTTTCCCATTTCAACGTTTACCTATAAAATGCGAAGAAAAAATTCCTACAAAATACAAACAAATTGTAATTATTAGACCTGTGAATGCAATGATGAGTCGATTGGTTAATTCCAAGGTGGTGTTGAATAATATGCGGGCACACTTTAAATACGAATGAATGAAATGAAATGAAGAAATTAATTTAGTTTTATGTTTTGAATAAAACGAAAATGAACTTTTAAACAAATACTTTCAGTGATAGCAGTGTGTCTTCAAAGACACCTAAAGTACGTAGAAGAACAGCTCTTCCCCAAGATCTCTTGTTCGGAGATGTTTCAGACAAGGTAAGTGGAAGTCATTGCTTTGAGTCAAGTTTTTCGCATCAATCATTTAGGTATAAATTTTAATCGACATCACTACTAGAACTAAGTACTACGTGTAACAGAGAGCGGCTTCATAACCTTGTACTCATCAGTCATTATAACTCCACTCTAAATTAGATTGCCTCTAAGGAAAACGAAAATAAAATAATTTTCTTGTATCGCACATATTACAACTATACGGTCGAGGTATTTTTTTGTTAGATTTATCAGATTGGGTCGATTTATCAGATCGGGTTGGCCCTTGAAACACAGATCTGATGAGATCATATCCCGTTCATCATGTAAATCTCGAAATCCTCTAAGTTCCTACAAGAAACCTGTCTAGAGCGGCAGGTCCCATTTTTGGTACTGTTGCGGGTTGGACCACATGACTTCCTAGAGTCCTAAGCCTCAGTGAGGAAAACTTCGGACATTCGCATATGACGTGAACGCCCGTTTTCTTACTTAGGCCGTAGGTACAATTGGGATCGTTAAAGATTCCCATTTTTGCCAGGTGCTTGCTCAGTCCGCAATGCCCAGCGACCGCACCCACCACCCACCGAAGAAACGCTTCGTGGGCATTCCTCCTTCATAGGCGCTCCAATAGTTAGCAAATTCCGACCTCACCCAGCTCTTCATCGCTTTCACGTATCCAGAGTGTGGGATGGGTATGATGTTCCGGCCCGCAACTCAATGTTACCGAGCCTCTTCTCGCTAGCTCATCCGCTTTCTCGCTTCCCTCCACACCAGAGTGTCCGGGAACCCAGACCAGCGTGACCTGATTTCTCAGTCCCATCCGGTTCAGGGTTTCCTTCAGGTCTTTTATTAGCTTGGATGTCACGACAGGCGACATAAGCGCTTTCATCATCGCCTCACTGTCAGAACAGACTGTCACATTTTCTCCACATGCCTTTGCTGGGAGTGCCTCCTGCCTGAAAAACATCGGCGTATCCACTAAGGTGGTACCATCTTTCCGCCAACGGTTCCGGAGAAAATACTGCGACTCCCGTGCCTTCTGAAATGTTTTAGAGCCGTCAGTAAAGCTCACAATTCCTTCATCTGATAGGCAGCTTGGCCAACCTTCCAGCCATTCCGACCTGCTGGGTATGACAGCCTCGAAACGCCTTACGAAGTCTGTCCCGGTATCATTCGGTCCCTAGGCATCGCAAAGACTTCGTTAGTGATAGGAGGTATGGGTGTTATTCGAATCCTACAATTGCTACTGATGTTTGAAAACGGCAAAAGTGGATGTCACATCACACATTCGTAAAACTTTAACTCATACACCAACCACACAAACAAACGCCTCAGATTTCACTTCAAACAAAATCCGGACCTAAATTCAAAGGTCAAAAGTCCGAAGAGATGATATGCCAATTGTCTCTAAGAAAAGTATCTCCGGACTGACCCGGACATTCGAATTTACGTAGACGAATTTCCTACAGCAATAAACCTTGAAATTTGGTAAAATAGTGCTAAATATACGTCTGCGGCGCGGCGGGATAAAATGCAGTCTGTAGTTTTGGCGGCTCTGCCCTCACATCCATTCATTCTATAGACCACCGTTCGATCTTATCTCAAATCTCGCTAAAGGCTCTACTGCTTAGGCTCCGCATTGGGGCTATTCCCGCTTGACCGCGCAGTTTTCGACCTGGGAGAAGAGGGGAGCATCGTTATGGATCAAAGATGCCGAATTAGCAAACAAAACTTATCCGTCCATCTACTCACACGATGACTTTAGCAAATCTTGAACAATTTAAATTCTTTAAATAGATGTTGTGATGGAGGATGGTCATTTTTGCGTCTAGGACCGCTGAGCTGGGGCCACCAAAGTGGTTTTGGGTTTTTGTATATATTTTCCAAACAACTTGTGGAAGAAAATGTAATTTGTTCACTATGAGTTCTCGGCCTTAGCGTAGCGCCTAAAAATGCGCGTGTTTTTGAACCTGAGGCCTACTCTCCGGCCTTAACCAAAAAATTGTTTTGCTGTGCCGTAGAGCAAATTGAGGGGATCATTTTTGGGATCGAGTATGGGTTAAGATGGGATGTTTTACGCAATTTCTTCGGACGGGTTTTTCAATATTGCCTTTTGGGCAATGTATTTTAATGCGTCAAGACTTTACCATGTGCCGATAGCTGGTAGTTATTTTGTCCCAACGTTAAGCTGATGTAATTGTGTCAAATTTATTTCAAAGTTACGCAATACCACGGATAAGTGGAGTAACGTTACGGGGCGTTGCAACTAATAAGGTAGAGAGCAATAACCTTCACAAAAACTCTAACAACTCGTAGAAAAATTACCAGAAAATAACTTTTCTCTGCCTCTCACCATTCTATTTCCATTACCAATTGTAGTCGAGCTTTGTGTTAACCGAAGTAACGTTGTGCTTCAATTAATTCCGTCGAAGAAAAATGATCTAATTCCGAGTCTAATTCACTGAAATCATCGCTAATTTTGTCAATAAACGTCTAAAATCAGTGTTTTCATTTGGCTTGAGTTGTACATATTAACGGATTCACACGCTTCCTCAAAGTTGTGAAACCTAATCGAAAACGAAATTCAAAATTATTTTCCAGAATTATCAATGACTTGAGCCGGCAATAGTAGAGAGACCAACAGCAAATTGGCTGAACGGATTGTGGTTTCATGTGTTGGTTTATTTTTTAGTTTTTAAATTCTTCCTTTCGCTCCATAACTTACTAAGATCAAACAGTTGTTAGCTCGTAATTTTATTTATGTGTGGAATATTTAATCTAAAATTATTTATTTTGTAAATATTAATTAATTAAACCGTGTTTTTCTTAGTTTTAGGTGTTTATGTTTTGTGTTGTCTTCTAGAATTTGAAAGGTTATACGCCATAGCTACCGCGCATTCGGTCAACATGCACATAGTTTATCCACATTTGTCCCTTCCTCGAACCCCGCCAGTAGCTTTGTCTCTTTGTTTATTAAACAGCGATAGCTATTGCATGTTTTCACCCTTCCTGTTCATCCGTCCGTCTGTGTACGTTCACCGTGGACACGTCGATGATTCACTGTGGAATCGCCGATGATTCAACGTGGAATCACCCATGATTCAACGTGGAATCACCCATGATTCACCGTGGAATCACCCATGATTCACCGCGGGATCACCCATGATTCAACGCGGAATCACCCATAATTCACTGGGAAATCACCCATCGGGCAAGCACCGATGATTCACCGGGGAATCATCGATAATTCACCGGGGAATCATCGATAATTCACCGGGGAATCACCGATGATTCACCGTAGAATCACCGATGATTCACCGTGTATCATCCATTATTCACAAGGGAATCACGCATGATTCACAGTGGAATCATACTTGATTCGCAGTGAATCACCGATGATTCATAGGGGAATCACCGATGATTCAACGGGGATTCACCGATGATTCACCGGGGAATCTTCGATGATTCAACGGGGATTCATCGATGATTCACCGGGGAATCTCCGATGATTCACCGGGGAATCTCCGATGATTCACAGTTGAATAATCAATGATTCACAGTGTATCACCCATGATTGTCATCCGTGATTGAAAATTGACTACACCTTATCGCTACTTTCCTATACCAATTTCAATGGTTTATTATAACTTGTTTTATTTTGCCTGAATTTTGTATGGAGATATTACGTCCTTAAGGTTAATTTGTCATCGACTTACCTGCATCTCCATAATTCTGTGCGTGGTAGTTAAAAGATACGCTCCCTCCTATGAAAAATTGGTCTCCACTTGTCTTGTACATTTTTTTACTATAAAATTTTAACTGTGTGTGTGGGACCAGCTGGTATATTCAGCTTGAGCAAAACCAATGTAAAGACTATTTTATGAATCCGCAGATCCGTTTAACTGGTAAATATAATTATGCAACGTGTAAGCACATTATACAGCATAGAAGCATTACTACCGAAAGGCAAAAGGCGTCACCTCTTTTCCTTAATGGTAGAACAATAATTCTTTCATGTTGCATACTATGCTTACAGTTTGTATAATATGCTTACACGTCGCGTATTTATGTTTACACATGGTATACAATTCTTTTTGCTGGTATAATAATAGTATTTCATACTACAGGAACTGTAAAGGGTATTTTATGTTCTTGAAATGGTAAATAGGTTCTCGACTGCGTCTTAGGGGTCATTCATAAAGGATGTCGCGTTTGCTATAAAAAATGAGTATCCATAAAAAGGTAATAACTCAGTCAGGACAGCAAATTCTGTTTATAGAACTTTGGCAACCCCCCCCCCCCCAAATAGGGGGGGTGATTGGGGGGGTACTATAAACAAAATCTCTGACCAGTTAGGAGATATGGACTTTGCTTATGGTACTCCGGCTACCCCCCAAACACACCCCCTGTTTGGGGGGGTAGCCGGAGTCCTATAAACAGAATTGGCTGTCGTCACTGAATTATGACCGTTTTATAGATACTTATTTTTTATAGCAAGCGTGACGTCATTTATGAACAGCCCCTTACGTGAACCTGAAGTGGACCTGAACCTGATTCATTAATTTCAGGTGCAACCTGGATTGAACCTGAGAACCTGAATGAAACCTGAAATTTGATGTCATCTCAGTTCATGATTGGATCAGGTCCTACCTGAATCAAACCTGAATTTTGATGTTATTTCAGATTCAATTCAGGACAGGTCTAGGTTGACCTCGAAGTTTGTATGAAAAAATTCAGGTCAACCTGAACCTGATTGGACATCATATTTCAGGTTTGATTCAGTTCTAACTGAGGAACATAACATCAACTGAGATAACATCAAATAATCAAATTTCAGGTTTCATTTAGGTTCAGGGTCAATTCAGATCGCACCTGAACCTGACTAGGAAAACCCAGGTTTTTGTTAGTTCAGGTTCAGCTCAGGTCAAACCCGACCTGTTCCGAGCCTTTGTACATAAAATTGTTCTGGCAAACATATCTTATTTCAAGCAAACGTGTGTGTAATTAGTAGTTGTTTTTGGTTACTCTAGTAGTTAGTATGGTGGCAGAAGACATCAACGTAAAAACCTTTTCTCTAAGTGAGGGCTGGTCAATAAGGACTTGCCAATGGCATTGTCTCTATTGATAGACAACAAATTTTCACCTGTTTAATGTGAGTTAAAATAATAATGTTAATTTTGGTTGGTGGAAAGTCATTATTAGTGGAAATAAAGAGGACGACACAAGTGTTCATGCGGTGCGCATGATGAATAGATTTCACTGAAACTTCATTGTTCTTTCATTGGAGAATAAATTTGTTTAGAATTACAATATTTTCTTTAAATGCTTACTTTACAGAATGAGATGACTAAGTCATTCAATCAACCAGAGAGCGGTAGAAGTCTAATACCACTAGCACGTGTACCCAGCGCTCCAGGATCGTTAAAGTAAGTTCAGTAAATTCATCCCTTTTTAGATATTGAAAACATTTTCGCGTTAAATCAATTTGAAATTTGAAGTATTTGCTTTTTGAATAATGTTTTTGTTCGAATTTATAATTTTTGTGTCGCATGTTGTGTGTTATTCGTAAAAAAACAATAAAACTTATAGGAACGCTTAAAGTCTCATTTAAATTAAGCTTTTGTGAGTAATTTGTGTTTCGAAAATGTTTTCACAACATTCAGGTCAATAGTTTGACTTTGATGTACATTGGTGACCCCGAAAATCATTATTCCGCAGTGTGTTCCCCAATTAATTCAAAATATATGGACAGTGAATTAACTTTGTTTAATGTACTTTTACATACCTAGGGATGAAATTGCAGTTTACTTATGACGTTTGAGAAATGCTTTTTCATACCTGTGTCGTGTAAAATGCAAAACATACGCAACTCGGAGAATTTTTTGATTAGTGTAGTAGCTTCTTCTGCTAACATCACATTTATCAAAATAAATTCTCAGTTGTAACGTGAATAAATTTTGTTGTTCCTTTGCATTTCTAAATTATTTCATTTAAACCAAACAAAAAATTTACATCAAAATGATAACAGAGGACTCATACCACTGAATCGACAAACATCAACGAAAAAATCAGCATCACCGATTTTCTCACGAAAAACATTTGACACCGTAACAGCACCGGTTTCACCACGCATCGCACGAAAACAATTTTTGAATAAAGCTTCGCCAATTTTGTAAGTTGATTTCAAAGAATTTTTTTTATTTTACTTTGTTTTCTATCGTTTTTTTTTTTTTTTGTTGAAATGATGAGTAGGGAAAGGCATCATTCGTTTTTCATGGAAACTCATTAGAAATAGTTAATTTGACACTCGTGTGATGAATGGCGATAAAAGTAGGGATGAAATTTTTTCTGGAGCTACTGTTAAAATTAAGATAAAAGATTATCATGAGCTGCAGGACTCGTGGTTGCATGAGAAAAAAATATTCCCCTTAAAGTTCAGTGCAACATAGCAAAATTATTTTTTAGGGCATGCCGTGCCATGAACTTCAAGATTCATGATGTAATAATAATATAATAATCCGCCGTTACAATCTGTCCGGGTCAGTGGCTAGATCATTTTATTTACTATTTCCGCAATTTTCTGTAAGCTTTTGCTCAGATTCTTTCTAGAGATCCTTTCTAGTAGGACTAGTAGGACTTAGAATGCCGGTTCGCCCCTTTAATGCGTTTTACCGGCAGGCACGCCTAATGTTAGCTAGCATTTTACCATTAGGATTTATTCTGGTGCTAATAATATCTCCGCCTTAAGTCAGACTAAGATATTTGTACACAGAATTCATCGAATATACGATTTGTTGCGGCACCAAATCCACAACTACCCAAATTATGAAGCCTGGGTGTGCCTGGGAATGTTGCTTTTATGCTAAACATATAAGAAAAATCCTATACAGAATTTGTCCCCACCAGGATTGAACCCTCGATATTCTTGGTGGAAAGCTAGCACGTTATCACAACAAAAACCTCTTAAAAGGTAGAGTGTGACGCAGTCCGTTTCCAAAATTAAAGATATCGCTTGAGGTGTGGTATAACTAAAATTCATGTGAAAAATTTTCTATTTTTTGAAAAAGTTTTTCTCCGAAAAAAAATTGTCTTAGAAAAAAATTTCTCCGAAAAAATTCTTATCAGAAAAAAAAATATTTTTCGAAAAAAATTTTGCTCCAAAAAAAAGTTTTTCTCCCAAAAAAAGTTTCATCAAATAAAAAAATTTTCGTCCAAAAAATTGTTTAGAAAAAAAAAATTTGTTAAAAAGTTTTTTGCCCAACAATACGTTTTCGCAGAAAACATTTTTCGCCAACAAAAAATTGCTCCAAAAAAAACGCGTGCTTCCCAAAAAAAAAAGTTGTTTCAAAAACAATTTCGCAGAAAAAGATTTTCTCCGAACAAGTCTTTTCTCCGAAAATAATTTTTATCCAAAAAAATTTTTCTTAAAAAAAAAATTTTCTCCAAAAAAGTTTTTCTCCAAAAAAATTTTTCTCCAACACCTTCGGCTACCATCGGAACACTTTGTATCACCTTCGAAATACTTTGTCGCACCTTCGCCTACCTTCGAAACACTTCGTGTCACCTTCGGCTGCCTTCAGAACACTTCAGAAAAAGCATATGAAAATCCAAGATGGCGCCGCTATGACAGCTGGCAGCCATTTTCTTAAGATACAAAAAAATTCTCCTGACCAAACTCTATAACTTTCTAGAAGAAACCAACTCTCTATCATTCTCTCACTCTCTCTAACTCTCTGATCATTCCGGAGCTAAAATTCGAAAACCCAAAAATGCATAATTTATACCTAACAAAAATCCAAGATGGCGTCACTTTGGCAGATTTCTGAAAACCCGCTACCGCTCCGGGCATGATCATTGAGCTAACTCGTTCCTAAGATTCATGATGTAATGATCAAAAATTATTCTTCCAAAATTAAAAACAAAATATTCCTTCTCAGCTTAAGCTACTCGACCATTAGCACTACGATGAACTGTAAAGCTCAATGCTTCATTGATGAGTCGCTAAGCCTCACAACTAACGAGCTGTTTCTGAAAAACCAAAAACCAACAAATCGACCTAGACTCCTCTCTGGATGAGATTCAACAAATTTTCACCAAACTTTTTTCAAAAGTTTTCTGTGATCCTAGAACAGCAATTTTTGTGCTTGTAGAGTAGAGGTGTGCGCCGGTCAAATTTTCTCGGCGGCGGCTGTAATTTTCTTTTCGAAGAATCGGCGGCGGCTTGAGTCGGCTGGATTTTTCCTTCCGGCGCGGTTACTTCCGAAGGCAAAATTATTGGTTTCAGAGGCCCTAAGACTTACTTCGAGAGGGTTTTCGACATTACCCTGGGTAATTTCTGTGCGTCGATGAAATAATAGTTCTAAAAAACCTGAATGTATTCTTCTACTAACATATGTCTCCATACCAGAGGCACATTCCTAGGACTCAGAGCCTCAGCTTCGCCACGTGACTTCTGAGTTCATAATGGCCAGTGGTCGCTCTCACCACCCTGCCGATATGTCACCTTTCCATCTCTCACAGACTCTGAGTCAACCACGATTTCGATTTCGGAAAGAAGCTCCTCCATGGCTGCTGTGGCCGTAGTTTTCATAGCTCCAGTGACACAGATGCACACGAGCCTCTGAATTCCATTCAACTCCTTCCTCGCCGCTCCACCGTGTTCTCTGGTGATATTACAAATAGCGTGTCATTCTGATTGTGCACAGCTGTAGTGTCCCTCGTATGTAGTTTTCACATAAATTTGAATAACCGCGACTCAACTCATATCTTCAAATAATATACCCTGTGAGTGTGTCTCGTTCCCTCACACATCAAACTGATTCGGTTAAAAGCCATCAAAATTTCATCATTTTCCTCAACGGGTAGTTGGCAGCTATGCATAAAAAAGTACTCTATTTGACAGCAGTCAAACCCAGTGTTCCAACATAGCTAACTGTAAAATATTGAACAAAGCAAAGAAACGGGGTTCGGAGTCTGCTGTCATGAAATTGCTTTGTGTTACTTTGACAGCAGACACCGAACCCCTCTCTTTGCTTTGCTCGATATTTTACAGTTAGCGCTAATGAAACACTCTATACTAGAAGTAGCCAACATGCATTGAGAGATTTTCCGAGGTGGAAACAACGGTTAATATTCTTGTCCCACCTATTTCCATCTCCTTCTATTTGACCTGAGGCTCACAGCATTTACCTATTTCTTTCTTCCTTACCAATCGCATAAAGAGCTATTTACTTTTCTATTCGTCTATTTCCATACCTATTTCCTTTATTTACCTTTCTATCGGGCCTATTTTCTCTGTCTTTGCCTTTTCGCATTTTGACGAGGGAAAATTAGGAGGAACTTCGTGGAACTGATCAGCTCTTTAAATTGACTCCGACAAAGTACGAGTTGAAACAATTTTTTAGAACAAGAATTGAAAAATTGAGCTCTTCCATTGATACAGAAAATGAGTGACGCCTTCATTGTATTGACTGTTAGCCTGTGCTTGTCTCTACGTGTTGCTAATTTCCTTTCTGTGCTACTTTCAATCATGTTTGGGAAAGTGCCTAATATTTACTTTATTGCTATGTTTCGTTCTTATAATTTTGTTTTGTGTGTAGAGTAATTGTAATTAGAATGCGATATGTAATTTAGTTTCTTAATATGTGAATCGAAACGGTCGTTAATCAGAGAACAATAGAACATTTATCCGCGCTGACAAGAAGTCGTTCGTTGATAAAACTTCGTTTTTATGACACAATCCACTCTGCCATTATACAAAATAAACATTTGAGAGAAACATTTTTGTACAGTTTTTGTATCTAGTGAAGATTGTTAAATTTACAACCCAAACAAAAAATGGCGAGAGTTGCGATTACATTATGAATAGAATTATAAGAATGCCAAGTGCAACTCTGTCTATGTTCGCATAACAAATTGGCATGAAATGGCATGTTTTGTTGGAAAATTCTTATTATTTTCAGTTTTGTTTTTTAATTATTTTTTTCTAAACTCAGTTCGATAGCAATTGCAATGTCCGATTGGTTTTGGTTGATAGATAATGGAAAAAATTCCGACCGATGTTTTATTGGTGTAGCGATAATTCTGTTTCTGTTTCTGATAATTTGCTTAATTATTCTAAATGTGTTTGTATTTAAATCAACAAAGAGATGACGATGTGACTCGAACGCCACAACCACTTCGGAGACTACTTTCACGTGAAGATACCGACGTTTTTTCACGACTCGGAGCTGGCCCTCAAGATCCGACTCCCGGTGGCATTATACGCATAACTAACGAAAAGGTACTTCGTAAAGGAGAAATCATGGGCAAAGCGAATTTATTGATTTCTTTCAGGCGAAACTCGGAGTCCCTTTGTTGTGCACACATGTTGTTGAAGGTCATAGCAGTTCCGTTTTGTCGTTGCTGGTCAGTGACAACATGTTATACACGGGGGCTGTCGGTAATATTCACTCACTTCCATTGTAATATTAAATTTTATTTAAAAACATTTCCAATAGATCGAAGCGTGAAAATTTGGGACCTAAGTCACGAAACCCGACCCATTTCACTCATATCTCATCCAGGGCCAATTGTTTCTATCGCACGTGACCGAAAAACAAATTCGCTATTTACCGCGTGCGGTGCATTTGTTAGAGTCTGGGACAGTCGAGTCGGATATTCAAAACCTGTCAAAATACTTTGTTCGTCCGGTTCCATCTACACTGGCACGTCGAATCCGGGATTACTACAAAATGGTGAAAGTCCAATAACCGCATTATGCATCGGTGCCTCCGGCAATTTGTATTCATCGGCATCGGATAAAGTGAGAATTTGGGATCTTAATTCGTGAGTTATTTTCGAAATTCCCTGTGGAAGATTTTTTGCATTGTACAAAACTCCTAGGTTTTCTTGCCTTGGTAAACTGTCCGGTGGTCATCAAGCCGCCGTGATGTGTGTCACTTCTTGGAAAGGGCAGAATAACACAGATTTTGTTGCTACCGGCTCTAAGGATCACTACGTAAAGGTAATTGAAAATTGACGTCTCTTCGTGGTTTCAGTCCAATAAAATATCCTCAATTGCAGGTTTTCGAAGTTCCTTCTAATGGTGGCCTAGTGATGCCTTTACTCCATTTGGAACCACCTCATTACGATGGTGTGCAGTCATTAGCTGTTACGAATAATGCCTTGGGAGCGGATGCGGCCTTGTTTTCTGGTAGTCGAGACTCTGGAATTAAGCGATGGGACTTGAGAAATGGAGAATTGAAACAGGTCAGTCATTTGAAAAAAAAAGTTTTCAGAACAAAGATTAGAATTGTGTGACGCTAAGGCTCGGAACAGGTTCATGTTGACCTGAGCCTGAATATCTCTATTCAGGTTCAACATGAATGACCTGAAATCGGAAACTTGAATCAAACCTGATATGACCTGAACTGAATAAAGATTTGAATAATCGTATAAAATATATGTTAGAGCTAGGGAAACCTGAACTAATTTTGTAATTTGGTAACATCTCTGTGGTCACATCCTCAAAACTAGAGGTGAGCGGGTTGCCCGAAATTCGAAAAAAAAGCCCGCCCGAACACGAACTACTTTTCACGGGTTTGGGTCTCGGGCTTTCGGGTCTAGAAAATTCCGGTCGGTCGGGTTTCGGGTTTTAAAATTTCCGGTCGGGCGGGTTTCGGGTGTACTTTTTATCGGGTTTACGATTCGGGTTCGATAATAATGCTACAAAAAATTTTTTTGGAAAATGATGCACCCTGATGCATATTCAAATCACATCGACTACAAAACAATGATGTATTAGAGGTGAGCGGGTTGCCCAAAATTCGAAAAAAAAGCCCGCCCGAACCCGACCCGACCCGAATCCGACCAGAACCCGAACTGCTTTTCACGGGGCTTCCAAAAAAGGTCGGCCCGCACACTTCTACTCAAAACAATAATGAATGAATGAATGAATGTTACTTTTATTGTCTACTATCTCCTAGCTGATATGGTAAAAAAAGAGTAATTATGACGGAAGTCATAATCCTCGTTAAAAAAACCAAAAACGTTACAATAACTACTTACACAGTAAAATTACAATAACATGAATTCGAAAAGTAATTAAAAAACAAAACAAACAGAACTATATAACGAAAACATTGAAATTAAAGTTAAGAACATTAAAAAATGCATAAAGTATAAAAATCATCACAATGCTGTCGTCAAAATGGCTGAACAAAAAATAAATAAAATATAGCAAATATCACACAAAATATCGCCGTTAGGCTGTCGTCAAAATGGCTAAACCAAAAGGATGGAGTCGTCAAAAATCAAAATGAGGAAACAAAACAAAAAGAGAACTAAAAATTTCGATCTCAGTAATGAACGACATAATACTCTCCTAGACAACAAATAAGAAGACGTGCCAATATTACGTCACGCTATTTTCTGGAATTTTTACCCCCCTACCCTCCGTCACGCAAAAAGAGTCAAATTTGACGTCACGTTTTGCTAAACACCCCTGCCCCTTGAGTGTGGCGTAATATGTGTACGGCACTTAAAGTGGTTGACATCGTAACTTGAAATAACAATTGCGTTCATAGAAATCCTCGAATGAAAAAACGTTTTGAAAGCCGAAGATCAGTTTAATTTGTTCGTTTTCAATAAAACTACAAAAATGGTTACTATCTTTTGCTAGTAAAATATTTTTGCGTTTTTATTTTTTCCGAATGAATTGATTGCAAGCTCCCACCTGAACCGTAGAACGCTTATAGCGCAGGACTCTGACGCATTTAGATTTTCCATTCCAATGAACGTGGTGCGGTGCACTCGACACTCGATATCGAATTGACCATTCGTAATCGAAATATATCATCGAACATTCACCGGTCATATTATATTTTGTATCCGAACATCATTATCGAATTATATTTGATTGTGAATGTATTGTTTCATTTCCGACATATCCTCAAATGGTGACCCCGACGTGACAACCGAAAATTCGCGTAGCGCATATATTTAGATAAAATTTTAATCTTAGAAGTGTCGGAACAGTGTTTGTATAGAAATCGGCTAAGGTCAAAAGTTCTGAAACAAAGTGTGTCTAAAAAAATTACCGTAGACCAATAAATTCCGAAGTGATACGTTTGTGAAAAAAACAAAAACTGTGTCTGAAAATTATATGTGTTCTAATTACATAAAATTACGTTTTCATCGCTCAACACGCGAGCTGCTAGACATTGTTCACAGAATCGAAGTGTAACGAGTTTCACAATCGATAGGCTAATCAGCTTGCAGACACAACTTATCGACAGCCAGCATCATAGACACCCTTAGGCACTGCTACCAATCACAATCGAAAGTCGATTTACTTTCGAAAAAGTTTTGGTTGACAGGTGTCAAAACAAAACAGTTTTATGCTAAAAGTCGCTCGCTATACGGTGCCTAGCGCAGTTTCTACCGACCGCGGAAGACAATTTGCGTCGGAACTATTTCAATCGCTAGCGAAATTGATGGGCACAAAGCACATTAGAACGACTGCATATCATCCGCAGACCAACGGACTAGTAGAAAATATGCATAGAGAGCTCAAAACAACGATTATAACCAAATCGAATCCTTCCTTGCCTTTGGTTCGCCTCGGTCTTAGATTAACTTACAAAGAGGTCATTAAAGCTACTCCCACTGAATTATTGTATGGAACAGCACTACGGTTACCGGGTGCTTTTTCGAAGCGTCGAAAGTACCAGTCTGCGAATCTGACTTCGTCAAAGCGCTCCGAGAACATATGTCAAATATCAGAGCAACGTCCTCATCGAACCACAACACCCGGCAACCATTTTTCGTTTAGTAAGTCAAGACATGTCCACTTGTGTTCGTAAGAACAAGCAACAAAAAGGATTTGTCACCAACGAAGTGTTTGAACGCAACGTGAGTATTTCGTTCTCGATTTCAAAGGAAAAAACGAAATTTCCGTAAATCGACTTAAAGCTGCACACATCGACCAGGAAGATCGTAAATTTTCTAGTAAAAAATTCTTAGTCGTCGACAGCGACAAGAATTGCAAATTTCAGGTCGATCAGCTTCTTCAAGAAAATTGTTGTATCGGGACCTACTAAACCAAACGCCAGTGGTGTGAAAATTTACTGACTCTTCAAGTCGGCGTATTTGTTATTGTTACTCTCAAGAAATCCCATGCTGATTTAGTTATTTTTTGTTTTGGTGTAGCTGGGATCCATTCGGGTGGATAAAATTCGAGTGAGAATGAAAATTGATCGTCCAACACTCTCAAATTGAATTTCACTAATATTTGGTTCGATAGGTCCTGTGACTGATGAACAGAGGCGAAATAAGTTGGGTGCGCTAGATCCACCTGCTTTCTAATTCCCAAACCGGTAGACGTCACTGGCAGCGTTGCTTGAGTCCAAGATGTATTGCTTAGTTCGTTGTTGGTGGCACGGTAAAAATCATCGATTTCGGACACATGAACATTGGGCTAGACCTTAACAAATAGACAAATCGTGACGTAGAAAAAGAACAGTGGAGCAGAGTTAGGGCTGGATGCACGTCCAACAACGTCAAATGCGTGCATAATGTTTTCACCACGTCCTTACCATCGGTCAATGCAGATGGGATGGCTTCCTCCGTGATCTGCACGCCGAGTAAATGGAACGAAGCCTTTTCCAGCACTTTAATGCCCGGTTAACATTTAATTTGTTTAGAGTTTCGGCCATTGCATCCGATGGGGGGTTGATGAAAAATACTTTACATTTCGTTGGGTTCAAAAATATCCGGAGATATTTGAGAACGCCAGCACCTTGGCCACATCATACAAAATCGTCTGCAAAGAATCGCCAATAGTTCCGTCAACCAAGTGCCAAGATATCAAGTTAGACTGAAGCGAATGAGTTAGTTTCTTGATTGCCAGGCAGAAACCAACTGAGGCGACTAGGTCACCTCTTTGAATCGATTAAGAAGCCACCGAAGAAGAGACTTGATGGGAATGCTTAGGCTTGACGTAGCATTGGGTACAGCGATGGGGCGTTTTCTGCGGCTTCACTTAACAATAACCGGTGACGGGCATTTCCCCCCAGTGAATTATTCCCCAGACTGAAAAATATTGGAAAAATCACCCTGGAAATTATCACCCAGGAATTAATAACCTGATAGAAAGTTTAGTGATTTGCATCAAATACAAGAGAAAATTACGAAAAAATCATTATATCAAAGCAACTACTGCTAAAATGAAGGCGTTGCTAACACTCCCCTATCTAATCAAATGACGCTGCCAGCGGAAAGGAGTGCCGACTCCACTTTCTGATAGTGCGGGAGACCGCTCGCGGTCGGATGAAAATTTTCGAAAAAGTTTTACTTCTTTCTCCTACTGCTAAGAAGAAGACGTTGCTAACACTCCCCTATCCAATTAAATGACGCTGACAGCGGAAAGGAGTGCCGAAGGCACTCGCCGATAGTGCGGGAGACCGTTCGCGGTCGGACTGCACGAAAACTTCCGAAAAAGTTTGACTTCTTTCCCATACTGCTAAGAAGAAGGCGTTGCTAAAACATCCCTATCCAACTAAATGAAGCTGCCAGCGGCCTCCGATAGTTTGGGACATTGCTTGCGGTCAGTCCGCACGAACATTTTTCAAAAAATTTTATCAAAAAAATTTAAAAAAAAAACATCAACCAGGGGGATAATTCCCTGGGTGACAATTCCTATTTGTCTGAGCGATAATTGCTGGACGATAATTCCTGGGCGATAATTCCTTTTTGTCTGGGCGATAAATTCTGGGCGATAATTCCTTTTTGTGTGGGCGTTAATTCCTGTCCTGGGCGATAATTCGCTGGGTGATAATTCATTTTTGTCTGTGCGATAACTCCTGGGTGATAATTCTTCGGGTGATAATTCCTTTTTGTCTGAGCGATAATTTCCTCAGCGATAATTTCCTAGGTGATAATTCCCATGTCTGGGGGATAATTCACTGGGGGATAGTGCATGTCGCCGCAATAATCTTCTGAATGATTAATTAAATGCGTTCTATCACCCATCTTAACATATTTTAGCCTTTCAGATGCGAAGCATCACTTAAGATAAAACTATAATTTTCCTCCGAGAAAATTCTGAAGGAAGTGTAATGCGGTGGTTCACTCGATGCTCGAATTGACCACTCTCAATCGAAATATATCATCGAACGTTCATGCGCGAATCGTCGCACGTATCGGTCATATTACATTTTGTATCCGAACATCATTCTCGGCGTGTAGTTGCCGGAAAGAGGCCAGCGAGGTGTCAAACGAAACGTTTCGATAGTACGAAGGTACCGGAATTGAGTTGAAGGAAATCGGTTGAGCGGTTCGGTGCCCAGGGTCGGTCAAAGGAGGCAAAAACGGGCTAAAATTTTCTCCGCTGCCCGAAAATTAATGAAAAATTTATTTTTATTTTGTAATTTTTTTTAGGTGGATGTTAGATGTTTGGTGTCAAAGGGAAAGTTGTTGGGTTGGGTGTGTAGTGTGTCGCGGTGACCAACAAAATGGCGGACGATGGTATGGGACGGACTTGGGTGGAAAAATAAGAATTTTTTGGTAACTTTGATTTGGACGGGGTTTTTGACCCCGTTTTGACGGGGATTTTGACGGGGATTTTGACGGGGATTTTGACGTTGATTGTGGCGGGGATTTTGACGGGGATTTTGACGGGGATTTTGGCGGGGATTTTGGCGGGGCTTTTGGCGGGGATTTTGACGGGGATTTTGGCGGTTATTTGGACGGGGATTTAGACGGGGATTTAGACGGGGTTGTTGGCGGGGATTTTGGCGGGGATTTGGACGGGGATTATGAACAGGAAAGAAGGCAGGGAAAGCGCCGCAGGCAGGGAAAGCGCCGCAGGCAGGGAAAGCGCCGCAGGCAGGGAAAGCGCCGCAGGCAGGGAAAGCGCCGCAGGCAGGGAAAGCGCCGTAGGCAGGGAAAGCGCCGCAGGCAGGGAAAGCGCCGCAGGCTAATAATTAGCGGGGGTCCAGGGGGCGGCAGCCCCCTGGTATAAAAAAATAATTCTTCACATCACATCAGAGCTTCATGCACGTTCTCGCTTATTGCACCCACCCCTCCAAAACCCTGAGAGTGCCCTCGCGGGGTGCCCCCTAGGGGGCTAACGAGATCGACTAGTTATATTAGATTTAGATTGTAAATCTATCGCTTCATTTGCGACATATTCTCAAGCGATTGATGTTAATTTGTATTTATTTCAGTCCCTGAACAACGCTCACAAAGGGTGGGTTTCCGGTATGACAATAATCGAAAATGTTTTGCTGACAAGTTGCCGTGGTGGATATCTTCGGTTGTGGAATGTGGAAACATGTGATAGTATGGCAGAAATAAAAACCGATTCTCCAATCAATAACATCGTTTCCGATCAATCTCTGATCTACACGGCGGCAAAGTAAGTAACAATTTTCTTATGCACAAAAAACAATTGAACCAAAATCCTTTTTTGTTTTGTCAACAGTTCTGGCGAAGTGCGGATCTGGAGATTCACAAATCCACGAGGCTTTAGTAGTTAATTTAACATTTTATTTATTTTAACGCACTTAACATGAAAATTGTATGTTAACGATACAAAGTATTTATATACACACAAAGACATATATTTCTATATATGATTAGTAGGACGAGCTATTCAAAGCTTCTATTGCAATTTTTGTAGGACGTGAAAAGACATTTTTGATAGTTGAAAGAAGCATCAAATGACAAATTATAATTTTTATTTTTCAATGACATTAATTGGAATTTAGATTAAGATTTTGTTTAACAGTAACTTGGAAATCAATTCTTTCCTCTTAACAGTATTATTTGTATAATGTTTATTATTTTCTTGAGCAAATGTCCCATGTCCTCAAAATTTAGAATATTGTACCTAGTCAATAAACCCATTCATTTCTAATCACATTAGAGACAATAAATTTTGGAACCTTTTATCCGTTTCCCCTTCTATTCGTTGCGTTCTTGCACACTGTGGCTCAAAAACGTTCTCTGCGCTTCTCCGTATTCTCCTTTTACCAAAACATTATTGAATACTTACAGATTCACTCACCAAAACCTTTGGCTCCACAAATACTCACCTATTTTCACGAAAATGTTGATTTTCCCATGCATTCTTTTCCCAAAAAGAGCAGGAGTCTACAAAAGTAGACACCTTGTTTTTCGAACAGTTTCGCATTCCTCTAATTTTCGGATATAGGCCACTGTGTTGCGGTAAGAAAAAGTCTTAAAGGTGGCGTTGCTGACAAATTGAATTTTAGAATCAATCGATGTGAATTAAATTTATACGCCAAATCTTTTCTAAGTGTGACAGTTTCATTTTCAAAATATCAGCATTCCCTTTTCGAATGAAAGCCAACTTCATGATAAACAAGTTTGATTGTTTTCCAGCTCAGCTCAGTAGACAAAAAGCTACACTGTCCTCCATACATTTTGTAATAAAATGTCAACAGTACAAAAGACCCAGTGAAATAAAAAGGGCTTTTTAATGCATTTAAAGTCCATCACACAGTGATGGATCAAAGGGATAGCGGAAATAACATAAAAGATTCAATTTCGAAAATTCGCCATTCTTCATTCTCGGATCTTTTCGAAAATCATTTCAAAAATGTATGAAACGAAACGAAATTTTCGTTTCGTTCCATACATTTTTCTGAAACGAATTTTTCGTTTCGTTCCATACATTTTTAGAAGCTAACTTCACGTTGACTAGAAAGCTGTTCATAATGAACCTATTTGCTGTTCAAAACTTGCGCTCATTGCTTTGAAAATTAGAAACAATGGTACATACCGTGTTATGTCCGTGTCTTGTGACCGAGCCACAAGTGGTCACATCTATGTTTTTTTCATAGCTGAATTAACGTCTCAACATAGAACTACTCTCTTTTCTCGAGTGGTGTCATCAATGCTTACATAGCTGAATACGGACAAACATAAAACTAATGACACAATCTATTTGTTTAACATGAAGTTGGCTTCGATCCGAAAAGTGAATGTTGGCATTTAAATACCCGTCAGGAATAGATTGTGTCATTAGTTTTATGTTTGTTCGTATTCAGCTATGAAAGCATGGATGACGCCACTTGAGAAAAGGGAGTAGTTCTATGTTGAGACGTTATTTCAGCTATGAAAAAGTATAGATGTCATCATTTGAGGTTCGGTGACAAGAAACGGACATGACACGGTCTGTCGTGTAGCAATGTCATGCAAAATTATGACGAAAGAAGAAGCGTTCACATATTTCGTCCTTGGAACTACCACCCGGCTGCGTTGGCCAAATGTGAACGCTTTTTCTTTCATCATACAAATTTTGCATGAGATAAGAATTCCAGACACGATTCTTAAGGTATGATCTGTATACAGTCCGCTTAATGGTATGACGTTGAGTTGCCAGTATTTAGGTTCAAAATCCAACCGCAAACAGATTTGTCTCGATTGTCAGATTTGTAAACACAATGATGATTGAATCGTACTAGTGGTTCTAGTGTAGTTGAGGTGAGTTGAGGTGTAGTACCGGCGTATTCTCCTCTTGATAGTTTCGCTTCTGGCGTTGGTACTGAAAAGAACACCAGTAGTCAAAGTGATAGCGTAGCATTACAATGTAATCAGAGAAACCACAATAGATGGCGGTTGCGTAAAATGATGAGAAGTTGACATTTTATTTCATTTAAATCCGTGGAGTCCTTGGTATGTACATTACGTACTTGTTTGTAAGTTTTGTTGTTTTGACGAGTTGAAAAAAAAGTAATGAAATCACGTGGGAAGCCATGGTTTAAAGACAACTTTTAAAAAGCCGTCCGGGAATGAAGTTCTTTGAAACGTCAATAGTTCAAAAAAAAAAAAATAAATAAAGTTAATGACTAAGGACATTATTGTCCTCCTTTTAATAAATAAGAACAAAATTGCTCACAACTCATAGAATTATTAATGAAAAAAGACGTTTGCTTTCCAAGAATTCAATTAAAATTGTAGCACGCAATTAGATTTTGAGCTAAATTTTCTGTGATTGTATAACTTAGCCATTGGATATAACAAAATTAATTCCTGACAAATGTATACCAAATTATGTTTGCAATAAGACTGTAGTTCTTAGCTGAGCCTCCAATAAATTATTTTTTGTTAAAGTATTGCTGATAAAAGATCATTTTTTTAATGGGTGCGCCATTGTGAGGAGTCTTTTTTTTCGCTTAATTGATGATAATAAAAACCATTTCGAAATGTTACAAAGAAAATATCACTGAGAACAAAGTTTCATTGACTTTTCGTAAAAACAGAATTAGAAAAGGAGGATGACGAACAATCGCTGCATACGTTTGAAAAGAATTGACCAAAAGCAGAATACAGTATCGATGGATCAGTCAGCTTTATATGGAGGTGGCCATAATCAATAATAAAACAAATCGACTGCGTTGTCATGTACAAAGAATGACAGATCAGCTTTTACAATCCTAAAGACCTTATTTGAGTGCTCATGAGGTTCAGTGCGGCCAAAATCTAGATGTTATACAGCTGTTGCCAACCTAAGAACTGTGGTAGTATCCAGTTGGGAGACGTTTGTTACAGACTGGCTCGGTTCCAACAATGACAACGATATGAAACACTCTCCCTAATTCTAGAAGTGGTTATATCACGGATTCGGTTATTTTGTCGAAAAATCCTGTGACATGCGTTCGCTACACTTTCTCTATGGAACTAAGTCTTCATACTCAACTAAATATTGACGAAAAACCTACGAAATTCTATAGGTTGACATTTGGTTCGCATGTTCATTTCTAGAGGGCGCAACTTCGGAGCTTCATCATAAACACTAGCATTGTTACCCGGACTTCGCCTGGGATATGGTTTTACAAACTAACAAAAATTGTTCGGTTACTTATACCATTATTCGCTAACCGAAAACGACGCGCTGTTAATACTCGTTAAACGCGATTCTCGATATTTTCAACAATTTGGTCCCCGGAATCACTTGCAACGATACAGAAATAGAATAGAATTCAGGAATTTCTTCGGCAATTTCAGCAAAGTTAGTTATACTCGATCGCATGGTGGGCCGTTTGGACGGGTAAAACTCCCATCAAGCTTTTTATCTGCTACGACACTCAGTCGCAATACCAAAACTGATGTACTTACTGCGCACAACTCCCTGCTGGCGAGCAATGGACGAATTACGTAAATACGACTTTTTCTTGCAGTAATCACTTGCAACAATCATCAAGTGCAATATGGATTTGAAGGCGTGGGATGAAGCGTCGCTATCTGTAGAGTGGGGTGGTTTGGGAATAAACACTACCGACCTAAGTTGCTCTAGTTTCTAAGGATCGTACTACTCAACAATAGATTTGTGGTAAGGAATTCTACCTGAATATATACTACCGTCAGTTGAGATAGTAGCTGAGGCCGCTGAATCATGGAAACGTAAAACAAAGAGGTGTTAACAACCCCGCAAAATAAACTACAAAGTAATTGGGACCAGGAAATCTGCTCGGCTTCTTACACGAAAATTTTGACACCAACTTCAACGGACGTCGACAAGGCCAGACTTTTAGCGAATGTTTCAAAATTATGCTAGTTCATGGTTGAATGCATTGCCTTGCGCTTCACTTGGTACTCTACTGGACAATCAATCGTTTCGAATTTCAGTGTCTTTAAGACTTGGATTGCCATTATGCTACCCCCCATAAATGTGTGGCAATGAGGTTGATAAGTTTGGACGGCATGGACTCGCTTGTAAAAAAACTGCTGGAAGAAAATCGAAGCATGAATCAATAAACGACCTAATAAAACGAGTGCTAGCAACATGTGCGTGTCCATCTCTCAGAGAGCCGACCGGATGCAACCGGTCTGATGGAAAAAGACCAGATGGAATTACTTTACCACCGCGGACAAGAGAGCAATCTAAGACTTTAAAATACGAATCTCTTACGGACAATTTCTTCTTCTGTCCTATTGCAATTGAAACTTATGGCCAATGGGGAAATGAAGGTGTACAAAAATGATTAATATCATCGGAAAAAAGTTGAAAGAAGCCACAGGAGGGAAAAGATCAAAAACTTTTCTGGTGCAACGCATTAGCATTGCGAATCAACGGCGAAACACCGCTTCCATTTTCGGGACAATCCCCCAATTGACGGAAAAGTTAGAGGAGGTGTATTACGTGGTTTAAGTGTTAAAGAATTTAGTGTTTTATAGTACTCATCATTGTAAATTGTATATAATTGCAAATTAAAGGTAAACTAAACATATTATGGGCTTTATATGGCGCCTTCTAAGGGCCATGGCGCCCAAACGAGGCCGGTAACCCCCTTTTTTAAAATCTCATATGGCGTAGAATGCCGCCCCGAAGGTCCCTGCAAAATTTCAAGAAAAGTTATTGAGCCGTTTTCGAGCGGGAGCCGAAAAAGTTGTTTTTCATACAAGCGCCAATTTTTTTTTTTTTTTTTTGATCGTATGGAGAATCCACATTTAGTTCATTTAACTTTTCACTTCAAATTTCAATATCCAGCTCACTCAGCCATCTTATCGCTTCTGTGTTCTTACTATTTAGGCTCTGAATGGTACCAGTGAACATTCGTGTAGGGCACGCATTCAAGATATGGTCCATTGTCTGGACGATTTCGTCTCCGCAATCACAGTACGGAGAGTCACGATACCCCCATCGGTGCATTTGGTCACCAGAACAGCCATGATCTGATCTGATCCGATTCAGCATCTTCCACTCTCGTCTGGGGAGATTGAAGCGCTCGAGTTTGAGATGCGGTTCACGTATCAGTTGTTTATTTGTGAATGCATGGCTCTCACTCCAGTACTTCAACCACTGTTCTACAACATTGAAATTTGGGTCTTGGATTTCAGTGTCTTTCCATATCGGCGATCGCGAAACCAGTCGTGGTGGAGGAGGGTTTTGCAGGTCATTTTTTATTGGTAGGTTGTACGACGGCCGGGAGTCACTATGGAATTTTTCCCACTCTTTGTGCGCCGCCAGTTTTCTTCGAATCGGTGGTGGTGCAATATTACAAAGAACGTGCAGCCATTGTACAGGAGTCGATTCGACAGCACCTGTTATTATTCGCATTGCTGCGTTAAGCTGTACGTCTATTTTATTTGTGTGACAGCTCGAGTACCACACCGGTGAGGCGTATTCAGCAGTCGGGTAAATGAGTGCCAGCGCAGATGTTCGCAGCACATTACCATTTGCACCCCAATTTGAGCCGGCAATTTTTTGTATCAGATTGTTCCGTGCTTTCAGTTTTTCAGCTCTTTGTTCCAGCGCTGGTTTAAATGACAAAGTCCGATCCAGTGACAATCCCAGATACTTTGGGCACACGTTATGCTTTAGCCTCTTGCCATCGATGAAAACATTTAACTCTCTGGTGGCCATCCGATTATTCAGATGGAACATTATAACTTCAGTTTTATCGTCATTTAAACAGAGGCACCATTTTTCGTAATAAGCGCCAATGGAAACCAGTAACTAAGTAACTAACTAATGTAGGATGTTTAGACCCGTACGAAGAACGGAGTTTGTCGAGAAGGGGTCTTATGCGTTTACCAAGACGTTTGTAACTACCCCAATTTCGCCCCGTGGTCATGGTGTCCTTAGATGACGAATCAGCAATAAAAAAAATGTGCGTCCGTCCGTCACCGCGATAACTCGAGTAAAACTCAACCGATTTTCAAAAACTTTTTTTCTCCCGAAAATTAATTGAAAAACCTTTTTTGGGATTGAATCTGGGCACTGTCGGCTCAAGGGCCAATGAGCTAGGGCCGTTTAAGTGGTTTTTGTTCTTTTGTACATAACTCGAGTAAATCTATTCCGATTTTCAAAAACTTTTTTTTTTCTTGAAAGATAATCATCAAATTGATTATGGGGTTGAATTTGGGTAAATTCGTTCGAAAACTTTCGAAGTTACGGTCGAAAAAGTGGTCAAAAACGTGGTTTTTTGAAGGTTCGTGGAGCTTTTTCACTTATATCTCTGGGAAATTAGAATATAAATCGCTCTTCAAGGTTTTGAATGAAAGTTGTGGACATCCAAAAATCATGAAAATTAAATTAGGGAAAATCTGTTGAGTGGTTCAGGCTGAAGAGTCTTCAGTGTGCCCAACTCACGCTACGCGACCACATACGATATTTGGTGATTTTTCGTGAATATTTCTTTAATTATGAGGTGCGGCTTTGGAGAGAAAATAGATGCGAATATTTTTGTTCACAGCACTGTGCTCTAGGTCGGTTCTAAGATCGGTTCTTGTGCAATTTTTTTTAAATTTTGACAATTTTTTTTAAATTTTGAGATTTTTTTAAGTTTTCAAAGAGGTTTTTGCGCTGTTGCTTGCCCTTTCGCCAATTTCCAATCCAATTTAACGTCGACGTAATTTCATGCACTTAAGAGTTAAGGCAATATTTCGAATCTTTTTGCAACATCTATTATGTTTGCCACATCTATTCTGATGCGTACGAGTCCCCTGCAGATGTGTTCATTAACTTTGGCTTCTTTGAAAATGTACTTTTTGTATTAAAAATGATCATTTTCCTAAGGTCTCCGGATCCACTGAACCGATTTTAATGAGTGAAAAGACACTTCGCCTTAGAATTTTCCGTATAATCCGGAAAAAATACTTTGCGGGGGTACGTCACAAGGGTGGGCAGTCAAAACCTAGCTGTATGTTTCCGCAGTCTACGAAAAATAATTTTCTTAAATTTTTACAATGGTTCAATCGGTAGGTTCAAAAATTCGGTTTTGAATGTACGGATGCCCTGATGAACAGTCACCAAAAGGGCTTATGATCTTGGCGAATGAAACAGGAAAAATAATTCTCATCTTTGGACCCGTACGAAGTTTACTACGAACAATTTTATCGTAACATGGGATAGATCGAGGTGGGGAGGTAGATGATACATTTATTATATTTATTTTATATTTATTATTTATTATATTTTAAATAGTTGGTTCAATTACATAGTCGACTTCTCTATCAAAATACTCCCTATTCTTCTCGTAGACTTCCCTGCTAACGATTCCATTTTTACCAAATGGTTCATCCAGCGCTAGAATACCATCAAGGTGATCAATTTCATGTTGCAGAAGTTCAGATGTCGCTGTGTCCAAATCCTACAAAAAAAACTCCTTATAAAAGTTCGTTTTCTCTATATCGCAATCACCTTCCACTCGTGAGTGACACCTTCATCGTCTACAAATTTTACGCTTACACTGGCGTGCCGTTGTTTTCTCACTAACAAAAATGGAAAACTCATACAATCGTCCCAGAGAGAAATTAATTTCTCAGATTTAAATGTAATTGTCGGATTGATTAATGTGAAGGGACCTGTGAAGTATACCGAAACGTTCGAATTTCTACTAAGCAAAATCATTCCCATACCTTTGCCCATATTGATGGCGAGAAAGCGCTTAGTGACACCGATTTGTGGAGCTGCAATCGATCTTCCGAATCCATTTACATTTCTAAACTCCATCAAAGCTCGATGCAAACGATACTTTTCTTCTAGGAATTTTTCACACTTGATGTCTAAGCATAAAGTTTTGAAATAAAAATAAAAAAATTATGTTTTGGCTTGTACCTTCAAGCGCAACTGATTCGCAAGTCATTCGTAATTGCGGTTCACCAACCAACAACACGGATGGTGATATTAAGTGTGAAATATTACACAGCGTTGCTTGTACCCATGAAGCGTCGTACGGTGACGGCACTAATACATTGAAAAAAAGCAGAATAACGAAAAACATAAAGTTGTTAGTGATTACCTGGTGTCTCGTCCTTGATAGCAAGATTTCCATTCAATTCCCTGTGTAAAAACCAGAAGCGAATTGTCAAGGAATTATAAATCGCTGAATGTTTCAGAATTACCGTGAGTCTTCCATCTTTGAAAGTTCTACAACGCAAATTTTCTTCAAGTGCAATAGTTGCTAAAAAACCTTTTGACCTTTCTACAACGAATTATGATTATGTTCTATGAATTCTATGAGACCCGTACGATTCGCTATAAAGCCTGCATTTGTCCATCACAGTAGGAAAAAACTTTCAAAATTAAAGAATCCTTTTGTTTTCAGAAATAACAATTTGAAAACTGACCACGTCCTTGTTGCATTGGGCAACACCACATGTAAACCAACACTCGTAAACTTCAGATTTCTCTGCGTCTATGTGCAAAAATGTTCTTTTCAATTTTCTCTACGAAAGAATTAAGAAAATCGGATAGAAAAACGTTCCACCTCAGCCAATCTACCAACTCGGGGATCAGAAACGTTTTAGTAAACGCGTAAGTCTCGTATACTTCGTGCAGGTCTAATAAAGTTGTTTGAACATATGTTCGTGATGATGTCGCAATTGACAAGACGTAGGGTAAATAACTCAAAACTGGTGTGATCGGATTGCAAACGTTTTCATGGTTTTGAGACGAAATTGGATGGAGAGGGGTGGATCTAAAAGAGAACATACTACCGACTTTCTAAAGAAGAGACCGTAGAGACGATAGTTGATAGCTTTTCATGAATACTTTATGTGATATGCTGCAGAGAAAATAGAAACATTTTTTCTCTCCAAAGAGGCCAAACATTTTTTTACTATGATGAAGAGAAAATTAAGGGCAACATTTTCGTTGATGGAAGTATGGGCGATAGGCCCCAGGTCGGAGGATTTAGTGAGGGTACGGATGGAAAAATCTTTCTTTTTCCCTGAAAGGTTTAATCAAAAATACTTGAATCTTTTCTGATTTTCAAATTACTTTTTTTTAAACGTCTGGGCATGCCTGAGAAATTATGGAAGAAACCTTTTTTAATTTTGAGCTTTTCGACTCAGACAGGGTCCTAAAACTGAATCTCTACTAAGGTCCAACGTGTTTTTTTCTACATAAATCGGGTAAAAACTTCTTTTTCTGAAAGATAATCAGCAAATTGAATTTTGAAATTTGAATCGAAAACTTTTGAAGTTACGGTCGAAAAAGTGGTCAAAAACCTGGTTTTTTGAAGGCTTGAGGAACTTAATTAGAACGGAACTCTTCAAGGTTTTGTATGAAACCTGAAAAAAAGATACATAAAAATCTCCACAAAATTTCCAAATCACAAAATTCGCAAAAATTGCCATAGACCGTTGGTGAATAGTTTGTCATACTTAGTTTGCTCTCTATTCAGTTAAGAGTTTCCCAATGGTTCGGGTTCAGACATTGATGGGATATTATCATAACACCTTAAGGATCTGACCCTCACTTCAACGGGTGACGCGGGACTAATATTACTTAAATCCATAACAGCCTTAACGAACTACGTGTTGTCGGGGAAAGTGCAATCTGTATTCATTAATATTATGTACGGACAAAAAAGGTGGTGGCGTGAGACCGATTGCAGTTGGCAACACTTACCACGCCAAGTCTGATATGGTAGGTACAAAATTTTTCAAAATTGCTCTTGGGACAATAGTAAAACGGATATCAAAATTTTTTTCTTCATCAAAAGGAGCAGTAGTTTAAAAATGAAAAAAAAAATTAAACGCTACACCCTAATGTTTACCCCCTATGAAAACCATACATTGTATGTTTGGGGCCGTTCATAAATTACGTAACGCAAAATTTGGCTTTTTGACCATTTCCCTCTCTATTGTCACGCAAGCTCGTTAGCCCACCTCTTGCTCCATCGTTTTGTGACATCATTAAACAAAATTCTAAAATCGCAAAAACTCAAAAAAATGTTATCACTAACGCTAAAAATGAAAAAAATTAGCGTCGTTAACGCAATTCGCTAACAGAAAACGCCGCGCCACCACTACTTGCTAAACTTGGAAACAATGAATTTCCCGTTGAATTTATTGTGATATGTAAAAAAGTGGCGCTGTGTTCTATGTCAAACAATGTCAAATTACATACATTTTTGATCCCCATCACGAATGATGTCTTTAAAGCCATCAGTGAGGGATCTTATTAGAATCGCTGGATTCAGATTTCTATTTTGGCTGTTGGCAGCGATGTAAAAAATAATTGAAACCAACAAACGTGAGAACGTTGAAAGTAAACGAACATCGCAAATGAAACTTTCTCGCTCAGACTCGCAAGAATAAACAAATCGGAACCAGGGTTGGGGCTCAAGACCTCAACAAGAATCATGTGTTCTACACGACGCGAGCGAAAACATGGTTTTTCGAGGGTCGATGAAGCTTCACGCAAATATCTCAGCAAGTATCGCACGGAAATTCCTCATTTTGGTGTCAAATGAAAGCATTTGATGTCACAAAACTGGAAAAAAATTTTATGGGAATTGCTTTAGGGGTCTGGGCGCTGGGACCAATGGAATGGACGAAATTGAGATTCTTGGCCATATACGAAAACAGTTTTTCGTCTACATTTCCTTAGCTATGCAATATGGAGATTTACTGTCAAAGGCAAAGTTGTAGAGAATTAAATTTAAGCGAACACGTGTTTCAGGGTTTTGGGGAAATGTGGTACAATCCTGGTATATGGCCACTTCCATAATTGGCCAGGATGACCCAAATCTCCAGAACTATGAGAGGTAGAAAGTTCCGTCGAAAGGCAAAGTTGTAAATAATAAAATTTTAGAGCACACGTGTTTCAGGGCTTTAAGGAAATATGACCCAATCGTGGTATATGGCCACTTCCATAATTGCCAGGATGACCCGAATCTCTAGAACTATGAGAGGTAGAAAGTTCCGTCGAAAGGCAAAGTTGTAAATAATAAAGTTTTGGAGAACACGTGTTTCAGGGTTTTAGGGAAAAATGATCAAATCCCGGGATAAAGAAACTTCTGGAATTGTGACGTATGACACATATCTATAAAATTACAACATCTTTAATTTCGAAATCTATACTTTCTTTATGAAAGAGGTTAAATTTCAAAAATTCGCAAAACTCGGCACAATTATTTCAATTTTAGGGATAAATGGATTTTTCCTACTATAGCTTCGAGCACAACAGTGCTCATCTTCAGGGTTTTTTTTTTGCGTTAATATAAAATCTTAATTAATAAATAAACAAACTTTCATACATGAAAAGGACAGAATACCATCAAAACATTAATGCATTAAAAACGATCAATTGAAACAGGTACAAATCAGCTGTGGTTACTTCTTACTTCCTTGTCATTACAATCTCTTTTACTCCTCTAACCAAAACACATCCTAACTACATATCATTTCATTCGCAGTCAACGAATTCGTCATCTGATGTGTCGATTTCTGTATCATTCGTCGAATCAATTATTTCTCTATCTACTACTCTCTCAAGCGTGAATAAGGTCAGTAGCGGCGACGTTACTTCACCAAGGTTTTCGTTGAGTAAATTTCGATGCTTGTTTTTGTGGATAGTAGTACTCCACTTTCCAGTTTTCTCTCACTTCACATACTAATCTTAAGTCACTTATGTTGATGTCTTTCTTTTCCATTTCGCAGATTTCACGTGTTCATTGAAACGGATGAATAGCTTCCTGATCGTCATTCCAAAATATGAGCAGCCGCAACAACTGCATGTGATACAGTATACACCAGACTTGTGCAATTCAAGTTGAACATATTTTACTGAACCAACTAACTGTCTTAGTGTTCCGGTATTTCTGTGTACAACTTCACTTCTATTCCGTGATTCTTATATAGCAGTTTCAGCTTGTCAGTTATATCGGGGTAATATCGGATGCCTACTCTTTTAATCGGCTCAACTCCACTCTGCCTCGTTAAAGTTGTCAAATCACTCAATTTTTGTTTATCCTTGTGTCTTTTAATTATGCTTTTTATTGCCGTCTCGTTATATCCATTTGCCGATCCTATTTCTATAATTTTTTTAGTTTCTTCCAGGACTTTCTCTTCAGTTAGAGGAATGTTCGTCATAAAGTGTGCCATCGAATGGTATGCCGCCATTTTGTCTTTTCTGTCATGGTAAGAATCACTTGTTATACATCTCTTTGTGCTGGACGGTTTCCTATAGACGTCAACTTTCGAAACACCATCAACGTTCTCTACCAAAACGTTTTAGAAACGCGATTTTCTTTTCACACTCTCTTTCTATTGTGAATTTCACAGCGTCAGGTTTTATTTTGTCCATTCGAACAGCCTCTTAACTATCTCAAATTTTCTCGCGCTCGTCACTGCAAAAATGTCATCAACGAATCGTCTATATATTCTCGGGAAAGAAGGTTCTTTCATGATTGACGTTTCAAATCTACACATAAACAATTCGGCAACAAAACTGGATAATGAGTTTCCGATGCTTGTGCCATCAGTTTGGAGGAACCATTCTCCTCTAAATTGGAAAATATTCTGTCTCATGCATAAATTTGTTAACTCTACATATGGTCTTATGAGGTTTGAATTCGTGCCAATCTTTTCTAACCATTCTCTTAAAAACTCCATGGCTAGGCCAATCGGTACACTGGGGTACAGAGCTGTAACATCGAAAGACCCCATTTCTTCGTTTCTGCTTACTTTTGTACCGTTTATGTAATAAGCAAACTCCATGCCGTTCTTTACATATAGTCCTTCAGGTGGGGGAAGAGAATTAAATATTTTAGAGAGACTTTTTGCAATTTTTTCGGATGGGGCATTTGTGTTTCACGCAACGGGTCTCCCTTTGAAACAGAGGCGCCGACTTCTATTTTGGCTGTTGGCAGCGATGTAAAAAATAATTGAAACCAACAAACGTGAGGACGTTGAAAGTAAACGAACATCGCAAATGAAACTTTCTCGCTCAGACTCGCAAGAATAAACAAATCGGAATCAGGGCCGGGGCTCAAGACCTCAACAAGAATCATGTGTTCTAAACGACGCGAGCGGAGCGAGCGAAAAATTTTTCGTTTGTAGTCTATGAGAAATGTTAAGAAACTGACATTCACTTCAATTTGTTTCTCCTATTATGTAGATTATTTATCAAATAGTTCATTTCACTTTTTTTAAGTTATGTTGGAAGACGCCGCAGGCAACTTTTTAAGATTGTTAGACTATGAAAATAATTAAAATTAAAACATTTTCTTAGCTAATGCCTTGAAAAAACTAATGTTTTGTAACGCAGCAGGAGAAAATTTTGAGGTAAAAGCCTGTTCGAATGCAAGATCTTTTATAAAATAACAAAAAAGCTGGTGTTGGACTTGAAAAGTAAAAGACACACGTCTAAAGTCAGTACAATTTTCTGAGTGTCAGCTAGGGCCCTGATTGAAACCTTTTTGAATTGTTTTTTTTTGAGACTTCAAACAATTAGATTGTAAGGAAAGAATTGAAGTTAAAAAAAAATTCCCAAACGTACAGTCACAGATTCTCAAATTTAGGATCAGAATGAAAGCGTGGAGTGTCACAGGCAATTTTTTTGGACTGTTATTAAGGGAAATATAATATGTAAAAAATATAAAATACTTCGTCATATTCCGTTGGCAGCGGCGCACCCAACGAAATCGTTTGTTGGCAGCGATTGCTGCCATCGATGTATAGAAGTCGGCGCCACTGGCTGGATTCGTTACTCGTCCTGTTTTTTACTTGAACCACTTATTCTCAAAATTTAATAAATCATCCTATATAAGGTAATTCATCACCTTATGTATACCCAACTTATTCATTTTCTCACATTCTGCGAACATGGAACAGTCACAAGAAAAGATGCACTGATTTTCTACACAAAAACATATAGCAGGAACATTAAACAAAATGAACCGGTACACAGAATCTAAGACCAGCACGCTAAGTACTTTTGCGGATGCAACATTCAGAATGGTTCAATCGGGGGTTCCAAAATTCGGTTTTGAATACACGGCTGTCCTGAGAAACCATCACCGAAAGGGCTTATGATCTTGGCGAATGAAAAAAGAATAATTTATTCTCATCTTTGGACCCGTACGAAGTACAAAGGTCCTATACGTTTACTACAAACAATTTTATTGTAACATGGGGTAGATCGAGGTGGGAGGTGGGAGGTGGGGGGATACATTTATTATCGTCTAAAAATGACGAATCAGCAAAAAAATGACTGTCTTTCTGTGCGAACTAAAAAATTATTTTGTGGAATTTGGGTCAGTGGTGTGGGCATGGAATGGACGAAATTTAGTTTCTTGGCAACATGGTCTTTTTTCTTTGCTTAACTATGCAATATGGAGATTTGCTGTCAAAGGCAAAGTTTTAAAGAATTAAATTTTGGCGAACACGTGTTTCAAACGCAAATCAACGGGCTCTTGTCCTTTGTGTGCAGATGGAAAATGAAACACTTGAACACTTGACTTCAACCCCCTGCCACCCCCTTAAGCGTTACGTAATTTATGAAGGACCAAAGTGGTCTTTTTGGGATATTTCTTGTGAAGTAAAACCATTGTCGTTCTTCATTAGTAAAGTAAAAACTTTTGTTTTCACTAGTGAGGTAAAACCTTTGTAATGCTCAACTTTCGGAGAGATAGGCTTAAACCATTATAAATTGGACCCTGCCACATAATTCACTACTTCGGACACAATTTTGAGAACTCGCAGACTTACTCGTGTTACTTTTAGCAAACCGCTTTGGAAACTGTTATTTTGACTCGTGAAATTGCGGCTCGGATGTGCAAGCTCTACAATCATCAAAATTGTTTCCTCTTATAATTAATAACTTTTGCATGATCCAATAAATACTGTTCTAATATCATCTAAATCGAACGTATTCTTTTAAACGTTTGAAGTACAAGTAACTTTACATTCGTTTTGGTTATTTTGCACGGTGGTGGTGAAAGAGAAAGAAGTTTTTTTGAAAAGGCACCCAAAAATTTGTTGTAGTTTTCGAAAAAGGGACTCCAATAGAGTTCAAAGTAGGTTTTACTTCAAGGTAAAAATTGAAAAAATTCTCGTTTTGGTACAATTGCATCCATAGAAGTAATATTTTACTATGGCTGCTGTACCTTCGGCAGATTAAAGTCCACCCGCTTGAATCAACATTTAAAAGCCACTCACAATTCTCCATCCTACTTCCAATTGTTTAACAAAAATCAAAAAACTAAAAGTGCTGATTTCGTCGTTTACGACTCATCAGTACACCTTGTCTTAAGACCATGTGTATATCAGCAACGATGGCCATAGAATGATACCCAGACTTTGTCAACTCGCCTTTTATACAATCCAGATCCTACGATTGGATGCATGTCATTTCGTTTGAACAATTTGGAAGTAAAAGAATTGTGAGTTTGTTTCGGTTATTTTTAATTTGGATTATTCTGCTAAGCAGATTACCACAATTCAACGGCTATCGAAGATAGTATTTACGTTGAATATTTCGGCTCCAATGGGCTAACCATACCCTCTGTGTAAAGAAGTACACAAACTTGCAATCAAGGTAAAAATTGAGAAAATTCAATTTTTCAACAAATTTCTCAAGTGGGGTGTCGCTGGAAAGGTAATGATAGTGGCTTTCCACAAAAAATTCTTTTCAGACATTAATTCCTTCCGACTGAAGTCTGGAGGTTGTAAAACTTCAAAATTGGCGGTAAAGACGTGAAAAGTGCTCGAACACTAACAGTTGCCAAAAATCCAATTCATCACCAAAAGTCTCATGTGGGGTGTCGTTGGAAAGGTTACAGACTATGCTTTCTAGGAAGAATAAAATCTTGAAGTTTCCAGTTAACGCGTGAAGAGTGGAGCTCAAAACCCATCATGTGACTGAAAAGTAACAAACATCAGCAAACTGTAATTGACGCTGAAAATCCAATTCTTTATCAAATGTCTCATGTGGGGCGTCGTTGGAAAGGAAATTAATGTGGCTTTCCATTAAAAATATCGTAAAGCCGATTTGATTGATCTTGTGAGAGTTAGTAGCCGAAAACGCTCCAAAATGACCAAAAAAGCACATTTTGTGATTGACCGATCTCTAAATCGTTTCCGAAAAATTCAAAAAAAATTTTTTTCTAAGTTAAGTAGGAAAAACCAGAAGAAATCGAAATTTTCTTTTAAAAAATCAGCCGTATGGAAGGAAAAAAAAATCGAAAATCTCGTATAGGTACATGGGGAAGGATCTGATCGGAATCAAGTGAAACCTGTTTTGAACTCTATTGGAGTCCCTTTTTCGAAAACCACAACAAGTTTTTGGGTGCCTTTTCAAAAAAACTTTTTTCTCTTTCGCCACCACCGTGTTTGCATTCGTAATTATTTTGCTATGCAGATTACCTCATTTACGACTGTCTACGATAGTGTTCTACTTTAATCCTTTGCTAAACAAACCTTCTGTGTCATAGCATACACAAACTGATGAACGACGAAGTTAGAATCTTTGTCTGTTAAATTTTGCCATTACGTTTCCGTTTACGATTACAATTTTGGAGGGTGTTGGAATGTTGATTCGAGGGTACACAGAATCTAAACTACAGTAGGTACGGCAGTTGTAGATGATATTCTTATTCTACAAGCGGCAGTAGTACTAAAATACGAGTTTTTTCATTATGTTTCGAGTAGGTACAATTTAATGACGTTGACGGAAATATAACCCAAACGGGGAAATATGGAATTGTTACAAGGACCTTGTAAGATCAAGTTCATCGAAATGCATTTAAATATCCAGACAATTCAATTTTCAAATTTTTGACTGAAAAAATGTCTTACTTTCTTAACGAAATTATCTCGAGGGACGACCCTTTGAATATCCGGTAAAAAAATTCCATTTGCGTGCAATTTTATTTTCTGCTCTGTTCACCGTGTCTTTTGTAAACAAGCAATTCTTCACCCTAAATTCAAAACTGGTGGCACACAATTTAAACTCAAATTTAATCTACGTACCTCACCATTGAAAACTATTTACAACGGCGTTAAAATATGTTAATCGAGTTTGTTTATTTTTTATATATTTTTTTCTAAATCTACCGGCGACGATGTAGGTTAGGGCTATAGAAAAAACCCTAAAACATTATTTTGATGGCCATTTAATTGATGCAGCTGAATAAACAGTACATCAAAATGAAGTTGTGGTGTGGAATTAAAATCTATACATGAAACAAAAACGCCGAAATGATAAATTATTGTGATGGTATAAGGAAGTTGGGGTAGAATTAGTTTTTCCGCTGTTTTGTCAATTTGTTTAAAGAAATTAGCTGTAATTCGACATTTTTTAGTCGATTGATTAATTGTGCACGGACAGACGGCTTAAGTCTTCACATGTAGTAGCAAACTCATCTTTAACAATAACACTGCGCATGACGGTTAAGTTAGCCCAAAAGTTTTCCCAAAATTTTAGTCGAAGCGCTAACTTCTACAAGAAGCGCCAAATTATTAAGGAAATCGCTAATGTATTGAAAGAACCGCTAATTCCTAACTTTTGAGAAATCTATTAGCTATTAGAGTCAGCCGTACTTTTGAGAAAACTCTTGATTTGGGATATTTGCACAGTCAGCCGTACTTTTGAAAAATCTTTTAATTTGTCAAAATGTGAGAAAATTCTTGTTTTGAAATATTGCACCCACACGCTGAGGAAAATATCTACAAGCGACTTAGGAATTGTGTTTATAATAATACGTCGCCGACGCACAGTGGACACAGTGGACGCTTAAAACTTTAAGATACATTTCTTTAGGGGTCATTCACAAGGTACGCACGCACCAAGGGGGGGGGAGGGGGGGGGGTTTAGCGTACGGAAGCGTGCAAGGGTGGAGGGGGGGTTGCTAAAAGCGTGCTTACTCATGTGCTGAAAATGTAAGATTATTTTAGATCAGTTTCTTTAATATAAATTAAAAAGTCTGTTCGCTGCTATTTAGAAAATGATGTTTAGACCCGTACTATGGTGCCATTTCGCAAAAATGAGGACTTTCAGACCCCCCTCTCCCCTGTCACGCAAAAAAGGAAACATTTGATCCAATTTTGTTTAGACTGTCACGCTTGCCTCATACACATTTATGAACGACCCCTTATGTACGAGGGATCATGCTTTGACGCACACGTTTGTAACACATCGGCTAAGAATCGCTGAGTAAGGGGAACCTTTAGTGGCATGTAGAAAGTTAGGGTGAAGTGTCTTTGTACTTCGGACGGGACTATCAACATTGCTTTTAGTAATTTTTGTAGTCTTTTATAGTACGTGGTATATCAGATAAAATTGCAGTTCAACACAAATTTATACTTTCTATACAGTTATTGATGGGTTTATCGACTTGAATATTCATAATCATTGCACTAAAGCGACAAGAACAAAAAAATAGGGTTCTATACAATGTTTTTGTTTCTGTTCAAAGTATACCCGTCGGAGGTGCACAAAACACAAACAGCGGTACCATAAAATTTAGCAACATTTCTTCGATACTATGAAATGAGAATTGCGTGCGTACTTTTAGGGGGGAGGAGGTCTCGAAAAGCGTGCAAAAGCGTGCGGGGGGGAGGGGGGCCCAAAAATCCGACTTTTTGTGCGTGCGTACTTTAATATTTCTTAATATTTCCTATAATATCTCAACTATGTAGCAGCTAAGACTTCTTCACGCAGTCCCTCCCCACACCAGTGTAAAATAAATACTTGACCTTACTCATATCCCACTAGCCAAATCCAACTTCCTAAACAGATTGGAAGCGTCACATCTCCGAGGTCAAATATCTATTTGGTATCAGACATGATAGCCGAACGAAAAATGTACGCGGCGGCTAGCCGAAAAAAAAACTATACGCGGCGGGTAAAACGAAGGCTCAAAACTGCGGTCAAAATTCAAAGAAAAATGTATTGATTTATATAAATATTTCCAGCCGTCGTAAGCCAACTTTTGAGAGGCCTAACGGCTGGCGGCTCGGCTGATCGAAAAAATGTCGGCGTTAACTTGAAGGGCAGCGCTCATATCTGCTTGGTGTATGCATGCAGACCGTATGCTACACGACAACGGATATAATATAGAGGTGTGCGGGTCGACTTTTTTTCGAAATGGGAAAAGAACGTACCCAGAAATATATACGAATCCTGTATTCTCTCACAATCGTCGCTCAAAATTGAAACTTCCCAACAAAATTCTAATTTTTAGGAGCGTTTTCCGGTCGATAATACTCTACGGTGGACCAGTTTGGGGCGGATGTGCATCTACTCATTAAAAATCACTACAAGTAACGCAGAACAAGTTATTAAAAATTATCCAACACAACAACAAGCCATTCTACTGCCGAGAGGGCAATATTAAAAACCCGTGTGAAGAAACGGTGTAAAAAAAGCCTTCCGAAAGCACCAAATAGACAAAAATGTTCACCTGAATTTTCTCTACAACATAGCCAAAAACTTTTTCTTAGGCTAGGGCCGACCTTAGAACCGACCTAGGCCCTCAGGGGAGGCCTCAGACAAACGCTTTCATAAACAAAAATATTTTCTCTACAATATAACAAAAAACCTTTTTTTTGTCTAAGCTCCACTTACGACCATAAGGAAATGCGTCGGACACTTACTTTCATAGACAAAAATGTTTCCCTCAATTTCCTCTACAACACGTCAAGGGCCCCGACCTTAGGACCAACCGAGGGCCCTAAGTAGAGGCTTCGGACACATACTTCCACAGACAAAAATGTTTTCCCCAAGTTTTGTTGATCGGCCATGATCGAAAGAGATTTACTCGACTAATGTACAAAAAACATGTTTGGCCCTAGCAGAAACTCGTTTTTAGTGCCCTAGCTAATTTCAAGGACTCAAATCCAAAAAAGTTTCTTCCGTAAATTGTCGGCTATGCCAAATTTTTCAAACGCCCCTAGCTCGGCGGCCCTTGGGCCGACAGTGCCCAGATTCAATCCCATAAAGCATTTTCGATTACCCTTCAGGGAAAAAATTTTTTGAAAATCGATTGAGTTTTACTCGAGTTATGGTGTTGACGGACGGACGGACCGACATTTTTTTCATTGTCGATTCGTCATCTAAGGACCATGATCGATGCTCCCCCTACTCCCGGGTCGTGGTTAACGAAATACACCCCTTTTCGAAGCACTACGTTCTTCGTAAGAGTCTAAAAATCAATTACGGAATGTCTCTCTGTGTACGTATTTTCATTTTTGCTTCATCTGAGGGTAACTTAAAACCAGTCTGTTATGTCATTTTTCGGCGCGCTATATCGGCCAGGAATCTAACAAAATCTTGATGTAGATGATGTAGAGGATATTGATGCAGGAACCATGGTGTTGGAGATGAAAATTTTATTTCGAAAGACTACTCCACATTACCTTTTGGGTAATTTCTCTGAGTCATTAGATTTTGATAAAACTTCAAATTTTCAGATTTCAATGATTCGTTGATATTCCATTTCTTCCAATTTTTCAAATGTTGTTGACCTCAGCTTTAAAATGATCTTCTATTTTACACCACCTTCATCGTGAGAGTTAGCTTCCCATCCCTTGAATCTTTCAAACTTGTATTGAATGAATGTTTTACCTAAACTAAAATTGAAAGTGAAGTAAACCAGTAGTTTCCGCCAAGTACAACTGCGAATAACAGCAACTTCAAATTAACATGTCACTAAATATTGGACGGTGTAGAATACTCACCCGGCCGGCAGCCGAGTGGCTGAAAATAAAAATTATAATTTCCGATAGTTATCAGCAATTAGATTGCTATTGAATTGAAACTATGTGGTTACATAAAGTTAAGTAAATTATTTGCAGAAATGGGAGGGTAACTGAACAGATTATACCAAATGGATAACCATTTTCATTCAACGAAACTACAAAATAATTTTGTCACCGCGTGTGGTGTGGTTTATTGATGAATGTTGCATAGCATGACCTATGACATAGTTGGGGTTGAACCTTAAATACCTGAAAGATATTTATTTAAAACAAAGTCGAGGGGGGAACATGTGAACAGAAAGTTGTATGTAGATTGTAGATGGTAAAATATGATTGTCAATTTTTATGAAACAAATCGTTGATTGAATGGAAATATGTGCACGGAAAAACATGTGGTCGATATTGATGGTCTAACATTACACGAAAGTAATGATGATAATAATAATATCAATTGAAATGTGTTTAAAATTGTTTTGGGTCTGGAAAACGGACTGTCCCAATCAAATGTAACGCAAAATAAAAATATTTATTTTTAGTTTCCGGAAATAATTATCTGGTCAATGTTGAATGAGGGATGTATTATTGCAGGTGCTACGGTATAGCGTGCACTTCTCATGTTTGGTTTAGTTCAACACATCCATTATGGACATTTAACCTCGAACGACACACTAGATAAAACAAAATCATGTCATCCGAAATGAATTCATTCAGGCAACAAAAATAACAATTAGCTCAGGCATAGCACAGAGCTATGGCTCAGGTACTACAGTTTTTTGTAATCAACTTACTTTCTCTTAAGTCTCAGTGCTCAGCATTAGACCTGTCCAAAATTCTATGTTGTCGAAAAGTTAGGGGGCCCGTCCGGAAAACGGTGTCAAATGGTCCACCGAAAAAAAGTTTCTATGGGTCGGATGAAATTAAAAGCGATTTAATGGGTGCTCAATGGCGTTAAATGTGAAAAATGACCACAATTCGAGTATCAATATCTACATCGGCAAGTGTCCGAATATTCTTGTTAATGAGCTTGTTTTCTAGGTTTTTTCTTCCTCTAAAAATTGTTTCTAAGAAGCTAGACTGGAAATGAATCCCTTGTATGAGTTCCGCACGACTGAAGGTAGTGTAGCATTATTGCAAAAATTGTTTCCACTTCAATTAAGCGAAAGTCATACTGGGAATTGCTTTAGAGTCTAGCTTGTTAGAAACAATTTTTAGAGGAAGAGAAAACCTACAAAACAAGCCCATTAACAAGAATATTCGGATACTTGCCGACGAATATATTGATGCTCGGATTTAGGTCATTTTTCTCCTTTAACGCCTTTGAGCACCAATTAAATCACTCCGGATTTCATCCGATCCATAGAAACTTTTTTTTGTGGACCATTTGACACCGTTTTCTGGGCGGGCCCCCTAATTTTTCGAAAACTTAATTTTCCCGTACATTTTTGGACAGTTCTACTCAGCATGTTTTATTGCTTAAGATGATAGACTAACTTTAGCTTCGGATATCGCTCTGCAAAGCATAAACAATAAACACCCTGCGAAAAGAATCGTCTTGTTAAAACTGGTTGTAAGGGTTCTCCGCAGAAAAAAATCACATCAAATCCTGAAAGTCTCTATGCCATCCGGAAAGTCAGTGGAAAGGAGTGACACGGAAAGTCAGAAAGTCGCGGAAAGTCATGTAAATTAACGAAAAGTCATTGCACGAAGGTTTATAGACTCAATTAAATCCGATTTAGAAGTTAGGGGACTTTCTCTAGGCGAACAAACCATCTCCTTGGCACAGGATAGGGGAGTATGGAGAAGGGTGGTCCATGATCAGTAGTAAAGACCTCACACCGAAAGGTACAAACGGTCTATAAAGTGTGATGATGATGATGTCATTGCACGAAAATTCTTGAAAGTCGTCCAAAGAAGCAGAAGGTCACGAAAAGTCATAGAAAATCACATAAAGTCATATAGAAAATCACAATAAGTTACAGCAAAAGCAAAGTCGTGGCCGCCGTCTCTGAGAGTAGTTTACCCCTCGGTAGTACGGTAGTAATGTCACCTCAAAAGTACTCTGATCCCTTGAACAAAAATTGAGCACTGAGAGATACGACAAACTAAATTTAACCCAAGGCAAAAATATAAAAAGATTTTCAAAAAATGAAAACTCTTTGTAACGAAAAGTCCCGCAGTAGGAACTTGAGCCATCTGACTTATTGAAATGACACAAATATACAACATTCATACAACAGGATTAAGATATAAAAATTGTAAGCAATATAAAATAGGATTTTTTGATACAAATTATGTATGAAGGTAGTTTAACGCACTAGATGTGAGATTGTCGATACGAGGCGAAGGAGAGTTCGGTAACACATCTAGTGCGATAAACCACCAGCATAACGTAACGTGTATCAAACAACGTTTTTTGCAATTCACCTACACAAAGGTTTTCCCTGCGTGTTTCCACTTGTGGAAATTTGTCGAAATTTCAATTATTTTATGCAACGCCGTTGTTTCTATCAGTAAATAGCAAAAAATATATTTTTCTGTATACGTGAGAGTGTATTGGTTGTGACGGAAAATATTTTCCCATCAGGTGGGACGAAAAGTTGCTTTCCGCGGTATGTGCACCAACACACTCTCACTATTTCAGAAAAATACCTTTCAAAATACATCAATACACACTCGATGTGCACTGTTCGCTTGGGCTTCGCCCGCGCGTAAGTACACATCTCGTGTGTATTGGGGTATGTTCAAATATACTATTAAAACATATGTAAGGGACCCATTATGTGGCAGAATAGATGTGGAAAACAGAATCGATGTTGTGAGAAGACTCAAACGAATCTAAATAAAAATGAACAAACAATTCAATGTTTTATGTTCTTTTATATAACTATGAGAATTGCATAGAAATTACCCAATGTAATGTCAAAAAGGCCCCAGCGAAGTTCGTCTTTTGACATCTGAAACCATTGCTTTTGTCGGCCGAAATGTTCTACCCTGCACAACCAACGTAGTTTCTCCAAAAATTCTGACACTTCTTTCTCTAAAATGTAATTCTTACCATCTAACTACCATTGTGCTAGAGATGAGATACGAGAAAAACTCATTTTTGCCGGCGTAAAATTGATAACAACTTTTATTAAATATTTTGTTAAAACATATGCAAAGACCCGTACGGAAAGCCTTCACGTACGAAAAGCCTCGATGTACCAAACTCTTACTATTATCATAAATATAATGCGCATCAGAATGCATAGTGAAGTTCTTTTAGAACTATCAGAATTTACCCAGAAATTACCCAAAGTAATGACGAAAGCCCTCCCGAAGTACATTTTCTGAACTCGGACCCCAATCACGCGTTGTCTAATGTTCTTATCCCTCTGAGTTCTAGAAGTGGCTGAATGTCAGGATTGGGACATCTTTGAACTTGAACCATAGGACATAAGTACCTTTCAGCGAAAAAAAAGTTCAGGGTGATCGGTGCAGCCGTTTCAAAAAAAAAAAAGTGGAGACAGACAACTTCTTAAATATTGGATGTGTGGGAGCCCTGAATTTGTAGTAAACGTATAGGACCTTCGTACTTCGTACGGGTCTAATTATTTTCGCGCGTATTGGCGATTTTCACGTTATGTAGATGACAGAAGTTTGTATGCGATTTTTGTGCCTCTTGAATATTCCATTTTTTCTCACTACGCTTAAATGTCTCTACTTTCTATGAACAAGTTGTGCCTCTTGAATGTTCTATTTCTTTCCGCTACGCGTCGCACCCTTTGATGCAAATCGCCAATACGTAGTACAGGCGAATTCCATAAGAGGAATTGTTTTAGCGCAGGCTCGATTTCTTTATACTAAGTTACGGCGGTGACGCAGTTTTGTATGAAAAAATCGAGCCGGTGCTGAAACATTTCCCCTTTTCGGAATTTCTCTACTGTAAATGCACAGGAAGAAGTTAAAATTTATAAAGGTTTGCTTTGACTCGTTCAGATAGTGTAGTTAGATTCTCGGCGATTGAAATCGTTGAAAATCTTCACTGATTTTCTCTAAGTTCTTTTTTCCTTATGACGGCAGTATAGCAATCGCCTTCGGCTCATGCAGCAAATTATCCACGAAGACGAACAGTTTTCAAAAGATGGCACGCTATTCAATTCGTGAATTTTCGAGCAACTCGCTGCGGAAACTGTTTTTGACGAGCCGAAGGCGAGGTATGCAACCACCCGCTCATATCACAAAATTGATCCATCATTTAACGAATTTTTTCACTGCATAGAACGTAATCTATGATTGTTATACATGGGGTGAAAATAATGAATTCCAACGAGAGCGAAAGTTTGCAGCCAGAGCGAGGCGAGGGCCGTAATTCGCTCGAGTTAGAATTCAATTTTCACCCCAAGTGTAACACAATAATTTTTGTGCTTGCGCGTGAGAAAACGAGTGTTTCCACGACAAAATGTAACGTGGGAGCGGTGAGAAAATAGTAACTTTCTCACTTGCTGCGTGAGAGAGTAGCTACTTCCTCACCGGCAAGAATATGTTTTCTCGCCGTTTTCGCGGGGACAAAACACGAGTTTCCTCACCGCAAGTATGAAAACGTTTTTTCTTTTTAGCGTCTGAACATGAGAGTTGTTCTCCGCTTCGGCATCGCTCTGAAAAATTGAGCACAAAACGTTCTAGGCCTAATCTCTATCATATTTTGTATTGTTTAACCAAAAAGATGAATGAATGGAATATCAGAAAAGGATGCGTATCGATAGTTTTGGTTGTTGCAAAATCACTTCTCAGCTGTTATTCTAAGCATTAAGATAATGGCACTGAACTTGTTCAGGATGGTCGGAGAGTCAATAGCGAATTTTAAAATTATTTTTGATGCTACACCGTTAAAAACCACACATCTGGCACACATTAGAGTTTAAATGTATGTGAGATTGAATGGTTTAAAAGGGACGGTCTATTGTATCCATACTACGGATTGACTACATAGGTGTATGTTAAATAAGTTGAGTATGCGTTAAGGATTTAAAGCTGTCAACCGTAATCTGACTGTATTATATAACACTTGGCGATCCCCCCGTTATGATAACGTAAATGAAATCAATTTAAAGTACTTCAAGCGTATTTTTTGCTTATTTAGAAATAAATTTGATAATAAAAAGAAATCGAGAGCATTTTTAAATTAATCCGAATGCAATGATATTATTTTTTTCAAATACAATTCTGAAGGGGTGAATGAATTCTATGGACATGTCCGTAATTTTATTAAATATAAAGGAAGATTATTTTCATAGGTTGGGTATAATCGGGGCTTGCTGAGACTTCCTCTTATATAAAAAGTTCCTTCGAAAAGAAACAACACCGCAAGTTTTGTCTTTATGATGTGAAAATGGGGGAATGTAAAGTTTCCAAGACAACTGGAAATAGCTTTCGGCTTCACAGGTAAAAAGGGAGGACGTTATAATAAAACACGATGGCCACAAAAACAACGAATAGAATATTTTCGCGAATAGTAAAGAAGTTGAAACTTTTCTCACACGAGTACAGTAAATAAGAAATTTTTCTACACATGCTATGGTCTTAAGTGCGAATATCGAAGTCACACACACATTTTCTTAAAGCGTATGTGAATAAGGCACCAATAAAGGAAAATGTTTCCATATGCTTACCGGCTTATGCCTTTAATTAGTAGGTTTTTCGTTTCCAAGCGGTTTGCTTAATTTGAACGAAAAAATGATTCTTTGGTTTATCTTCTGAAGAATGGATTGGTCTAGGGTGTTACTCAAAACCAACGCCGAGAGTTACGCCAATCAACCGAAAAATTGATTAAAATCTTTTTTTTCCTGAAGGGTAATGAAAAGAACCCGTACGTAACAGAATTGTTGTAGCTTCACCCAAATTGATATCAGTTGTTTTGGAAGAAGTGTCGAGTACTTGCGTCACATTTCTCTTTGAAAAAGGTTTTTTGTTGTGATATAGGTTCTTTTGGATGTAAGAAAATTGTTTCTGACGAATTATATGAAGAACTTTTTTCGAGCCGCCGCACTATGGCTATAATGTTTCGAAAATTTTCCAAAATTAAAGCTCGTAAATTGTTGAAAATTTTGGAAAACAATGTTCTACAAAGTTGTAGAGAATATATTTCTATATATTGAGCCCAACTCGAATTTCAAAATGGCGGCTTCCTCGACCGGAAGTAGCAAATATCTTCGGAAGAAAGCCACTGAGACACATATTTTCTTCACGAAAGTCTCGGAATGTGCCTCCGCTTAGTTTTAGGATATTGCAAAATACAAAATGGCCGCCACCTAAACCGGAAGTTGCCTGTGACATGACATTACTTAAGTCTCGGAATGTGCTTTCGCTTAATTTTGTATATTGCAAGCCCCTTCCGGCTTAGGTGGTGGCCATTTTGTATTTTGCAATATCACAAAATTAAGCGGAAGCACATTCCGAGGCTTTAGTGAAGTTGGAAGCCACTTTCGGTTTATGTGAAGACCATTTTGTATTTTGCAATATACCAAATTAAGCTGAAGCACATTCCTAGACTTTAGTGAAGAGAGTTTGAGTGTATGTAGTGTATATTAGAAGTTGGAAGCCACTTCCGGTTTATGTGGTGGCCATTTTGTAATTTGCAAAATCCCAAAATTAAGTGGAAGCACATTCCTAGACTTTAGTGAAGAGAGTTTGACTGTATGTCTTGTTAATTAGATGTTACAAGCCACTTCCGGTTTAGTTGGCTGACATTTTGTATTTTGCAATATCACAAAATTAAGCGGAAACACATTCCGAGACTTAAGTGAAAAGAGTTTGAGTGTATGTCGTACATATCAGAAGTTACAAGGCACTTCCGGTTTAGGTGGCGGCCACTTCGTATTTTGCAATATCCTAAATTAGTGATCAGTGTAAGACTTTACATCTTTTCTTCAACAGCAAAATTATTCCTTTTGCAAAAAGAAAAGGTTTTCTGCGCTGCAAATTTTACGTACAAAATAATTGATTCGTGTTATGTTTCATAACAAGTGTTATTCATTTATTCAAAATTGATTTTACGACAAGAATTGACGGTAGATGACGTTAAGGGCGTTTTTTTGTTTGGAATATGTTTTATGCTTATGACGCTGCTAATTTTCAATGTATTTATAGACCAGCTGGTAAAATGATAAGTTGCACAATCTAAGGATTCGGTCCCTGTATATTCTCCACAACTTTGTAGAACATTGTTTTCCAAAATTTCCAACAATTTACGAGATATTAATTTTGGAAAATTTTCGAAACATTATAGCCATAGTGCGCCGCCACCGCCAAACCGAAGCGCAACGACTACATTTCCATGGCCTAAAACGATCCCAACAAGTTCCTCTACAACATATCAAAAGTTTTTATTTGAGCCGCCGCCGCCGCCGCCAAGCCGAAGCACTGCGGCTACTAATTCCATGGGCGAAAATTATCATCTCAACTTACGCTACTGCCAAGACCTCTCTTAAAACCCAATAGTGAGTTTACGAGCTGTGGCCAAGAGACGACTAGGCACTTGCTTGAGGTACACTTTCCAGGTTGTAGGGAAGACAAAAACGACGAGCCGGAACCAGACCTCACTCCCCCATCGGATGAAGACTGGGTGCTCGCCAAGAAAATTATTACAATGGATAAGCTAAAATGGGCCATAGGAAAGTTCAAATCTTTCTAGTCAGCTGGAAACGACGGCATCTTCTCTGCGCTATTAAAAGAAAGCGGAGAGATTCTGTTAAAACCACTGCGAGAGGTGATGATCAGTTCTGTGGCTCTAGGCCACATTCCAAAGAAATGGGAAAAGGTGAAAGTCTCTTTCATACCAAAGCCAGGTAAACCGTCACATAATAAGGCGAAGGACTACAGACCAATAAGCCTGACTTCCTTCATACTGAATACACTGGAAAGGCTGATTGATCTGCACATAAGGGAAGAAATTCTTGCCAAATCTCCGCTGCACGTAAAACAACATGCCTATCAGGCAAAGTCTACAGACTCCGCTCTACATGGTCTCATAGCTGAGATAGAAAATTCCTTTCCTGCTATGGTGGTGCATGGTGGTTGATTCTCTTCTAAGGGAGCTAAACGAGAACGGGTTCCTTACTCAGTTGTACTCGGACGACCTGACCATCTTGATCAAAGGCAAGTTCAAGAGCACTCTGGCAGACTGCTTGAGATGCCGGGAAAGGGGTCTGCAAGTAAACTCAGATAAGACAGACATAGTGCTGTTCAGCTTAAGGCTCACAGGCTCAGATCTTGTTGGGAAAGTGAGGATCTTCGGGAAAGACTTTGAAATTAGCCCCCAGGTGAAATATCTGAGAGTTACGCTAGACTGTAAGCTAAACTGGATCGCCCATGTAGAGGACAAGGCTCAAAAAGCTCTGACGGCCTTTTGGATTTGCAGAAGTGCTATTGGGAAGAGCTGAGGCCTATCCTCAAAAGCAATGCTGTGGATGTACGAAGCGGTAGTAAGGCCTGCGATAAGTCATGGCTGCGTAGGATGGTGGCCAAGGCTCAACGTGCAGACGGCGAGGGAAAGGTTGAAAGAAGTTCGGAAATGTTTTGACGACGGCAACGGCGACCCTGGAAGAGCTACTAGCAGTGCCACCTATCGATATATTAGTGAAGGCGAAAGCCTTCGCAACAGCAGACAGGCTGGCACAAAATGGCTGGTGGTGGAAACTTTGAAATACTGTTCCTAAACCAGGATGAGTGAGCAAACGGGTGGCCACTTACCCGAAAGTGAATGGGTCAAATTCACAGACGGGTCGAAAAGAGGCGAAGGGATCGGAGCCGGGGTATATGACCCAAGGACGGATACCTGCACCTGGATTCACCTGGAAAGTCTACCCAGCATCTTCCAGGTGGAAACTTCAGCAGCTCTTTTGAGAGCTCGAGAAATTCTGCCAGAAGGACTGAATGGCGAAGACGTGATCGTGTGCACTGATAGTGAATCAGCAATAAAAGCGCTGATATCATCTATCGTGACTTCTAAATTGGTAGAAGAATGTAAAGGCTAGTTCACATCCCCATCCCGAATTCGCTTCGTGTAAAAGCGGTTTAGGACTGGGTGAGGGGGGGAGCATAGAAAAAGCTGGACAGCGTACGAAGGAGGAGTGCATAACAAGCATTTCTTCCCCACTCCGAACGAGAAATGGACTAGGGAGCTCCTGACGATGGGCCGGAATGGTTAGTGCGACGACCGGACATTGCGGACCCAACAAGCACCTGACGAAGATTAGAATTTCAGGTGACCCAGACTGTTCCTGTGGCTTGGAAGAGGAAACGGGCTTTCACGCTATATGTGAATGCCCTAAATTCCACCAGCTAAGACACAGGACAGTAGGCGACTACGTCGTGCACCCTTCGAAAGTGGCCGAGCTAGGGCCTATCATATTCGACAGGTTCTTGGTCGGCACGCAAAATATGAATGTCTTCAAATATCTTTGCACGAAACCTCGTACATCGTACCCAATACACTTAGTAAAATACTTCGGAGCACCGACGCCGCCGACGTTTCTGGTTGGCTAACTGCGGCTAGCCGCCGTTAGCCGTCGCCGGTGCTTAGGGCTAAATTCGACGGCTGGTGGAATTTCCCGTTTATAAATCATTGTAAAATATTTGTCAATATTTTTCTGCTACACAAATTTTCATATTTTGTATACCGTCCCATCATCATTTGAAAAATTATACGGACACTTTGCCCCTCAAATCCACAGATGAGAGAGATTTCATATTTTTTCCATGCATTCTGTGACGGGTGATTGTTTCTTAAAATTCCGACAAATTAAAATTTCTTGACGTGTTGTCGGTCGTTCGTCGGCCTTGCAGGTCACCGTGGGTTCTTTAGAAAGCTATGTGCTTCTTACTTATTTTCTACACTCAAAAGTCGTGAGGAGATGGCATTTTGTTGGCGTCTTAAGTCTTTCTTTCCCACTAGGAGAAACTAGAAATCGCAACATTACTTTTGTTCTGAAAATGGCGTGGTTGATTTGTTTGTTTCGTGAATAAAAACGGTTATTCACGCTTCGCACTAATGGAAATCGTTGTGTTTGCCTATGTGAGAAATTGGAAATTCCACCTCGAGCAATTTTTTCCTCTCCGTCAACAAAATCCTGCCGCCCTGGGACTTTTCATCAATCTCGCACAATATAACCGACATGGAGTACGTGGTGCATAAAAAACTAATAAATATCTCTTGTTTAATTTGACTAGCCCTGCTCACTAGCCGCCGGAACTCCAGTCTTTTTTCTTCGGCAAGACGAAGCTGCCAATTTTTTTTTATTTTGTTACAAAAAAATTGTTAGAAAAAACCTTCACCCCTTCACTTGCTCACCTTTTGGTAATTATTTCCGAATTACATTCGGGCCTGGGATTTGAATCCGTTCACCTTTTCTGCTGTGCAATTGAAACAACTTTCTTCCATGACACTGAATAGTTATTTTTATTAATCTGATATAACATTTTGATTCTAAAATCGAATAGATAGCATGTGGAATGTTCACAGTTAAGTAGATGACTAGCATGGTACATAAATACATGGTTCATTAATAACAAAAAAAAATTAAATATAAAACACTAAAAGATTGTATTAACGTGTCCCTTAAAAATTCAAAAATTTCAGTTGAAAAATGTAAATGTTCACATAACAAATTCAAAACTCACTTCTTTTATCTGATATTTGAAATTTTTTTATCTGAAATTCAATATTTTTAAATGAAATTTTTCATTTTTACTTAAACGCGTCAATTAAATCCAAAATTAAATATCTAAGCCAGTATGTGATCCAGTTGGATATGATGGTCCAGCCCGACCACGTTGACTAGCTCTGGGATCTTCTGGGGTCCATACACGTGCGTACAGTTTACATCCGGGTATACGTTCACCTTTTTTATGCCATGATAGCGAATGTGAGATTCCACCACCTGAAACATTAAAGCGAAGAAAAACATGAAAATTGTTGCTGTATAAACATCACTCAATTGAGGGGGCATCAAATTGATGAATGGTAAATGCGTGTTTAATGCAGTCGAAGTTCAAAAATATAAACACAACTGCGAAAAGGGTCTTCAAATAGTTACATGATGTGGGTTAACGGGTGTCACTTAAAACTCTTTTTTTCTCTATTTTTTATTTCTCCAGATTTTACAACAATCGCTTGTAAATTGTCGGAAAGTTATGCGGATTCAATCTAAAATTTCACTGCAAAATAGCGCGCCATGAGTTTTTACGTCTCGCAGTTATTCGCGGTCGAATTTTTAGAGTGAACTGGAATGTTGTACGTTGTAAAATAGTTAAAGTTAGTCCTTCCAAATACAAGTTGTTGAAATCTGGACTTAACTACGGATCATCGTTTTGTCACATTCATCTACGTTCCTCTACACCAATTTTTTTTCAATGTTTTAGTGTCATGTGACCATGATCATACTGCGACATTGGTTGGTTCGGAGAAATTCTCTCCGTAGTATTGCCTGATTAAAATCAACTTGGTGTGGCTATAGGGTTAGAGTCGGATTCTTTGACAGAAAATCGTTGGAGGTGTATTGGATTTAGTGGAAAGAATTGGATCGAGTGATGTGTTGAAATTGAATTTTAGTGAATGTGATTTGGATCGACAATAAAATGATGACTTGAATGTTTGACTCTGAAATATTAATTTGATTGGACAGAATTTTATAGTTGTCGGTCTATTCTATTTTTATGTTTTTTTTGTGCGATCTCTCTTTATTACAGCCATCTGTCATTTCAACAATTCAAGTTGATTTGAGAGAAATACAAAGCTTGATTTCAAGCAATTATCGACGACTAACGTAACAATAAATTATTGACATTGAACAGAAAATTGACAGATGTTGTCATTCGTGATTCCTTTGCTTAGAACGCTCTATTCGAGACTTAGCACAAGTTTTGTAGGTACGACAGTATTTGACCGCACCAAACGGGAGTTTGTTTGAACGAGCGATATGTGAGTTGGGCGAGATATCGCCTGCGTTAATTTGCAACTACGATTTATTTATCGTATGGTTTCTTACATCTTATTTTACAATTATACATTATTATTAGGATAACACTTTTCTTTACACACATTCGTTCAGTAGTTTATTTGTTTGCCAGATGCTATTGCCGGGGAGGTTGGCTAGTCGACAGTTCCGACGCGTCCGGGTGACTACATCTCTTGTCTATTAGGACCACACGAACCTATTGTGTGATATGGGCTGCTGACTTCGTGTCTATTTTGAAATGAATGCTTTTTTGCCTCCATCTGTGGTAGGTTAGCGGATCTACCATTGTGTCAGCTTTTTCCCACCAATTCTGATGACCACTCATTAGTATACATTCCTTTTGAGTGACGTCAATGTATGTGAGTGTTTCGTTACGAGCATCGAATCCCGTAACTACCCAATTTAAACGAAGCTTCGCTTGGGTGAACTTGTGGACGCTTCTAAACTATATTTTTGAATGAAAAATTCCTCCATTACCGAGAATCGAACCCGGGCATTTTTGGTGGGCCACCATGTTAGAGCGGTATGTATGTACCTCTTGCTAAAATTGTTATTTTGACGTGTCGGCATGGCGGTTCGAACCGAAGGCGAGATTCCTTATGCCCACAAGTCAAGATAACAATTTTAGCAAGAGGTGCATACAATATATCTACCGAGAACATATATCGAGATAAATGAAAATGGATAAATGAGACATTACTGTTCAAGGTGGATAATAGCATATTATATACAAGGGAAATAATTGCGTAATTATAGTCGAGGTGGGGTGAAATTTAAAGGGGCGAGAATTTTCACCTACCGAGACTATAATTGCGCGATTGTTCCCCTTGTATTATACGATAGTTTAACACATTTGAGCCTATAATTGCCAATTATCCACAAAACATGACAACAAAATTAACATAAATCAAATATCAAAACTCATCATTTGTTGCAAAAAATGTCGTCTAGATTGATTTTTCGATTTAGTACGCGGTTGTCATAACAGCACACGTTTCATTCTAATTCATTCGTATTGTTTCATTGTAGCCTACGTCATCATTAAAGAATCGGGTTATAATAGCGTCATTACAACCCTACTTTTAACAAGAAAGTCGAATATAATAGGCCGATTATAGCACGATTATTAGTGCAATAATTGGCTTATTATAGGCTCGAATGTGATAATAGTACATTACGTATGTGCTTCCAAATTGGTTGTTTTGACTCGTAGGAAGGTTGCTGCATGAGCCGAAGGCGAATGCTGTAATCCTACGAGTCAAAACAACTACTTGGAAGCACTTACGTACAATATTTTACATGTTGATGCTCGGTAAATGCGTTTTCCGAGTCGCTTGCGACGAGGTAATGACGCATTTACCGAGCAGAGACATGTAAAAACTTTTATATCATTCGGACATATAATTAGACATTTATATACCTGAAAGTAGGGGTATAATGACCATATTATAGTCGAGCTTCGTACAAACTAGGAGGTATATAATAGGCATATTATGGTCGACCCGACTATCAATTTCATTATAATTCGACTATAATATCATGACGTCAAATCTCAAAGGAAATAAAAAAAGTCACGAGTCAAATGGAGAATTATATGTCCAAATGATATAAATTATCGTATTAACCAAGGGATAAATAGTTTGATTATATTTAGTCTCGGTTAGTGAATATTGCTCGGGGCATAGCCACTCGGACATTCACTTCACCTCGACTATAATCGCGCCATTATATCCCTTGGTTAATAATATACTATTTCCTTGCAATGTTGGACCGTGTGAAATGTGAACTTATCATCAATACAATTGATTTGATTTATTTTGTGGCACCCGGTGAATATTGTCGGAGAATATGTTTGCAATATCATTTCCATTCGCTATAAACCAATTTGATTGCTGTGTTGTACACACAAATACCCTCTAATGTATGTTCATTTTATATCACCCTCCGCATATAATATTTTCCCTTTCAGCTGCATATTTTACAAAAACAACACTACGATGAGAAATTCGCTTCGGTTTTGCAGATGGGCAACCAAAACAATTCGTTTCTTTTTTTTCGCTAATACCACCTACAATTGTGTAACTAATCTTAAACACTTGTATTTTTTACATACATTTTTAAGTGTTTGGGATGGTCTTAACATAGAAATCATGGATTCTCGAGCGATAAGGGGTCGTGTCTTTATTCGTTGGATATTTTGTTTTCGACTGCGTAAAGACCATTGTGATGTAACGTAAAAACAATTATACTGTGAACAATTGGATTTGGAGACATACTTCAGAAATGTGTCTTATTCACACCATAAGTACAGTACATACATATAATACGGCTGCAATGGAAATTATACTTTGACGAAAACTATTATACGTTATGCAGATGATAATCAAATCAGTTGGTTGGAAATCATGAACGCCAATCAGTGAGTATGTGTTACTAAAAGTGTGAGAGTCGCTCAAAGACGGACGTCTAATAGCGTGGTAATAGTAGCGGTTTAATTTATGTATCTGCTCTGGAATGTAAGACAGAAACTTTAACTCTTCAGCAAAGTTGTTCAGCACAAAATGGGTAACAACTTGGCTTGAGAAAATTTTTTTCTATCCATTCTATTTCGGAAGTTACGAAGTTTGGAGTCAACATTCCTTGGTCTAAATCTAAATTGTATAACTCCTCCAGTGTTTAATTTTAAATATGAAATTTTATTCTTAAGTTATGACCTGTTAATTCTGTAAATTGTTTTCATAGTGTCCATAGTTACTATGAATTGTTCTGATGGCGCTAAACTTTTCTAATTGATATTAATCAATAAAAGGCGAGCATAGTGAAATTACAGGAACAATTTATTATTTTCATGGTTATTGTGGAAGCATAATATGCTCTGTCCCAAGGAAATGGCAGTAAGCGTTACGGCTAGAACAAAAATGGGTAAAACTTGACTCTTTTTGCGTTACAGGGGGGAGGGAGAGTCTGAAAAATGCCAATTTTAGCGTTACGTCATTTATGAACGGCCCCTAATATAAATTTATATTTCACAAATTAACAAACATACGGAGCAAAAAGAATGTTCTGCTGAATAATTTCTCCCAAGAGCGGATTGGGCTTGTTGGAAAATATTTATCAGTAGTTGATGCTGTAAATGTATCGTTTGAATGCGCCGCAAGCGAAATTCTGAAAGGAGTTTGGCTTACGAAAGTGTGTTAATAAAACATATGAAGGGACCCGTACGTATCAGAATAGATGTGGCTAACAGAAATGATGTTACGAAAAGACTCGAACGTATAGTAAATGTTGCCTTAACTCTTAAGTGCTTGAAATTACGTCCACATTAAGTTGCATCGGAAATTGCCGAAAGGACAATATTGAAAAACCCGTCCGAAGAAACGGTGTAAAAGAACCCTCCCGAAAGCACAAAATTGATCTCCAAATAGAAAAAATTATTCGCCTCAATTTTCTCTACAACATAGCAAAAAACAATTTTTTTGTTAAGGGCCGACTTTACTGCCGTAATTTGCATAAGAAACTTAGTGCGAAAGAGAGAGAGAAAAAAATCTATGCAAAAGTCCATAGAAAATTTTTTGTCTCTTTCACACTAAGTTTCTTATGCAAATTGGGAAAGTTTAGGACCGACCTAGGCCATACGGAAATGTCTCTGACACATACTTCCGTAGACAAAAATGTTTCCCTCAATCTGCTCTGCAATATGACAAAAAAATGTTTTTTTTGTTAGTGCCGACCTTAGGAGCCAAGCACAGGCCCAAATTTGTTTATGAATATAATTCGGTAGTCGGTTTCCTCTCAAATGAAAAAAGAATCAACAAAATCGGTTAGAATTTGCCCGATTTATGTAAACAAAAACACGTTGGGCCTAGTTTCAGAGTCCTGGCTGAGTCCAAGGGCAAGGGCATCTTATCAAAAAACTTCCTTCCATAAAATGTGAGACATTCCTAGACCTTTCGATTAAAATTTTTTTTTGAAAATCGGAAGAGGCTTATACTCGAGTTATGTACAAAAAAAATGTAAGACATTAGCAAAGACTCGTTTTTAGGCATTAGCAAAGACTCGTTTTTAGTGCCCTAGCTGAGTCCAAGGGCTCAAAATCAAACAAAAATTTCTTCTACAAATTGTCACCCATGCCAAGATCTTTCTAACAAAAAAAATTTATGACAATCGGAAAAGATTTACTTAAGTTATGTACAAAAAACACGTGTGGCCCTAGCATAGAATCGTTTTTAGTGCCCTAGCTAAGTCCAAGGGCTCAAAATCAAAAGAAAATTCCTCTACAAATTGTCAGCCATGCCCAGATCTTTCAAACAAAAAAAACTTAATGACAATCGGAATAGATTTACTTTTAGATCTTTCAAACAAAAAAAACTTAATGACAATCGGAATAGATTTACTCGAGTTATGTACAAAAAACCAAAAACCACTTAAACGGCCCTAGCTCGGCGACCCTTTGAACGACAGTGCCCAGATTCAATCCCATAAAAGATTTTTCGATTACCTTCCAAATAAAAAAAGGTTTTTGAAAATCGGTTGAGTTTTACTCGAGTTATCGTGCTATCGTGGCAGGCGCGGGGGTTGAGGGTTTAGGGGGCCCGGGCAGAGCCAAAAATAAGATTGCGACCTCCTTAGGAATTGAAAACTTTGATGTTTTTCATGATTTATTTCCTTCCTGATTTTCGTTTTTCCTAATTTTGGTTTTTCTTAAATTTGGTTTTTCCTGATTTTTGTTTTCCTTATTTTAGCTTCCTGATTTTCGTTTCCTGGTTTTCGTTTCCTAATTTTTGGTTCCTGATTTCTTGATTCCTGATTTTTGCTTTTCTAATTCAGGTGGACATTCAAACGCAGTAGACCCCTTTTCGAAGCACTACGTTCTTCGTACGGGTCTAAAAAGTTAAGTCCATAGTTTTCAGATAGATATTGAATTTTTACTCCGTGGTGTTTACCGTGGCAAAGTGTCTCTGCTGAAAAGAACAATTTTCCAACACGCATCATTCAAAAATTGATTAACATGACGTTACAACCAAAAAATTGCCCAAAAATTCCCGCAGGTTCCGAAAACAACCTAGTCTATTGTTCATTGGTTTAAAGAAAGTTAAAAGACATTGTTGTCTTCGAAGTTTCGACCTGTGTCCAGTGTCCATGGTCATCATCAGGAAGGGCTTTATTCAAGAAAAATTATTTTATTATAAACAATGTTACAAGGTTGACGGAAATTTGTGTATCACCGGTGTGATCTTTGGAATTTCAAACAAAAAACGAAAAAATGAAACAAACAAGAAACGTGTCGTGGTGTCAAGTGGTCGGTATTGTTTCATTTATCACAGTTAGTTGACGAAAAACGAAGTCGGAATTACACGAATGTCTTTGTCGGCGTATTTGCGTAATAGATGGGCCAATGTGGGCTGTGTCTTTTTTATAAATGCAGGTTCTTTCAGCGTTAATGATGATGTGGTTTACTTCGGCGATTTGTAACTTTCTCTTATTGGAATTACGTTCGAGGATTTTCATGTTTTCAAAATCAAACCGATGAGAGTTTTTTTGGCGTGCTGTGCGAGAGCACATACAACTCTAGGTTTGGCCAAATTTGATGGTTTCACTGAATTTTCATGCTGTTTTTTACGGACATCTTTTTTCTGGATTGTCTCTTCGACGTATATGGTAGGACAATCGTAGCAATCCACCTCGTATACTACGCCAGAGATATCATCCTCGTCTAATTGGTCTTTTTATTTAGAGTATAGCCGGTCTAATTTGCACTCAGGTTTATTCGCCACGGTCACCTCTGGTATCAAATATTTCATTTTTTTTATCAATGCTTCTGATATTTTGGGTACGTATGTCAATGAACAATATACTGGTTTGTTTTCGGAACCTGTGGGAATTTTTGGGCAATTTTTTGGTTGTAACGTCATGTTAATCAATGTTTGAATGATGCGTGTTGGAAAATTGTTCTTGGCAAGAATGTTCTTGATTTTCTGAACATTCGAATGATGGAATTCGTCGTCACTGTAATCGAATACTTTTCTGCAAAGACACTTTTCCACGTTAAACACTACGTTAGGAGGGTGGGCGGAGTAAAAATCCAATATCTTTATCCGTTACCGAGTCGTTGCCGAAGGCCTCCCAGCATCCGAATGAGACCGCATATTGTGTCTTTCTTCACCCGCTTTCGTTGCAATAGATTTTCCACAATCGCTCGCAGTCATGTGTCTCAGAGCCAGGTAGCAAGCCTCGCCTCCAACCCACTATTCATCGGAGGACCAATTGTAGCCCAACTGACGGCTGTGTATGCTGCCGTTGTCTCTTGCCGATGAGATCATCCGCTACCATACTAAGTTGCCATCCCATTTTGATAGCGCCTAGCTGCCTTCGGCCCTTCCTATAGGTGACGTTAATGTACTACTCGAAGACAGTCCCCCTCACCCTTATGCTAAGTGACCCACACTACTATACCAGGGTTGGTTACCTGATCGTTCATGCGAGTTGCTCACCACGGGTAGGTTAGGATGTAGGGGTAGGTGGACAGAGGCTAAGGTACATAAGGAGTACTATATTACGCATAACACTCCATTTGACACCCAAGTTACACCCCTATGGTGTCGAATAAAACACAAATTCATTTTTCCTGTGGTCGATAGCTGGTCATGAAAATTCGTCAAAGCTTAGCATGTGAAAATGGCGGCCGTCTGCAACTTTAACGATTTTGCGCATAATTTAAATTTAATTTTTTTTGTTACCATTTATCAAAAGCGTAGTTTTTTGGGTCAAAGATTTTTTCTGGAGGTGATTCCAAAAAATTTTTGGATTTGAGAAACACCCTAATGGATAAGTTTCTTCCTACCAAAAGTAATAGTATATCAATGATATGTGAGACAAAATTGAGAATTACTTGGTATGTGTATATTGTATATAAAGAGTGAGCGGAGCGCAGCGAAGCGAACGAGTGAATACAATATATACATAACAAGTGATTCGAGATTTTTCTCACATAGCAGTACAATATTTTATCTTTCAGGAGGGAATATTGAATACATTCAACGTTTCTGAATATAAACTCGAAGTCATACTACCGCATCGGAATTCCTAAACTGTTCAGTGAGCAACGGAGAAGAAATGTTATTTGATTGTTTTGATACAAATTTCTCTTAGGTCACCTCTTCGATTCCTCTAGAAAATACTATCAAACTTTTAAAATACAACTTAGGGGCTGTTTATAAATTAATAAAGTCACGCTATTTTTTACCCCTTTCGCGATCACCATCACGATCACCCAATTCTAAGGAGCCTGAAGTTTTTGCATCAACAGTCCTTTACTGAAAAAGGACGACTCCTAGTACAACGACGGGGTTTCCAACAAAAGACAAGGGAAGTGAGCGTAGGTAAGAAATCAGCTCAAAAGATTGAAACGATTTTATATGAACGGAGTGATAAAATTCTTATCAGTGAAACTTATCGAAGAATAGTGCTGTACTCACTCTGGGATATCTGTGCTGAACCTGATCAAAAGTCACCGCATTTTGAGTTTTTCTATTCAGGACATTTTATGAACGAAACATTTCAGATGTAACTGGTACATACAGGCTTTTGACATCGTTTATATCATTATGAACATAAATCCGTTCATTTACATCAACCATTGTACCAACCATTGTGTACAAACGTGAGATTCCCTTACAATGCGACCTGAACAAGTCAAACGTCAAATGAGTCTGCTTCAGCTAGCAGGTGTGCGATTTTTTTTTTGTCTTTTAATTGCTCACAGACCAAAAGATATTTATACTTTGTATTTTAATATTTTGCTTATAAAATTACAAAATTTTTTACACATTCGTAGAACTCAACTCTCCTCCCTTTTCTACACTCTTTCAAAAATTTTTGACATCGAACAAGTTCAAGCGATAATTCTCTAAGCTCCTTCAGTAGTAGCATCAGTTGCTTCAGGTTCAGTTACTGGACCAGATGGAGTTGCTGCAGCAGTAGTGCTAGTAGGTGCTTCAGTAGTAGGTGCTTCAGTAGTAGTTGCTTCAGTAGTGGGTGCTTCAGTAGTAGGTGCTGCAGTAGTAGGTGCAGCAGTGGTAGTTGGTACAATAATTGTTTCCTCAGTAGGTGGTGGGTATTGACATTTGGTAGCATCTTTATTACATGTGGCGCCATCGAATACATAATTGTTGCCGCATACTAGAGCTGCTGATGGCTTTGCATTAGCAGCACTGCAGTAAAAATATTGAGCGCAATCGCTCGGATCTTGGAAGTAACCTTTGGCTTTGCAATTATATCTGCAATCATTAAGAGTTGTGTCAAAAATTTGGAACTGTTCGTATTGACATTTGAACAAATAAGTTGTAATTTGTCCTAAAACATTTGAGCAGTACGCAAAGTACGCTGGATTGCTGGCATAAGTGATGTATGGTTTAGCTGCTGTAGCTTTCGAACAATCAATTTTGCTGCATGGTGTCGTTCCCTTCTGACAAATGTTCAGTTTTGAGTTAAACACAAATCCAGGGGGACATGTGAAAAATGTTGACTCTCCATTCTCACATATATGGAATTTGGTGCAGTCAGAAGGTTCTGTAAAATTGTGTTTCTTTCAAAGTGTCAATATGAATGAAAAAGTTAGTTTGTGTCCGTGAATTTACCAGGAAAAACTCCGTCGGAAGTGCAGATAAATGATGGTCTATACCCACAACTAGGGCTGGGTTTTGTAACACAAGCGCCATTCACACAATACTGATTCGGAGATGGACAGCGAAATCCATCAATCGGGAATGGATTGTTTGCAGTGCAAATCTGTATTTGAATTCAATTTTTATTTCTCGCAAGAAATTGTATTTCTGATAATTATTCACCATTAAGGTTGAGCAATCGGTTGCACATTGCGCTCCAGCTTTAGTACAGGTTGGTGGATCGTCGGCAATTTGTAAACCTGTTGCATAGTTTTGAGCGTCGGATCCAACCTTCATTGCAAAAGAGACTTTAGTTTGGTACACAGAAGAAAATTATGGACTCGAAATTTTATCTGCAGCTTTTTACACATTTCATTTCTAGTGCATATACAGTACAGTAGTAAAAATTGTTATCACTCAGCTCACACACCATAGATCCAACGCATACATGCCACTCGCTACATATCTATTACCTTGTCGTTCCCGCAGCGGTAGCGGAGGGCGTGACGCAGTCCCCACACCCAAAAAAACAAATCCACAAACTCAAAAAACGCCGTACCAAAACCTTTGGGACAAGGAGCCATATATACGCGAACTTTTGAGTTTTTTCCCCCTGCCCCCTCCTCCTCCAAACTATCAAAAAACGACGCGTCGTCGGAGCATTTTTGCAACGAGCCCAGACTTACCAAAATCGGTTGGAAATTGGCTGAGATATCGATGTTTGAAAATGACAGTTTTCTATGGAAAGGCAAGTTTTTCACCGCTTGGGATTATATTTTTCGTCCCTAATAGGCAGCATGAAAAACTTAATACGCAACGCGGGATAGAATTTTCGGCCTACTCCCTTGTTGGGTAAATAACTATTTCGATCTCGAAAACGAGATAGCAGATCTTCTTGAAATTTTCACTGAACGTCAGTCTCGGCTCCAAATGAAAAATTTCATAGGCCACTTTTCTGGGAAATCCCTTGAAATATCAAGCAAGCTACATAAACAAAATATGGATTTCGAAGACTTTTCTTTGCCAGATGACGAGCAAAACTCAGAAGCGGAGGGTGACGACATCTGCGGAAGCAATTGCATACCAACTGAGGTTGGTTATATCGATGATGATCGCACTTATTTATTTCGCCAAGAAGTTGCAATTGTACACGGCTTCACAATTGTGATGCAGCAAAAAAAAATTGCGGCACGAGAACTCCTTTAGAGATGTGCGGCGGACAAAAATTCATTTCAATTGAAAAGTTATGAACACATTTTAGCCAAAACTCGTGTCCGAAAAGTCGTGGCATGTGGAAAAACGGTCAATTTTGTGGGTTTTTCAGGTAATACTCGGAGTTTTCGAATTTTAGCTCCAGAGTAACAATAGCTAGAGAGGTGGTTTCTTCGGGAAAGTTATAGAGTTTCATCAAGATAATTTTTTGGAATCCTTAGAAATCTATGAAAGTAACGCCATCTTGGATTTTTCTAAGCAATAAATTTTGCTTTTTTAGGTTCTCGAATTTCAACTCCGGAATGACCCTCTAGGTAGGTTGGTTTCTTCTAGAAAGTTATGAGTTTGCTCAGGAGAATTTTTTAGGCTCTTAAGAAAATAGCTGCCAACTGTCAAAGTGACGCCACGCCATCTTGGATTTTTTACTATCTCTTGAATTAGAGTACCTATACAGTTGGTTTCTTCGGGAAAGTTATTAAGATCAGAGCGAAGATTTCGTGACACGATGCCGAAGGGACTACGAAGCGTTCTGAAGGTAGCCGAAGGTGACACGAAGTGTTCCGAAGGTACCCTAAGGTGACACGATAAAGTCTAAGACTTCGCTTCATTCGCAAAAATGTTTAAGTGTGAAGATATGAAATTTAGACATATTAACTTGCTTCACTGCAAAGCGGCCACGGCAAATGTTTGTCGCGACCTAGCAGTGGGGCACACAAGTGTTTTACTAATCCAAGAACCTTAACTGATCGAGGCGATAAACTTCTAAAAGGTTAATGATGTTCCAATAATTCTAGGCTGTGACGCCAACGCTCATCACACGGTCTGGGGAAGTACGGACATAAACCCGAGGGGTTCTCTTCTGCTTCAATTCATAGCTGACGCAGAGTTGAATATTTTAAACAGAGGCAACCTTCGTTACTAAAAATGAAGCGAAGTGCTGGACATCACGCTAGTATCTGACTCCCTGGTAGACCAGATTGACTCATAGAAAGTATCGCTAACGCCTAGCTTTTCGGACCATAGGTGTATACACTTTAGTCTGAAAGGCTATGTGCCGAAGGTGATTAAGTACAGAGACCCGAGGAGGACGAACTGGGAACAATACAGGAATTTCCTGAAAGATCATGTTGAGGAGAAGCTATCCACGGTCATTCCGAGATCTTCTAAAGAGCTGGAAGAAGCCGTGAACAGCATCATATCGCTGTTAACCGAGACACACGAGAGCTCGTGCCCAGAACTAAAATCTAGTGGGAGAAGGAAAGATAAGTTATGGAGCCGAACGATCGGAGAACTGCGGAAGACAGCTCGTAAAGCCTGGAATAAAGCCAGGAGAACCTCTAAGGACGTAGACTGGAACGCCTACAGAATATCGCAGAAGATATTTAGTAAGGCAGTCCGGTGGAAAGCGAGGGAGGTGTGGAGAAACTTCTGTGCAGAAATGGATCATATTCCAGATTATGCCAGAATTCACAAAATCCTTGCAAAGAACTCAAGGCTCATACCAAGCTCGTTACTGAGGCCGGGTAGGGAATTCACGAGTTGCGGGAAGGAAGCGGCCACACATCTTTTAGAGACCCATTTCCCGGGCTGCAGTAACGAAAAAAGCGATGGCGGAGAACCAGCTCCACACTCACCATCAGAGGAGGACTGGGCTCTGGCTAGCCGGATTGTTACTGTGGAAAGGTTGACATGGGCTATTGGGAGGTTTAGGCCATTCAAGTCAGCGGGAAACGACGGAATATTCCCTGCTCTTCTAAAAGAGGGCGGGGAAATTCTGTTGGAACCGCTTTGTGGAGCCCTGCGAAGCTCGTTGGCTCTTGGTCACATACCAGTGGCGTGGGAAACCGTTAAGGTAACATTCATACCGAAGCCGGGTAAACACTCCCATTGCGAGGCTAAGGACTTCAGGCCTATAAGTCGCACATCCTTCGTACAGAAAACGTTAGGGAAACTGATAGATTTCCATATCAGGGACGAAATTCTTCCGAGGTATCCGTTGCACATGAACCAACACGCATACCAGGTAGATAAATCTACTGATTCTGCGCTACACTGTCTGGTGGCTAAGGTAGAGAGATCTTTTGAAGGGGAGGAGATTGCGCTTGGATGTTTTATGGATATTCAAGGCGCTTTTGACAACACCAATTTTGAGATCACTCGCCAGGCCCTAGAGAGCAAAAGAGTAGCATCTATGGTGACTAGGTGGATCACTAGAATGCTCAGAAACAGGGCAGTTGAGGCAACGGTGTGTGGCCACAAGGCAAGTTTCTGGGCATCTAGAGGCTGCCCTCAGGAGGGTATACTATCACCGCTGCTGTGGTGTATGGTCGTGGACTCCCTCATTAGGAGGCTGGACGACGAAGGAATCTTCGCTCAATCGTACTCGGACGATCTGACAATTCTGATCAGAGGCAAGTTTGAGAGCACGCTGGGTGACAGAATGAGATATTCGCTGAAGATAGTAGAGAAATGGTGTTGAGACAACGACCTCAGAGTGAACCCGTACAAGACTGACATAGTTCTCTTTAGCAGGAGAACGTCGGGTCATGAACGGGTAGGGAAATTGAGGCTATTTAATAATGATATCGTTCCCGGAGCTTGGGTGAAATACCTGGGAGTTATCCTCGATCGCAAGTTGAACTGGATCGAGCACGTCAAGGACAAGGCACAGAAGTCTCTAGTAGTTTTCTGGATATGCAGGAACTCGTTTGGAAGAAACTGGGGCCTGCCGTACAAGGCTATACTGTAGATGTATGAAGCAGTTATCAGACCTATGATGAGTCACGGCTGCGTCGTATGGTGGCCGAGGCTCGACATTAGGAGTGCGAGGAAAGAGATGAATGAGATTTAAAGGCTGGTATGCATTTGTGTTACCGGAGCTATGAAATCGACAGCTACGTCGGCTATGGAGACGTTAATTAACCTGCCACCGGTCCATGTGGCATTGAAGGCGGAAGCTTTTGCTACGGCGGATAGGCTGTCTCAGAACGATCTCTGGAGTCCAAATTTCATTTCGGGCCATGGGAAAATCAAGAAGGCTATCACTAACGAGGTATTTGCGATGCCTAGGGACCGAATGAAACCGGAGACAGACTTCGTAAGGCGTTTCGAGGCTGTCGTACCCAACAGGTCTGACTGGCTGGAAGATTGGCCAAGCTGCCTATCAGATGAAGGAACTGTGAGCTTTACTGATGGCTCTAAAATTTCAGAAGGCACGGGAGCCAGAGTATTTTCTCCGGAACTGTGGGCGGAAAGGTGGTACCACCTAGGTGGATACGCCGATGTTTTTCAGGCTGAAACTTTCGCGGCACTGATGGCAGCGTGGGAGGCACTCCCAGCAGAGGCATGTGGAGAAAATGTGACAGTCTGTTCTGACAGTGAGACGATGATCAAAGCGCTTATGTCGCCTGTCGTGACATCCACTCTTTTACTAGAGCTGAAGGAAACCCTGAGCCAGATGGGACTGAGAAATCAGGTCAAGCTGGCCTGGGTTCCCGAACACTCTGGTATGGAGGGAAACGAGAGAGCGGATGAGCTAGCGAGAAGGGCCAGAACATCTCATACCCATCCCACACTCGGCATGCGTGAAAGCGATGAAGAACTGGGTGAGGTCGGAATTCGCTAACTATTGGATCACCTATGAAGGAGGAATGCACACGAAGCGTTTCTTCCCGGTGCCCGATGGTAGGTGGGCAAGAGAACTGTTAAACATGGACAGGAAGCGCATCAAGAGGGTGGTGGGTGCGATCACCGGGCACTGCGGACTGAGCAAGCACTTGGCAAAAATGGGAATCTCTAATGATCCCAGTTGCACCTGCGGCCTGAGTGAGGAAACGGGCGTTCACGTTATATGCGAATGCCCGAACTCCTCCTCACTGAGGCTCAGAACTCTAGGAAGTCATGTGGTCCAACCTGCAACAGTATCCAAAATGGGACCTGCCGCTCGAGACAGGTTCCTTGTAGGAACTGGGAGGTTTTCGAGATTTACATGATGAAACGGGTACGAAAGAAAGGATCATCAGATCTGTGGTTTCAAGGACCAGAAATGGACCGACCGAGCACGCAAAAATTGGACTGAATTAAACGTTAGTTTGTGGTCAAAGTTTTACTCTTTAAACAAAATTGCATCACTTTTTTTGAAAAAAAAATTGCGTCACAAATGAAAGACTCAACAACGAAATAATTTTTCTGTACTTTCAAAATTTAAATTTACGCAAAGCGATCGAATTTATAAGTTTAAGTTTTGCAGCGTGAAAACTGAAAGTGTTGAAAAATTATTTGGGATGCAAACTTCATATTATTGATACAGAAATCCACTTTATTCTGATAAAAACATTATAATCTATCGTAAATGTCGGATGTGGGCCAGAATATACAGTGAAAAAATACCAATATGTTGCAGTTCAATTCATGCTTGACCATAATATGAAAAAACTCATTTCCGTCAAAAAATGACAACTCTTGAAAAGTGTAAAAAAAAACCATCCAATCCAAAAATTTCTGAGCTAGCCTCGATAGTATGGTGGAAATCATTGCTGAAGGGCCAATAATTATCCCAACATTGATCGATCGGATCGAGGGAAATTTAAAAGAGATTGAAAAAAATACAGCCCAAAATGAAATTTTTGAGTGTTGACGCGTACTGTACTGCGAAAAATCGAAGATAATAGTCCACTGAGTTCCGATAGCTATGGAATAGCCCGAAGTACCACAAAGAGAATTTTTTAAGTCGACCCATTGGTTTCGAAATGGCATACAATTGAATTTAGTCTCAATACTTTCTTAACATATGTTAGTACGTTCAGAAACGCCCGAACAATCTCTGCGGGCGATATTGACCATATACGTAGTTTTGCCCTCTCAATATCGCCCGTCAAAGGAGGGAAAACGATATGGTCAAATTTTGGGCCACGAGTCACAAAAAGTGTTATAGCTCGTCAGTCCAAGCTGTCACCTTTCTGAAAATTTGTCACAATGTTTCTTCATTGGTCTAGGTATCTTAATCGAGCAAAACTACTCAGGTGCCCAATTTCGCCCGGTGAGTGAAATACCGCCCTGGGTGACTTGAACTGGGAGTAATTCCTGTTAGAAAATTTCCGGGCGTTATTGAGCGAGCGAAACTGCTTATATGCCCAATAACGCCCGTAGAAATTGTTCGGGCGTTATTGGGCCGGCGATATTGGGCAAGTGCTCAGTTTCCCCTGGCGATGAGCTGGATGTTAATTCCTGACACCATTCATCACAACTAACACTTATAATCCCTTAGAAAATTGGCACTTTTAGCCACCGTTGCTATAGATTTTTGACCGGCGGGTGCCGCGCATGGGTCAAAGAAAAAAGAATAACAATACGAAATGCTATTGACTCTTTAACTGATCCGAGTTTTAAGGGCGAGTTCCAACCAATAAAACTGTATTTATTTTAGGCACTGTCAAACTTTTGTAGAGAAATTTTAACATTTCCTTCAATGGACCACTTAATTTAACTGTTTTTTGCACGTAAACTGGTCAGGTAAACACTGAAACATTTCTCATTGTTTTCACAACTTATTTGGACTTACTCCAAATATTTATGAAATTCTATAAAAAGCCGATTTAATTCTCGATCCTCAAAAATTGTTCACTGTTGCATTTTTCACTTACCAACAAAAACGCTAAGATTACACAAAATTGAATTAACATTTTTAGACTTAGTCTTTAGGAACTTTTGATTGTCAAGGAGAATCTTTCACGTTATTTATACCGAAATTTTTATTATTTCGCAATTTGTAGTCGCGATAGAGGATATAGAACATTTTGCCGTCGGGCGCTCTTTTGTAGAAATTTACAAATTAACAAAACTTTGCAAGTTATTTTCGAGATGAATCTACTCTTTACAGCAAACGCATTACACTAAACATTGGGATTACAACGTAATATATGTATAAAATTTCACATTTTCGTATTATTTGTTACTTAACATGTGGAATATTGAATGAAAAATTAGACGACAATGTGCATTTTCATGAGATACAGACAGTACGAGTACCAAATTCTTGAAGAAAAAAAATGTCAGACAAAATATTATAGTATAGAATTTCATAGACGTCGATCGAACGCTGGTAAACAATTAGTTTCACAATCATCTGTTACTCCAGCTATTTCGATTCTCGAATTTGCTTTCGCTATCAGTGAAACAATAGCGAATCTGTAGATCCCGTCAACTATCATTCTCGTTGCTTTTGCCCACACATGGTAGCCAAAAGACCGTGTTTTTAGACTTTTTCATGTTTCATAAATTCCATAATTTTTCTCGTAATTTAAGTACTCGACATGAAAAGTTGTGCAAGTGCCTGTTTTGGACGATTGACCTGAGGTACTTTCGCTTGTACACCTAACTTCATTCGTTCTACAACTTTCCTCAAATCATCATCCACGACAGGCACGTAAATAAATATTTTGCATGATGTAACCCGAACGAAGGCTTTTTTGAATGATATTACCGGAACGAAGTACATGCGAGAAAGACTAAAAAGGTGGTTTTTTGGGTGGGTGGGTGGATTCACCAGACAGACACGTGAATTGTACAATATTTTTCATGTGACGGGAAATAGCACATTTCATGCTTACTAAGAAAACGAGTCATTACCGTGCTACGAATAGTTACTTGACGAGCCGCCAGGAGTTTAAAATTTCAGCTAATTTCGAGCAAAAGTAAGAAAGCTATTCATTATTGAAATCGTCCAGATGATCTTGTGACAAAAACTGGCAATACGCGGCGCACGACATGCAGCGTTGGATCGGAATTCTCCAGCAGGCCAAGGCCCACAAGTGGCTGTAGCTGTAGCTGTAGCTCCTTCGGCGGCCACCAAAATATACCACGAAAACCTCAAGAGAGCTGAGACCCCTTCAATCGAGGGGCTGCTACCCCTCAGCCCCGCCGTTTTAATTGTCCAATAAAGATCACGGCATGTGGCGCGGCGTATAACGTTTTTTACGTTTTTACGTTTTAAGTTTTACGTTTTTTAACGTTAACTTTCTTTATACAATTGAATAAAGATAATTTCCTTTTTCTTGATTTTCTTAATTTTTCTGACATTACGTGTCATTTTCAAAGATATGAACAACTCGATTTCGAAAATCGATAAACGAAACTACGCAAAATCTTCCGGGTGCCAAACGGTCGGCTTTCTAACAGAGAAGTAACAGTTTTATATCCCAATTCAAAAGTTTTACCTTGATTTTTCTGCATTTTAGATAAGGAAATTCGGAGAAATTGAAACCAAATTTAAACAAACAAGATAGCGACTTTGTTTCTCCGTTCAACATTTATTAATAACAATCTTGTCGCTTCTACGATAGCAATGAATATAAATGCGGTCGAATAAAATCACTGATTTGAGACTTTATACTTGTCGTCACCGTCGACGTCGCATTGAAGACATAACAATATTGTGAAGCCACTCCAGAATTTGAAACTGAATAGGGATCTACCGGAGTAATACTATAAGCAAATGATAATTTGATGTGTTCAGACAAAAGGAAAGTGGTCCAAGTTTAAAAAACGCGCAGTTTCGCTCCCATAAGAAACCCATTTGAAGACATTAAATTAAAATGTTTCGTTTATCGCGCTTAATCTGCATGCTTTATTGTTCCTAAAAAAACCTTTGTTACAAACAACTTGCTGGGTCCAAACTTTAAAAAAGCTTCTGAAAGACTCGAGTACATTGGTATAATTGTGGAACAACGGGGGGCGCTGGAAAAGCACATTTACGTGCTTTTGTGATGGGATATACTTAGATCTAGAAATTGACAATAATTTTAATTGAAGGTGACATATTAGTGAGCTTCTCGATCAAGAAGCTCACTAATATGTCACCTTCAATTCAAATAACACGATCAAGTAATAATAAAATATTGGAATAATTTTAATGTCCGCTAATATACGTGCCCTATTCGTTCACACCAAATTCGTTATTCCACCCACTGACACCCGCTTTTGAAGTTGAAAGCTTCGAAAGCTCTTTCGATTGTATTATGATGTAAAAAAGTGATGTTAACGGTGTGGTGAGAAAGCTCATCGCCGAATAGAGCAGTAGTAGAGGACTTAGTTGTGTCGAATCGGTCGAATCCTATTCAGTTACAAAAAAAAATTGATGGCGTAACCGACAAGGGTGCTTTAGTTTTATATTGATACGTATTCAGCTATAAAAATAAGCCGATGACACCACCGATACGCGGCTACTATTGCCTGATGAAAAGTGATGCAAATCATGCTTTTTTGTCTCATGTAAGTCACTGACGAACCAGTCCCGTTGATTTTATTGTGATGTGTAAAAGAGTGGCGCTGTGCTCTATGCGAAACAATGTCAAATTCCATACATTTTTTATCCCATCACAAATGCTGTATTTGAAGCCATCATTGAGTGATCTTATTTGACACACGGGTTGAAGCGTAGGTAGTATTTCCTGATCAAAGTATTGCCTAAAATAATGAGCTAGCTCAGTGGTAACGTACTTTCTTTCCACCAAGAATATCCGGGTTCAATCCTGGTGCGGACAAATTTTGTATAGGATTTTTCTTCAATGTATAGCATGAAAGTAATGTTCCTAGGCACACCCAGGCTTAATAATTTGGGTAGTTGTGAATTTGGTGATGAATTCTGTGTACAAATATCTGAGTCTGACTTTGGACGGATATATAATTAGCACCAGAAGAAATCCTAATGGTAAAATGCTAGCTACTGTTAGGCGTGGTTCGGAATTCACGTTAAGTATGTGGTCCAAAAAATGCCTACCTGTAAAACACATTGATGGGGCAAACCGCCCTAATACATCATAGACCGAACTAGATCTGAGGCAAGACTTGATCTATATGGTTTGGCACGGATATAAAAGATAACCTTAACTTATAGCGGCATTTCCGAACGGGTGTTCCCAAAAGACTTTCTTGGCAGTCAACTTTCATTAAAGAAATGTGGAGCTCGTACTGTTCCAGATTCGTGTCAAAAATCGTTTTCACCACACACACACTTGTTGCTTTCGTTCCAAAAATCGTTTTCGTTTGGAACGAAAGCAATAAGTGTGTGTGTGTGTGTGTGTGTGTGTGTGTGGTGAAAACGATTTTTGACACGAAATCTGGAACAGTCCGAGCTCTCCCCATTCCTTCATCGAGAGCAAATTTCTGTTGGTTTTACTGGTTTCAGGTATCCATTTAAAGACCGGAGTTAAGAAAAAACTATGTCTTTATTCAAAGAACTTCTAATTGGGAATGCCATTACAACAAAAATCCTTTTGCTTCACAGCACACTAAAACTATATTTTGATGTCAAGGCACATTTGGATTGCACATTCAACACACCTCCTCAATCCAAACTCTTTGCACAGCAAATTTTGCACATCCTCAAATCAAACTACTTGAAATTTCAAAATCGCGCGTTACAACTTCAACGACCAAATTAATTATCCATAAGCCGAGTCGTTGCCATGATATTATTTGTGTAATCGTCCTTAACTGATCCACTGAGAAATGTCATGTCGTCAACGTGCAAACTAATTAATTTCTTGTTCATTTAGGTGATAGTTGTTCCATTTTGCGTGTCCACTGTGAATTGCCTGGTCATTATATAACTTTCGAATTTTCGGTTAAATTCGCTTAAAGTTCCGGTGAAATCATTTGTTGTTTCTTGTAAAATCCTTGTCTTTGGTAAAATCGTTTCTGGTTAAATTCGGTTCTGGTAAATTCGGTTCAGGTAAATTCGGTTCAGGTAAATTCGGTTCAGGTCATAACAATTGCGGTTCAATTATTATCTGGTCAATTCTGTTCTGGTAAATTCGGTTCTGCTCGTAACAATTGCGGTTCAATTATTATCTGTTCTGTTCTGGTAAATTCATCATTTTTGATATCGTGTCCATTTTAGTTCCATGTCCTCAACATTTTTTTTATGTAAACGTCTTGTAAATTTCTTGTAAAATATTGTTTCTGGTAAAATTGTTCTCTTTTTAACTCATTTCTTCAATTCATGTCCATTTTCATACAGGGTCGTCAACGTTCAAATTCAAGCCAACTCACAAATTTTGATATTTTCCTCCAAAAAAAAAACTGTTCGTATCGGTAACATTTTCAAAAACTCTTTTTATGCGAATGCAGAGGCAATCCTGGGCCCATAACCTGTTGGTTTTACTGGTTTGAGGTATCCATTTAAAGACCGGAGATAAAAAAATATGTCTTTATTCAAAGAACTTCTAATTGGGAATGCCATTACAACAAAAATCTTTTTGCTTCACAGCACACTAAAACTATATTTTGATGTCAAGGCACATTTGGATTGCACATTCAACAATTTCCTCTCTGCGGCCCTTGACGTAATTGTAAAATTTACTCACGGTTAACCGAAAAATCGCAAATCCAGACATTCGGAAACCAGGGTCCGTTAACAAATTAATTTGGTACAATTCCCCGCCTTTTGTTTCGCGGGACACAACAGTTTTATTTATAAATTCGACTGAAAGAGCATGATTTTTACAGTACAATAAATTCATTTGCGAAAATGATAACGTAAGTTCAAAAATGTTACCGTGAATAAGGCAATTTATTTAACCAACTTGTGAAAATAAAAAGCTGTAAAGTCTAAAGGGGAAAACCGCAAGTAATGAAGTAAAATTTGTTTATTTTCTTAAATTACACTTAAGACTAACCATATAAATAGACTGGAAATATCGAAAAATATTTCGTAAACAATGGATTAGGCGCCATGTTTTATGTTTGGATGAAGCATGGATGACGCCACTTGATAAAAGGCGGTAGTTCTATGTTAAGATGTTAATTCAGCTATGAAAAAACATTGATGTCACCACTTGAGATTCGGGAACAAGACTCCGACAAGACACTATCTATGTGATTGCAACATGGCCTTCGAAATATTGTGATCCCCCACTAATGAGAAGGGCTTGACAAATGTCACAATAAAGAAATACAATACAACGAATCTTATGTGACAAAGTGTCATAACGTTTTGTATGTATTGGTGGAACGTGTACGTAATTTCGTATGAAATCGTATCTTATACACCAATGGTGTTGCAGTCATAGTTTTCCGTACGAAACACCGGTCTACATATAATTTAGTCTTACAATTAAACCAAAGGACAACGTAGCCTTGGAGATAGGTTTTTAATCCTTGGACAAAACCGTGTGAAGATCGGTATGAGGTAAATGTGCAAGAATATCTATTTGCCTACGTCAAAAATGGGAATTTTTCTTAGTATTTGACACTTTGTTTGTAAAGCTGCATCCACTAACTCTCTCAAGACGCTTGATTTAAAATAATTTCTCAAGCTCAATATTACCTAAAACGCAAACATATAAATAAAAATTTTCACCGCTTTTTTTGAGCAGCGAAAACAGAGTTTTCACTTTTTTCTGAAGCGCATTTTTGGATGTTTATAATCGCATTACGTCCCCCACCCGTATACTCCGAACGGGTGTAAAAATACAAACATTTTATTACTAGCGTTACTAGTAGTGGATTTGGACGAGCAATGTATTAGAAAATAATAAAATCGTCTTTAAATAATATCTACCGGCTGTCCATAACGAATTGCAATTTTTGGTGTCATTCAACGTAAATGCAGGGAAGTAGTTTAGTTCCGGTCACGCTTGATTTTGTATTTGAAATACAAAAATGCAATGCACCATGGAAAATATTTTCTGGATCATAAAATGATGAATTCAATTTCGATTTGTTTCTTTTTTCATTTAAATTTTGAATTATTAGGTGGTTTAATAGTTTAATTTATATATCATCTTTTCCCCCTCCCCTATTTTTCGTATTTTATTGTGTATATACCTCAATTAATACTCCGTTACTCACGGCATGTTTTGTTCTGATGAATGAACATTCATTTATAACTCGAATAAAAAATCGTTTAGAAAGGGTCCGTGTTGTTTGGGATGTTCGTATAACATTTATAGAGAGACTACTATTCAAATTTATGAAAACAAAAATTGTCTTCTCTAGCAGACAATGAAAACATAAATTTAATTTCAATTTCGAACTCACCTCTCCCCTTAACAATAAATTTTTTTGGCGGCTCCTTTTTGTAATTCTTCTGTAATCCAGAAAGTCCAGTCTCATTTCCATTTTTATCTTTTTTGACCATTTCACCGAGAAAAGTGATGTAACTTATTGCCAATTTCAAAGTGTCAACTTTGCTAAGTTTCTTTTCATATGGAAGCGTTGGAATGTGCGAACGAAGACCTTCGAAAGCTTCATTAATGCTTTGCATGCGTCGCCTTTCTCGTAGATTTGCAGCTTGTCGTTGCTGCGCTTGATGGTTGATACCTTTGTTACGTCGCGATTTAGTTATTCTGGAAATTGGAAAATTTCGTTAATTCATTGATTGGACAGAGATAACTCGAATAAATCTTAAGCGATTTTCAACTTTTAACGGTCGAGTTAGAATATAAGTAAAATCCGTCGAAGAGAGGTGGTCCACAACTCAATTTTTAAGGGTCATTTGAGTATTTTCGGGTTGATGAATTTATGTCATAAACATAGGGAGCCTTTTTTCCAAATTAAGATTTTCTTGTAGCGGACTCTCAAGTCAAATCTTAAAAATTAGCCACTATATGGCTTCCCATTGAAAACTTATGGTATTCAGCGAGGGGTCTCTCACTTCATAGTGCGTTCTTAATCCATTTATTCCAAAAACACTTTCGTAGACAAGCGTATACCTCATGAATTGATGAATTTGAATGCTCTGTGTGGCTTGAAACAATTGAATCAGAGGCGCCGAGTTTGGTTTTAGAGTAGGGGGGCAAGATTTAAATTTGACAATATCTTCCACAGGAAAATTTTTTAGAAATTCGGAACTTGCATTTGTTTTTCTTTGAAAGCATACACTTCCTGATTATCGTTACAAAACCAAAATTCAGAATATCTCGGCACTAGGGCCGATAAGACGCCAAAGTCGCTAGTCGCTAGTCGTCATAAATGTTTTTTTTTTGTTTTCTGGCAATGCAGAATCGAATTTTTTTTTCTTTCATTAACGAAATAAAAATATCGAAATTAGATTGCTGAAGAACGAAACTGTTGCGCCGCAGGCGAAAATTTTAAGATTTAAAACGCTCATGACGAAGAAATTCACATTTTTCTTCAGAACTTTCATAACATTTAAGTTTATGTTTGTTTAATAAGGACTGATTGTTGTTTTAAGTGTTGTTTGTGAGTGTTGTTTTAAATCAGCCCCTTGCCCCCCGAAGTCGGCGCCACTGAATTGAATGGCGTACGTAATAAACTGAATAGGACTTTACATCTTTAATGAAGATAAATTTTTCAAAACGAGTTATGTCCACTTTCCATTTAACGTGTGAGTGCGAGCGAGAAAGATATATACCATCTCATAATGTTAGAAGAGGAAAGAGAATGATGGACTTAACACGTTTTGATAAAACGCTCTTCTTTTGCTCTCTGATGTCGACTCAAGTCAAACTGATGTAGCAAGGTGCTGTAATGACTTGAGTCCAATTAAATACCTGTTCGAAAAAAGGTCGCAGAAGACTATTTTTTATAAGGCCGTATACCGACGGATCAATCAACGTCTTTGAGATGTTGAATGGGAAATTGAGCTGAGCGGGCTCGATGTAAATGGGGCAATAAATCGATTCTACGAAATTTTGGAAAATTTCATTGATGAGATTCCTAAAGTTCAACGCTCGAAAAGAGATTACCCAATTTACTTAACTCCCAAACTCATAAAACTTATAAAGAAGAAAGTTAATGTAAAATTGAGATTGAGCAAAATGGATAGCGATTTTAATAGGAAGGCTTTCTGTAAGTTACGAAAGCAAGTTCAAAAGGAAATTAAGATTTGTTTTTCAAATTACGTAAATGACAGTGAAGTCAAGATGCCATCTAATACGAAATGCTTTTTCTCATTTACCAAATCGTTAAAGAAAACGAATTCTTTGATAAGTAACATGAAGTATAAAGACAGGACTAGTAATGATAGAGTATCAATATGTAACCTTTTTGCTGATTTCTTTACCACAGTTTATCAGTCGAATGATGAGGTGAATGTCGAAACTGAGATGAATAATTTCTATGAATCGATGAGCGAAGCGAGTGAGAACGACATGGTTTTTTCAATATCTGATATTCAAGGTGTACTTAAAGGGATGGATGTCAATAAAGTATCGAGTCCGGGTGAAATTCCGATCATGTTTTACAAAAACCACAAAAACCTAGCTGAATCTTTGGCCCTACCTTTGTCCATATTGTTCAATAAATCTCTTAAAGAATGCATTTTCCCAGATCGTTGGAAATTAGGCTTTATATTGCCAAAGACGGGGACAAGCAAGATGTCACCAATTATAGGGCGGCTTCCATCCTGTGTGCTGTATCTAAAATTTTCGAGAGACTTGTGTTCAATGAGCTTTTTAGCAGAGTCAAGGAAAAAATTCACCAATCCCAACATGGATTTTTCAAGAAAAGATCAACACAATCTAACCTAATGGAGTTCATCATAAGATCAATCAATGTAATTTACTGAAGAAACTGGCTCTTTTCGGATACAGTAAACCTATGGTTCAATGGTTCCAGTCATATTTATCAAACCGATCGCAGGTAGTGGTGATTGGTGGAGGAAGGTCCGAGCGTATCAAGCCAATGTCGGGTGTACCACAAGGCTCTATTTTAGGCCCGTTTTTATTCACGTTGTTTGTGAATGATTTATTATCGGTTCTCTGTGATACATTCGCTTTCGCAGATGACTTGAAGTTAATTAAGAAAATAACAACTGAAGGTGACTGCTTGTTATTCCAAATTGATCGTTTGGAACAATGGTGTGTCACTCATCATGGACATCTCAATGTTAAAAAATGCGCAATTATGTCTATCACCCAAAAAATGGAAAAAAATAAAATAGTTTATCAGTAAGAGACTTCAATAAAATCACAGAGAACCAGCGAAACGGATTCCAACCAAGATCTGTTAAAATCAACGATACGAGTGGACAGTTATTGAGTGACACAACTGATGTTGCAACTAGGTGGAAGGAGTACTTCCAAGATTTGCTGAACAGACCAACAAACCTACAACAAGCTCAGAGCATTTGGCAAGTTGCGGAGCTAACTACCGAAGCCCAATTTTATGAAGAAGTAGCTGAAGCCATTCAAAACCTGAAACCAAACAAATCACCGGGTGAAGTTAATATACCAACAATAATAATAATCTGCCTTACAACCCATGAAGAGGCTAGATTATTATTTTACTAGTTTCGCTGTTTGTGGTTCTACTTTTTGAGATCCCTTCATTACCGGAAAGTTTTACTGTGCCAGTGATAAGCTGTGCGACAAACCCAGTGCCATCTATGAGATGTAACTAGGAGCGAAACTAGTAGGAGTAGAATACCGGTTCTCCCAACAATGCCTTTTCCGGTAAGCCTTACGATGGCACTACACTCAGGTTCACTTGACTTGAACGATTCAATCAGTTTTGTTTTGTTTAAAAATCTAACAATCGGTGCAAATCCGTCTGCGGCTGAGTTTCGAACCAATGCACTGGCAACTCAATCTCGTAGTAGCAAGCAGACGTGTTAACCACTGTTTTAATAATATACCAACGGAATTGATGAAATCTGCGAGAGCAGAGATATGGCACCGACTACACAGGATTATCAACAAGGTGAGGGAAGAGGAAAAAATGCCATGTGATTGGTTGATGGGGCTGATAATACCGATTTTTAAGAAAAGAGTAAGGGTGGAATGTAAAAACTTGCTTGCTCAACACGTCGTACAAAATACTTACGGAAATACTGTTCAACCGTTTAACAACCTACGCCGAAGATATCATTGGAGGATATCAGGGAGGTTTGGGAGAAAGCATGGGAGTTTAGCATAACTATTCATCAGTTGTTTGTAGACTTCAAGCAAGCGTATGACTCGATTGAAAGACCAGTTTTATTTAAGATATTGGAAGAGTTCGGTATCCCAAGAAAATTGGTAAACATAGTTAAGGCAACCCTAACAGACACCAGAAGCAAAGTGCTTATCCAGAACCTCCAGAACATATTTTCGAATTCTTTCGACATCAACACCGGACTACGGCAAGGTGACAAGCTGTCAACAATCCTATTCAATCTAGCGTTAGAGAAGGTCATAGGAGCAATGTCAATGAACTGGAACGGTACAACATTTTGTACAGCGAAACAAATACTGGCCTAAGGGAAGCCAAGGGAACAGGTCTGTTTACGCCCTCAAGCACTGGTTCAGGAGCACCTTCAGAGCAGAAACACGAAAATACGCCTCTACAGAACTCTCATCCGCCCACATACGCCTGTGAAACATGATCTCTAACACAAAAACAGGAAGAAACGCTAAACTGATTCGAGCGCAAAGTGTTGAGATCGATATGTGGACCAATTAACGAACAAGGAAGGGGGAGAATAAGGACAAACAGAGAACTAATTGAACTCTTTGGGGAAGATACAATAGTTGGTGCGATCAAATCAGCCAGGCTTCGATGGGCAGGCCACGTTGCGCGTATGGACGAAGAACGAATGTCCAAAAAAGCGCCGCAAGAGAAATTCGACAACAACAGAGCGAGAGGTAGACACCGGAAGAGATGGTTGGACGACGTGGAAGAAGATTCGCGAAAATTGGGAGTCAGAGAGTGAAGAAGTTCGGCCCTGGACAGAATAGGGTGAAGACGAGTTGTGGAGTCAGTCAAAACCCGCTTGGGTTAGTACGGCTGCTAAGTGAGTAAGTAAGTATAGTCTAAACTCAACGATGGGAAAATCGGTGAACTTGTTACAGAGACATGGCCCTAGAAATTTGTGAAAACGTAGTGCCCGTACAACAGCTTAAGCAAACATTAAACAATCCGTTATTTCAATGCCACTCAGCGAAACTTTCCCAAACAATCACAACAACTAAAAAAGAATCACAGGACAATATGACAAATTCAGCAAACATGTTCCATGTTGAAAAATTACTCCTCACAACCACTGCAACAGACTTTAGTTAAGGAAGTTTTCGTAGATATTTGTACGAGGCTACGTGTTTAGTACCCGTTTACTCAGTTTCACAGCACATCTCTACTGCCGCAAGCGAGGAAAGTGGGACAAAGTATCGACATAAAATGACCTACAACTCCAGACAGGTGAGAGTGGGGGGAGGGGTCAGAAGAAAAATGTTCCTATTATAGAAACTCAAACTCTTGATAAATATCATTTGTTTCTATTACATCTCACAGAGTGTGTCGCAGAATGACAAAAGTCTAAATGACAAATTTTTATGTCACTAGTAAGGTAAGACTTTTGTTTTCAGTAGTTTTACCTCACTAGTTAGGTTTCATAGGGTTCATATGGCTTTCATAGGGGGTAAACATATATCTAATGCTTTAACTTTCGGATGGGATAGTCAATAAAGATGTTATTATAATAAAAAAAACTACTTTTCCTATCCTCTGACACGCGCATACATATAATTACTTGCTTCGAAATTAAGAAGAATTTCACCTACACTATATCAGGTTCCCCTCTCCATAGTGCATACTCCAGCTAATTGAAAAGACCATAAATCGTGTCAAACTCTGCCATCATGTCCCAAAACTTAAGAGCACGTTGCAAAAATGTGATCTGTCAAATTTGCGATGTTTTTTTAACAGAATCCTGCGTAAATAACAAATTATTCAAAGTTATAGCTCATATACTGTGAGAGAATGACTCTTACACAAATAACAGATGAATCTGGATTCAAAAAGTTTAAGTATGAAAGTACAAATTTGCTCTGAAATAACATCGCAAACGAACTTGGAATGCGACGATTTTTCAAAGTAACTTTTGATCTTTATGCTCAAACATTTTGAATTCTGATTCATCTATTATTCGTGTAACATTTATCCTCTCACAGTACGTGAGCTATAATTTTGAATGATTTGTTTTTTACGCAAGATTCTGTTCTAGAAAAACATCGCAAATTTTACACATCACATTTTTGCAAAGTGCTCTTAACTATTTTGGTCGATGTTTTCGTGTTATCGCTCTTAAAAAAATTTACTTTCGAAATTCAAATTAGAAATTTTTTAGTCACCTTTTTTTAGCACCTTTTTTGTTTTGACGAAGTACAAAGGTCCTATACGTTTACTAGAAACAATTTTATTGTAACATGGTGTAGATCGAGATGGGAGTGGGGGGGATGCATCTATTATCGTCTAGAGATGACGAATCAGCAATAAAAAAAATGTCCGTCTGTCCGTCCGTCTGTCCGTCCGTCTGTCCGTCCGTCTGTCCGTCCGTCTGTCCGTCTGTCCGTCCGTCCGTCTGTCCGTCCGTCCGTCCATCCGTCTGTCCGTCTCCACTTTTTTTTCCAAACGGCTCAACCGATCAGACTAAACTTTTTTTCCCTGAAAGGTACATGCCTCCCATGATTCAAGTTCGAAGATGAGCAAAATCGATGAAGTGGTTCCGGAGATATGGTCGAGGAAGCGACCAAGAACATGGTTTTTTGAGGGTCGGTGAAACTTTTTCGCAAATATCTCAGCAAGTAAAGCACGGAAATTGCTCAATTTGGTAACAAATGAAAGCATTTGATACCAAAAAACTGGGGAATTTTTTTTTGTTGGAATCCGGTCAGGGGTCTGGGCACTGGGAGCCATGGAATGGGCGAAAATAAATTTCTCTGCCCAAAATGATAAGAGATAGTTTTTTTTCAGTATTTGCTTAAATACGCAAAAATACTTTCAAAGGCAAAGTTGTAGAGAATCAAATTTTAGCGAATACGTGTTTCAGGGTTTTGGGGAAATATGGTCCAGCCCTGGTATATGGCCACTTCAACAATTGGGCAGGATGACCCAGATCTCCAGAACTATGAGAGGTAGAAAGTTGCTTCCAAGGACAAAGTTGTAGACAATAAAATTTTAGATAACACGTGTTTCTGGGTTTGAGGGAAAAACGACTTAGTCCTTGGCTATAAGCTTTTCTAGATTTGAATGGGTCTGAGACGTACTTCGGTAGGCCTTTGACATTACCTTGGTAATTTCTATGGATCTTTGAAATTCTTACAGTTAAAGAACAGAAAACGTTGGATTGTTTGCTTATTTGTATATTTAGGTACGTTCGAGTCACTTTGCCACATCTATTCTGTTTGTCACATCTATTCTGATACGTACGGGTCTTTGGTTATGTTTTAGGACATAAAATTAGAAATGAGAGATACAGTTTGCGCCATTGTACTCGTTACTGATATAGTGATTATGAGAAGTTAAGGACAAATAGAGGACATATTTTTGGCATAATCGATTTATATTTTCTATTCACAGTTTTCATCACCTTCATTTTTAGTCTCATTTTTAGTACACACAATTTTCCCACCTCTTTAGGAAACCTTCATTTGGAAGGTAAGGTACTTTTTCGGACAATAATGTCAGTGTAAGACATCAGTCAATTCCATAAATGTAACGAAATCACATTGGCGTACCTCTCTTTCTGTTACAATTTATCCACTTTTGCATAGAAGTATTGAAATTTGCAAAAGTGTGGACTTTGTCAGAAAGCTTAGGTTTTACTGTCTGTAATAGGAGTCAATAAACTTACATTTTCTCCTCGTTGTTTTCTTGATCGCTATTGAATCCACTGTATGCGTCACTATCTGATGAGTAGTCATCGCAAAGGAAGAAATCTGATCCACTAGACGTCGATCCAGTTGCATGAATTTGATGGCCGTCGAACAAATGCTTCGACATGACCGATTCGAAATCAAATGCATCCATGGAAAACATTTTTTACAACTTACGCACGTCACACACAATTTATTTGAATATTTTATCACAAAAAATGACTAGAAATTAGTTTCCTTCGATGTTCGAATGATTTTTTTTGTTTATTTGTAATTACATGTTATTATCAACTCCTTTGTTCGTTTCGGTTATTTCACAGTGGAAAATGAAAATAAAATAAATTTTAAATCGAATGTGGTATACGGAATTGTAGCTCGGTATATAATTAAATGCTATGAGCTATGATAAGACTAGAGTTATAATTATATGCACGTGTTCCTGTTCACATTTTCTATTGATTTTCCATCAATAAATAAATTTTCCCCGTCCCTGTCGCTGTTCCGTTGCAGATAAGATAAAAAAAATAATTATCTTGAAATTAATTGACTGTTAACTCAGTACACTTTACCAAAAAAACATGATTATCATTTGTTTGAACTAAACCACTGTAATCCACTTAACTGTACACATCCAACAAAAAAAAGTACACCGCGCGCACGTGTCCTTATGCAAACATTAAATCACAACACTTAGACGCACAAATTGATCTATAAAATGTTTTTTCCTGTATTTCCTTTTTAATGACACTTAAAGCGTAAACAAAGGAGTGTGGCTGAATGGTAAATTGTAAACAGCCTAATAAACAACTTGTAGCAACATTTCCTTGAATTAAACTATCCGAAAAATCACTTAAAATTTGATACTGAAAACGTGCACTCTATTAGTTGACCATACGCTAAGCCCATTACGTTGCTAGCATACGCACGTCTTTATTGTTCGATTAACACTAAAGTGATTTCTAAGTGTATTTGTCTATTCCCGATAAACTCATTTTCTCTATGCATAACACCCAAGTTGGTAAAGAGGGTTGATATCCAATTTCCTATCGATGTTTCCGTCGTTATATACCAAACACTTTATTACACGAATATCATTTGTGTTCAAACAAGGGTGAATGGAAATTGTGAAAATCGTTTTATGGGCGGTGCTCGCATTTAAACCAACCAATCCTGGTTCATGTTAATAGAAGAACAGGCCCTTGAGAAATTTGTGCCATGAATTTTTCCGGAGAAAAATGGTTTTCCATGTACAGCAAAACATAACTCTGTACGCAGGTTATCATAAAGTGACATACATGATGAAACCATACCCACCACCATGCAACACCTGCAACAACCAACGTATAGAAGGATGAAATGCACAAATATGTATGGAATTATGTGGTCGAAAACTTCGGGAAACGGTCGGATTATCAAATGAAAAATAATAATAATAATTTCCCGGCCAGTACTGGTCTGCATTTAAAGTTTAGATTATTCTCGAGGGAAGCTTTAAATTTCTTATTATTGTCGTAATACGTTGTTTTTGAATTTTAGTATCTAGGTGTTGGTGTTGAATGATAAAAGTAAATTTCAAGGAAAAATTTTTTCTCAATATTGTCAACTGAGATCACACTTGTTTAACAAAGTTAGTTCACAAATCACTCTCCTGAAGATAATTCTGACGCATCGGTTTTTATGGGCGTAGCGACGGTCAATCGTAGGGATCTACGAGTTAAAAAAATGTTTTCGTTGGAAATTTAGCGGTTTCTTTTCGGAGATAAACGTTACAGAGCAGAGCCTATTTTCGAGAAAATATTTTCTTGACTTTCGCCAAATATTTCTGATTTTCTTGAAATTTTCCTGATTTTTCTTTCGAGCAAATCAGGAAATTTTTTTGCAAAAATCAAGAAAATATTTTCTCGAAAATATGCTTTGTTACAGAGTTAGATCGGTGTGTTCGAAATGGGCAGCCTGAGTTATGTAAGAGTGGATTTTTAGAGCGGAAGATCGCGAAGAACAAATAATTTTATTGTATGTAGGCATGAAACAGCAGTCGGTAGCTCTATTTGTACAATTTACTGATTCGAATAGATTCCGACGGAGCTTAAATGATTACGTGCTGATGAAAATTTACAAAACGCTGTGTTCGTTTCTTTTCCTGACGACTTGACACATACAAATAAGAAAGAGACTATTTGCACATTGTGCAAATAGTCTCTTCTATATATTGTTGGTTATTTGCACACAGTGCGCGCTGTGCACAATGTGCAAATGGCCAACAATGTATAGAAGACACTATTTGCACACTTACACGAATGTTGCCTTCTTTAGCCACCTAGGTTTTTGACATTTCGTAAAAGGAAAAGTTGCCTAGCTTCGTTTAGCCGTCTAGTTTTCGTGACATTTCGTAAAAGGAAAAGTTCCTTTGCTTCGTTGACCACCTAGTTTTCGTGACATTTCGTAAAAGGAAAAGTTTCCCAACTTTGTTAGCCTCCTAGTTTTTGTGATATTTTGTAAAAGTTCCCTAGCTTCGTTAGCCACCATACATACATGTACAAATACATATGCATATCATGTACATATCATAAAATTGATGAAAAATTACATTGAAAACTTTCTTCTTTGTGTAAGAGTTTTGGTTGAATTTTACGTCTTTCCAAATAGTCTCTTCTGTATAGTGTTGGCTATTTGCACAACAATATATAAAAGAGACTATTTGCACAATGTGCAAGGAGTCTTTTCGTCAAAAAATTCGTAATTCGTAAGATTGGGTGAATTGGAAATTGCCCGAAGGACAATATTGAAAAAGATGTCCGAAGCAACGTTGTAGTAAGACCCTCACTTAGATTGTACTCTAAGATTTTACCTTGATTGCATATGTGTTTAGTGTGACTTGCGAGGTAAAATATTGTCTAAGGTAAGGCAACCGCGACTATCCAATGGAATGATTGTGGTTACTTCAATCGTTTAGGGAAGGACAATGACTAGTTTCAATGAATCAAACGCTGAGGAGATTTTGGTTTGGTTGTGAACAGGAAATTGCGTTTAAAGAAAAGTATTTAGTGGCATTCAGAATAGATGCATGTGGTTGTTAAACCGAAGACGTAAAAAAAAAGCTCGTCTTGTGTTTTTTTTTTCGACCCACCAATGGAAACTATGAATTTGGCAATCAAAGTGGTGATTCGATGATATTTCATCTATGGAGCGAAATCGCTTGGATTTACCACTCGTTGTTCCACCCCGTAGGGTGTCAAATGGTGTGTTATGCGTAATATAGTTCTCCTTATGTAGCGTAGCCTCTGTCCACCTACTCCTACATCCTATCCTACCCGTGGTGACACCTGTGAAAGTGAGCAACCCGCATGAACGATCAGGTAACCAACCCTGGTGTAGTAGTGTGGGTCACTTAGCATAAGGATGAGGGGGGCTGTCTTCGTGCAGTACCTTAACGTCACGTAGAGGAAGGGCCGAAGGCAGCTAGGCGCTATCAAGATGGGGTGACGACTTAGTATGGTTGCAGATGATCTCATCGGCAAGAGACAACGGCAGCATACACAGCCCTAGTCAGTTGGGCTACCATCACAAAACAAAATTGGTCCGCCGATGAATAGGGGGTTGGAGTCAAGGCTTGCGACCTGGCTCTGGGACACATGGCTGCGAGCGATTGTGGAAAACCTATTGAAACGAAAGCAGGAGAAGAAAGAGACAATATGCGGTCTCATTCGGATGCTGCGAGGCAATGACTCGGAAACAGATAAAGGATATGATAATTGGAACATGGAATGTGAGATGTCAGACTCACAGAATTGGAGGATTAACGAAACTGACAAATGAAAAGACTCACAAATTTCCTGCTATAATGGCTACATCACCTTTCATAGCAGCAAATGTCGAGACCATGCACTTGGCATTGCCTTCCTGGTAGCTAGAAAATTGGAAAACCTGGTTCTGAACTTCCGAATGGTCAACGAGCCATTTTGCGTGCTACGAATTAAAGGCCGTTTTAAGAACTACTCCCTAGTTGATTTACATAATGAATCGTCAGGCATAGTCAAGGACGAATATTATGAATTGCTCGCAAATATCTACGATGAACTACCGGCACACGATATCAAAATCGTTTTGGGAGATTTCAACGCCAAAGTGGGTAAAGAGGAAGTGTTCAGACCAACAATTGGAAGATAGACTGCATGATGAAACGAATGAAAACGGAAAGCGCATGATTTATTTCGCGGCTGAAAGAAACCTTGTAGTGGAAAGTACCTTCCACCAACATAAAAGTGATAAACAGTTGCTCCTAACGTTTGAGTGCAGGGTACTCCGCACCATATTTGGAGCGATGCGCGAGGGGGAGAGGTGGCATCGGCGATATAACTTTGAATTGGATCGTACGTGACTTTGGCGAGCCGGATATAGTGGCAGTGGTGAAAGTCCAAAGGCTGAAGTGGGCGGGGCATTTAGCACGGATGGATGAAAACAGAGTCTTCTCAAAGTTATTCCGTAAAGGTCCAGAAGGACCAAGAGGACTTGGTCGCCCAAAACTTCGATGGATTGATGGCGTCGAGCAAGATCTTCGCACGCTCAGAATAAGAAACTGGCAATACGCGGCGCACGACAGGCAGCGTTGGTTCGGAATTCTCCAGCAGGTCAATGCCCACAAATGGCTGTAGCGCCGAAAAAGTAATGTAAGTAGGTTCCACCCCGTAGCTACAATTAAAACATATGCAAAGGACCAGTATGTATCAGAATAGATGTGGCAAACGGAATAGATTTTTCAAAAAGATTCGTGGACGTATCTAAGTAAATGTTGCTTAACTCTTAAGTGCATGAAATTACGTCAACATTAAATTGGATTGGAAATTGCCGAAAGGGCAAAATTGAAAAACCCGTACGAAGCAACGACGCTAAAACATCTTCAAACCCTTAAAATAAGCCCAGGATTTAGAAAAGACGTAGACCACTTGGGAGAGGACTCTGCCCCATACTTCCGTGGACAAAAAAGTTCGCCTCTTTTTTTCTACAACACTGAACAAAAATTCTAATCATTAAAGGAAAATTCACGAAAAGCCACCAAATATCGTGTAGGGTTGCGTCGCGTGAGTTTGGTTAACATTAAGTACACTGCAGCCCGAACCACTCAACAGATTTCCACTAATTTATTTTTCGTGATTTGCTGATGTCCACGTCTTTCATTACTTCAAACCTTGAAGAGCGATTTCTGTTCTAATTTCGTTGAGAACCACTTTTTTGACTACTTTTTGCAAAAATTTAATCAATTTTTTGTTTATCTTTCAGGAAAAAAAGTTTTTAAAAATTGGATAAGATTTGCCCGATTTATGTAGAAAAAAACTTGTAGTGATTCAGTTTCAGGGCCCTGGCTGAGTCCAAAAGCTCAAAAGATTTGCTCGAGTTATGTACAAAAGACCAAAAACCACTTAAACGACCCTAGCGCGGCGGTACTTGGGCCGACAGTGCCCAAATTCAATCCCATAGAAGATATTTCAATCACCTTTCAAGGAAAAAAAAATTGAAAATCGGTTGAGTTTTAGTCAATTTATTGCGGTGACGGACGGACGGACATTGTTTTTATTGCTGATTCGTCATCTAAAGGCCATGATCGATACTCCTGAGTCGAAATTGGAGTGGTTACAAACGTCGTGGGAAACACATAACACCCCTTTTCAAAGAACTGGCGAAACCCCAATTGAAATTAGTGACATTGGACTAATGCATTCATTAGCAGACACAATGTGGAGCGTTTTTATATTTTTTTTTCATCTCCCCTGCAAGAAATAAGATCTAGGGGTCCCCACGATTCCGAAAATACCTTTGAAAAATTTTAAAAGTCGAATTTGGACTCCTCGCCGTCACTCTGCGGCGTCGACGGCGGGAAGTCCAAATTCGACTTTTAAAATTTTTCAAAGGTATTTTCGGAATCGTGGAGACCCCTAGATCTTATTTCTTGCAGGGGAGATGAAAAAAAAAATTAAAGGTCAAAAACGCTCCACCCTAAGACACACATTGGTATCTTTTCCCAGCATAAGACAATTTCCTCAACAGATTCCGTGATCAACCGTGTCGAATGCTCTGGCCAAGTCCAAGAAAATGCCCGAAACTATTTTCTTTTTATCCACACCTCAAGGGAAATTTCATTGACAGTTTCAAAGAGGGCAACAAGCGTACCACTTTTCGTTCGAAACCCATACTGTTTGCTAAAAAAAACCCTGAGAAACAAGGTCTAAAAGATAGGTCTAAAATTATCAACTTTCGTAGAATCGCCAGACTTCAAGGAATGAGGGTAAGAGCTCATGGTGATTGAAGTATTAAAAATGTCGGCAAGAAAAGGCGAAACAAAATCCATACAGCACTTAAGCGAAGTGACCGAAATGTCATCATAGCCTGGGGCTTTAGCGACATTCATGGATAAAATTATCGACTCAACTTCATCGACTCAAAAATACATGGAATCATTTGGTCAACGTGAGTGGTGTCGTGGTGTGTTCGAGTGGTTTGGAAGCCGTGGAATGTTCGCAAACAGTGTGAAGTGAAATTAGACAACTCAGCTCTTAAACAAATTTCAAAAAGTATCTTTTCAAAGTCAATTCACATGTCCATGATCTAGTAAATTGTGTAAATGTTAAAATTATTTCTAATAACTATTCCATTGGGGATTGATATGCTGTGTATTTATAGCAACTTATGTCACATAAGCACCATCTTTTATGTCAATAAATGTTTTTCTCTAGCAGAAATGGTGATTTATCTTTAAAGACAAACATTTTTGGAAGCTCAGTTTCAGCTCACTTCTACTCACTTTTTAATTTTCAACTCACTTTTGCGCTCACTTATTTTCAAATTTTTTACTCACTTCTCGAAAAATCCACATGTCTACATGCCTATAGGTCCGAGGAATCAAGAAAGTAATACACATGAAGACTCTGAAACCACTTGAATGTCATTTTTGGTCGAAAAATTTGCAAATTTACTCTTATTTATCCAGTTTTTGAAGCGTAGAGTTCAAATTTTGTTGTAAAAACTATAATAAATGTTTGTGAAATAAATGGAATAAACTGAAGTGATCGAAATGATCACGTGTAACTATCTGCCTATCAAGTGCTGTTTTTACGTCCTCGTCGTAGTTCCCGGATACTCATCTCTCTTCGGAGTTATGTGCTAAACTTAAGAGTGCTAGCGCTGATTACGCCTACGAGTCAGCAGCGAACAGAAGTAGGTTGGGCGTACGGTTAACAGCCGACACCGAGAAAAATATTTTGTTGCCTCCGATCGGCAACGACCAACGCTACGAAATGGACTTCTGGATATCGACTTAAATTTAGCAACTTGGAACCGGGTCATCCATCTAACGTCCTTGACGTACGCAGCTGCAGAGGACCGAACATTGACTCGGATCATTATCTAGTTAAGGCGATCTTGCGAGCTAGAATCAGGACCGAGACAGACAGTAGAGAGGTGGTGAGGAGGTTTGACACCGATAAGCTTAAGAACATGGACACTAGGAGAAAATATATGGAAAAGCTGGAGGAACGGATAATTGCAGACATGAATATGGAAACGACAACAATTAAGATTTGGGAAAGTGAAGAAATGCCGGAAGAGTGGGAACTCGGAATCATTTGTCCTGTATACAAAAAAGGTGACAAATTGGAATGTAGCAACTATAGATGAATCAATTTGTTGAACTCCGCTTACAAAATATTTGCGGATATTCTACGACAGCGTCTCCTGGAGTACTCTGAGCCGAGCACTGGTGAATACCATGGTGGTTTCCGCAACAACCGCTCAACAACGGGCCAGCTGTTGAGATTGATAATGGAGAAGTGCAGGGAGTTCAGGGTTGCTTTACACCATTTGTTTGTTGACTTTGAAACAGCGTATGACAAAGTTTTTAGGAGAAAGCTATGGAGTGCAATGGCGGAACTTGATTACCCCAAAAAACCTATCAACTTGTCCGAAATGACTTTGTCACATGTAAGAGCAAAGGTAAGAATTCGTAACAATCTCTCTGAAATTTTTGAAGCTCTGGAAGGACTGAGTCAGGGCGATGGACTAGCAGCTCTATTCTTCAACATTGTTCTTGAGAAGGTGATACGAGAGAGCGGTACAATCTTCAGAAAGTTGAGTCAGTTGTTAGGCTACGCTGACGACCTAGACTTAATTGGACGGAACGTTTATATTGTTAAAGAAAATTTTACGAAGATTGAGGAGAAAGGTGCTGAGTACGGTCTCAAAGTCAGTGAGAAAAAGACCAAGTACATGACGACTTCATTGTCTGGTGACGGAACAAAGAACCATACGCTAGAGGTGAACGGAAAACACTCCTCAACAGGAGTTACTACAAGTCTTCAAAAACTTTTCCGGTCTAAAACACTCAACTGCAACCTTAAGTGTGAACTGTACAAATCGCTGGTACGACCAGTTGCAGCATATGGGTAGGAAGCTTGGTGCATGATACAACGAGACGAGCAAACACTCTTGGAATTTGAAAAAAGTGATCTTCGGTCAATTTTTGGAGGAGTGAGCGTGAAAGGCGTTTGGCGAAGAAGAATGAACCATGAGCTGTATCAGCTTTACAATGAGCCTGACATAGTCAAATATATCAAGATCAATCGTCTACGGTGACTCGGTCATGTACAAAGAATGAAGGAAGAACGTGTACCCCTGAAGCTGCCAAACACTAGCCCCGATGGTAACCGCAAACAAGGAAGACCAAAGACAAGATGGAAAGACGTGGTGGAGTCGAATCTGAAGAAACTAGGAGTAGACGATTGGAGAACGTTGGGGCGGAATAGGTCCGATTGGAGGAGTATACTGGAGGAGGCCAACACCAATAACAGGTTGTAAGGCCCAACTAAGTAAGTAAAAATCGAAATGATCAAATTTGACAATCAAATCATTTTCGCTCACGTCTACCACTGATGTAGTTTGGAGTTATAAAATGAAGAACGGAAATCATCGTCATTTGAAAAATTGCGCTTCCACGATTACATTCTCGACTCACTGGCTGAGTACTGACAGTTCGTTCTTTCATCTTTCTGTCATAACAATAACAAATAACTTTTATTCATCAAGAAAATAAACGAAAACTTTACGAGATATATAGCGCGTTCCGTTTTATGGAAAATGCAATCTACAAGAATCCCCACAGAAGTAACACTGAACGATTGCATTGTAAGCGAACAGTTCGATTAATCAAATGACTTCAGTTACAGAACGAGCTCGAAGATGAGAAGGAATTGACAGAGGCCGGTAAAATACTTCGTCGACGTGATGGCAATTACTGTTTTTCATGCAACAACTGCAATAAATATTTCATTGATATCCAGGAAATTGTTGATCACATGCGGAATGAGGAATTGGTACGAAATGCAGCGGCAGACGTTCGATCAACACATACTGAGTTTGTTGATGTATCGAAATCGATTGATGGCGAGTATGTGAAAAGTGAAGTCGAAGTGGATGAGGCCAATGATGATAGTGTTTATTGTAACACGCCTCTAGACGTCCAAAAGGAGAAATCTAAAAAGAAAGAACCGAATAATTCATCAGTACGTAAAAGGAAACAGTCGCACAAGCCTCCCGTCGATGAGGATGTAAAGGCAGACCTAAAATGTTGCTGGTGTAGTGAAAGTTTCAATGAGTTTGGTTTGGTACAAAATCACCTTACAGATGAGCACAATAAAAAGCCGTCGGATGTCTACAGCTGCGATCACTGTCAACTGTTTTTGAAAAATTCAAATCTGTTGAGCGAACACATTCTATCTCAGCATGGTGCTGAGGTACACAAGCAATTCCAAAAAGAGACGGACTATGAAGAAAACACCAAGCCAATTCAATGCGTTGTCTGCGAGTTATGGCTAAATGGTACCAAGGCATTCGACGCTCATACAAAAAATGTACACAAAATGTATCGAATATTGCAATGTTACATCTGTGGTATATACAAGAAAAAACCGTCTGGATTGATCGAGCATTTGAAGGTACACGATCGCTTCCGAAAGTATCGATGTTATGAATGTGACAATGTCATACCGAAAATAACAAATCCGTATGACTTTCGGTCGCATAAGTGTGTGCTCTGCGGTGTGTGGTTTTTGAATCATGTCACAATTCGAAATCACTTGACTGATGTCCATGGACAAGATCAAATTTACGATTGTACAATTTGCGATGATTTCACATTCAAAACGGAGTTGGAGCTGAGGATGCACGGCGTTAATGTGCACGCAATGCCGTTGGAATATAACTGTAAAATTTGCAGTAAAAATTGCAAATCGCAACAAAGTTTAAACGAACACATGAAGAGCCATTCGTCTGCATACAATACAAATGTCTGTGCCGTCTGTGGCTCGAAATTTCGACGAAAAGACTACCTGATGCGGCATATCAAAAGTCACGGCGACGTGAACAAAGACTTCACCTGCTACATATGTAAGAAAGGATTTCAAAGCAACGGCTACCTCAAGAATCACATTAAAAGGCATACCGAAAAGAAAATGCAACAATGCGATATTTGCGGCCGCCGTTTTCTTCTTGGTGGTTTGTTGCGAAAACATATGAAGGAACACGAGGGAGAAATATGGAAATGTACTCAATGTCCGAAGGAATTTTCGAATAAGTCGAAATTGACGGCACACGAAAAGACTCATGTTACCGAACGAAACTTTCGATGTGACGTAAGTGCGTTTTAATGTTTCGCTTTTGATATGATCTAAGAGGGGTAGATAGGTGTCGAAAATCCCTTTGCACTCTAAAGAAAATCAATAGACCCTTTTCGTCCGCTCGACAGTTGAATTTGAATAGAAACTTGAACAATTTGCCACAAGGTGGCGCTATAAAAATCTATTGTCTTTGTGTGTTGATTTTACGCATGTACCCAGAGCCGTATCTAGACAGCTAAATTAGGGTGGGCGCGCGCCTTAAGAATGAAAAAGTTATAGAAATAAAGCAAAATATATGCTTATGTGATATGTTATACTTAGAAAGTTTTCTCACGAGCCCATGCTTTTAAAAAGTTTACAAATTGAGTCTGTAAATAGTAGTTTGCCTCCCACGACGAAAAGTAGTCACAACACATACTAATTAAGTAAAGACAATAGCGCCGCAGGCGAAATTCTTGCGACTTTTAATTCAAATTGAATTGTCCAACAGCATTCCATGACATTGAAATTTGAACATTATTTTTACACATAATCTTTATTGGCGCTAAGCAGAAATCGTAAAAGTATAGAAACATAAAATGTATCTCTATGAAAAGTTCTTTAAATGCAAAATTTTAAAATGAATTAAAAGTACGCGAGCGAAGCCAGCGAAATTTTTCGAAATCGTGTTTCATTTGTACACTTGTTAAAAGCAAACATGGCCCAAATTAATCAAAATTGACTAAATTTGCTTGCATTTTCGAAAATCTGAGGGTGGGCGGAAGATATCTCAGGGTGGGCGAAGCCCACCCCCGCCAGTACCTAGATACGGCCCTGCATGTATCGTACGTAATTACGCATGTATCGTACGAAATTCGATTGTAACGCAGAGAAAAAGTCAAAATTAAACCGCAATTGTTAAGAAAATCCTCAAATTCATTCAAAATCCTTTGAATCCTTGGAAATCATAGAAAAATTCTTGAAAATCAAAAGAAAATCTTTTAAAATCAAAAGCAAATCCCTAAAACTCATGTAAAAATGCTAGAAAACCATCAGAAATTCACAAAGAAAATCCTTGAAAATCAGAGAAAACGATAGAAAATAATTGAAAACCAAAAAATCCTTTGAGTATTAGTGCACTTCTATTTTCACGTACATTTCTATGGGATTATTGAGTTTTTGGACCCGTACGAAGTACAAAGGTCCTATACGTTTACTACAAGCAACTTTATTGTAACATGGGGTAGATCGAGGTGGGAGGTGGGGGGGGACAAATTTGTTGTCGTCTAAATAGAGATGAGCGGGTTGCCCGAAACTTCGAAGAACCCGACCCGAACCCGAACCCGAATTGTTTTTTTCGGGTTTATGGGTTTCGGGTTTCGAAAATTATAATTGGGTCGGGTTCGGTCCGGGCCGGGTTTGGAAATACTTCGGACTTCGGGTTTCGAGAAATTTTATCGGGTCGGGTTCGGTCCGGGTCGGGTTTCGAAAAATGGTCGACCCGCTCATCTCTACGTCTAAATATGACGAATCAGGAATAAAAAAAATGTTCGTCCGTCCGTCTCAATTTTTTTTTTTCAAACGCTTCGACTGATCAGTCTTTCTTTTCGAAGATGAGCAAAATCGGCCAAGTAGTTCCGGAGATATGGTCGAAGAAAAGGAATTCGAATATGAATTTTCAACGGTCGGTGAAACTTTTTCGCAAATATCTCAGCAAGGAAATTGTTCATTTTGGTGTCAAATGGAAGCATTTGATGTCAGAAAACTGGGATTTTTTTTTTTGTGGAAATCGGGTCAGTGGTCTGGTCACTGGGACCAATGGAATTGACGAAATTGAGTTTCTTGACCATATACGAAAGCAGTTTTTCGTATATATTATTTTAACTATGCAAGATAGAGATTTACTGTCAAAAGCAAAGTTGTAGAGAATAAAATTTTAGGGAACCCGTGTTTCAGGCTTTTAGATAAAAGTGCCACAATCCTGGGATATGACCACTTCTAGAATTGGGAGGGATGACATCTATCTATAAAACTATGAGAGGTAGAACTTTGCTTCCAGGGGCAAAGTTGTAGAGAATAAAATTTTAGAGAACACGTGTTTCAGGGTTTTAGGGAAAAATTGCTCAATCCTGGGATATGACCACTTCTAGATTTGAATGGTCTGAGACGTACTTCGGTAGGGCCTTTGACATTATCTTACGTAATTTCTTATAGTTACAAAAGAACACAAAACGTTGAATTGTTTTCGTGTCTAGTGTGAGCTATTTTTTACGTGCGTACTTTTTGAGAAACCTCTTAGTCTATGAGGAAGATTGAGCACCTGAAAGTGTATGGAAGGAGAGAATTAGCGGTAAAAGAGGCGATGGCAAGTTGCCTCAATCAAATAAACTCTAAGAATCTAATTAGGAATTTAGCTGAAACAAACTTTGTTGCGGAATTCACTGCTTTCAACTTTAATTTGTTAATTAATAAAAATAAGGGGGTGAAACACATGTAGACAAATGTTATGTTGACACCACTGTGCCAGATATAGAATGCGCATGTCGAATAAAAACATTTATGGAATGCAACCAATGCGTCAAAAATATATGTAAAATTCAGAGACTTGATAAGGCGGCTGGTTGCCCAGACAGACTAAAAATCAGAGACATGATATAACTGCTGGGTTCCTCACATAGACTCTAAATCTGATGAAATAAACTGTCATAGGAAGAAGTTTTTCTTTGGATTTTATATGGTGACGAAATGTCAAACGATGATGACATTTGCTAACATCTTTAGTCTATCTGGGGAACCCAGCCGCCAGCCATATCAAGTCTCTGCTAAAAATGTGAGCAATTGCCCAGTGAGACATCATACAAAAATTCACTGGACGTCATGATCATTTGACATTCCAACACCATACAAAATGCAAAGAATATTTTCTCCATGTGACAGTTTGTTTTATCAGATGTAGTCTATGTGGGGAACCCAGGCGCCATATCATGTCTCTGGAAAAATTGAGAGAATTTTCGCTCTTTCAACACACTCGTTTCACATGCGCATTCTATATCTGGCACAGTTAACACTCAACTTTTGAACAACACAAAATATGACTTTATTTTGGCTTATCCTTATTTCTACTGATCCAATTTTCTAATCATAATTTTGATTTTTCTATTTTTTGACATTGAAATTCTTACTAAGTTGTACGTTTCATGAGCTGTGAGCTCACATTTTGAATTTTTTTGTTAATTTTTTTCTTTCAATTTTCAGGTATGTCATAAAACGTACAAAACATCAAAAAATTTGCGACAACATAAATTGGTTCACAGTACCGAAAGACGAATCAAATGCCGTATGTGTAATATGACTTTCAACCAAGGACCAGAATACGAATTGCATTTACAAACACACAACAACGACGTTACTTCTTGAATCGAATGCATCGGATGACTTAGAAAGCTGCTGGTCTGTAAAGAGAGCCGGCTCAGATAACAGGTGTGAAGACAAGAGAAATGTGTGTACATTCACATGCATACAATTACCACATGGATAACTTGCTCTCTGAATTGAAACAGTTTATTTCGACGTTACTCTAATGTGCAATTGAGGCACTTGACAGTTCGATTTGTCATATCTTCAGTACAATCAATACAATATTATAGACTTGAGGACTATGAAAATTGGTATTTTATTTTCTAAAAAGTGTTATTGCACTTCAAAGGATAAGCGATCTTTTTTACTTAAATATTGTATAGCTGGTTGCGAAGCGATTAATTAACTGAATGTTGTATTGCTTGAATCGTCCACCAAATGACATACGTGGCGGGCTTATCAGAAAAACTGGCAAAGACAATCAAAAGAGTTGTTCCGAACCTGCAAATCGCTCCGAGACCAGTTTCCAAAGTTGGTGAAATGTTCACGAACATGAAACAAAAGCTGACGGCAGATCAACAATCCCTCGTAGTCTACAGAGTGAGATGCAAGATATGTTCCAAATTTTACATTGGTGAGACATCGTGGTGCCTATGTGACAGGTTCCGAACCCATAGGTCCGATGTCAAAAACATGACAAAAAATCCAAAGAAAACGGCATTGGTCAAACACGTGTTTGAAACTGGACCCAATCACCACGAATTTGACTATGATGGAAAAGAAATCTTGAAGAAAGTCAGGAAAAAAGGCGTCCTTAAAATTCACGAAGCAAACCAAATTATTTTACATGGTGAGAAAACAGTGAATTTTAAATCAGATGCAGCACACATCTCTCCTGTATTTTTCAACATCATAAAAAATAATGGTAAGCCTCCGAATGTAAACCCTGCCGCACCAACTTCATACATAATTCCAGCAACAGATGTTTTGATAAGCAATGACACAGGTGGTGTCACAAACAATAACAACCGCAATACACAGCCAAGATACAATCTTCGGTCAAGAAAGTGATAAATTTCTAGAATTTAATTAGTTAATTTGTTAAAAATCTGTGATATTATTGTTCTCGTAAGTTCAGTTAAGCTTTTTATAGCTTCAATTAGAGAATCGTTTTGTTTAATTTTCCATAATTATTGTTTTTGTAGCCATGAATATGATCCGTTACTGGATCGAATGCAAGGGATAAAAACAATAAAATAAATTGGAATCGATAAACAAGCGGTTTTCATTTGGTGGACGATTCAAGCAATACAACATTCAGTTAAGATAAGCGATCTAGTTTTACAACGATGTTACCACTCACTCCTAAGAATGTAAAGGAGTTACAAGATAATTTGTTATTAACTATTGGAAAAAACAGTAATTCGTACATTTTTCGAACAGTTAAGAATTCATTTTTACTAACTTAAGAGGAATGAAAGGAGTCTTTCATAAAGTATGTCATGCTCTGAGGGGGGATGGGTTCTGCCCCAGTGTGACTGAGTATGACAGGGAAGAGGGCGGGGGGTCTAGACGCGTGTTTGAAAATGTTTGACTGAAGTTTACATGCATCTTCAATTTTCACGTGACAGGGAGAGGGAAGTCTTAAAAACGTCAACTTTTTGCGTGACATACTTTATGAACGGCCCCTTAAGCTTGACAAAAACTGGCGATTATGCTCTGAGATGGAACACGATGCTGTCATGGGAACTACTTCAACATCTAAATTTTAACATTTTTTTAGTGAAATTGTCATCATCATCATCATCAAACTTTATAGACCATTATTACCCTCCGGTGTGAGGTCTTTATGTCACAACCCCAGAATGGTGAACTATCGTCCTCCATGCCCTTCTATCGCCTGCCAAGGAGAAGGTTTGTTCGCCCAGAGAAAGTCCCCTAACTTCTAAATCTGATTTAATTGAATCTATAAACCTTCTCCTTGGTCTACCCCTTGGCCTAACACCCGGGACCTGTGCACCCAAGATCCTTTTCGGTAACCTGTTATTACCCATCCTTTGAACGTGCCCAAACCAACGTAGACGACTGGCCCTTGCTTCCTCTTCCACTGACGCAATCCCTAAGTTTTCCCTAATGTCGTCGTTCCTGATATGATTATCCCACTGCTCCCTCCTATTAACTTTCGCTATATTCCTAAGAACCCTCATATCAGAAACCTCCAGGTCATGCACTAGATATCCGCAATCCACCCAACTCTCACTACCATACAGAATCGTCGGCCGGAATATTGACCTGTGAATAGCTAACTTCGTTTCGCTACTTAATTCCTTCTTGTTGAACACGTGCGACCTCAACTGACTGGCCACCGCGTTTCCCATTTTCCTCCTTTCCTCAAATTCCCTAACCAACTTGCCATCCTCTGAAAAAATGGTTCCTAAGTACTTGAATTCAGAAACCTGCTCCAGCTCCTCCCCATTTAAATTGCAAGCTATCTCCTTCCGAGATTTGCCTATATGCATAACCTTAGTTTTCCCTACACTTATCTTCATCCCATACTCCTCACATGCAGCATTCAGGCAGTCAATCCCACCCTGTAACTCCGCGGTACTATCTGCCAACAGAATCAAGTCATCCGCATAGGCCAGAATTTTCATTATTACCTCACCCACCTTGACATTTCCCTGCAAGTTCGCCTGCTTGATGATTTTGTCAATGAAAATTATGAACAGAAGCGGGGAAAGACAACAACCCTGACGAACGCCCTCTTTAACCTCGAAAGACTCGCTAATTTCGCCGTCTATCCTTACCGCTGCCCTGCTTTCTGAGTAAATACTCTTAATGGCACGCAGTAAGCCCCCATTGATACCGTACTCGCTAAGAACCTCGAACAACTTCTGCCTTGGTACCCGGTCGAATGCCTTCTCCAAGTCGATGAAGCATAGGTACAAGTCCCTGTTCTTTTCATAAAGCTTTTCGATAGTCTGCCTGAGGCAGAAAATCTGATCCTGACACCCCCTCAGAGGCCTGAAACCACCCTGGATCTCATCCAGTACACCTTCCACTATGTTCCTAACCCGGTCAACAAGTACACTCGCGTACACCTTACCTACCACGTTCAAGAGCGATATCCCCCTGTAATTACTGCAAACCTTACGGTTGCCCTTCTTATAAATTGGAGCAATAACACCGAAGCTCCAGTCAGCAGGTACCGTAGAAGACCTCATGGCCAAATTGAAAATCCTACAAAGCCATTGGATCCCACCTGATCCGCTATATTTAATAAATTATGTCCTAATTTCATCCACCCCTGCGGATTTTCCTGCCCTTAATCTGCCGACCTTCCGGGACACCTCATCCAGTGTAATTTCCTCCTCCCACCTCCAAGCTAGGACCCGCCTCCCTCCCATTTTCTTCTACCAGATTGACAGATGTAAATAAATCCTGAAAGTAATCCCGCCAAGTCTTCAAGACTTCACCCTTATCTGTAATTAACTCGCCGCCTTTATCTAAAATGCTACTACATCCTTCTTTCACGCCACCGCGCCTAATGCCCTTAACCATCGACCAAAATTTCTTACCCCTGCCTCGACCTGCCTTTTCCAATTCCTCCCCAAACTCCTTCCCCTCCCGGTCCTTCGCTCCAATGACTAGATCCTTAACCAGTTTACTACAAGCCTTGTAAGCATCCCACTTCTCCGCCGTCCTGTCCTGTAACCAGATCAAGTAAAGTTTCCTTTTTTCCAATACAACATCCCTGATATCAGCGTTCCACCAACCCGTTTTTTTGTTTCGACCCCCGCTAGTGACACTGCCCAGACATTCCTCAGCCGCACCCAAGATAAATTTCTTAAAATTCGCCCACTCAGTCCCAATGTCCCCGCAGTCAGCTGGAAGCCCCTCAAACCCTTCGGCGAATTTTGCCATAAAACGAGACCTTACTGCCTCTTCCCTAAATTTGCCCACACGAAATTTGCGACTTTCCACCTTCTTCCTTTTAGTCTGACAGAGTTTCCCAACCGACAGATGGGTACCCAAAAAGTAGTGGTCAGAACCAAAAGTGAAACCCCTGAAAACACGTGTGTCCCTGACCACCTGTCTCCTGTCCTGTTCTATAATCATGTAATCAATGATGTATTTGTGATCCAAACCCTC
>CM055403.1:153458095-153480697 GCA_029228625.1 Pseudolycoriella hygida | reverse complement strand
ATCGCAAGGTTTTTATGATATGCACGGCAGATCTCCGGATCCACCGAACCGATTTTAATGAGTAAAAGGAGAAGGACACTTCGCCTTAGAATTTTCCATAGAATCCAGGAAAATTATTTTCCGGGAGGTACGTCGCAACTTAGCTATATGTATGGTTCCGTAGTCTACGAAAAACATTTTTCTTAATTTTTTGTTCGAGTGTAGACTTGCTTCACGGGCGCATTTGCTACCGCGCGCCCATGATGAAGGATCGATATTGAATCGACTGAAAAAGAAGCATAAATTATGCTATAGAAATGTGGGTAAGGACTGGATGCTTCCATAGTATGAAACATGCGCATGCAGTCTAATGTTCAGATAATTTGAACTGAGAGCAACTTTGGCAGCTTTATTTAAACAAAAGATTTACACATTTCGTATGAGATTTATTTTGGACGTGCTGTACTTTATTGAAAGTGTTATAGTAAATACAGTGCGATTTCAATTATCAGACAAAAGAATTCTATTGTTCGCTATTGACGGATAATCAAAGTTTTACTGTCAAATTGACGTTTTAAACGTCAAAATTATGAAATAAGCAAGCAGCTTAGCGACGGGCTGTGGCCTGCTATAACAAAAAAGCGAGCAGTTGAGAAAACAGACGAGAAATCTGTGTTTCGTTAATAGTTATCATAAAAAGTTGACGAAAAACTTTAAAAACAGCTACAATAAGAAGGGTTTTGACGTTTAAAACGTCATATTGACAGTTGATCACAAAAGACTCATTTGAGTTATCGTTCACCATATTTCATAAGCTGGTGTGGCTCCTAATGACGTCCGCCGACTTTCAGCCAAAGCACTCGAAAATTTCGGGCACGGCTCGTGGGTAGAACATCCCCGGACATAATATTACAGAAAAAATATTTCGGCGGAAATAATCTCATGACTTTCGCCTTCCCCGCTGCGATACTTTTAGCCTCCAGCCACCAAGTCGAAATATGTCTAACTTGGTCAAAGTTACGTGACTTCACGACATAACTTAAATGAAGAATTTTAATTAAATCTTTGGACGTCATTGTTATTCGTTTCGATTTCGTCTTAACTCCAATGACTAATAAAATCCGTAATTTAATCGTTTTGAAGAAATAATTTATAAAATGTTTACAAGATGTTCTTATGATGCACTATACGTGCCATGATCTTTTTGCATAATTTGCCTTTCTCGTTGTATTTTTTTGCAACTTTAGCCAAGCTAATATCCTCGGTAACACTTTGAGATGAACAGTTATGGCTAGTCTAACAAACTTTCAAAAATTATTTGATTTAATTCTAATTTTCGGTTTAACCTTATTTTACTATCCTTGAACTGAACCAAAATAATGCAAACGAGTTTTTTGACTTAGCACCGATTCAGCCGTAAGAAATTGGAGAAATCATAAAGTCACTTAAGAGAAAAAGCCGAAGTTAACGAAAGAAAAAAAATCCATCAACAAAACAATTATTTTCAATAAGTTGAGTTTTAATGCATATTTCCCATATACTCATTAACTATTTATGATTGGATCACGTAAGTTCACTATTGTTCATTCAAATATAAATAACAAGAAAAAATGTGAAGAAAATGATTTTTTGAGTTTTAAGAAAAAAAAAAAAATAACTTTAGTGCAAAGAGAGGTGGTTATACCCAACTATAAATTGTATCGCCAGATTCTGCTTTGAATTAACAAACGAAGAATTTGGTTAACTCAGTTGAAAAAATGATTTTTGTATTCAAACAAGTACCACACATACTTTTAGGTTGAAGTCAAACAACTTACCGACTTTGTCTTCGATTACAACTTTGCAATAAATAACCAGACGCTACGCCAGCCCCGTACAGTCTCTAACTAAAATGTTTTTCTGTTCCGTGTTCCACAATTTTCCACCCAGTCGAAGAAGTGGCGCCGAGTATAGGGGGCAAGTGCCCCCCATGAAATGATCCATGGGGGGCAATGCCCAACGGAACGTAAGTTTAATCACTTTCTGAACAGAAATGGTATATTCAAGGCATATTCCATACAGTATTAACAATCCATTTTACATTTGACGTTTTTTCAAGGACCGACAAATTTTTTTTTAATATTTTGGAAAACCTAGCTCAATTTTGTATCGATGAAGTGTTATTCCAAACTTCTAGCCCACACATTTTTGAAGTCACTTCTTGATGTATAGGTTACGTGGGTGAACCGAGATTCAGCACCTAGGCCGCCTTTGGGCCTGTTGTGCTCAACCTATACTTGTAAACCACTACAAGTAGCATATATCTGTAGAGTTTTCAACAAAACGAGCCTGAATTTTTCATGAGAATGTTTCAGAATTGCACCCTAATGACCAGAACAGACTCGTTTTCGAAAGTTTCCAATAATTTCAAAAATAAACTCGTTTCACAAATTGAGAGATTCAAGTTTTAGGGTCTCAGGACTTTAGAATATTTCTTGTAAAATCTATAAATCCTGAGGGTTCCATTGAATAACATCGCTCGCGTGCACACTTACTTCTGTCACATAAACGGCAAATACCGCAGATTCGGAATCTATTACTTCAAAAATTTTCTTATAACTTTCGCTATAAAAGCAAACGTTAGCTACCGTTTCATTGCTTACTTTAGCATGTTTGCCAAATACACATCATCGAATTAAAAAAATTTGCTTGCCCCCCATGGACGGTAAACAAGTCGGCGCCGCTGAGTCGAAGTGAGTTCCTTCTTGAGAATTTCAGTTTTTTCACTTACGATACATAAATATATGTTGTTAATGTTATCGAACGCCTTACATACGAGATTAAGTTTCGTGCAGAATTTTAAGAAAAACAGCGAAACGGGCCATTTGAACCAAAAAAATAGATTATCTGAAAATCACTGGTGAAACTGTTCCGCTGAATTACAATTTTTCATTCAAAATGGTTTACTTATATCCTACACTCAACGAAATAATTTTAAAAAATCGTCATCTGTATTACTAGGACCCTAGGCATCTCTGTGAAAATAAAATTTACAAACTACAGCCGTGCATTAATAAATTTCCGCATTTTACCAATCCAATGTATTCCACAAAATTTAGATTAAAAGATACGCACCTGAACTAATACGTGCGATACCCAAGTTATCGCATATATGTTAACTTTTGTTTCGCATGTATAGCTTACGTATGGATATACATGCGTGAATTTTGTGGGGTAAATTGGATTGGTATCTCATAAAATGCGAAAAGTTATTAATACATGGCTGTATGTGATTCGGGAATTGAAGCCGTTCTTTGATATTTTATTTTTATGGTAGACAATCAACACTGTTATCCTTCCTTCCGAGGTGATTTACGAAGTATTAATATCGTGGCAAGGACATAATAATTCTAACGGGGCTGAATCAATCTTTTGATATCAGTTACATAAATGGTTCATTTACTGTAGCGTTATGTTTATACACCCTTTACCCTTCTAGCAGAAATTGAGAATTTTCCTCATACACTTGGACGTAGGAATTGTGTTTAAAATATACGCCGCCGACGTATTTTATCCACCCTACACATACTACGAACGCCATACACGTATTATGTGAGCTCATAACACGTCCGTTACGTATGGCACACTACGCAATACCTAAGTAAGGTTGATAATACATTCAATAATAATATAATAATAATCCACCGTCCAGGTCATTTTATTTTACAAGCTCCGCAATTTTTTGTGAGCCTTTTTGCTCACATGGATTCCACTTAGAGATCTTTTTATTTTTTTCCGCAATTTCTTGTGAGCTTTAGCTCACATGGATTCTCTTAGAGATCCTTTCGTTACCGACGTTTTTACTGTGTCAGTGGTAAATTGCAGACAAACCTAGTGCCATCTATGACGCACTAGGTGCAGATAATAGGTGTAATAATACATTCACCGCGTATATAATACGTCGGCGGCGTTTATTATAAGCACAATTCCTACTCCGCTTGTAGATATTTTCCTCAGTGTATGTTAAGCACTGCCAGTACTTTATGCATGTATCAAAGCAGATCGAAGTGATTACTGAGTCAATTCTCGCTCCGTGAGTCATGGAAGATTGCCCGTAGGGTGTAGCTCAGCTCAACACAAACGCTGAGGGCTTAAAAGACAGAACATAGTTATAATTTTGTGTTATTCTGTCCCGAGAAGAATAGGTAAAGAATATATCACCTCAGTCGGAAGATGCTAGGGTGAAATTTTACTTTACGCAGTAGTCACGAATTTTTTTTTCTTATAATCTAAGATGTCTAGCTAGTCTTATTGAGTCGTTAAAAGTGTTAAAAGTGGTCGGCCGACCATAGTACGACAGGGAGGATGGACCAAACATCGTATACACATTTTACTAGCCAACTAGTTCTCTGTGACATTTTGTATAAGGAAAATTCCCTAGTTTCGTTAGCCACCTAGTTCTCCGTGACATTTTGTATAAGGCAAAATTCTGTAGCTTCGTTAGACATAGTTCTCTGTGACATTTCGTATAAGGAAAAATTCCCTAGCTTTGTTAGCCACCTAGTTCGCTGTGACATTTCGTATAAGGAAAAATTCCCCAGCCTCGTTTGCCACCTAGTTCTCTAAACATTTCGTACTAGGACAAATTTCCTAGTCCTCCTTGTTTGTTTGTAGTACAAATTCTGTTGAAACGTGTGTGAATAGTCCCACTTGTTTGCTATTCTCATACGTTTGCGAATAGTCTCACTTGCATGAGTAATCCATACACCTCAATGTACTGGTTCTGAGGTCGCACAGTCAAGTATTTGAAGTAAAACTCACTCTTTCACTTAGATGGTCGCAACTTCGCAACGTGTTGCGCGACCGTGTCGACCGCCCTACCAAAAGATGTGCGAGGGTTTACCTATTTATACCTATTTATAGACACTTCACTTGGCACGATACAACGTCAAATTGGTGAATTGGCACCATTTTAGTAAAATGTGCATTCGATGTTTGGTCCCTCCTCCCTGTCGTACTATGGTCGGCCGCCAAATTTTGACACTTGATAGTTAGTTAGTTTCGTTTATTGGTTCACAACTTAGATTTTATAACAATAGTTACAGTAAATTAAATTGATCTAACAACTAGGCCACTTGGTTGGACCTCTTTTGTCTCCAATTGCGATTTGTTGGTGTTCTTTAAAGAATTTTAAAATTGCGTCCAGCTTGATATTCTTCAGGTCTGCAGCTTCCATATTGTGCATGTTGAAATGTTTGGCTCGTTGCATCTTCAACATGCATCGGGGTCTCTTCCCCTTCCCCGCATATCCTGCAAGTTGCCACCTCTGATAAGCCCATCTTCCGAAGATGACTATTATATGTGCAGTGTCCCGTGATAACACCGATTAGCATTCTGAGGTCCTTTCTGGATTTGTTTAACAGATAGTTGGAGTTCCAGCTGTTACTGCCATCAATGATGGTTCTACTGTGCTTACAATTGGGTAGGCTCCTCCACAGTTGGTCGTGTTTAGATTTAAAAGTTTCTCGTATGACTCTCCTCTGAGTAAAGTATGAAAGCCCACATGAGGGACTTGGGCCGTAAAAATAGGCATTGCTTCCTGCTCGTGCAAGTTCATCTGCCCTCTCATTGCCTTCAATGCCGCTGTGTCCTGGAACCCAGGTCAGTGTGACCTGGTTATCCAATGACAGGTCATTTAGTGCATGGGAGCATTCAATCAACAGTTTGGAGGTGAAACAGTACCCATTGAGTGCTCTGACACACGCTTGGCTGTCTGAACAGATGTTCACAGATTTCCCTCGGGTCTCTCTCGAGATGAGGACATTGCACGCTTCGTTTATGGCTAACGTTTCGGTTTGCATAATCGTCGCGTAACGGTCTAAAGGTATAGATTCTACAATTGGCAGGTTTGAAGACAAAACGCCTGCTCGTGTCCCCTGCTACACTTGATAACGACTCAGTAAGACTAGCTAAACATCTTAGAATGTAAGAAAAAAATTTTTTGTGACACTTACGGTAAGTAAAATTTAGCCGATGCTAGATACTTCTCTTTAGGGAGAGTTCCTTCTATCTTCAAAGGCTCATTATGGAACTGTTTATCAAAAACGTTTGTAACGAAAATCTTGTTTGTTTTGACAGTGAAAGCGCTATTAAGACTACAATCGCATACAAAATCTACTCAGCCATTATATTTGAATGCATAGAGACAGTACAACTTCTAGCTCTTACTAATCAAGTCACTCCATCGTTGGTATCTAGGCAGAGGGGAAGACATAGCTAAGAAAGGAAACATGGGATGAACTACCAGCTCTGAGCCTTGAGTGAAGGTATAATCCTCCCATTAAAAAGGTTTGCTACAATACACAAAAATTGTCTCAAAATTGAAAGAATCACGGCACACATTTCCGCTCGAGGAAAAAGCCTAGGTGCGTACATCTACCGTACAACATAATCTGAAGCATTCCTCCAAGCTATATCTTGAACAACCTAAATCTGACACCAAGTATCTAGACAAATCATCGTGGACGAGGGGAAGATACATGAAGGAAATTCTTTTGCACTCAAAAAAAATGTTAAGAAAAATCGCAAGAAAATCCTTTGAAATCAAAGGAAATCCTTGAAAATCAATAGAAATTCTTGAAAATCAAAGGAAATCCTTGAAAATCAAAGGAGGTCCTTAAAAATCAAAGGAAATCCTTCTAAATTTGCACTTAAAAAAATGTAAGAAAACCCTCAAAATGCCTTTGAATTGCAAGAAAATCCTAGAAATTCAAAGGAACTTCTTCAAAACAAAGCACCCTTTGCAAATCAAAGTAAAATCCTGAAAAAAAAAAAAAAAATCTTGCAAATTCAAAGGAAATTCTTGAAAATCAAAGGAAATCCTTGAATTTCAAAAGGAGTCCTTAAAAATAAAAAAAATCCTTGAAAAGCAAAGGAAATCAAAGGAGGTCCTTAAAAATCAAAGGAAATCCTTCTAAATCATAAGAAATCCTTGAAAATCAAAAGAAAATCCCTAAAAATCGTGTGAAAGTGCTAGAAAATCCTCAGAAATCGACAGAGAAAACGACAGAAAATCAAAAAATGCCTTTGAGGATTTTCTTTAAGAAAATTCTTTTGCACTCAAAATACACGATCGTGAGTACACCCACTAAAACTAAACTAAACTTCCGTTGTTATGACGAAAAATAAAGACTCGTAAACAAAGTTCCCGAATTGTACTGGAGCCAAATTTATTTGACCTGAAAGTCGAACATGGGTCAAAATTGCCAACTTATGCGGTATTATGATTTTTTTGTTCAAGAATTGAATAAGAATTAAAATATTGTACAATACCATACCATCGCTAAATGCTGACGACGCGACGTGAAGTGAACTAAGCATTTTTTTCCTAACAAAAAGTATTTGTCCACAAATTTATGATCTGATAACATTGATGTAGTGGTGTGAAATATTTCATCTTTATTTAATGATTTTTTTTAAATAAACTAACCCGAACATAAATTTTAAAATTCACCGCGAGTATAAGCATATGAATAAGCAGTTTACGTACATAACAAGAAAAATTTTATGTGAACGCACGATGCCCCCATACAGGTGATTTATTTGTGAATGATAGCTCTCCCCACTTGAGGTAACATTTCTGCTATAAAACAACCTTACGTGGCTGATGATACTTTTGTTTTGGTTTAAATTTCCGTTTGTACAGCTACGTTTTAAATCGGAATAAAATATTAAATATTTGTAAAGGTAAGCATTGTGTGAACGGTGAAAGGATTTTATTCTTTTTATTTGAATGTGAATCTGTACTTGCAATCGATGTTCTATTGAGGATATTCTAAGGACAGTGTCTAACCAAATCGTTTTATATGGACTTCTGTGAGGATAAAGTGAATTCGTTTGATTTTAAGTTATAACCCAACCGGTTGATACGAAGTGTGCATCGAAAAATGTGCTTAAAATTTTCCATTTACAACTTCAAGTGTTAAAATATGAGAATTAAATGAAAGAACAAGATTTTTATTTAACGAAAGAGTTCAATGAATGGATATGTTTTAAGCGACGAACCTTTTTTCTTCGAATTCTGATCAAAAAATTATGTTTTTTTTCTTTTTATTTAATTGCAGATGAAATTAGCTTTAGTTGTGGTTGCAGTTTGCATTGCATCATGCTTTGCAGAATCTGAAACATTAATTAGAGAAAAAAGACAGCAACAAAAACCGGGAAGATTTTTATCGTTACCCATCCCCAGCAAATGTTCATCACGTAAGTAAAATGTTGCTCCAAAAAAATGTGCATCTAAATCTATTTTTAAACTAAAAATAAAATTCGCATATGCGATCAAGGTCAAAATCGAAATGAATTAATTTTTAAAAAAATACCAAATTTCAAGTTCAAATCCAAATTATGTCATAACGTTATAAGACAAACTAAACCCAATAGCGCATTAAATTTGAATACGAAACACGAGCTATCCAATTTATCACTTTTGATTTTACATTTTTTGGAAATCTCATTGATTATTCAAACTTTTAATGATTTTTTTTCTCTTTCTCCCGTGTCATCGAAACAAAAAGATTTATTTATTGAGCGTGTGGTATAAATTTGATAAAAAAATTTGTATGACGAGCCTATTTCACCGAGCACATGACTTTGAAACTGTCTTTAGTTTCTTCATTTTTTTAGTAGAAAAGTGTTAATTTGAATAAGTTTAGTTTGTGTACCATTCAAGGTTTGTAGAAAACGGGGGTATGTCACTTCAATAATAAAATGAACAAAATTCATCGGAAACGTTCATTATCGACGAAATAATATTGACCTACAGCGCATAGGGCCTTATTCTCATAGAGAAAGTGTATGTAATTCTCTCACCTGATGACACCACTATTGGTTTTTAGCATTGCAAGGCATTAGGTGACAGAATTACATACAGTTTCTCTTGACACTCTAAGGTTTTCATGCGCTGTAGGGCAGAACATTAGTTTCGATTCGGCACACAATATCGCTCTACAGCGCATAAAGCCTTATTCTCATAGCGAAAGTGTATGTAATTCTCTCACCTGATGACGCTACTAAGGTTATTAGCATTGCAAGGCATTAGGTGAGAGAATTACATATAATTTCTCTTGACACTCTAAGATTTTCATTCGCTGTAGGGCAGAACATTAGTTTCGATTCGGCACACAATATTGCCCTACAGCGCATAAAGCCTTATTCTCATAGCGAAAGTGTATGTAATTCTCTCACCTGATGACGCTACTAAGGTTTTTAGCATTGCAAGGCATTAGGTGAGAGAATTACATAAAATTTCTCTTGACGCTGTAAGGTTTTCATGCGCTGTAGGGCAGAACATTAGTTTCGATTCGACACACAATCTGAAAATTAAAAACGCTCCCTATGAAATGTACGATTTTTATACAACTGACGTACCCAGGATGGAAACAACATTTTTTCTCAAAGAATCTATTTGTTCGAAATCGTAAGTGTTTTTGGATTGGAAAAAAAATCATTCATGATTGATTAGCACTTGCTTGAAATGAAGTATGTTTTCGCTTTTAAAAGTTAATATCCTGGTTAGTTTTCTAATCGGTTTTATAAACAGGCAGAAGATTAAATAACGTGCAAAGGTGTTATACCTTGTAATTTGTTTGCTTTGTTTGAATTCAACATACAAAGGAAAAACAAAATAATAATTAGACAAATGGTAAATGTCAATGTTCTTTCCGTTTAAAATGATATGCAAATCAATGTTTAATCATTTAATTCCGTTCTTTAAAGCGTCTTTATGGACGTTGTATGAAATGTGAATACCCAAATGATGATAGGAAGTCATTTTTCTTCATCGATCAATATTGACCATTGCTCTTGAGTATGTTGGTATTCACAAATATTTGATAATAATTTAAGCAAACGTCTTATTTCTAAAGAATTCCATTTAGGCATTTCAACTGTTATTTTATGAACTAAAGATTCGTTTCAGTGTTTGATGAATAATTTTGATTATTTTGTTTTCTTAATGGTAGATCCCCTGAGATCAATTAATTGAGCTTGTCATTTTATGCGACTTTTAGATTTTTTTTTAGATTTATCAGGTTAGGACGTCCGTTTCCGGACTCGAAACACAGATCTATTGATCCTTTGTTTCATCCTGCTGATCATGTAAATCATTTGAACGTCCCAGTTCCCACTAGGAACCTATTTAAAGCAACATGTCCTAGTTTGTGGATCTCTGAAGAGCACCCAGTATAGTACTTCGGACATTCACTGATTAGGTGTACGCCCGTTTCCTTCTCTAAGCCACAACTGCAATTTGGATCGTTTCCGATCTTCATCCTCGCCAAGTGCTTGTTCAAGCCACACTGCCCCGTAATAGCTCATACTAGCTCATCATGCTATTACGGTTCATGCCAATCAGCTCCTTGCCCCACCTTTCGTCAGGCACCGGAAAGAAGAGCTTCGTATGTGCTCCTCCATCGTATGCGCTCCAACGTTTCGCGGATTCCATTCGTACCCAGTCTCTTATCTCTCTAACGCACAGGGAGTGTGGTATTGGGATGAAGGGATCTGGGCCGACGGTAACGTTTGCTGAGCCTTGTCTGCCCTCTCATTGCCGTCTATGCCGGTGTGCCCTGGGACCCAAGCCACTGTAATCTGATTACACATTCCCAGTCGATTAAGAGTCGCCTTTAGCTCACCAACCAATCAAGACGTTGTGACAGGTGACGCGAGTGCTTTGATCACCGACTCGCTGTCCGAGCTTAGTGCTATATTAGTCGTTGTTCCTTCCGGAACCAACTCAGTCGCCCCCATAAGCGCAGCGAGTTTTAAGGATATATTTGAGCTTAAAATATGTTTCTCTCAACAACGCAAAAAACTTTAGGAAATTGGAAACGGGTAAAAATTAAAAGTCTTGATCTGTCGAAGTGAGGATTCTCGATTCTGAGATTTAAGGTTTAGGTTAGGGTAGCCCAATTTTAAGTGAAACAATTGTAGCAAAACTAGAATTTGTTGAAGGGAAGGAAAACAATTGTACTTCATGCCTCATTACGCTATGTCTCAGCTCAAAATAAAAATTCCCTTACAGAGACAGAAAAATGAAAACCAGCACATCAAGCATAGTCTTAGCTTACCGCTCTCCTCTCGATAATATTGTAGAACAATGTCAATCATTACATCGGTATTTCTACTTAGTAAAAATTGTATAAACGGTATAGAATTTCAGTGTACACCAAATGTAGTTTCACTCACTCGATATGAAAAATATACCACTCTGCATAAAACAATGGTAACTCAAGCAAACCCGTAATGGTAACGCAAGGGTAGAATGTGTTGTTAATAGGTATCGCTGTGTTTTATCTCAGTTTATTATGGATAATGTACTAAGAGTGAATGAAATGAAAATAACGTTCGCTCTTAACATTCAGATGAAATGGGCCATGCACAATAGGACGCCCGGGTTTGCACTTCAAAATATATCCCTCCGTATGCGCATAGAGATGATTTTCTCTCAGTTTCAAAACGGAGTGAAATTTTTTTAAGTGCAAATTCTGCCTAATAACATTGCCCCAGTAGAAAGCGCTCTCTTTGTGAATGTTTCTAAACTTAGGCAATAACCTCGAAAAAGCTTTTAAAAGTTAACTGAAAAACATTTCAATAATTTTGGCACCTCTTTTAGAAACTGCGACAGATTTTCTTTTTCTTATGAGTAAATATTTACAAATCCATTTTCCCACATTGAATTATGACAAACTATGTGAACGCAACTAGGGCAAATAGTTAGATTTGGTCGCACCTAAGACACAGCACGTTAAACTTATAATGAGTGGCACGATCGACGTCTTTATTTAGGTTTAGTCGTGAAGAAAATACCAAATATACATTTATTTTGTAAAAGCGTACATTCAATGAATGCAATGCGGCTGAAAAGTAAATAAATACAAAGAGTTTCTTGTTAAAAGAGGTTTGACCATTTTGAAATATTTTCGTTAAAAATTACATGCAAACGTTAATGTTTTGAAAGAGAATCTCGGATTTTAGATCGAAATCCTTTTTGTTTGTGGGTCGTAATGGAAATATTCTTCTGTCGGATATTCGTAGGCACTTGACTCCAATACGTCAAGCACGACTGACAAAAATGACTAGTCCAAATGAGAGCTCATTAAATCAAATATAAAATAATAATAAGATTTTCAGCAACTGGTAGATGCATTTTAAGGGTCAAAGTTTTATTAAAATTTTCTTTTATCTTTTTTCTAGCTAGGGAAGTTTACTTTAACAATTTTTCACTGACTCGATTTTCTTCTTCATATTTATTAACCAATGGCGATATGATTAATCTATACAAGTACAAACAGAACGCTTAATGTGGTAATACCGTGTTTTCTACAGTTACAGTCTTTACAGCTATGTAAAGTATATGACCTAGGTAACGAATTTCATCTCTTTCACTCTTTCAATGTGATTTATATCAACATGAGACAAAACACATTCGTTCCCCAGGTGACATGGTAGTGACAATGTATGGGTTATCGACGGAATTAGCCATAGCAAGGTATTTGCCAACGTATACCAGGGCTTGCCCGAGAAGTAACACATACCGCATTATATTATTCACATTATTCACTCTTTACTGTATTTTACTATATCTCTCAAAACACAGTAACAGAGAATTTTCTTTCTCTTTCGCTCTATCACTTATTGTCGTATCGCTTTCTAGATTTCTCAGTTAGGGCCGACCATTTCTGATCAATTCACACAGATCAATAGACCTTTTGTGCTGCCTAGTCATCATAAAAATCCTTTAAGAAGTCCTGCACTCTCCTACTCTACTCCACACGAAAACCCTGTCCATATCGCCGGCCTTGTACAAGAGCCAGCAATCGATTGGACACCTCTTGAACAGTTGCACACCTGGCGTGTGACCCCAGCTCCTACTTCACGTTGATATGCAATTGGATGCTACCCTATTCAAGTAACTAGTCCTCGCCACAAGGCTGGTGGCGAATCCAGTCCAAGTCTAGCCTCACACCATAAACCGCAAAGCTTTCCCGCTCGGGTCTCGACTTACACGGAACGAAGCCACGTGTGACCAATACTCTGCGGCCTGCTATCACTACTCTACCCGTCGATCTTAGCCACCCTGTAGCCCAAAGATGCGCGCACATGGGAATAGTGCCTGCTAGCCGTATTCAAGGCAAATACTTCCGGTTCCCAGCTGGGTTAGGGACTGCTATGTTGCCCAAAAAATCTTCACTCATTGGCATAGCTTCGCTGGCGAGCCTTAACCGCGGCAAAAACCTTCGTTCCAAAAACCGAGCTGAGGGATGACCCGGCGGGTGACATAAGGCAAACAAAGTATCAAAGCAACAATATAGCCACTGAGCCGGACGACAACTAGGAAAAGTACCAGTTCAGCCGTGCAACTGCTTACACGAATTCCGAAGTCGATACAAATTCGCCCGATTCACCACATGCAAAACATAGTTCAGAGCAAACTCGACTGATTTACTTCGTAGCATAGTTGACAGTAAAACACTGCTATTGTATGCATGTCCATGTCCATTGAAAACAATCGACGAGCAACTTATATACGCAAAGCTATTGTTTCGCTGAAATGATTTGATATTCGTTTCCAAATTACTTCAGCGCTTCGAAACATACCATGCAGTGGTAGTTTGACTCCTGAACTTGAGTAGGCACTGGCACAAAGAAAAGTGAAATGATTACCCGCCTTCACACGTTCACGGCAAACAATCAAACAATTGTTACAATAGAGAGTTTGGGCAAAGCCACTTATAGCCAAATATATAACATATACATATATATAGCTATTTGTTTTGAGTTATATGTTTACGTTATAAGTCACAAGTTTACGTTATAAGTTAACATTATTAGTTTATAGCCCAGATCAGTATTTGTAAATGATCCATACCCATACTTCCAAAACTGATCCGCATCAGAACTGATCAGTTTCAAATTTGATTTGGATTAGTAGTTTTAAAAGTGTTCATTACTTATCCGTATCAGTTTTAAAATTGATCAGTACTGATTCATATCAATTTCAGACTGATCAGTACTGATACGGATCAGTTTTAAAACTGATTAGTACTGATACGTATCACTTTTAAAACTGATCAGTACTGATACGTATGTGACGTATCAGTTTTAAAACTGATCAGTACTGATACGTATCAGTTTTGAAACTGATCAGTACTTATCCGAATTAGTTTCGAAACTGATCAGTACTGATTTGGATGTTTTAAAGCTGATCAGTACTGGTCTGGGTCAGTAACAATACTGATCTGGGCTATAAACTTTTAAGTTGTACAGTAAACTTGTAACTTGTTACTTATAAATTATAACTCATAGCTCGTAACGTAAATTTATAACGTAAACTTGTAACTTTTAACGTAAACATACAACTTATTACTTATAGCTATACAATTAAACGTTTTTATTTTGTTACACAATTTCATTCCTTCAGACAAATCCAATTTTCAGGTCCCACAAGTTATATTCTGCATACAAAAGTTCCGAACCGCGCGTTAAAATTCGAAATTTTACTATACAAAATATAACTTGTGGGACCTAAAATTTAGGTTTGTCAGACAGAATCAATTGTGTATCAAAATAAAAACGTTTAACCGTATGTATATGTTATAAATTTGGCTATAAGTCGCTTTGCCCAAACTCTCTAATATGTAACAAAAACAAATTGCATATTCGTACTGCAGTTATTGATGCGGTTCAATCATTTCACCTCAGATTCACGAGAATAAATCACTATTTGTAACAATATCAATAGCACAAAACAATAGCACAAGACTTTGGCAATTACACAAAATTAAATATTCCGGCCAAGCTCCGATTTATTCATCGTGAGGACAGCCGAGCTTAAGAACGATGCGTACTCGACCGCGGTCTAAACTCGATCGTATTACACATGTACTTTACCTGTTGACTGTATTGAAGCGTACGCAACAAAAACTTTTGTCTCATTTCATTATGATTGTTGTGTATGAGTGAAAAAGATGCTACATCGAAAAGGTAGCGTGGGCAACAATGGTTTAAGCCATATACGCAGAGTGTTTTGAAGCAAATTTGACAGTTGATCTATGTGTTATTCATTTCTTGTTATGTGTTGTTCATTATTACACCAATACACTCTCTCACATATACTAAAACTACAGGAGAAGAATCATAAGATTGTGCAACGTTTCGTTTTAACTCGTTTCACCGAAAAACCGAGTTTTACATGCACTAAATGCAAGCGAATACATGAAAAAAGAGATAAAAGAGAAATAAGAAAGTTGCACAAGCTTATGATTCTCTTCCTGTAATTTAATTTGTTTTCTTCGACAGAAATCAATGTATGCTAGTTTCACTTTCTTCTTATAAATAATTCTTAACTACTAATCTCAACGTACTAAAAATGTTCGCAAAATAATTTCCATCATCGTTTCACATTTCGTAATCATTAACTTGTCCAGTTCACATGCAAAAAACGAGTTTTTATAGGTCACTTGTAGGCAATGTCAAAATTTCCATACAAAAATACTCAGTTTTATTGGCTGGGACTCGCTCTCATAGTTATACTAATCCGGTTGAACAGTTAATAAATGACATTTTGTTTTATTTAGATTTTTATTGCCTTTATTTGATAGGCACAATTCTCGTTCATTTTGCGATCTCACTGACACACATCAGTGAGGCCGACGCATCAGTCGACTTACACCCGCACGACTTTAACTTCGGATGTTTCTCTTGTTCAAAACTGACTTTGGATGTTTCTTTTGTTTTGAACAAAAGAAATATCCAAAGTTAAAATCGTGAGACTGTAATCCATAAGGTTCGCACCTCTTTCTCTGGAGTTAGAGTTTGAAGTTTTATCCAATATGCATAACTGTTTCACACACTAGACCACACTCTGATACAATTCAATACAATTCAATATAATACAATACAACAATACAATGATTTAATCCCATTAAATCTCAGAGTGCGTGACCCCTCGCACTAGACTTACTTTGAAGCACTTTTTATCTTTGAAAGGATTGAAGAAGGGTCAAGTTCTTACATTCAAATCCTTTTAATTTTGCAAATGTCTTCAAATATTTCATTGCGAGTATTAATTTGTCCTTACAGAAGTTAACTTTCCACCTCTTTTCAATTTCACACATTTTTTACGGAGTGATTCTTATCGCTTTTGATGTTAATCTTATGGAGAATTCAAATAAGTTAGTGAAATGGAAATTACAAACATGAAAAGGCTAACACATCAACTCAAAGAAAGTAATTTTGTCATTAACCTTTTTTCAGTTGAGTGATAGTTAGCAAAAGTTTTACATGTCAACAGCCCAACAAAAATCGATTTTAAATAAAAGTGATATAAGCGCCACATTATTACATCTGTACAACGAAATGAAAATTAAATTTTGCACTTAACTTTAGTAAAAAACGTGTATACAAATGGGCTACGTTCATTAATCATCACTAATAGTCAATAACAATATCAAAATTGTAACGTAACCAAATAGCGACATATATTTCAATAGATAAAATGGTATTAACAAAATTACTTATTTTATTTTCTTATTGACTTGTTACATGACCTATACGATACGACAGACCGGTATAAACAATTTTTTACCGTATATACATAGGACATGCAGACAACAAAAACAGCAACTCCGAAAAAAACACAACTTAAGGTGTCATATTGACCTAAAAAATTGAAAGTGTTTACGACGTAATCGAATGGGTGTCGCTATATAATCAAAGTGATTACTATTCGTCGAAAGTTCAATAGTGTCGATCATAAATATTTGAATTTTCTTGTTTGTAGAAACCATAATATGATTGTCGTTATCATATTACATCTATACATGAGTATATAGGGTAAAACACAATACGGCTGTAGCAATTTGTTTACAGCAAACATGTAATGATTGCGCCAAACAAACCATGTCATTGACAAAACACAATTCTATCTACTTCTATGTTGCCGAATCCTATCACACTCTGCAAACTAAAAGTAGACTAAAGAAACGGTGAGGATTTTGTTTAAGCGACACCCGGTTGGACGCAATGTACGTTTCAAGTCAAAGATATTTATTATAAATCGTACACATGTTGAAGACCAAGTTTGCTCCAAAGAGTTGTTTATAATATTTTGGTTTTTTGTTGTGTTGTTGTTTTTGTGGTTTTCGTGTTGTGCAACAATTTTAACGAAAAGTGATATAACAGTCTGACATTAAATTGCAAATTCATCCAGTCATGAGGTTAAAAAGTATTTTCATTCATGAATTCAATTTATGTATTGCATTACCATGCACAAGCATTTAACAGATTGAAAATTGGTTAAAGGTTACATGAACCATCATCGTCTTTAATTGATATAAGTTTATGTGGTCTTAAAAGCCACCTGAATGCATGTTTTTGCAAAAAAAAAATTGATATGTCTTCAAGTGAATTCTGTGCCATAAATTTATGTGTTTTGTTTTTAGTTGAAAAAAGTTACAACATTTTTGTTAAATGAAATCCAAAGAGACTCGATGGCAGTTTTGGTGTGTGGCGCCAATTAAATATTAATAATTTAGCGCAACAACTTATGCACTTGAAGAAACATTTTGTGATTATTAAGTAATTTCTTAACGGGTTTTCCGAACGATTGTGGTTTTTATGGATATAACTGTCGTCATAATGGACCGTGGTCCTTTTTCAATTATTTTTTTAAATGAAAGTTCACAATGAAAAAGTTAGATTTGCTAAAAAACTTACCGAAAATTCTTTTTAAATTTATTGATATTGTCGATTTGAGAAAGTTCTCAATCACGAGTCAATCCCCATTGATATTTCTATCCTTTATATGAATTTCCATTTTTGTTAAGTTGGTAATCGTTAATACAAGTGCATACTCTCAAAGTATATTCTTTGAGCTTTCAGTTGAATAATGTCTGCGTAATGTTGTACGCATGGCAAATTCTCAAGTTGCAACACACGAAACAATTTAATACTAAACTAAGCAGTTGGGACAGCTTAAGCATACGAAAATGTGAAGAATTCAACATAAAAAATCTATATTCACCTCAAACTTGAGTCCCGTATTTTTCTTTATCCGCTGAGGGATTACGCTAACGTCAGTGTTTATATGCTTTGCATTTTCCGGTGCATTTCTTCAAGCGCGAGAGTTTTCACAAGAACAAACTAACACACAAACAAAAAAAAAAAAACTCTTTTAGTTCCACTATACTTCTGCAAGTGGAACTTTAGTTCCACTTTCGTTTATAAGTTGAACTTTAGTTCCGCTTTCCTTCTACAAGTGGAACCAGAGCCTATTATTTGGGAACAAATTCTCAAAATTCAGTAAACTTTCCCAAAAATTCCCAAAATTTCCCAAAAAAAAATATAAAAAATTTCCAAATAATAATTTAATAGTAAACTTTATGATGAAGGGCATCTCTTTCCAGACAAGTTGAAAATTCGAAATTTTGGATAGTCTGCTCAGCAAAATTTTTATTTTTAAATTTCAATCTTCCAATACCTTCATTTTGGCACTAATTTGTATTTTCTGCGAAGTGTGATGGCTGAGATACGCACTAGGGCTACCCTCGTAAAGGTCCTCGTAGCGCTCAACAATAAAGGGGTAGAACAAATGTTTCTCGTATCGGACAATGTAACACATTGTTTTCAACCGGTTATGAGGACTGAAATCGAAATTTCCCTAAAAAGTATAAAAAAAATCCCAAATAATATGCTCTGAGTGGAACTATTGTAACGTTGCATATATGAAGCGTTGCAATAATTCCACTTATTTTTTAAGGCGGGGAAAGTGGAACTACTGTAACGCTGGTTAAATTGTCACAGTAAAACATACCTTATCATATATTATGGGACATTGTACCGTTACCAATATAACATTCGACTTTCTTTCTTAATACCTTGAAAAGTATGCAGGCATCCAAGGAAAATGCAAGACACCGAATTTGTTAATTTCGTTCCTTCCAATAATATTGTGGAACATAGAAACTTTGTAGCTGTAGCTGAGATACAGCTAGAGTGTAATATGGGTAACGCTAGAATGGCCCATATACCGGTTCAGAGACAGTATCCTTTTTCTTTTTCTTGACGATTAAAGAACCAGCCCAACAAGGCTCACGAATGTCCTAACAGGAAAAAGCCCAGGCCCGGACTGGATCGACCGCTAGCTTTTTTCAGCCACACTCCTCTTCCTTTTTAAAAAATACCCCGTTTTTTCGAACATCTTGCCTGCGAAGGGCCACTCGCCTCAAGCAATCATCTCATTTTATATTGAACATCTTTTCTACAAAAGGCCATTCGATGTCGCCTGCAGCGGAAAAACCATCCCATTTTTTATTGAACATCTTGTTTACAAAGGGTCACTCGCCTCAAGAATTTCGCCTGCGGCGCTAATAGCATTATTTATTGAGTATTTAACTAATTCTATGTAAGACGACGTAGCACTTAAGATTTTATCCACCGACTGTTTAAGTCTAATCAGATATTAAAATGGGCTACAAACCTGTCGCTTATCATGCCACAGAAATCAATGTTTCGGGTCGGCCCAGAATATCGCCCGGTGGGCCATTTGGTAGCCAGTCCAGCCCTGACATAACCCCTTAAAGAAACATATGAAGAGATGTGTTAAAGTTAGAAGCGTCCGTCATGTCAATGACAAATTAATTCCATGTGCATGATGTAAATGATCCTCACTGTGAGTGCGACGATACAGAAAGCACACTCGACATTCTTAGCACAATTCAATGGCAAGCTATCCGGGAAAAATCCCATCTTGGCATCCCTACGAATACATTCCGAAAGCTCTTTTTATTTATTTATCGTATGGATTTAATATACAATTCCAACAAGTTTTCTCACATATCAAATCTCCAAGTCCAACTTTTCCATCCAGTCGATTGCGGTATCTGATATGTTTATGAAGTCTACGATGTCTCCGTCGTAGAAACGGAGAGGGCACTCAAAAACGATGTGGTTGATAGTTTGTTTGTCGTTGCCACAGTCGCATTTGGATGAGTCGATTAGACCCCATTTGTAGAAGGAGTCGTTACATTTTCCATGATTTGTTCGTATTCTATTTAATTTGCACCATAGTTTTCGGCGAAGATCGAATCCTGGTGGGTTTTCACATTCATTGTCATTTTTTATTGGAAGCCACTGGATTGGTTCGTTACTTCTCCATTCTTCTAACCATTTGTCATTTATTATCGTTTTCGATATATGACGTCAGGGCCAGAACTTGATCTTCGCAGCTTCTTCCAGGTCTAAAGCCGGCTTGTTCTGGTTGAATGTGTTCGAATATTGTGCTACTGATTCGGTTATAGATCATTCTTTCCAGTATTTTCAGGCATAGGGAATGCAATTTCCCGGAATTTTTTGAATCCCGGGAAACGGGAAATACGGGAAATGAAAAAAAATTCCCGGGAAATTCAAATTTCGTTTTTAGCTATTGTAACTTAAAAAAACCCACAATAATTTTTAGTAATAAAATGATAGAATGTCAAAGGGCCTATGGGGGTTAGCATGGGAAAAGTGCCCTCGCACGGAATAAGGCATATAATAATACATCATTCGAAGCGTCTTGGCCCAGAGCTACTTTTGGTAGAATATGAAACTCCAAAATGAAGTTATAGTAGAGTTATTGATGAAAATGCGAGTTGGAGTTATGCGAAAATGGAGTTATGACTTTTTCTCATAAGGGTGCTTACGTAAAATTCTGAAAAAATTCTCAAAAATCTCTGTAGTGAGAGTAACATCTGTGATTTTTTTCAGAATTTTTGGGAGGGGTTTTGGGGGTGAAAAAATTCAATGAACTTTTTCTTAGTGTTAGAGGACGACGACTAACTCAGTTTTTCCACTATATATTCCCTTAGAGATGTCATCATCATCATCATCACACTTTATAGACCGTTTGTACCTTTCGGTGTGAGGTCTTTACTACTGATCATGGACCACCCTTCTCCATACCCCCCTATCCTGTGCCAAGGAGATGGTTTGTTCGCCTAGAGAAAGTCCCCTAACTTCTAAATCGGATTTAATTGAGTCTATAAACCTTCTCCTTGGCCTACCCCTGGGACGCACACCCGGGACTTGAGCATCCAATATCCTCTTTGGTAGCCTGCTATTACCCATCCTCTGAACGTGCCCGTACCACCGCAGACGACTAATCCTTGCCGCCTCTTCCACTGATGTAACCCCTAAGTTTTCCCTGATGTCGTCGTTCCTAATATGATTGTCCCACTGTTCCCTCCGATTTACTTTTGCTATGCTCCTAAGAACCCTCATATCAGAAACCTCCAGGTCATGCACAAGGTATCCGCAGTCCACCCAACTTTCACTACCGTATAAAATCGTTGGTCTGAAGATTGACCTGTGAATAGCTAGCTTTGTGCCACTACTTAACTCCTTTTTGTTGAACACATACGACCTCAACTGACTGGCCACTGCATTTCCCATTCTTCTCCTTTCTTCAAATTCCCTAACTAACTTGCCATTCTCCGAAAAAATGGCTCCTAAATATTTAAACTCAGAGACCTGTTCCAACTGCTCCCCATTTAAACTGCAAACTACATCCTTCCGGGATTTGCCAATATGCACAACTTTAGTTTTACTGACACTTATTTTCATGCCGTATTCCTCACATGCAGCATTCAGGCAGTCTAAATTCTCCTGCAAATCCTTGGCATTATCTGCTAATAGAGTTAAGTCATCCGCATAGGCCAGGATTTTCATGATTACTTCCCCCACCTTCACATTCCCTTGCAAATTCGCTTGCCTGATAATCTTGTCCATAAAAATTATGAACAGAAGAGGGGAGAGACAACAACCCTGACGAACTCCCTCATTAACTTCGAAAGCCTCACTAATTTCACCATCTATCCTTACCGCAGCCTTGCTCCCTGAGTAGATGCTTTTGATAGCGCCCAATAAACGTCCATTAACCCCGTATTCGCCAAGTACCTCGAACAGCTTTTGCCTCGGTACCCGATCGAATGCCTTTACTAGGTCGATGATGCACAAGTATAAATCAATATTTCTCTCAGAGAGCTTTTCTATAGCCTGCCTGAGACAAAAGATCTGATCCTGACAACCGCTCAGAGGTCTGAAACCACTCTGAACCTCGTCAAGAACATCTTCCACTATAACCCTAACCCTGTCTACTAGCACACTTGTATAAACCTTTCCGACCACGCTCAAGAGTGAAATCCCCCTGTAGTTGGTAAGGACGTTGCGGTTACCCTTCTTGAAGATCGGAGCAATAACACCGAAGCTCCAGTCAGCGGGTACTACTGAGGACTTCAATGCTAAATTGAAAATCCTACAAAGCCATTGAACCCCACCCGGCCCGCTATTCTTAATAAATTCTGTCCTAATTTCGTCTATACTTGCGGATTTCCCTGCCTTCAGCCTGCTGACCTTCCGTGACACTTCCTCTAATGTAATTCCCTCCTCACCCTCCAAGCTACGGCCCTCTTCCCTGTCAAGGCTTGTTACGGGATTGACAGAGGCGAATAGATCCTGAAAGTAATCCTGCCAGGTTTTCAGGACCTCACCCTTATCTGTAACTAATTCGCCATCTTTACCCCAAATGCTACCGCAGCCCTCCTTTTC
>CM055403.1:153424128-153452099 GCA_029228625.1 Pseudolycoriella hygida | reverse complement strand
GATCTGTTGAGACAGTGAATCGTCTATCAATTCGCTGTCGTCAGTTAAGATTTCATCGAAGCTAGTTCTCCAATGCTTCGAGACTCTGGAAAACCTATCAAGAGACAATGAAGTTATATTGACATGGGTACCAGGACAGGACACTCAGGAGTACGAGAGAACGAAAGGGCTGATGAATTAGCGAGAGAAGGTAGTAGCTCTATATTCATCAGACCAGAACCTGTTTTTGGTAATAGCGCAGTGCTGATCAGCTCTTTGGTGAAGAGTAGAACAAAAAGGCACTATCAAGAAAGATGGAACGCTCTCGAGAAATGCAGACAATCGAAGGAATTTTTGGCGGGATGTGACGCTAAAAAGACTGAATTTCTGCTGGGGATCTTAACAGGTCACAACAGCTTGGGATATCATCTCAGCAAGATGGGTATCATAAATGATCCCACTTGCAGAGGTTGTCGCTTAGAGCCGGAAACAGCAAGACATTTTATATGCTTTAAAAGCTCTGAGAACGAGGCTTTTAGGGGACTTCTACTTGACCCCTGAAGAGCACTTAAAGTTAAATTTGGCTGATGTGCTTTCCTTCATTGCAGGTAGCAAATGGCTAGACGGACCCGAAAGCGGAATCTGAAACAGAAATGTTAAAACGGAAGTACAGCACAATAGGCCCAACGAGGATTGGCCTCAGTGTTTTTGATCTGGCGCACATCGGCTTCAAGAGAACTGCAATAATTTTGCTCAACAGTATTTAGTGTAGTTTAAGCTGAATTTTGTTAAAGATCTAATTTCCAAATAAAACCAAACCAAACCAAACACGTTATTCCACTCCCAACTCCTCGCATAATGGGGGACATTCGGCCTATTTCGTTAATTTTTGAAGTCGAGCTTTTCGATTTACTCGACCTATCGTGTTATCCCTTCGCAACACTCTGGGATGCAAATTCGAAGTGTAACAAAATTAATGGTAAACGATAAGTTCCTCTACTTCGTACGGGCTTAAGAATCGTTCGTCAAATTGTTTAATGGGTAAGAAATGATGATCGAAAGTAATTGTTATTCGTTTAATTTTATTGCAATTTAGAAATTAAAATATTGAATTAAATTACAATATTTATCAAGATCACGGATACGTTGTCATGTCATCGGCACAACGGTTTTTGACGGAAATCTGCTTAGTAGTGACATCACCGTGTATGATGCGAAATAATTACTTATCTTAAAAGCATCACATTTCGGTGTCCTTAGTGAAAGAACCCATGGTAAGTGACTAGAACATTTGATAAGAAGTGCTTTTTTAGATTAATTAATTTGCATATAAAATGTTTCCATTAATGTTTAGTTACCATTAAATTCAAGTATTTAATAAAATAAACAAGAAAGTTATTGAAATTATGGGAAACACGCGACTTAATATTTTTGTTTTGCTCGGTAGACGTTTATTGCAAGTTTCCACCAAACAATCCGATGATAAACTTAATTTAAATTATTATCATCAAAAAGGTCATCAATGTTGAATATCAATTAAATTAAATTAGTCATTGATATTTAATGAATGAACTCGATTCGATTTTGTGATACAAATAACATGAGATTGGCACATCGATAATACACATATGTCTGTAATATAGATGCGTGCGCCGCGCCGGTCTAGTGTCTTCAAACATCATTTGCCGGCAATCGGCGTAATTTTTAGACCCGTACGAAGATCGTAGTGCTTCAAAAATGGGTATATTGCGTTTACCACGACGCTTGTTACCAGTCGAATTTCGATACGGGAATAGGAGGGAGCATCGATTATGGTCCTTAGATGACGAATCAACAATAAAAAAAATGTCCGTCCGTCCGTCCGTTTGTTAACACGAAAACTCGAGTAAAACTCAATCGAAAAACTTTTTTTCCCAGAAAGGTAATCGAAATATCTTTTATGGGATTGAATCTGGGCACTGTCGGCCCAAGGGTCGTTACAGTGGTTTTTGGTTTTTTGTACTTAACTCGAGTAAATCTATTCCGATTTTCAAATCTTTTTAATTGAAAGGTCTAGGAATGTCTCACATTTTGTGGCAGAAAAATTTTTGATTAGAAACCCTTGGACTCAGTCAGAACCCTAAAACTGAGCTTCTAGTAGGGCCCAACGTGTTTGTTTACATAAATCGGGTAAATTCTAACCGATTTTGTTGAATGTTTTTCTATTTGAGAGGTAACCGAGTACCGATCTATATTCAAAAACAAATTCTGGCCCGGTGCCTGTGCTTAGGGCTCAAGTAGGCCTCAGGTAGGTCCTAAGGTCGGTCCTAAGGTCGGTCGGCCCTAACAAAAAAAGATTTTTTTTCTATGTTGCAGAGCAAATGAGGGAAACATTTTTGTCTATGAAAGTATGTGTCCGAAGCCTCTATTTAGGGCCCTAGGTCGGTACTAAGGTCGACCCTAGCCCAAAAAATGGTTTTTTGTTATGTTGTAGACAAAATTGAGGAGAACATTTTTCTCTTTTTGAGGATCAATATTGTGCTTTCGGAATTTTTTTCTACACCGTTTCTTCGGACGGGTTTTTCAATATTGCCCTATCGGCAATTTCCAATACAATTTAATGTGGACGTAAGGCAGTATACTACACTTTTCTAAGGCAATACAAAAGGCAACAGAAACACTATGGCACTGCAGGAGGGCCTTTGGACTAACTTATGGGCTTAGTCCAAAAATCCTACTTTGGATTTATACAGCAATTGTCGTTCCCAAACTGTGCTATGCAGCAATAATCTGGTGGCCAAGGTGTAAGTTAACGACCACTAAACTACAACTATCTAAACTCCAACGCCCAGCTTTAATAGGGGTACCTGGTGCCATGCATACCACTCCTACCGCTGCAATGGAAACGCTACTACACATTCCGTCTTAACACATCCAAATCGAAGCAGCAGCCAGGTCGTCCGCGTTCAGGATTAAGCTCTCTAACTCGCTTAGAGAAACTAACACTGGACATACAAACATCTGGAACTTAATGTTAAAGAACAAGCCGGAATTCGAAATGTCTAGCGATGCAATAAAACAGACATTCAGATTCGACAAACCATTTAGAGTCAACATCCCATCGAGCCATAATGGTCAGAGGATAGTTCCACCACTCCTCACTCGGGGGTAAAAAATTGGTTTACAGATGGTTCCCGTAGGGGAAACAACTCAGGAGCAGGGTACTGCTGTCCCCAATCAAATTTTGAAAAATCTAACCTTCTGGAAAGATTAACAACCGTGTACCTCACGGAGATAAGAGGGATACTGGGATGTTGCGAGGACATTCTCGAAGGTGAAACGATCGGGGAAACGATCTACATCTACACAGACAGCCAATCAGCGCTCAAAGCCTTAAACAGCTACAGATTCACTTCTTCATTAGCACTTTGGTGCAGAGATTCATTCCAGGCAACTGTTGCACAGAATCAGGTAAATTTAGTGTGGATACCCACACCCAGTCACAGCGGATTCGATGGCAATGAGAAGGCTGACGAGTTTGCTCGTGGGGCGGCAAACACCTCACTAATTGGGATCGAACCGGCAGTGGGGGTCTCATTAGCAGTACTTCAAAGTTGGATTACCGAATGGAAGGTTGCTGCCTTCTCAAGACACCACTAAACAAGGCCAAAGCTAAAGAGGTCTTGTCCCTCAACAGGAGCGACTTAAAGCGCCTCATTGGCGTTTTAAGGGATCACTGTCACCTGTGAATCAATAAAGGGCGTATCTCCCAAGCATCTGCTAAAATACCTGAATGCTACGAAGAGGCTGTAACCGGTAATCGATCAAAGCAGCCTTCAATACTTTCGAAATGTGGGCGAGCACAATAGACCCGCTGGAGGCTCCAGGTTCTCCACCCACTAATTCTAATCTAATCTAAGGCAGTATTTACTTAAATACGCTCGACTCTTTTCGCAACATCGACTCTGTTTGCCGCATCTATTCTGATACGTACGGGTCCTTTCATTATGTTTAAATTCAAGTTTGTAATGCACGCAGCCACATTTTTTTAGTTTACAAGCGAGGTACGCAAAGTTCGAATTTTCAAAAACATCTCTAATGAAAAAAGAGTTAAAGCTTAACGCAAAACTCAATCAAAGTTATGTACGCGCATGCGAAGCACTAGCGAAAGTACATATCAAGTGTGTAATGGGGTAACATTGAAAGATATTTTATTGCCTACCCCATCCGAATGTTGAGCATTAAATGTATGTTTACCACCTTCGAAAACCATTCATTACATGTGGGGTATTTTTCGGATATAATTTCTCTTCACTACTGAAGTAAAGCTCTTTTCGTCACTAGTGAAGTAAAGACTTTTGTTTTGTTTGCTTTTATTTCAGTTATAAGGGTAACAACTGTAATCGATCTATGTAGCTCCAGTTTGTTTTTAACACAATTTGAAGGAGCTAATGCGAGGTAAAACTTTTGTTTTCAGTACTGCGGTAAAACTTTTGTAATGCTCAACTTTCGAATGAATAGGCAATAAATAAAACATTATACATTACAACCTGCTACATAATTCGTTACTTCGGACACCATTTTAAGAACTAGCAAACTAACTTTTGTTACTTTGAGCACACGCCTTGGAAACTATTATTTTACACTCATGAAGTTGCATACCTCGCCTTCAGCTCGGACATACAAGCTCTATATTCGTCAAAATAACGTTTTCAAACTTTGTTGCTCAAAAAAACACTCGTGAGTTTTGGCTCGCATCACAAAACTGTCTCCTCATGTAATATTACTTTCGCATTGTCCAATGTAATGTACTATTTCTGTATATGGGAGAGTACGCTGGTGCACATACCGCGAACGTCAGCCGCATCGTATAGTCGCCGATACAAATGCTTTCAACAGGCACCGTCGAATAAAGTTGAACGGCGCACACCTCTACTAAAATAGGCACTTTTTGTGTATTTCTATGCGTTTTGTTTTATTGTATTCTGCGTTCGTTGCGTGTGATCTTGGTTCTTACCCCATAACTGGCTAATTTCTCAAGGTCGATGTCTGAATTACATTACGTTCAATTTTCATTCATTCGGATCTTATTTTCTTAACGCTTAAGTGTCATAATTGGTTAACAATCGGTTTGTCTGCTTAACATAATAATAAACTCAAACTCCTCTGGAAGTTTGCACGAACACATGATATGCAAATAAAGATGATTCTATTATCTTCTTTCAACTATGAGTGGTATTCGAAGGCTATTTCTTCGGAAATTTTGTTGCAAAAATATACTTTCTGAGGTCGAAATCAATATTGACTTGATCAATTCGGTTAGAGATAGCAAAGCTACGTAGTAGCACATCAACATATTATTCCTTCTTTCGTGTGTTTGCAGAAGGAGGCTCGATGGGTTTGTATTGGCCTTTTTGCCTGAGCCAGGGCTCGGACCGTTCCAAGAAATTTCCATACATTTTTGAAGCATTTCTTGAAACGACCCTAAATCAGTAAAGGCAGAAAGTCGGTCATTGGCACGGTGCTCCTCAAGCATAAAAAAAAGTTAAAAAAAAGGGTACCGAAAAGATTTAACCTGAAATCGATAGAGGGATAGTAAAAGCTCAAAACATGCCGGCACTTCACCAGATCAGATCGCTCCCCATAGTCAACCCTTCATGTAAAGTTTCAATTACATGTGTGGAGAAGTTTTCACAGAAGACTTCAAGAATCGTTCTAGTACGTCCGGACTGTTCCAGATTTCGTGTCAAAAATCGTTTTCACCACACACACACACACACACTTGATGTTTTCGTTTCAAAAATCGTTTTCACCTCACTCTCACCACAGCTGTGTATACGAACGTGGTGAAAACGGTTTTTGAAACGAAAGCAACTAGTGTGTGTGTGGTGAAAACGATTTTTGACACTAAATCCAATTATTTCAATTCAACAAGTTGAATGAACTAGTCGGAGGTCTATTCTATTTCAGGAAATGATAACTAATATGTCCAGCATTACAGAAATGTACAAATGTATGGCTGCCTTATAAATGTGAGCAAAGTTAGTCGTACGTCACACGACGATAGTGAGTAAGAAAGATGTTTTTATACAGACTTTTGACGCAGGCATCAACTCTCGCAAAGGGTGAATTTTATTCTTTCGTCCCTTGTCATCCAAATAACTATTCGAAATGTTAAATTTCATAAGTGTGCGTGTGCATTATGAGCGATGAAAATGTAGTATGTATGTGTATGCACCCACCCTAGTATGTGTATTTTAAATGAATTTCGAAAAGCTTTGGAAGGCAAGACAAAAGAAAAATTTATTTTGTTTTGCCTACAAAAAAGATTTTTTAAAGAAATTGGTTCACTGGTTAGGTTTAACAGTAAAAATAATGCACAGTTTTCTGCATGTAAGTCAGGTTAATAGAAAATCCTTTTAATTCACCAGAAAAATTCTCAGAAAATCCATAAAAATCACGGAAAATCCTTCCAATTCGAAAGAAAATCTTTAAAAATCCTTCAATGACGCCAAAGAAAATCCATGGAAATCCTCTGGCACTGAATGTTATACGATAGAATAGCGTCATTGTATAGTATAAAGCTGACAATTGGTTTTTAGACTCAATGCAATACTCATGGTTCCACTAGCTTGATTCTAAATTCTAAATCTACCTTTCCAGACAAAATCCAATAAAACGTTTTACATTTCAAATAAATCCAAAAGAAATTAAACCGTAAAGTTGGGTGCACCGTTGTCTCCAGAGGATTTCATTACTTAATTATAAAAGTTTATAGCGCCTGCTAGTTAAAATTTCGTATTTAGCATACAAATTACTTGTGTTTTTGTATGTGTTTTATATTAGCAATTGTTACCATTAGTCACGCGTAATTACTCATGCTGAATACATTGTGACAAGATGATCCTAAGTCGAACTTAAGTGATGCAACGAACGAAGCATACGTGCAACAAAAAAGATATCAAAAACCTCAAAAGCAATGCAGTGGCGTATGTAGAACTGTCGTACACTATAGTTTATTTTCCACTCTTTTAATTTCAGCAACTACGAGAATATTATCAAGAGATTAGCAATCACATCTTGGGATTCATTGTATCAATTAATTATTTGATTTGGCACTGTAACTAACACTCTTAGAATTCAGCCTATGAACTTGTTAACTATTTTGATTCTGTGTTATGATGGTGACGGTTCGTTTGGGGAGTAATGTGCATTCCTTACTTGTCTTATTCATTTTCATCTGATACCATTCTCTGTTCGGTTTATTGTATGTAAAAGCTTCTGGTCCCTGTAGTTATTTTGAAAATTTCCGTTAAGAAAATTTAAAAATGGGGACCGGCTGGAGCATTTTTTTCTGAAAATTGACAGATAGAAGTGGAAGGCTTATCCTAATGATCTCCAGATAACATTATATGTACATTTTTATGCACTTTTTATGTCAACATTTAAAAGCCACTCACAATTCTTCATCCTACTTCCAATTGTTTAACAATGGTCTTAAGACCATGTGCATATCAGCAACGATGGCCATAGAATGATACTCAGACTATGTCAACTCGCCTTTTATACAATCCAGATCCAACGATTGGATGCATGTCATTTCGTTTGAACAATTTGGAAGTAAAGAATTGTGAGTTTGTTAAACAATTGGAAGTATGATGAAGAATTGTGAGTGGCATTTAAATGTTGATTCAAGCGGGTGGACTTTAATCTGCCGAAGGTACAACCGCCATAGTAAAATATTACTTCTATGGGTGCAATTGTACCAAAACGAGAATTTTCTCAATTATTACTTTTTATGTGCAAAAGCATAATGCATATTCTGTGGGGGGATTGTTAGCTTTCGATACACAGGAAGAACTTCGTCCGATAAAACTCGCATATGCAAGCGACCCGTACGTATCAGAATAGAAATGGCAAACTGTATTGGAAATTACCGAGAGGGCAATATGGAAAAGCCCGTCCGAAGCAGCGGTGTAAAAAAACCCTTCCGAAAGCACAAAATTCACTCCCAAATAGACAAAAATGTTCACCCCAATTTTCTCTACAACATAGCAAAAAACCTAGTGCTCTCAGGAGAGGCCTCGGACAAAAACCTCCATACATAAAAATGTTTAACTCTATTTTCTCTACAACGTAGGAAAAAACATTTTTTTTTGCCTAGGGCCGACCTAGGGCCCTAAGTAGAGGTATCGGACACATACTTCCATAGACAAAAATTGTTCCCTCAATTTGCTCTGCAACGTAGCAAAAAAATTTTTTTTTTGTTAAGGCCGACCTGTGACCCACTTGAACTTTATGCACAGGCACCGGGCCCGAATTTATTTTTGAATATAATTCGGTACACGGTTGCCTCTCAAATAGAAAAGGAATCAACAAAATCGGTTAAGATTTACCTGATTTATGTAAACAAACATGTTGAGTCCTAGTAGAAACTCAGTTATAGTGTCCTAGATGAGTCCAAGGGCTTCTAATCAAAGAATTTTCTTCCATGTGAGACATTCCTAGATCTTTCGATTAAAAAATTTTTTGAAAATCGGAAGAGATTTGTTCGAGTTATGTACAAAAAACGCGTAGCGCTCTAGTTGAAACTCGTTTTTAGTGCCCTATCTAAGTCCAAGGGCTCAAAATCAAAAAAGTTTCTTCTATAAATTTTCGGCCACGCCTATACGAGTACCTTCCAAATATTAAAAAATAGATGAAAATGGGAAAAGATTTACTCAAGTTATGAACAAAATACCAAAAACCACTTCAACGGCCCTAGCTCGGCGGCCCTTTGGCCGACAGTGCGCACATTCAATCCCATGAAAGATTTTTCGATTACCTTTCAGGGAAAAAAGAGTATTTTAAAATCCGGTTGAGTTTTACTCGAGTTGTCGTGTTGACGGACGGACGGACATTTTTTTATTGCTGATTCGCTATCTAAGGACCATGATCGATGCTCCCCCTTACTCCCGGGTCTAAATTCGAATGATTACAAACGTCGTGGTAAAAACAATAGACCCCTTTTCGAAGAACTTCGTTCTTCGTACGAGTCTAAAAAGTTGGGAAAGCGTTGCATGTGTTTCATTTATTGGTCCTTAGGAGTACATGAGCTACTTTGTTCAGACTCACCTACTTTTGTTAGAAATCTTTAGATCCGTACTATCATGGTCCTTAGATGACGAATCAGCAATAAAGAAAATGTCAGTCCGTCACTTGAAAGCCCAGCTTGACCGATTTTTAAGAACTTTTTTTCCCTGAAAGGTAATGGAAAAATCTTTTATGGAATTGAATTGGGCACTGTTGACTCAAGGGCCGCCGAACTAGGGCCGTTTAAGTGGTTTTTGCTCTTGTGTACACAGCTCACGTAAATCTTCCCCGATTTTCAATTTTTTTTTTTGTTTGAAGGGTCTAGTCATACCCGACACTTTACAGAAGAATATTTTTTGATTTTGAGTCCGTGGACTCAGCCACGTCCCTAAAACTAAGTCTGTACTAGGGCCAAACGTTTTTTTTTTTCTACATAAATCAAGTAAACCACATACGATTTTCAAAACATTTTTTTTCCTGAAAGAATTTGGGCAAAATCGATTAAGAACTTTCGAAGTTACGGTCGAAAAAGTGGTCAAAAACGTGTTTTTTAAGGTTGGTGAAAATTTTGGACTCTTATCTCTGCGAAATATGAACGGAAATCACTCTTGAAGGTTTTAAATAAAAGATTTGGACATTAGAAAATCACGAAAATTCAATTAGTGAAAATCTTTTGAATGGTTTGGGCTGTAGAGTCCTCAGTGTGGGCCTAACTCACCACACTACGTGACCACACACGATATTTGATGATTTTTCGTGAATATTTCTTTAATGAAGAGGTTTTTTGTGCAGTGTTGCGGAGAAAAAAGAAGCGAACATTTTTGTTCATGGAAGTATGGATCAGAGGCGTCTCGTAAGTGCTCTAGGTCGGTTCTAAGATGTTCCTAGTGCAATTTTTTTAAAAACTTTTTTCAATTTTCTTAAAATTTTGAGATTTTTTTAAGGAATTTAAGGGATCATTATATTGAGCGCAATGCGAATCGCATCGCGTAAGGTTTGTATGAAAGTTCAACTTGACAAAAAAAATTTTTGTTTTGTGAAGTTGAGATTTTACACAAACCAGAAGCGATGCGATTCGCATCGCGCCTTATATAATGACCCCTTTAGAGAGGTTTTTGCGCCGTTTCTTCGGACGGATTTTAATATTGACTTTTCGGCAATTTCCAATCCAATTTAATGTCGACGTAATTTCATGCACTTAAGAGTTAAGGTGACATTTACTTAGGTACTTAGGTACGTTCGAATCTTTTTGCAACATTTGATCTATTTGCCAAATCTTTTATGATGCGTACGGGTCTCCTGCATCTGTTCTTCTGAAGAAAAGCTCTGCAAAATCTAATTGTTCCAGTCGGGAAAGATCATAAAAATTGTTAACAAAGGGAAGCCTCAGATTTGTGTGGAAGCTTTTCATGTTCGTTCACATTCCCATTGGATAATTTCGAAACTCTCTACCGGCTAGTGTGATTTACTAATAAAGTCACATTCTTAACGGAAAATTCTCTTAAAATAAAAAGAAAACTAGCTAGACCGGCATTACTGGGCGGGAGTTTTTTTTACTGTTGTCTGGGAAAATAAGAGAAAATTTCAATATTGAGGGGGCGTAAAAAATGTATAGAGGGATCCGCCTCCCATTGCCAACCCAAAGCTAAGTGTCTGTTCCATACAAAGTCGAAACATCCCTTAACTACATCCATAACTAATGCAAAACAACATTAAAAGATGACGATGCAAATCTCTACATTCTGTTTACACGTGATAGCGTGAGAGAGACCTTATCCGTTTCTTCGGAATGAGCATCAAATTGGTAAAATCTTTGTAAATTAATTAACATTTTCTGCTGTCAAACAAAATGTCATCGCTACCGGAAACATCGATCAAATTTTGCCTAACAAAGTCAAGCCAACATATAATGTTTGTACATGAAATTATTGCTTTTCTAACAAAATGATTCGATTGACAAATATTTTTTTATGATTTCCTTATTCAATTCGTAAAATGAATTTGATTTAATGCCTTAGAAAAATATTACATTGCATGCAATCGTCTCTCACTTTTGGTCAACAGCATGAGAAAATATGTAAATTCCGAAAAGTAAAACAAAAAAAACGTTAACTCATATGCACCGAAACCTAATAAACATATGCATAAAAGCCGATATTATATAATTGTATAAATCAATGTTAAACAATGAATTATCCAACACTGGCTAAAACCATATCGACTAAAATTGAGTCAAGGTTGTTTAATGGCATCTTCACTTAATAATTTATGTGGTGTTGTTGGTTATTATTTTTGAAAACACATACGAACCTGTCTTTAAAAACATATAGTTACGATTCGAAGATTTGATAATATTTGTCGGATTGTTACTCATGTGATAAATCAAAAAAAAGAAGCAACAAGACACAAGTTTTGTAGTTATGCTTAAAGTCTTTGACTTATTGCATATATTAATTCAAAATTGGGTGTGTAGTGTAATTCTATGTTTAATGTTTATTCGCAAACCAATCGTCACAAATGACACAATATTTCTTAGATTTTGAAGTTGTCGCTGAAGAAGTTTATTTACAATCATTTGCTCATCCAGGGCCGTAATTAGGCATACAGATGCCGGACGTAGCCAGGCCACGTTTCGTCCAGAGATATGTAGATTGAGGTTATCAGGCCTATGACGAGGCTCGGTTGTGTGTGGCCCAGGCTCTACATAGTAAGCGCGATTAGTTACTAGAGAATTACGTTACGCAAAAAATCCCAGGCTTTATAATTTGGGTAGTTGTGAATTTGGTGCCGCAACGAATCGTAGATAGGAGAATGACAAATATGACGTCACCCATATTCGATGAATTCTGTGTACAAACATCCGAGTCTAGCTTTAGACGGAGATATAATTAGCACCAGAAGGAATCCTAATGGTAAAATGCTAGCTACAGTTAGGCGTGGTTCGGCGGCGGCGCAAATCGGCGTACGTCAAAATAAAGTTCGGCGGCGGCGGCGCACTTTTTACCTACTTTTTCGGCTGGCGTCGGCGCGGCGCAAAAATTCCAACTTTCTGCAAAAGGTCGTGTCGATGTTTCAGTTTTCTCTTTCTGAAGACAAAGACGTCCATAGTCCGATTCATTAAGTCGGACAGATAACTTTAGGACCATCTACAAATCTTTTTATAGTCATTACTACTCAAAACTACTTTTTGCTAAAGATTCACCAATTAGTCACTTCGCACGATTCAACTAAATTGCTTTGAATGTTGTTTATATATAATACAAACAATAAACATTAAACGTTAGGGTCTGTGGAAGTAATTAAAACTAATTCTTAGAACAATCTGAGCGAAATAAATCGAAATTTATGATAAAAAGTTTCACGGGGGTTTTTTGAAATCTTGGTATGAAAAATCGTCGCTTTACAGAAAAAAAAAATAAATACTTTTAAGCTATGGCTAATTTGAAAGACCTTACAATATTGACGTAGGCTCGAAAAAAGTGAAAGTTCCTGTAGCTATAGAGGGCGAAAGTTGAATATATGTTTTACCAGTACGAATCCCGTTTCAAGGATTCCCGATCTATTAAATTACTGATTATGAATATTCATCTGGATTGGAAATTGCTGAAATGGCAATATAGGAAAACCTGTCATCAATTTTCTCTACAACACTTCCTATTCATAGCGGCCTCTTCTACTCACAAAACTCTAAGAATTTGCCGAAAAAACTGATGCTCTATATTCCATAACTTTAAACACAATTCTAAAACCATAAAAATTGATCGCTTTCCCAACTGCCCGACGTATTTCACGAATACCAGCCTCCTCTAACCTCACCTGAACCTACAACTTTGCCTTGGTCACCGATCCTCTATCTCTTATAGTTCTCAAAATATTTCCATTTTTCGAAAATATATTGTCGAGAACGATCCACCCTAACATTAGTGACCTTATGACCGACCTGTGAGGTCTTAGACCCAAATTTCTCTTGATGACTGTTAGGAATTCGCTTACCTCTCAAATAGAAAAATAATCATAAAAATCGAATGTGATTTACCCGATTTATATATGAAAAACATGTAGGGTCCTACTCAACGCCTCTTTTTGGTGGTCTAGCTAAATCCAACCACCCAAATTCAAAAAATTTTCTTCCATAAATTGTTGGGCACTCATTGACCTTTCGAACAAAAAAATATTTATGAAAATCGGATAAGCTTCACTCGAGTTATGTACAAAAAACTCGTAGAGCCCTTATAGAAACTCAGTTTTAGGGCCCTGGCTGTGACTAAGTCCAAAGGCTCAAAATCAAAAAATTTTCTTCCATGAATTATCGGGCATGCCTAGGCCTTTCGAACAAAAAAAAATTATGAAAATCGGAAAAGGTTTACTCGAGTTATGTAGGATAATGCTCGGCATCAGACTAAGAGATAAAAAAACAATCGAATAGATCAGAAACCAAACGAGAGTTGTTGATGTGATGGAGCGGATTGCCAATCTAAAATGGAACTGGGCGGGTCACGTAGCCAGAATGACAGACAACCGATGGACTAAAAATATTCTGCAATGGAGACCGCCAAATAAGAGGCCCATGGGAAGGCCGCCGGAGCGATGGACAAACAGCATCAAACGATTCGCAGGGCATTCATGGCAGCAAGTAGCGATGGATCGGGATAAATGGAAGGAGTTAGGGGAGGCCTATGTCCAAGGCTGAAAAAGAAGAAGAAGAAGAAGATGTACAAAATACCAAAGACCAATTAAACGGCAATTGCTCGGCGGCCCTTGGACCGATAGTGCCCAGATTCGATCCCATAAAAGCTATTTGACTACATTTCAGGGAAAAAATGATTTTGAAAATTGGTCAAGTTTTACTCGAGTTATTGCGGTGACGGACGGACAAATTTTTTTAAAATTTTTGTCTTATTTAGACCAAGAAACGAAAAAGTAACCAACTCCCGGGTCGAAATTCGTCTGGTTACAAACTTCCTGGTAAACGCATTAGACCCTTTTCCGAAGAACTTCGTTATTCGTACGAGTCTAAACAGTGGAAGATCAAGGACTCAAACATGCGTACCTGAATCACTTTCCTAAAAAACGCCGTGAAAATTAGAGCCCTTGTTATAAAAGAAGTAACTAGAAAGTTATAACTCGTTTGCAAACAAAAATCTGATTTTAAGTTGTTCCCTGAAAAATAATTCAGATTTTAATGGTACTTAAGAAGATGCTGAAAAGACTGAATAGTTGTGCCAGAAGCAATGAAAAAATTAAATTTTATTTGTTTCCAAACGACTTGTTCCTAATTAGATACTTCATTCATAACAAAAATTCTAATTTTCACGACGGTTTTTACGAAATTGTTTCAGGTTTCTATGTTTGCGTCCTGATCTTCCAGCTTTTTCGTCAACTTCCACCCTCCATAGAATCAGAAATTTTCTTTTTTTAAGCAATTTTTTCCTAAGTGAAGTATTGTAATGAGCCAGAGCTTGGAAGAATTTATTAATGTTTTTTGTAAAAATTTTGATTTATTTCACTCAGATTGATGTAAGAAATAGTACTAAATTCTTCTTCAGCTCATAGAGTTTATATCTAAACAATATTCAAAGCAACTCAGTGTGAAAAATTTTGTCTGAAAAATCATTATGCTCAGGAAAATATTTCTGGGGAAGTCTCGTATTTCCTGACGAATTTAACTCAACGTGTCCTTAAAAATTGACGACAATCAATTTAAAAATGTAAATAATGTTTTAATTTTTTTTTTGTTATAAATTGCAATTACAGAAGTCTTAAATCTTACGAAATATAGAATCACAATATTCGCTGTTTTCGGTCTACTTTTACTTCAATATAAACATTCTAGTTATCAACTATAAAAATTTCGATGTATTTTTTACCGCTCCGATAAAAATCTTCGGCGGCGGCGGCGGCGTGTCAATTTTTTGACTTTCGGCGGCGGCGCAAATCGGCGCACGTATAAAGATTCTTCGGCGGCGGCGGCGCACCTTTTTGACACTTTTTTCGGCGGCGTTTGCGCCGGCGCGCGCCGGTGCACGGGTTTAACATTGATGGGGTGAACCGGCATTCTAAGCCCTACTAGTTTTCGCACCTAGTTCATCGTAGATCGCACTAGGTTTGTGTGAATTTACCACTGACACAGTAAAAAAAAACTGCTGTAACAAAAGGATCTGTTAGAAGAATCCATCTGAGCAAAAGCTGATTTAAAATTGCGTGACTAGTAAACAAAAAATGATCCATCATCTGACCCGGACGGGTTGTAACGGCGGATTATTATTTTATTATTAAATTATCAAAAGAATTAAAAACTCATAAAATCAGTTGCTCACTCCAATAGTTTCACTTTAACTATTAGGGGGTAACTTTTCCGAAAAAATCTCTTGCTCTTAGAATTGATATGGCAGGAACATAGACTCGTAGCGTAGTCTGCATGACTTTCGTCCAGATAGATAACTCTCGTTACATGAGTCAAAACACAAAATCTATGAAATCGGAACCTCAAAAAAATCCTTCAAATATGAAGTTTGTCAAAAGCGTATTCACGCTTAAAGGCTAGTGCCACAAAATGGCTCGTCAACCTAGTCATTTTGCATGAGAAGACAATTTTTTAAACATGTTTTTCTACTGGCGCTGTCTCAAGTCATCAACGTCGTTCTTATATTTCGTCGAAAAATAATTAGGAACATAGAGTTCAAAATACATCCAATACAGAGGCGCCCAGATACAAAACATATAAAGGGGCCCGTACGTATCAGAATAGATGTGGCAAACAAGGTTGATGTTACGAAGAGACTCGAACATATTTAAGTGTATAAAATTACGTCCACATTAAATTGTATTGGAGATTGCCGAGAGGGCAATATTGTAAGACCCGTCCGAAGAAACGATGTAAAAAAGTCTTGCGAAAGTACAAAATTGACTCCCAAATAGACAAAAATGTTCGCCTCAATTTTCTCTACAACACAGGAAAAAACCATTTTTTTTCTAGGGCCGACCTTAAGACCACCCTAGAGACTTCAGGAGAGGCCTCAGTCAAATACTTACATAGACAAAAAAATTTTCCTCCATTTTCTCTACAACATAGTGAAAAACCATTTTTTTTTTCTAGGGCAGACCTTAGGACCGACCGACCTAGGGCCATGAGGAAATGCCTCGGACACATTACTTCCATAGACAAAAATTTTTCCCTCAATTTGCTCTGCAAAATAGCAAAAACAATTTTTTTTGGCTAGGGCCGACCTTAGGACAGATCGGAGGCCTACTTTAGCCCTTAGCACAGGCTCCGGGTCCAAATTTGTTTTCGAATATAATTCGCTACTCGCTTACCACTCAAATAGAAAAGAATCAACAAAATCAGTTAGGATTTATCCAATTTATGTAAGCAAACACGTTGGGCCCAAGTAGAAAATCAGTTTTAGGGTCCTGACTGAGTCCAAGGGTTTCTAATCAAAACATTTTCTGCCAAACGGGGGACAGTACTAGACCTTTCGATCAAACAAAATTTGAAAATCGGAAGAGGTTTACTCGAGTTATGTTACAAAAAACATGTAGAGCGATAGCAGAGACTCGTTTTTAGTGCTCCAGTTATATCCTAGGGCCCAATCTCAAAAAAGGTTTTTTTACAAATAGTAGGGCTTTCATAGGTCTGTAGATTAAAAAAACAATTATGAAAATCGGAAAAGATTTACTCGAGTTATGTACAAAAAACACGTATTGCCCTAACAGAGACTTGTTCTTAATGCCCTAGCTAAGTCAAATGACTCAAATTCAAAAAAGTTTCTTCCATAAATTGTCGGCCATGCCCAGATCTTTCAAACAAAAAAAAAAATTTAGAAAATCGGAAAAGATTTACTCGAATTATGTACAAAAGACTAAAAACCACTTAAACGGCCCTAGCTCGGAGGTCCTTGGGGACAGTGTCCAGATTCAATCCCATTAAAGATTTTTCAATTTCCTTTCAGGAAAAAAAGGTTTTGAAAATCGTTACTCAAGTAATCGCGGTGACGGACGGACGGATGGACATTTTTTTATTGCTGATTCGTCATCTAAGGACCATGACCGATGCTCCCCCCTACTCCCCGGTCGAAATTGGGGTGGTTACAAACATCGTGGTAAACGCATAAGACCCCTTTTCGGAGAACTTCGTTCTTCGTACGGGTCTAAACATGTTGGAGATAAAAAACCTTTCTACGATGAGGTCTAACTATAACTTCAGTACTGTTTTTAAATTATCTCTCGCGGTTTTATATGCTTTTTCTCATAGCTTTGTAAAATAACTAATAACTTGAGTGTGAGGGGAATCGACCGCTCTGTAAGGTCACACGAACTGCAGTAATATGAGATCCACCGGTTTGGAAGCCTAGTTAGCCTTGCTCGGATTGAGCTAAGCGTAACCTCAAAGTGCCACATAGGGACTTGAAATTGTAAGTTTTAATGTTAATTTGTGAAAATTGGGTGTGACGTCACAAGGGAGTCATTCGCGCCGGTTGGTAAAAAAGAAGTCGGCGCCTCTGACATCATTACATAAAATTTACATCATTTTGAAATACAATCTCGCTTGATAGGATGTAAAACTAGATTCACTACATAATGCTACAACTCGCTCGTTGAAGCTTGCAATGGACCCAACAGCAGTACTTGTAAGCTGTTTCAAACACTTCGTGAAAGATGTATTTTCCGTACCGTTGGTTTTGGTGTGGCAAACATGTTTATGCTTATAGAAAGTAACCTATGGGCACCAGGCTTCAACGTCGGTCTCTAATGTGTGCAGGGACCGAATGATAAGCTTTGTGAAGTGAAAGTGTCGTCATTTACCCAGTAGGTCTGAATGATGACTGGCCGAAATGCCTACCATTTTCATGTTTCACGGATGGATTGAGAATCTAAGAGTGTGCAGGAACTGACATGACAGCCGAACTTTTTTTTTAAGTCAGCTAAAGCCTCGGCTTGGGGTGAAGATGACGTTGTAGATCATTAGTGTCTTCAGCAAACACAAAAACATATGCAAGCAAGACCTATTTTTGGAAATTTACTTCTTAAAAATTCCATAAAATTCTTAAAAAGTTCCTAAAGATTCCTAAATTCTCAAATTTAAGATTTTAGGAATTTTTTAAGAATTTTATGGAATTTTTAAGAATAAAATTCCCAAAAATAGGCCCGTACGGATCAAAATAGATGTTGCAAAAAGATTCGAACCAAACCTAAGTAAATGCTGCCTTAACTCTCAAGAGTAATGTGGACGTAATTAAATTGAATTGGAAATTGCCGAAAGGGCAATTTTGAAATACCCGTCCGAAGAAATGGAAGAAAAATTGCACTACGCCCGATCTTAGAACCAACCTCGAGCACTTAGGAAAGGCCTCTGATGCATACAGATTTTCAATAAGTTAATTTTCATGATTTTCTGATGTCCATTTCGTTCTAATTTCGCAGAGATATAAGTGAAAAAGTTCCACGAACCTTCAAAAAACCCAATTGTTGACCACTTTTTCGACCATAACTTCAAACGTTTTCGACCGATTTTGCCCAACTTCAATCTCGTAACAAATTTTTTGATTGTCTTTCAGAAAAAAAAAACAGATTTTGAAAATCGGATAAGATTTACCCGATTTTTGTAGAAAAAACACGTTGGGATCGGAACAGGTCAGGTTTGACCTGACCTGAACCTGAACTGAAAAAACCCGATTTAATTCAGGTCAGGTTCAGGTTCAACATGATTAAAGCTGAATCTGAAATTTATAACTTCAGGTTCGGAAAACACAGGTCAGGTTCAGGTTCAGGTAAGGTCAACCTGAACAGGTTTGCTTTAAAAACAAAAAAAACATTAGGTTTTTCGAACAAACCTGTCAGGTTGAACTGACCTGAACCTGAACCTAACCTGTATTTTGCGAACCTGAAGTTTAACTTTCAGGTCAGGTTGAACCTGAGATTTGAAAAATCAGGTTCAGAGTGACTTCAGGTTCAGGCCAGCCTGAAAAAAAACAGGTCAGACCTGACCTGTTCCGAGCCTTAGCCCTAGTAGGGACTCAGTTTTAGGGCCCATGCATAGGAACCTTCATCTGGCATAGACGGTCTGATCACAAATGGCTCCGCGTGATTGAGCCTTTCATACCCATCACACATCTTAACAAGATATGACTCAACGATGACCCCTGCTGTAGAAGGGACGGAAACGTACCAGAAACAGCAAAACACTTCTTCTGCCACTGCCTTTCTGACTAAGAATTAAACTTCTAGGAGACTTCTATATCACACTAGGCGAATTTACACCCTTTCACAACATGTTATGTCTTTAATCACAGAGCCAATGGTTAGCAGCGGCCACTATTATTATTAATCACAACATCATCAATCAGTCAATCATGGGTAGAGCAAAATGGGCCCAACAATACGGCCTTGGCGCAAGGCCTCTCGAGGTGCAATCACATATTGGTATTTTGTTTATAATGTATATGAGCGGCAAGCCAAATAGTAAATCAATCAATAATCCCACATTCAATATGCAATTGACAACATAAAACAAAGTATCATTATCGCCCTGGACACATCAAATTTTCTTTTTCACAAGACAAAAATGTTATGCACAACATTCTGTCATGTAGCATTTGTAGCATTTCAAATTTCGCTAAAAGATGTTGTATGACATTAAAGTCACGTCACATACATGACTAATGTGACATGGTTGTGGCAAAAACCGGCTACCTTAACCGTCATACCGACTGAGAGATTTCTAATATCCTAATAAACAAGTGAAAGACAATGCCCATTTAGAGCATTAGATCAGTACATCCCTAGTTCAACACAAAGAGGCCTCATAACTCATAGAGGAACGGCCAATATGTATTTTCCTTTTCTCTTTGATTTAAAATATGCAAAAAAAGAACGAAGTTTTCGAACACTTCGGACTTGACTGATTTTGCTTAGCGACGCGACGGACGAACGAATGACTTTCTACACTATATCTTGTAATTGTTGTGTTGTTGTTTCAAGGTCCAAATGTATTATGGTTGTATCGTTTGGATTGATTGAAACAAATTCGATTTTTTCACTTGGGTTACATTCGTTTATTTGCCGATATTTCGGGAACTAAGTGCCATTATCAGGGCTACAAATAAAATGAAAATTGTTGTCACAACTTCAATATTATTTGGACTTAAGTCCTTTCTACACTTTAGGCATATCTTACTGACAATCGATGCATCCGCATGATCCTGGTGTTAGCCTTACTCATGTTATAGACCTATTTCAACGGGTGAAAGCTTCTTTTTTGTAGCATTTATATAGCAATATGTGAAAATAGTCCTTCCTGGTGAAAACCCCTTATACGTAGGCCATACAAATATGTAAGGCGAAATTCACCGGATGCATATGAGTTGCGATCTCAAGACTGTCATTAAAATTAAAAAATTTGTGAAGTGTTTACATAAATGAAATGACTTGAGGAGTTCATTGGTGTTAGAAGAGAATTACAATTTTTTATATGAATCGATTTGCACATCGTCACTCCTCCATTTCTTTTGTCAATCAACGTCTCAGTTGAATTTTATCCAATGATTATTCATGTTTCCTTTTATTCATCCATTCATCAGATATTTTTAGTAACAATGAGAGTTATTCAATACAAATATTTCATTCATTATTCAATCAAAAAATGATAATATTTTCCAATCGATAAAATTGATATACATAAAGGTTTTAACAGATTCCCATATCTGTGCGCTCATCATTTTAGATTTGTAAATAATCACGCAGTGATATAACCATTACGTCTTTGGATTTGATCAATATGTGATATGATCGAGTGCCAATAAAATATGTTGTTACAACTACATGCTGTGTTATGTTGGGTAAATGGGTTGCACATAAATCGTTGTTGGTTTACATTTTGTTTAACTGCTTAAAAGGCGTCATTCATTGCTTCTTCCCTTCATAGATAATTGTTTCTTAATTTCTTTTTTTAATTATTAACATAAAGCAAAGACCCGTCCGTATCAGAATAGATGTGGCAAACAGAATAGATGTTGCAAAAAGACTCGAACGTATCTAAATATAGAAATGAGCAAATGTTGTTTGTTCTTTGTGAACTATAAGAATTTAAAAGATCCACAGAAATTATGCATCGAAATGTCAAAGGGCCTACCGAAGTACGTCTTATGACATCTGAGACCATTGACTTCGTTGGCCGAAATGTTCTCCCCTGCACCATATCATCAATAGAACCAACGTAGTTTCTCCAAAAAATCCTGAAACTGTTTTCTATAAAATGTAATTCTCATCAACTCTGCCTTTAGAAGAATCTTTCTAACTGTCATAGTTCTAGAGATATGAGTTATCCTTCCCAATTCTAGAGGTGGTCATACTCCAGGATTAAGCCATTTTCTTCCAATTTTTTTAGGTTGAGTAATGTGGTGGAAGGTCACCAGAAAAATTAGGCCGCGGAAAGCCTTCACCAAAGCTCCCAGACGTCGAAAAAACATTTTTTTTTAATTTGATTTTCGTTATATTTCAAATTTTTTGGGTGTGGCAAGGTGAGAGAAGTTAACCAGATGAGAATGCAACAAGAATTAGGCAGCGGAAGTCTCTCAAAAAGATTTTCCTTGTACAAAATATAGGCGAAAATGTTCCTTGTACAAAATATCGGCGAAACATTTTCCTCGTACAAAATACCGGCGAAAGACTTTCCTTGTACAGAATACCGGCGACTACACCTCAAATAACTTACTTCTCCTTGTTCGAAATTCCAAAAAAATCCCAAAAAATTTGAAATATTAACGAAAATACAATAAACAAATTTTTTTTTGACGGCTGCGAGCTTTGGTGAAGATTTTCCGCAGCTTAATTCTTGTTGTATTGTTATCTGGCGACCTTCCGCCACGTTCCTCAACCTAAAAAATTTGGATCCAAGTTTGTAACCTAAAGTGAAATTTAGCCCACCGGCTCAAACAATCCATAATTCGTGCGGGGCTTCCCGATCATTAGGTAGTCGTTGTTGCGTAGAGCTCTGGCAGGGTGATTGACTATCAATGTTGACCGTAAGTTAGGCGAATCAACACAGCCGCTGGGAACGTCAAAGACGAACATCGCAGCCAAATACAAACGTCTACGTGACAATGTTTCGACTCTGATCGATGAGTGTCTGCTCTCGTAGGATGAAAGCCTAAAATCATCGCCTCTCTTGACCGTCCTTCTCAGAGCATATATCATAAATTTTCTTTGTATCGATTCAATTTTGTCGCTATAGTTCTGATAGTACGGTGACCAAACGACCGAAGCGTACTCTAGACGCGACCTCACATGCGCGAAGTAAACGCTCTTAAGCGCGGCAACATTGCGGAAATCTCGGCAAATTCGTTTCATAAAGCCGAGCATTGAATAAGCTTTGGCGACAATGGCATTGATATGATTGTTGAAGGACAAATCTTCAGTGAGTGTAACCCCCAGGTCGCACACTTCCGTCACTCTCTTAAAGATACATCCAGCTACTCCGTATCTGAATCGCAGCGGCCTTCGCTTTCTGTAGAATGACATCGAGACGCACTTATCGATGTTAAGTTCGAGCCCGTTACTTTCGAACCTTCTATTTAGGGTAAGAACATCATCGATGCAATCTTTCAACGTCTTTACTTCGCGATACACCTTAAGATCATCGGCGAACAACGAGCACTTTGAAAATTTGACAGAATCCATGTCGTCATTGATGAAAATTAAGAATAATAGCGGGCCCAAATGACTTCCTTGAGGTATTCCGGAAGTCACCGGAAAAGGTTACGATTTCCACCCCAGCAGTCGGACGTGAAGATGCACAAACACACCGATAAATTCCAAGTAAAAAGAGGAGTCCGTCAAGGCGATACGATTTCACCGAAGCTGTTCACATCGGCATTAGAAACTGTTTTCAAAAAGTTGGATTGGAGTGAAATGGGGATTAACATAAATGGAAGATTTTTGAATAATCTCCGATTCGCCGATGACATTGCCCTGACATCATTGACAATGGAAAAAGCCGAAACGATGCTGCTGCAGTTAAATGAGGAAGCACGGAAAATTGGGTTGAAGATGAACTTGTCAAAAACGAAAATATTGACAAACATCACTGGAGCTCAACCAATCAAAATTGGAGATGAAGAGATTGGAATAGTGGATTCCTACAAGTACCTCGGTCATGACATCAGACTTGGTCTCGAAAATCAAACTGCCGAAATACGAAGAAGAATAGGACTCGGTTGGGCTGCATTCGGTAAACTGCGATATATATTCAAAAGCAATATGAATAACAGCCTGAAGAGAAAAGTGTTCGACATGTGTGTGCTGCCAGTGTTGACTTATGGAGCCGAAACGTTGACGATAACGAAAGCATCGGCCAAAAAGTTGAGAGTTGCGCAAAGAGCAATGGAACGAGCGATGCTGGGGATTTCACTTAGAGACAAACTGACAAACGAATGGATCCGGCAGCAAACTAAAGTCACCGATGTCATGGTACGAATAGCGTCATTGAAATGGAATTGGGCTGGCCATATCGCCAGAATGACCGATGATAGATGGACAAAAACAATTATGCAATGGCGGCCACCAACGAAGCGACCAATGGGACGTCCACCGGAAAGATGGACAAACGACATCAAACGAACGGCAGGTGCAAATTGGCAGCAAGTGGCAATGGACCGAGACGAGTGGCGATCAAAGGGGGAGGCCTACATCCAGCAGTGGATATAAAAAGGCTACAAAAGAAGAAGAAGAAGTCGGACGTACTGCTCACGCTCGCATAAATAGGAGCGCATCCAATTCAACATGGAAGAGTGCAAAGAAGAAGACCATGTTTCACCTTGTCAAACGCCTTGCGCACATCTTTGTAGATGGCGTCCATTTGGTTCCTTTTCTCCATCGCGCGAATCGCTTCGTTGACAAATTCGATCAAGTTCGTTGCAGTCGATCTACCCTTCATGAACCCGTGTTGCGTCACTTTAATCATTGGCCTAAACTGCTTCGAAAGGACTTCGCAGACGATGGATTCAAGTTGAAGATAAGATGTAATGGCGATGACAGTGACTCAACGCAGTTCTTCAGCAAAAGCGGTGAAATGTTGTCAGAACCGTCACCTTTCGATGTGTCAACACTGCTCTTTACTCAAAGATAGTGATCCAATGTCCACGCAATTTTTCTTGCTTCTTTGAATTCTTTGACTTCTGCACTCGAATATTGCGTAGTTGAAGAGCATATATAGACGAAAGACCATCTGACCCGATTTCCACAAAAAAAAATTCCCAGTTTTTTGAGATCCAAGTGTTTTCATTTGACACCAAGATGAACAATTTCCGTGATACTTGCTGATATATTTGCTAAAAAGTTTCACCGACCCTCCAAAAACCGAGGGGTGAACCACTTTCAGATAATTACCAAATAATCCTCAGATAATCAAAATAATCACCAAAAAATATTTTTGATAAAAAGTAGTTCACCCCTCGCCAAAAACAATGTTTTTGGTTACTTTTCCGACCATATCTCCAGAGCCAGAGCCACTTGACTGAATTTGATCATCTTAGAACTTGAATCATTTCCCTTTCAGGGAAAAAAAGTGTGAAAAAAAGGGGTGCAGCCCTTTAGAAAAAATAACGGGACGGACAGACGTACGGATGGACAGACGGATTCGCTGATTCGTCATCTTTAGATGATATTAACTGCATCCCCCTCACTACCGCCTCAATTTACCCCATGTTACAATAAAATATCTTGAAGTAAACGTATAGGACCTTTGTACTTCATATGGGTCCAAAAAGCATACTGAAGTGGCCATTGGCCCCGTGTTGTCAAAGTCTTTAGTACACTAATGGCCACCAGGGGTCAATAGTCATTAGTACACTAATGCCCACCGGTAAATCAATAGTCATTAGTACACTAATGACCGCCACAGGTGGCTAATAGTCATTAGTACGCTAATGGCCACATAAGGGGGCTAATGAGTTATTAGTATACAGTAATGTACAGTGTAATGGTAACTAGTATGCACTAATTGCCACCACCGTTGGCTAATAGTTATTACTACACTCATGGCCACCTGTGGGCAATAGTCATTAGTATACTAACCGCTGAAAGTTGACAACGGTCATATGGTAACATGGCGCATAATTTAAAATGCATACTAATGACCACATAGTCATTAATATACTAATGGCAACAGGTGGCCAATAGTCATTAGTACACGGATTGCCAGCGGTCGTCAAAAGTCATTAGTACACTAATTGCCACCGGTGACCAACAGTCATTAGTACACTAATTGCCACCGGTGGCCAATGGTAATTAGTACACTAATGGTCCCACTCTTTAGAATATCTCTCAAATGTAATTTGCAATTTTCAATCGTACGAAATTCAGAATGCTTTTGTATGTACGTACCTACTCAGAATATTTCATAAAAATCCAAAAAATCGTGTCAGATTTGCAAAAAAGTTCTGCCTGGACTTGGATCGGAAAACAATTATAATAATCCCGACAATCCCAACCCACCAAATTCTTCACTTTACTCGTATTTTGTCGTTGAGAAAGGAGACAAAATGGACAACATAAATAGTTCCGAAACAAAAACATACATTTTAAATTATGCGCCATGTTACCATATGACCGGAGTCAACTTTCAACGGCTCAGACTTGCTACTGCAGTAAAATCAGATCGGGTAACACATTCATTTGTCATTTTTGAAGGTACCACCACACCGTACGCACGCTTCTCGCATACACTAACATTCCAAACATTTGATTTTCTTGTTGCGATATTAACTTGCGCGGAGTCGATAGTTTGAAAGTCGCATTTTCTTAACGGATTTATTCAAAGATTCTAAAGAACAATCGATTAGAAAATGTGAGTAATTCTCAATCTTTGGTCGATATCATGTTCGATAACATGCTCCATAACATGGATAGCATTTTCATTGTCAACAACATTTACAGGTCTGATTCGGTGAGGTCCTCTATTGATGAAACCGATTTATTTAGAGAAATGTTGAATTATATCGCAGACCGTGAACGGCTGGAAAATACTGAAAGGCAATTGAATGAATTCATAGCCGAAAGTTTTCAACGGCACCTAACACTAATTATGTCCTTCATAAATACAACTAACGAGATTCACACATTCATCGATCAGGCTGGTAAAGACTTACGCGTCAATAAGACTCGCCAAATGCTTCACAAAACCGATCTGCAATGTCACGAAATTATTCAGCAATTCGGTTGGATGTTTAAGTACATCGATGAAAAGCTAATGCAAGCCGATTGCATCAATGTTGCAGCGATAAAGGATTACGAGAATCAACTTCTCAATCTGCAACTCTCGCTGAACAATTGTGAATTTCATAAGAAAAATAAAAAGCCGGCTAATTTAGTGCGTAAGATTCGCATTCGTATCAACAGTTTGATCGAAAAAATAAAGAGCATTGAAAAGAAGGCACCTGATTACACTCATCAAGCTATTAACGCTGCTCTTAATTCGGAATTCGTTGTTGACGACGAGGAAGAATGCGAAGACGGAGATGATTCAGTCTTTTATCGAAATTGTTGAATCGGTGATAATGAAAATGAATTATCTCTTTTCGAACTGAATTTACAAGTTTTTTTGTGATAAATATTTTTTTCTATTAAAATAAATTTAATTGCTGAGAACCATTGAATCCATACAGTTTCCTTTAAATCCCTATCGAACAAGCGGCTATTTCGCGGACTCAGCTGTTAACTAAGAAACGTACTATCCGTCCAGCTGACGCTCAAAAGTCAGATTTTTACTTCACTCTAATAACGTAGAAAAAGCTGCAGATTCTCTCAGCTTTTACACTCACTTCACTCTTACTCAATCATCGGCATCCGTGAATATTGTATTGTGGACAAGATGAAATCTCACTATATCCCACCTGAAGCTCGTAACAATTTCAAAGAATAGCGTTCATTGTATAACTGACGCTACGAGTACAGCTTCAACAGCAAGAGCAGCTTTGGAGTTACTCAATACGATCCCCAACTTTGAGACTGAAATCGGCTAACTCTCTCGTCAAAAACCACAACAACTTGGAAAAGAATTCATTTCTGTTATTAACTTTTTCAATAGCTCTCCAGCAGTTTGCAGATGGTGCGCTATCTTTGAAAAGTCAAGAATCAAGCTTTAGTTTAGACGACAAATTTCTATTATGTAAATACTAGACGCCAAAAGTGAGGATTTCAAAAAAGTAATAAATCACAACCTCAACTCTTCATATCTTCATCCTGCTCTTTAACTCATGCCCTAACATCTTTATGGCCTTTATCTGGGTCAAGAACGTGATAATTTTGTGGTTGGTTTTCTTGGGTTATGGCGACATAAAATAAATTTTCACTTTCCATAAATCAAGCTAAAGTTTAAGTCAAACCAATTATCCGTCCAAAAATTATTCCAAAATTTTTTCCGAAAGGTGAAGAATCCGTCAATTCAAATAGAAATTTCATTCATTTTAATTTGTAGTCTGAAGATGAGCCGATCAAGGCCCGAAATATAGCTTGATCATGCTCGGAGCGGTAGCGGAGAGCGTGACGCAGTCCCCACACCCAAAAAAAACGTCTACAAACCCAAAAACCTCCATACAAAAACCTTTGGGACAAGACACCATGTATAGGCGAAGTTTTGAGTTTTTTCCCCTCGCCCCCCTTCCCCTCCAAATTATTTTTCAAAATCGGTTGAAAATTGGCTGAGATATCGCCAATCAAAGATGACCAATTCCTATGGAAAGTGGTCAAATTACCTTTGTAATTAATAACAATTTTATTCCTGTGTGGTGTGTCAACGATATATCTACTTTTTTTTCTCGAGAACCGCTCGAGCGATTTCCTTAAAATTTTCAGGGAACGTCAGTCTCGGCCCCAAATGAAAAATTTCATATGCCGCTTTTCCGGGAAAATTCTGGAAAAGTCGTGGCATGGGAAAAAGTGGTCAATTT
>CM055403.1:153390731-153423543 GCA_029228625.1 Pseudolycoriella hygida | reverse complement strand
GAAATTTTTTTTCTAAGAAAATTTTCTTTTTTGCGAAAATTTTTTTCAAAAATAGAAATTTTTTTAACAACTGAAAACTTCCAAAACGACTGATATCACAACAAAAACCTTTTTAAAGGTAAAGTGTGACGCAGTCCCTAATGTCTACTTCCAAAATTAATAATATCAGTGGAGTTGACGCTTGCGCTGAAAATACGCATACATTTCCTTGACGACAACGTTACCCTGTGTTCAAAAAATCGGGTCACAAATGCCAGACCGAACGACGAAACAATTTTTCTGTACTTTCAGTTTTTACGCTGCAAAAATTTAACATTCGTGTCTCTTTGCGAAGATTGTTTTGAGTTTTAAATTTTTGCGTGTGAAAACTGAAAGTGTTGAAAAATTATTTCGCTGGTGGGTCTGGCAGTTGTGACGCGATTTTTTGAACACAGGGTAACGTTGTCGTCAAGGAAATGTATGCGTATTTTCAGCGCAAGCGTCACCTCCACTGATATCATTAATTTTGGAAGTAGACATTAGGGACTGCGTCACACTTTACCTTTGAAAAGGTTTTTGTTGTGATTTATAGAAAGTGAAAGTTTATTTTATGCCGCTATAACCCAAGAAAACCAACCACAAATTTATTACTACTGGCAAAGATACAAAAACTACAAAGAACGTGATAATGACTCCAGAAAGAAGTTGAAAAGGTGATTTAGTACAATTTGAGGGTCATTTTCGGACCCGTACGAAGTGCGAATTGGATTGCCGATGGGCATTTTTGGACGAAGGGCTGCTGAGGCCTAAGTGATTTTCGGTCTTTTGTACATAACCCTAGTAAATCTTTTCCGAATTCTCAAAAAAATTTTTGCTTGAAAGGTCTAGGCATGCCCGACAATTTATAAAAGAATATTTTTATGCATGAAGTATGAGCGAGGCTTCTCCTAAGTACTCTAGGTCGATTCGAAAATCGGCCCGAGTACAAAAAAATTTTTTGATACTTTTTTTCCAAGCCTTGGGCTTTTTTATGGATATGGAGTGGAATTCGCCATTCATTGCTTCGGACCGGTTCATGCCCTCAGCGGGAAAGTTATAGAGTTCGGTTAGGAGAATTTTTTTGGGATAAGAAAATGGCTACCAGCAGTCAAACCGGCGCCATCTTGAATTTTCCCAAACAATAAATTAGGATTTTTTTTTGGTTTTCGAATTTTATCTTCGGAATAACAATACTTTGAGAGTTGGCGTCTTCTACAAAGTTGTAGAGTTCGGTTTGGGATCATAAGAAAATGGCTGCCAGTTGTGAAAGCGCCATCTTGGATTTTTTGCTATCTTTTGTGACGCAAGTCCCCAAACGAGTAAAAAATTCAGAAAATTTTTTTTCGTAGACTTCGGAACCATATATACAGCTAAGTTTTGACTTTTTCCCCTTGCGTCATACCCTCCTGAGACCTAGTTTTTCGGATTCTACGTAAAACTTTAATTGAAATCGACATTTTACTCATTAAAATCGGTCCAGTGAATCCGAAGATATGACCTTTAGAAAATTGCAATTTCCGGTACAAAATGTTCCTTCCATAGAAGCCAAAGTAAATGAAAATATCCTACGTTAGTTAGTTAGTTAGTTAGTTCCAGGGCCATTTGTATGAAAAATCGTGAAAAACCACTTTTTTGGCTGCGGCTCGAAAACGGTCCGATAAGTTTTATTAAAAATTTGCAGGGACCTTCGGCTGGGCATTCTACGCCAAAAAAGGGGGGGTATCGGCCTCGTTTGGGCGCCAGCGCTCATATTTTGTATGTGTTTGTGTGTGTATTCAAGGTATGGGTCAAACATTTTAGAATGTGACCTGAGGCGGCGGTGGTGAATGCCGTGGCGCCAAAAAAATTTAATGAATAAGGATGGTAGAGGAATTGAATGTGATCATTTTCGTAGATAAAAGTGATGGCCGCCACCGCCAGCTATGGCAACCGCGCGTTTTTTCAGCTTTCACGACGCAAAAATTTGACTTTATGGGATGCATGGCGTATTTTTGTACAAGAAATCAAATTTTTGCGTATGAAAGCTGAAAGCGTAGAAAAACTATAACACTGGGTGTCCGGCATCTGTGACGCATTTTTTTAATCTAAAATGAAAACATTCCGAAAAATTTTTTTGCGTTTCAAATCTGTAAGCGTCACCCCAATTGATATCAGCCGTTTTGGAAGAAGAAACGAAGAAACTTGCGTGACATTGCCTTTTTAAAGGGCTTTTGTTGTGAATAGAATAGCTAGACAGTTGGTTTCTTTGGTGCGAAAAAAAAATTTTTCCAAAGAAAATTATTTTTGGAGAAAATTTTTTTTTCGGAGGAAAATGTTTTTAGAGAAAATTTTTTCGGAGAAAATTTTTTCGGAGCAAATTTTTTTCTGAAAAATTTTGTTGTAAGAAAAATTTTTTCTGAGAAAAAAATTTTTTTTTGAGCGAAACCTTTTTCGTAGAAAACTTTTTTTTGTCTGGGATGTACAGAATTAATTCCGAAAATCATTGGAGTATCACGAGAATTTCTTTGAAACTTGAGGCATGCGATAAACCGAGCCAGAATCATTGATAATAAATTCATGACGATTGATTGCTCCAAGCAGCATTTCGATATGTTGAAACTTTCTAGTCGCTGAAACGTTGTCGCAAGGTTGTGGAAACTTCGCCGTGGTCACGAAAATAACAATACGTCACCGACGATGTATTTTTATATTCGCCTGAAATTACGCGGCAGTATGCTAATCCGTTATATTCATGTTCAAGAATCTATATCTCGTGAAATATTCACAATTTAAATGTAAGAATTCTTAAAACGTGATTTAAGAATGTTCGAAAATGTCGGGATAAATATTTGTGCATGTAGGCCGCAGATTAATAGCACTACTCGACACTATTTTTGTAGCAAATATGATTCCAAAAACCTCAGACCCGTTTTCCCTCTAGAATCAGAATCTGTTCTCAAAATTTCTCTATCACTTCTAAATTTTGAATTATATAAATTAGATATATAGAGACATTTTGAGAACAGATTCTGATTCTAAAGGAAAAACGGGTCTGAGGTTTTTGGAATCATATTTGCTACACGAAGTTTTTTAAAATTTGTAACCTAGTGTAGTCGTAAAGTTGTTAGACAAAGTGACAGGTTTGATTTCTCCCCATACATAACCTCAAAAAAATATATTTTCGTCAGAATCTCGTCAGAATCTTGTCGAAATCAGTCGAAAACGTTAAAGTAATTCATAATAAGTTGAAAGGAGATTAGTCCGACGAAAAAGGGATATCACGCTAGTCAAACAAAAGTGTAAAAACATTCACCACAGCCTTCGAAAAAAAATTTTCGTCTTGGCGGGCGGTCGTGGCCGATGATAGAGTGTTAAAGAAGAGCAAAAACCAGTTACAGTTAACTTATCTCGGGGTCAGCTGTCATCAAGAGAGAGAATTGAGAGAAAGGTTCAGTTTAAACTTGTATGCGATTTCCCTTATTTTGACGCATGACTCCGAGATAAGTAAGAATTAACTGATCACCTTTAACACTCTATAGGGGCCGTTCATAAATTAGGTAACGCTCTAGGGGGGGGGGGTTCGTGCCTAGCGTGACAGTTTGTGACAGGGGGGAGGGAGGACACGACAGTAGCGTTACCTAACACAACAGATGTCGTAAAAAATTTTTAGTCGTTTAAAAATTAGTAAATCGTATTTTACATTATGTGAAGTCCGAGCTTTGTCAGCATGGAGGAATGCCAATTTCCAACGCACTCTGTAGTACGGACCTAGGATGTGACATAAGTCTAATATACGACCAGAATTACCGAAGTTGCATTGCAAATGTATACAAAACAAAATACCTAATGTCATGTTGGTTGTATTGGTTGTTCACCAAAGTCAAGTTTGTCACTTATGTCCATGTCACATCCTATGTCCGTTCTAGAAAGTGTTGCAATTTTAGAAGTAATAAAAAAATGTGAAAACAGTTGAGATGTTGCTCCGACAGTTGTACGAATCTATAGACCTCACAATACACCTTTTGATACTTTTACAAAATTATTCTGTTAATTGTTCGTGCATTAAACACGGCACGTTTCAGCAAACCAAATTTTGTAGATTGCTGCTCTGCTCTTAGAATCTGCTCAAAATATTTGGAACCACTATTTTCGACGTTTTTTTCTCATTGGTTGCGTTACGTAACAACCTCGGAGGGGGGTCAGGACCTTGCGTTACTCTAGCGTTACAGGAGGGAGGGGAGGGGGGCTTTTTTTAGCGTTACGTTTACGTTTTTACGTTAGCGTTACGTAATTTATGAACGGCCCCATAGGGAAAATGGCGAGCGCATATCCACCTCAACTTTTTTCACCTCTCGCTCAAAATTTTCGAATGCCTTACAGAAGCGCGTACAGCCTTGGTTCGTTAAGCAAATTGAATCTGAGAAATAAAATTTTGGTGTCGGAGACGGGAATCGAACCACGTCACATCTTCGCTCTCCGGGCGATGCTCTAATATCACTTGAGATAATCAAAGAGCTTTACAGAATGGGAAAAATTGAGGATATTCGCTCTCGACATTCAGTATATTAAGAAGTCCAAGTTTGTTGACTATTACATATCCGCAGCCATATTTTATATCTATGAATTTCAGAAAAATCAAAATTCTGTAGTCTACGAGATTTTAATCAATTTTGGTGTTCGAGTAAAAATATAAAGTTTTTTGATCCATTGCATCAAATACTAAAACTAGTTTATAAGATAAAATAAATAAGTTGGGCGAGTGCATTTTTGGTTAAGTAATAATTGTGTACGAAAGTGGCTTTTACCAGCGCAATGGAGTGCCTTTGTTGTGACTACTGTTGGCGCTGAGATTAAAAACTATTTAGTAAATCTACGAAAACAAACGATGAATCGATTAATTTACCTAACGACTCCAATTGCTTGCGTCGGCGATATGGTAATTAATGGAGCCAAGCGTTCCGTGAATCTCAGGTAGTTTCGTTCCAATTCCTTTTGATAATCTTTTTGGTCGGGTAGAATTAAATTTTTGTTTTTCTTTAAAGCGTCGTGACATCTGAAACAGTCGAAATAAACCGTTACAGATTTATCAAACGTAATGGCTTCGGCTTTTAGTGAATTTCGAGAAAAGTTCTTAGTTTCACGGGTTACCGACTCACATGTAATCTCTCTCCTACATTCCTCTCCACCCCAACCCAACCAACTGTTCTCTTGACTTGCTTTCACTGAGTGCGAGGCGAGTGCAGGCGTTTACATTTTATCAGATGTGCACATTGGCAGAACATAGAAAATTAATCTTCATAGTTGGACGCGGAAAGATGAGGACATTTTGTCGAAGATTAAAGACATAAGGCGTGATGAGGAAGGATGTGGCTCACACACACAGTGGATCATCTGTGATTCCTAGTGAAATATCTGTGGTTCATCGGTGAATCATCTGTGATTCTCCGTTGAATCATCTGCGATTTCCCGGTGAATCATCTGCGATTCTCCGGTGAATCATCTGTGATTTTCCAGTGAATCATCTGTGATTCCCCGGTGAATCATAAGTGATTCCCCGGTGAGTAATCTGTGATTCCCAGGTGAGTAATCTGTGATTCCCCGGTGGGTAATCTGTGATTCCCCTGGGAGTAATCTGTGATTCCCCGGTGAGTCATCGGTGATTCCTCGGTGAGTCATCTGTGATTCCTCGGTAAATCATCTGTGATTCTCCGGTGAATCATCTGTGATTCTCCGGTGAATCGTCTGTGATTCTCTTGTGAATCATCTGTGATTCTCCGGTGAATCATCTGTTATTCTACGGTGAATCATCTGTGATTCTCCAGTGAATCATCTGTGATTCTCCGATGAATCATTTGTGATTCTCCGGTGAATCATCTGTGATTCTCCGGTGAATAATCTGTGATTCCTCTGTGAATCATCTGTGATTCCTCTGTGAATCATCTGTGATTCCTCTGTGAATCATCTGTGATTCCCCAGTGAATCATCTGTTATTCCCCAGTGAATCATCTGTGATTCCACAGTGAATAATCTGTGATTCCACAGTGAATCATCTGTGATTCCACAGTGAATCGTCTGTGATTCCCCGGTGAGTCATCTGTGATTCCCCGGTGAGTCATCTGTGATTTGCCTATGAATCATCTGTGATTCCATGTGAATCATCTGTGATTCACTGTGAATCATCTCTGATTCCCTGTGAATCATCTGTGATTCACTGTGTATTAACTGTGATTTATTGTGATTCCCCTGTGATTTATTGTGAATCATCTGTGATTTATTGTGAATAATCTGTGATCCACCTATGAATCATCTGTGATTCTCCGATGAAATATCTATGTTCTCCGGTGAATCATCGGTGATTTCCCTGTAAATCATCTGCGATTCCCCGGTGAAGGATGCACAGACGGACGGACTGACAGAAAGAGTGAAAACATAAAGTAGCTATCGCTACTTAATAAAAATGGCCTGTTCTTCGCAGACGATGAAGTCTTCGAGAGTTCATTTATAGGAGTGTCTTGCAGAGATAGATGAACCAGGACAAAATTCATTCATTCAAAGCGGAACCCCTTGAGACACTGGAGCTTTGGATGTAGTAACCACAGGAAGGCCTCGCTTTAAAGATATTTGGGAGTGATTTTGCAGACTTCCGCAAGTTTGTCATTGCTAAAAATGTGCAGGAAAAGATTGAAAATCAATATTGAAAATATCGAGCACACAAAATAGTGCAGACAGACATAAACGACTTTTTCGACCAGTCGAGCCGCCAGCCTCTCAAAAGCTGGCTTAAGTAGTCTGGAAATTTTGCTATTTTTGACAGAGTAGTCATTGCACTTATAACGCGTGTACCTGATTATTCCAACCGCGCGGCCAAAATGGGAGAGGAATTGGGATACGCATAATTAGCGCGAGCGCACTAAGCATAAAACCTTTAGCTTTAAGTTTCACGGCAGAGTTACGCTTTCTGTCTCAAGTCCCAGGAAGGTTGCCCAGGAAGGATTAAGGGGTGTAGTCACCCAAATTCAGCACGTGAACTCTTTCACTATCTCCCACAGCCTCTATGTTTCACCGCCCTTAGGCATCTCAACCAGGCGTTGGGGCTGGATGGAGGCCATATCGGACAGCCAACAACACCCAGGACCCCCAATTTACCCTCGGAGATCGGCTCTTGATCGACTAACTTCTGCAGGGACTGGCAAAACAGTCCCTTGCATTGCTGGGAAAACTCAGGAAGCCATGGCGTCGCTGCTCGCCAAACGATGCGAGCAAAGTTCATTGGCTAATCACCCCTGTTGCATGTCACCCTCTGTTGTGGAGTTCTCAAACGGTGCTATGTATTGTGCGTGCTTCCGATTTGGACCGCTTTTTTTACAGTGAAATATTGTCTTTTATTCCTCAACGCAACTTACTTTTTGGAGAAGTCTTTGAAACAAAGTCTCAATTTATTTTGCAGTTTCGTTGGAATTGTTGTTCCATCCGACAGTCCTGACAAAAACACTAAAGCCATTTCCATTGGTCCCTGGTTGACAGTTGTTCCGATACAACCTTGCAACACCATTTGTAATATTTTCGGATCAGATGGTTCTTGATTGGTAGCTGCAGCTAATTCGATGGTTTTTTTCTGTATGTCCTCAATGGCAACTTCGATCGGCTCGAGGACAATCTAACAATGAAAATGTGAACGAAATGTGACAACGACGAATGAAAGCCATTTACCTGATGACGATGAATGACTTGTATGCGAGTCTTAACGTAAGGGAAGTGATTGGATGTAGTCAGAATGGTCTTACGTTTGCATTGCTCATGTAAATCGCCATGAGCTTTGCCGGTTTTTGTGAATGGTGTGGCAAAAATGAATCGTTCTAAGTGGAAAATGAGTTATAATTTCCAATACAACAAGCACACTCGTGCTACTCACTGATATTAAAATTCCGTTCGAAATACGTTTCCCTGTGTCGTAGCTCATAGGTTTCGAAGTATGGCTCAACGTATGTGATCTGAATGTACGCCTTATCCGGATCCAAGGTGTTAATATCCACAAAATTTGAATCTTTAATGATGTTGACGGTGTCCGGCCCGAAGCGATCGGTATAAAAATTCTGAAACAGAAAATCAGATGACGTCAAAACTGCGTGGAATGCCACACACTCAAAACGCACCTGCAAGCGACTAAATATTTCCGGAAGTTTCGTCAAAGTCGGTTCTTTATAAATGAATTCCTGTTGATCTAAATCACCAAACTTAACGCCGTAGAAACCAACACGGAAGTAAGTACCAAACACTCGTTTCCCTTGCAATTGAGTGATCCGGTTAAATGCCTCTTGCAATTTTCCATGAATTTTCGCCAATTTCGGAAAGTCACGATTAGCCTCACATATTGGTGTTAACACTTTGTATACATCATTCATAGCCTCGTACATGCCAGCAATTTGAAATGAATTTGCTGCATCTTCAAGCAATGCTTTCAGTCCGGTTTCGGTGAAATGGTTCCCTAAACAAATTCCGTCGTCACCAGGGCTGAGGACATCATCGGAAACTGCCGATTCTAGTATTGCATTCGGAGTAATGTACCGGAAAGACACAGCTCCCACAGGTAAGTGAGTCTGCGATTCCAACATACTAAGATATTCAGCGACTAGTGCTGCTGAATGCACATAGCACCTGGAATGTTAAAGTAACAAAATCAATCGAGGAGAACGAGTCAGTATTGCAACAATTACTCGTCAAACGTCAAATAAATCATTGAAACGGGCATAGGAAATTAGCGTAGCGATAGAGTGCAGCTGGTTGCATTGAAGTGCAGCTAGGTGCAGTGAAGTGCAGCTAGGTGCAGTGAAGTGCAGCTAGGTGCAGTGAAGTGCAGCTAGGTGCAGTGAAGTGCAGCTAGGTGCAGTGAAGTGCAGCTAGGTGCAGTGAAGTGCAGCTAGGTGCAGTGAAGTGCAGCTAGGTGCAGTGAAGTGCAGCTAGGTGCAGTGAAGTGCAGCTAGGTGCAGTGAAGTGCAGCTAGGTGTAGTGAAGTGCAGCTAGCTGCAGTGAGGTGCAGGTATAGACTCATACCAAACATAACGACATGGGTACAGAGTAAACATGGAAACGTTAATTTCCAACTCGAAGAGTTCCTGTCGAGCTACGGGTGCTTCAGGAAATACCTGCACAAGTTTGGAGGCGGTTCCGGAGGGAAGAGAGCTTGGAGAGTAAGGAAGGAGGTTTTAGTAGGTAGGTTATTGAAGTATAGAATCCAAGACTACCTTGGTCCAGAAGGACTGGGTGTCTATGAAGATTTCCTTACCCTTATAAAGAGAAAGTGCAGCTAGGTGCAGCGAGGTGTAGTGCACAGACGGACAGATAGGAAGAGTGAAAACATAAAGTAGCAATCGCTACTTAATAAAGTGCTAGAGTTACTCACATTGCAGCTTCAGTATGATTAGTGCGTTCCATATGTTTCTTTGCCATATTCTCCAACCACGTAAGTCTGAGATCGGGATTGTTCTGGTAGCCTTTTGCAATTCGATGCATTAAGTCTAAAAGCATTTCTGGATCCTCCTGGTACTCCTTCATTTTAACAGTGTCAGACAGGATCATATGTAAGTTAAACAACAAATCCTGAACTTGTTCGGGGAAAGTGGTTTCTTGCAGATCTTCATCAGACTCAGCGTACACAAGAATAGTTTTCAGAGCTTTTCGCAAAGACTGTTCGTTGAACGATGAACTTGTACCCACCAACGAGCTCAGTGACATTGTTACTTGCATTTTTACACGAGCAAAATTCTACATATAATAAAAATGTAAAAAAAAAACTCTTTTCATGTTCGTCGTACTCACGTTGCCAATTTCGAAATTTTGACGCATCAGCAAATAAAGCGAAGCAGCAGCTTGTGATCTTACGGAAGGTAACTGAGAACCACAATGTTTCAGTAACAATAGACACAAGTCGGCACAACTGTCACTTTCCTCATCGAACAACAAGTTGTGGAATTTGAATATTAGAGATCGCTGTGTGGCAAAGAGATTTTGCAAAGCCAGCGTTGACTGATTTCGCGACAGAGCATGCAACAATACTTTGAGAACAACGCCCAATAAGTTGTGATGAATCTCTGACGCGGTGGCAACTTGAATGATTAATTCCAACGTGTCCAATATGACAAGACAAATTTCAGTAGCCAGGGATCCTTCAACAAAAAAGTTTAAGTCGGTATCGGTGTCAGGCTTTGTCAATGTATCGTAGAACGTTGTCCGATAAGGCATTTGATCTTTACGCCATCTCAACTTTTCCGTCGAATTTCGATCTTTACGACGATTCATCAATTCACTACGAGCCGATCCGGTGCCGCGGATACACTCCTCCAAACGCTCTTTCATGTCCGGAGTTTTGCGGAAACTTTGCGTGTTCCGTTTGACCGGCTGTCGCTTTTGGCCTTTGTATTCAAATGATGGTATGCAAATGTTTAGCACCTGAAGCATTTGATGAACTCGATGTGGTGTCAGACCCAAGGCCCAACGATATAACACCGTTCGTTCAAGATTCTTCAGCACCCAGGCGAAGCAGGACAGCAAATGACGAGTATTTTCACTGCTCAGTGGGGATTTGTTCTTCACTGGTTCCGATGAGAAATACATTCGACTACCCGATATGGCGAGACTAGAGAGAACCAGAAGGAAGTTAGGTAATTCATTAGATTCTGATTACAAACAAAACAACTTCTAGAAGCTGCAATAGAATTAGGATTTTACTTACGCAACTTCTGGACTAATTGTTGTCGTGGACATGACTGAAATTTATCAAAAAAAAAAAAAAATAGGTCAATGGCGAAGAAATTCATTTTATAAGAAACGTTGGATCAAACTTCTTTGCAAAAATCCAAAAGATTATGAAAATCAATATGGAATCACCGATAATTGCTCTTTTCACCTTTTTCGTTCAAAGAGCTTTAGAACCTTACGAAACGTAATTCTTTCCAGATCAATTTTATTTACTAATTCCGCAATTTTTTATGAGCTTTCGACAAGATGGATTCTTCTAAAAGATCCTTTCGTTACCGACGTTTTTACTGTGTCAGTAGAAAATTGATGAACTATATGCGGAATGCAGGCATCTTGGACCACATGCTTAACGTGAATTCCGAACTACGCCTAACGGTGTAGCATATTACCATTAGCATTTCTTCTGGTGCTAATTATATCTCCGCCTAAAGTTAGACTCAATTATTTGTACACAGAATTCACCAAATATGGGTGACGTCATATTTGTCATTCTCCTATCTACGATTCGTTGCGGCACCAAATTCACAACTACCCAAATTATGAAGCGATGCCGACTATAAGACGAACACCAACTGTGACAACGTTTCACCAGCATGGGTTAATGTCAACGCAAGGCCGGTTCACGACAAATTCAGATCGAACGACCATAGCCAGTGCACCGACCATTCCCACGCTGAAGTTGATCACGGCGATATCGTTCGCACCGCCATCGAGTCCACAACAACAAATTCGGTTTCCAAGTATAAACCCACAACATGGCTCTACGCCAACTTCGGTTAATCAATTTAGTTCAAAATCGAATCTAAAACGACTTGTTTCAAGGTATGGACGATATAGTGAACCGTACAAATCGACGACGTTTAGCTACGGGAAGCCTTTTGCATCACCCATTATCGTGACCATTACAAATCAATGTATCACACCGAGTGTACTTCAACGACTCGATCAACCGACCGACAACACCTGTGCATCAACAGCCAAAGTCAACCGACCGATCGATACCTGTGCCAACGTCGGCTCATCATTTGTTCTCATCATTTGTTCGATCAATCGACCGACGACGCCTGTCGTCCACCGACCGATCGTCACCTGTGCCAGATTTAACGGCTCATCGTTTAAAGTTAGTGTTATTTATGGATTGTCTCGAGTCTAACTGGACAGAAGTATCAGTCGATTCAAAGTCACACAATCGACAGCACTTGCATCAGAGCAAATGCAGCTCAACAGTCTTTGAATCGTCAACAGCTAGCGATAAGACAAAGGATGTGCACATGCACACTAGAGGCGCAACCGAGCTGGCAGCGTACGAGAAGGCTAAGCTCCCTCATCCGAGAAACCTCAGCAGGGGGGAGTGTTACTGCCAGCACTGCAATTCGTCACACGATTCATTGAATCTTGGCAACTTCAAGCTAATTGGACTGTCCTATCCACTTTCCATAAAACTTTTAGTGATAAATGGCTAGATCCATTTGTCTCGTTAAATAAATAAGATATTCGCGTGCTTAGCAACTACCGGACGTGTGAAATTGTTCAATGTCAGTTTGTACAGAGTGTGGTCGAACACAAATGTAAGAATTCATTAGGCATTAGTAGAAGAACATAGCCTCACTTTTATATCTTTAGAAATTTGTAGCTATCGAATGCCAGTAAAAGATTTCAAACGACATCTCGGTTGCTCACTTCTTTACGTCGACCATAATCAACCCGCCAGCAACACTACCTTACCTTTGTGAAACACTACGAGACTGTCATACCGAATAGACTAGAACGGCTGAGAGGTTGGCCAGATAGTCTGTCCACAGATGGACTCATTTGTTTCACAGATGGATCAAAAAACTCTAATGGAGTGAGGGCTGGGTTATTAACCTTGGAATCCACGACAGAAGAGAGCTTCCACTTAGGAAATTTTGTGAGTATACTTCAGGTAGAACGTTCGCAGCGATGTAAGGATTGCGAAGTGTATTGAGACCGGAAACGGTAGGAGAAAGAGTCATCAAATGATCACAGCGATAATGTCACTCGCACCACATCCAAATTAATAAGGGAGTTCAAAAGCACACTGAACCAGCTTGGCCTGAGAAATCGGGTGACCGTTGATTGCATGGACGTGGACGTGGACCGTTTATTCCTATACCAGAGTCAGAATATGACAAAGTTGCAAAGGAACGGGTGCGTTCAGAGGAAATGAAGCGTTGGCGTGAATATGGTGGGGCAAGGCACACAAAGCAGTTCCTACCAATGCTCGACTGCAAGTGGACAAATGCACTGTTGAACATGGACCGGAGTCGCAACGAAACCGGATATCACGTAATTTGCGAGTGTCCCAAGTTTTCTCAACTGAGACTCGGGACTCTGGGTGGTCTGGTCATGTGATCAGGCCTCTGGATGTACTAAAGCTGGAACCAATTGTCCTTGACAAGTTCCTCGCTGGTACTGGTAAGTTCGAAGGATTGACGTGATGAATGGGAAAGGAACAAAGGATCAAGATATATGTGTTTCATGACTCAGCATTGGGTCCTCCCAACCTGATTAGAGCTGTGCGCCGGCGTTTCGTCAGACAGTCTGTAGTCTTTGGACTACATCCTAGACTTGTCCAATGTTCAGCAAAAATGTAGAGGAGAGTTGTAAACAATCGGCTTTCAAAGCCAATTTTTCTAGAAAATTTCACTGGGACAAATTATTTGATTTGCGCCGACTTAAAATCGATTGTCAGCCGAATGCGGGCGAAAAAAATCCAAAAAAATCTTGGAACTGAGTTATTGGCCTTCAAAGTTTCCATACAACCCCCATATATGAAAATCCACCGACGACGCACAGTAGATTTTTTGCAAGGGTTTACGGCAAGAGCGTCTGGTCGTCGTAGGTATTTTCTACGCAGCAGTTTCTATTTTTCTCTCGTAGAGAAAATAACTGGCTATCAACGACATTCTTTTATAATTTTTAAATGCCCAAACATATTTTTAAAAACTCTGCCGAAGTCAAAAATTCCGGAAAATGAGGTTCGTCGCTCGACAAGTCTTTGCTCCAAAAGACTCTACCAAGCGACGAACCTCCTGAAAGTAGGTCAACTTTGACCGAGCTTTAAAAAAAATGTGTAGGCATTTAAAAATTATAAAAGAATGTCGTTGATAGCCAGTTATTTTCTCTAAGAGAGAAAAATAGAAACTGCTGCGTAGAAAATACCTACGACGAGAGGACACTCTTGCCGTAAACCCTTGCAAAAAATCTATTGTGCGACGGGAGCACTTCTTCAGCTATATCTCTGCCGGTAGTGGTCACATCGCGGTGAATGGGGTATCAAATCAAAGGGATCGATCTCACGAAGCCAACGAAACCGAAAATCGGTTGGGGGGTTCGTTGCCAGGAGTCGGTCAAAGTGGTCCGAAATGAGCTACGCTGCCGTAGAGCGACTATGAGAAAAAAAATTTTAAGTGATGTGTAATGATGTGGGAAGTGTGTGGGAAGATGTGGGAAGTGTGTGGAGTGATGTGGGAAGTGTGTGGGATGATGTGGGAAGTGTGTGGGATGATGTGGGAAGTGTGTGGGATGATGTGTTCCGAAGGTAGCCTAAGGTGACACGAGGTGTTACGATGGTGGTCGAAGGTGACACGAAGTGTTCCGAAGGTAGCCAAAAGTTACACGAAGTGTTCGAAGGCAGCCGAAGGTGACAAGTGTTCCGAAGGTAGCCGAAAGTTACACAAAGTATTCGGAAGAGAGAGAGAGAAGTATTCGGAAGGCAGTCGAAGGTGAAAGTGTTGCGATGGTAGTGGAAGGTTATGGCGAACAATTTTTTTCGGAAAGAAAATTTTTTTGGAGAAAAATTTTTTTCTGAGAAAGATTTTTTTGGAGAAATTCTTTTTCTGAGAAAATTTTTTTTGAAGAAAAACAGAAAAAAACTTTTTTTTGGAGAAAAACTTTTTTTTTGAAGTAAATTTTTTTGAAGAAATTTTTTTTCGGAGAAAATTTTTTTTGGAGAAAATATTTTTTGTTGGAGAAACATTTTTTCTGAGAAAACTTTTTGTTCTTCGAGGGAAAAATTTTTTTGGAGAAAATTTTTTTTCCAAGAAAATTTTTTTCTGAGAAGAATTTTTCCAAAGAAATTTTTTTTCTAAGAAAATTTTCTTTTCTGAGAAAACTTTTTTCAGGAAAAAGAAAATTTTTCTCATGAATTTTAGTTATAACAACTGAAAACTTCTAAAACGACTGATATCACAACAAAAACCTCTTAAAAGGTAGAGTGTGACGCAGTCCGTAAGTCCGCTTCCAAAATTAATGATATCGCTTGAGGTGACGCTATCGCTGATAATACGCAGTTTTAATGGAACTTTGTGTTCAAAGTTTTAATTTCTTGTAAAAATTACAGCGCTTTTTTTAAAACAAAATTACGTTGTCAACTGAAAGTGTTGAAAAGTTATTCCGTTGGTGGGTCTGGCATTTGTGACGCAATTTTTTTAACACAACGTAATTTTGTTTTAAAAAAAGCGCTGTAATTTTTACAAGAAATTCCAAACAAACTTCTGCGTATTATCAGCGATAGCGTCACCTCAAGCGATATCATTAATTTTGCGTCACACTCTACCTTTTAAGAGGTTTTTTTTTGTGATACGTCATTTCGAACGAGTTTAAAATTACAAGAAACTCACCATGCGGTCCCTGATAATCTTCCAAAAGGCCAATGTTTTGTATACGATCGTGACTTTCTGGTAGATACTGATGAAGCTGTGGAATCGTATCCATGACAATGCCAAGAATTGGAATATACAATGCAGCAACGCGCGCTTTCGCATCTTGGTCCACGTAACGAGGATCAAGATCATGTGATGTCATCAAATTTTTAATGCCACGAATCGCTTTACCATGAAGTGATGGATTGCTACAGAGAATCGTTAATCATCGATTGAGTTCAAAATCTAAAAGAGCACAAAAACTTACGGAATTTCGAGTACAGTGGCTAATTCTCCGAGAACTAATCCAGCAAGAAAATGTTGCTGGCGAAATTCTGCACTCAAGTCCGCGTATAGAGCTTTGTCGATGCTCGCCTACAACAATCGCTGTAGAACTATTTTATTAGAACTTCATAGTTAGATCACTTACGACGGTCAAATATGAGTTTTGGCTATTGTTTGATGTGACACTGGGTGTAGGACTGTTTGGTGCAGAGATCGTAGTGTATGGTGTCCCGAACGCTAAATTCAAAGCAACAAAATGCTCATGACTGCAAACGATGCGCAAAAAATCCAATTTGTAGTGAATCAAGTCAGGAATGGAGACATTCTTAAAAATCATGACTTTGTAGTAGTTTTTGACGAGTCCAAACACAAAGCCACGATCAACAATGCACAGAAGATCAAAAATGAAAAACGCTAGACTGTTGTTAAGGCTCTGTGCTTGCTTCGGATCGCTGCTGTGAAAGCCCACAACCTTCGTGGTCACCAAATGTATGATTGTCGACAAATCATCGGTGAATTGATGCGGAAAACGTCCTTTGCGTGGTGAATTTAACGAATCCGTCAGATCCAAGTGTTCGATCATACTTTTGATGATTAAATCGAAAAGAAACCATGAATTGGTCATGCTCAGTTCGGCGGCGTTACCACTAGCCACAACCCAATGCAATGCAATTTCTTCGTGCAGTAAACGAATTTGACCATCGCGTCCAGTATAGTTGGTAGACAGTTCATGGGCGTCCATGTGTTTGTTGGAGGCTCTGTCCAAACTGCGTACAGACACATCTTCCATATCATTCGAATTGCTGTTAGATCTAAAGAAAATATTTAGTTTGTGAATACGGAGATCAAATGCGGCTTAATGTATTTGACCACAGGGAACTATCCCCCCAGACAGAAATTATGATCCAGGGAATTATCACCCGGACAAAAATGAATATCACCCAGGTCGATTGATACTTAGGATAAACTAATTAAAGCGTGGAAATTATTACCCTGTACTGGGCAATAGTTCCTAGGTGACAATTCCCTGGGTGGTAATTTCTATTTTTTCAGTCTGGGGGATATTTCCTTAAGGAAGATACCCGCCACCTGACTGTAAATAGCAAAACTGTTGACTCTGGGTCACATTCCGACCAAGTGGGAAAAGATAAAGGTGACCTTCATCCCGAAGCCGGGAAAGCCCTCTCACTGCTAAGCTAAAGATTTTAGACCGATCAGCCTGATAGACTTTTACATCAGGGATGAAATACTGGCCAAGTTCCCACTTCATATGAGGCAGCATGCTTACCAGGTAGGTAAGTCTACGGACTCTGCTCTGCACAGTCTGGTAGCGGAGGTGGAGAAATCGTTCTCGGTTGGAGAAGTAGCTCTAGGTTGCTTCATCGATATAGAAGGGGCTTTCGATAACACTGGAGCTATGGAGACCACGGCGATCGCTGCCATGGAAGCACTGTTGGCTGTACCACCTCTGGACTTGGTTATCAAGGCTAGAGCTTTTGCTACAGCGGACAGGTTGGTACAGAATATTATGTGGGCTGCCCGTTTCGGGGTTGGACATGGCAAAATCGGTGAGATGATTCGAGACCCAGTTTTTAGCATGCCTTGGGACGGAATGACGCCGGTGATTGACTTCACAAGGCGGTTCGAAACGGTATTTTCAAGCAGAGAGGAGTGGCTGGACAGATGGCCGGCCGATCTGAGTGGAAGTTAGGTTTACAGACGGATCCAAGGCAGTCGAAGGGGCAGGGGCTGGAACATACGATCCGAATGATGTGCAGGGTAACTGGTTCCACTTAAGGGGAACCACCAGTGTTCTCCAGGCAGAAGCTTTCGAAGTAATGGGAGCTTGAGAAGCACTACCAACGGGGACGCAGGGAAAGGACGTCCTCATCCTTTCGGATAGTAAGGAAGTGATCATGGCACTCGTATTGCCCGTGGTGACCTTTAGGATGATCAAAGAGTACAAGGAGTATCTGAACGATGTGGTATCGAGCCATCCGATCACGTTGGTTTGGGTACCTGGGCACTCTGGTGTGGAGGGGAACGAAAGGATGAACTTGGAAGAATGGGGTCCACGACTATATCAATGGTACCCGAACCCTACCTGCCAATACCCAAGTCGTTGTGTGCGCAAGCGCTAAATAACTGGGTGCGGCGAGGACACGTGGAGCGATGGGAGGAATATGACGAAGGTGCTCACACGAAGCGCTTCTTTCCGAGGCCTGACGAGAAGTGGGCTAATGACTTGCTAGTGATGGACCGGTGTCGCATTAGGAGGGTTGTGGGAGCCATCACTGGACATTGCGGGTTCAATCGGCACATGTACAAGTTGAGGCTTTCGGGAACCACCGAATGCTCTTGTGGATTTGGGGAGGAAACGGGCATACACTTAATTTGTGAATGCCCCAAGTATCTTCAGCTGAGGCGTAAGATCTTCGGGGAATTTTTCGTGGGAGCATCCCAAATCGCTAACCTGGGACTTGCCACACTTGACAGATTTTTGGTAGCGACAGGAGTGCTCGCGTGAAGATTTAAATGATGACCGAGAAGGAAACAAAGGATCCTAGGATCTGTGTTTCAAGATCGCCTAGGCGATCGTCCCAAACTGATAAATCTAAAAAATCTAGCTACTACAAAGAACATCGCCAATGCGGCGTGGTAGCAGTCCTACAAAATTAAAAAAGAAAATTTGTGATCGTAGACACTGTATACTTTCAGGCACACCGACTTCAAGGTATTAATGGGTGCAACTGCGCTTCTTCTTCTACTTTGTTGTAAAAATTAATCATCTCAACAACTACAACAGAGTAAATTGTTTATTCTTTTTGGATGAGAGTTAAAGAAGCGCCTACGGTGCATTTTGAATCCCTGCTTGTGAAGGTTGAAATGTCGATCTTTCATTTCAAAAATTTATCGTCAGTTTTAAAGACATTTTTGAGTCCTTTTGTCAGACTCTTTCTTCCTGAATTCATGATGACTTCGAGGATCAGTGTAACAGAGTTTGTTGGGATCAAAAGTCGGTCTATTCCAACTGTCAAAATGACGTTTTAAACGTCAAAACTACAAAGCAAGCAAGCGGTTGGTTAGAATGTTCAAAATGTTTTTGTCTAAAGAGGGAAAAAATAGCGAAACATACAAAAATAAAATACAATTTTTGTTGCTATCTGTGGCGCATAAAAAGTTCTCGTCAAATAATTTTATAATTCGAAGAAAACGGATTTCCATTATAAAAGCAACGCTGCAAAAAATTAAGTGAAAACCCAAGTCTATATTTGAATCTGTGGGGAACAAGACCCGGTTTACTCCAACTGTCAAAGTGACGTTTGAAACGTCAAACAAAAAATTTTTTGCTCCCAACAGACTCATCTCATGTTAGATGCTTTAGCATCCTCCCCACGTGTCTGTAGGCAAGGTAAATTACACCCAGTTCTTTTTCAAAACTCAATGTCGAATTTCTAACTTAGACAAATGAAATATTATGTGAAACGTAGGGCTAAAGTGTTTTGATGAAATATTCACTTACATTACGAGTCTCTTTCTTTCTTTATATCTATTTGTTCTTCGATAACAAAGAAAACTTAAGTTCCAATTAAAAGGTAAAGTCTAATGACTTTTGTAACGAAAGTAGACGTGAGAAACGAAGGCCGAAGTTACCTTTCAAGTTCATCACCGCTACGGCTTATGACTAGTCCGGGTGCTCCACTTAAAGGATGAGGAATTTTACTTTGAAATTGAATGTAGGTGCAAAGTAAAGACTGTCTACCATTTTGATCCAAGTTCAAGTCATCCTGAAGACACTAAAATGGGAAAAGGTAGAAGATAATTTCCTCTCGATCTGTTGCAGTCGATTGCATTTGAATGTACACTCAGCTTGTTGGAAACCAAACACATGCTTTCAAATACTGTCGGTCCGAGTGACAGCAACTGGCCTCCAATCTTATAGGCAGTTATTAACAGTTCAATCAATTTGTCCATAATGACTGGGATATTTTTCACCAAAGGTTCCAGTTCGGAATTATGAATGTCCAGCAATGCTTTTTTCATCTCCTTCTCCATATTCGCGTCACCGATTCTTGGAGGAATTTTCTTACTTTCCAAAAATTCGCACAAATTTATGAAGCTGTGAGTTGTACAGAAGATTTGGATTTAGTTTTACAGACGCGTTGGTGAATCAAGAAATCTCACCGGTCCAAGTGCGGGTCAAGTGTGTGAACGGAAGTAGTCGCTTCAACGCAAACGGTAAAAACTTGTCGGTGATTGTCTAGCCATTTGGTGCCTACGTTATAAAGAAATTTTGTTTAATTATTAAGTAGTGACAGTTACTTTCACCCCTCTTTGTCCGTCTGTGCACTCTAAAAAGTGATTTGTCAGCGGCGATTTGTCAGCGACGATTTGTCAGCGGTGATTTGTCAGCGGTGATTTGTCAGCGGTGATTTGTCAGCGGTGATTTGTCAGCGGTGATTTGTCAGCGGTGATTTGTCAGCGGTGATTTGTCAGCGGTGATTTGTCAGCGGTGATTTTTCATCGGTGATTTGTCATCGATGATTTGTCATCGGTGATTTGTCAACGGTGATTTGTCATTGGTAGTTTGTCATCGGTGATTTGTCATCGATGATTTGTCATCGGTGATTTGACATCGGTGATTTGCCATCTATGATTTGTCATCGATAAATTATCATCGGTGGTTTATCAGCGGTGATTGGAATTTTACTACACTCTATCGCTACTTATACTCATTAGACTCGTACGAAGAACGAAGTTCTTCGAAAAGCGCTCTTATGCGTTTACCACGACGTTTGTAACCACTCCAATTTTGACTCGACAGTAAGGGTGTCAAACGGTGTGCTATGCGCAATATAGTACTCCTATATGTACCTTAGCCTCTGTCCACCTACTAATACATCCTATCCTACCCGTGGTGACACCTGTTATAGTGAGCAACCCACATGAACGATCAGGTAACCAACCCTGGTGTATTAGTGTGGGTCATTTAGCAGAAGGATGAGGGGGGCTGTCTTCGGGTATTAACTTAACGCTACGGATAGAGAGGGTCGAAGACAACTAGGCGCTATCAGGATGGGATAGTACCTCAGCATGGTGGCGGATGATCTCAACAGCAAGAGACAACGGCAGCATGCAAAGTCCGAGTCAGAAGGACTACCATCACTCACCAACCCGCATTGGCCAGCGTGGTGTTTTAATGGCTAAACGGGAAACGCTAGACCTGATAGCGGACAGACTAGACTTGGTGAAAGGTGGTAAGCGAGACACTGTGGAATATAGAAATCTAACGAAAGACATCAACAAGAAAATGAAAACTGATCTGCGACAACACAACGTGAAACTGGCCATGAACGCGATCAAAGCAAATGGAAATATGAAAGTCCTCCGAGCGAAACGAGCAAACGGTTACAGACAAATTTTTAAATTGAGAGATAAGGCGGGAGCAATACAAACAGATCAGAACAAGGTACTGGACATCGCGCGAGAGATCTATGAGAACCTTTTTACGTCGGTTCGAGCCAAACCACCTGCAGAAGCAAAACAAACGAGACCGGTGATAATGAACGTTGGTTCTGAAGATTTACCGGATATAACGATGGACGAAGTGCAGGTTTCGTTAGACGAAATGAAGAACGGGAAAGCTCCAGGTGACGACAACATTCCGATCGAAGGAATTAAAGAAGGCGGACTTGCACTGCTCGAAATGATAACTGATCTGTTCAACAAGTTTCTCGAACAAGAGAAAATACCAAAATCATGGGAAAATGCAGTCATCACTTTACTACACAAGAAAGGAGACATCACGAAACTCGAAAATTACAGGCCCATCAGTTTGATCACGCATCTCTACAAACTGTTAATGAAAGTGACAAATAAACGGATGACAAAGAAGCTAGACTTCTATCAGCCGATCGAACAAGCAGGGTTTCGTTCCGGATTCAGCACGAATAACCACTTGCAAGTGATGAGAAGTCTGATAGAAAAATGCAACGAATACAAAATCAGCATCGCGATATGTTTCATAGACTTCGAAAAAGCGTTCGATTCGGTCGAATTGTGGTCGATTTTAGACTCCTTGGACGATTGTCGGATTGATTCGAGATATACTCGGATGATAAAATATATCTACGAGCACGCAACGTCATGCGTCAAACTGCATAAAACCACCGATAAATTTCGAATTGGAAGAGGAGTCCGTCAAGGAGATACCATTTCACCAAAATTGTTCACGTCAGCTCTGGAAACGGTCTTCAAAAAGCTTGATTGGAGCGAATTGGAAATCAACATAAATGGGAAGTTTCTGAACAACCTTCGATTCGCCGACGACATTGCCCTGACATAAACGACTCTGGAACAGATTGAAGCTATGCTGTTGCAGCTCAACGAGGAAGCCCAAAAAATTGGTTTGAAGATGAACATGTCGAAAACGAAAGTTATGACAAACATCGTTGGCGCTACACCAATCAAAATCGGAAACGAGGAAATTGAAACCGTGGATTCGTACAAGTATCTCGGCCATGTCATGAAACTCGGTCTCGACAATCAAACGGCTGAAAAAAAAGAAGGATCGGTCTTGGTTGGGCGGCGTTCGGCAAATTGCGTTACATTTTCAAGAGCAACATGAACAAGAGTCTGAAGAGGAAAGTGTTCGATATGTGTGTGCTGCCAGTCCTGACATACGGAGCCGAAACTCTCACAATAACCAAAGCATCAGCGAACAAGTTGAGAGTTGCACAAAGGGCCATGGAAAGGGCAATGCTAGGAATTTCACTCAGAGACAAGATGACAAACGAGTGGATCCGACAGCAAACGAAAGTTACCGATGTCATGTCAAAATGGAATTGGGCTGGGCATATTGCCATAATTACCGACAATCGATGGACGAAAACAATTATGCAATGGCGGCCGAACACGAAACGACCAATGGGTCGTCCACCGGAAAGATGGACCAACGACATCAAAAGAACGGCAGGCACGAATTGACAACAAGTGGCAATGGCGATCTATGGGGGAGGCCTACATCCAGCAGTGGATACATTAAAGGCAAAGAAAAAAGAAGAAGAAGTAAGGGGAGCATCGATCATGGTCCATGGTCCTTAGATGTGAAATCAACAATAAAAAAAATGTCCATCCGTCACCGCGATAACTTGAGTAAAACTCAACTGATTTTCAAACTTTTTTTCCGTGAAAGGTAATTAAAAAATCTTTTATGGGATTGAATGTGGGCACTGTCGGCCCAAGGGCCGTTTAAGTGGTTTTTGGTCTTTTGTACACAACTCGAGTAAATATTTTCCGATTTTCAAAATTTTTTTTGTTTAATGGAAGAAACTTTTTTAATTTTGAGCTTTTGGACTCGCCAGGTCCCTAAAACTACTAGGGCCCAACGTAGGCCCACATAAATCAGGTAAATCCTATCCGAGAAGATGGAAAAAAAAGGGGACGGAGTGACTCTAATCCCGTAGTGCAAAGGAGAAACATTAGTGTGGGACACAACATGCACGTACACATTATGCCCCAAGCAATCTGGAAAACAGTATAAAAGCAGCAGGAAAAGCAACTGAAGAAAAACCAAAAAGAAAAGAATCCAAGTATAAAAAACTCATAGAACGTAATTACTTCTTCGTCCCTTTTGCGGTTGAAACGATGGGCCCCTGGCGTACAAAGCTTTCAAATTTGTTAATGTAGTAGGTAAGAAATTGGCTTTGAAAACTGGAAAACCAAAATCGAAAACATTCGTGAAGCAGCGAATAGGCATGGCGATTCAAAAAGGTAATGCTGCTGCAGTTATGGAATGTTTCAAACCATCAGAGAATTTAAAAGAGATTTTTTATCTATAGTAGCAGGTGGCTGACAAATTTTTGTAAATTATCGTAAGAAATGTACAAATAAAGATCACTTTCGTTCAAACTGATCGAATCTTTTGATTTTGTAGTGCAATATGGTGGCCAAAATAATGCACAAAATGAGAGCTACGACAAAGGTCATGTTGTGGACGTGGCGACGGAATTGTTGTAAAAAATCTTCACAACAGAATTAAAGTGTACTATCTACCCTACGATTCAGCGGTATTAGATGTCGTGGCCCGCCCTGTCCAAGAAGATGGTGGAAGCTTTGAAAGGGTCCTCGTTGGCATCACTGATTTGTTCCTTGAATATAACATGACAGTGCTGCCGACGAGGACCCTTTCAAAGCTTCAAATGGCCACAGCGCAATTTATCGTGATTATTGTCGCAGTTTTTACCGGGGTATTTTAAAGTGTATCGACAATACCCTTAAAAATCTTGTTTTTCCATCGATTTACCTCAACAAAACTCAGTTTCTTCGTATGGAATGCGTCGAGTACGGTACCGTCGGAGACGTAGGACGTACTTTCACTAAAATCTTCGCTAACTTCTTGGACAGGGCAGGCCACAAGATCTAATACTTCTGAATCGTAGGCTAGATAATACACTTTAATTCTGTATCGAAGATTTTAGTGGCGCTGTCCAAGAAATTCCGAACTGTTCAAAAAAGGGTCATTTTTTGACATAAATTCCGTCGCCACGTCCACAACAAGACTTTTCATCAATTGTCTTAACACTCATTTTGTGCACCATTTTGGCCACCATATTGCACCACAAGATCAAAAGATTCGATCAGTTTTAACGGAAGTTATTCAACTTTTTTATATTTGCTTGCTCTGTGATATGCACATAAATCTAGGGTTACCCAGCCGAAACCAACTTCTATTGAGCAAAAAGATGTTCCACGAATTTTTAGCGGTGTTTGGGGAGGTTTTTTGCCCGTTGTTTCGAACGGGTTTTTCAATATTGCCCTTCCGGCAATTTCCAGTCCAATTTAATGTGGTCGTAATTGTATATACTTAAGAGTTAAGGTAATATTTACTTAAATACGTTTGAGTCTTTTTGTAACATCTATTCTGTTTGCCACATCTATTCTGATGCGTACGTGTCCCTTGCATATGTTTTCATTGGTTTATTGCCTTCGACAAAATCTATGAACTTACCTGGCAGTTGGACATCTGGAGGAATAAAAGAATAGTTTTCGGGTGGTTGTTCGACCATCACAGGCAAATTAAATTCCCCAACATTTAGCTTTCCGTCTTTGAGTATGGGTAACCACTACAAAGTAACGGAATTGAAATCGAAACGCGATTGAAAATTCAATAGACAAACTTACCGTGAATCCAACTGGAGTCTCAACAGCGGCACTTTGCTCTTGTTTCTTCTGACACGAAACGTGGTACAAAGTAAACAAAATGTGATGATTCTGTTTCAAATCAGCTGGCAAAGCAATCTTAATTTCATCATAAAATGCAGGGCACTTGTTGTGATAATTGACTGCAGTAAATGCTTCCGTTGAAAATTCTGGACAGGAACTTTTCGCGAAAATTGCTTTCAGAGCATCGGATTGCCTTTCACCGTCCATCAATTGAATTTTGACTGCAATGTTACGAGCACTTCCTGCACGAGCTGAAAAGTTTAACTCTTTCGGACTAACGAACAACAAATTTCGGTAGATGTAATGCGGATTAAAAATCGGCAGCGACGGAAATTCGAGAATTTCCTTGATTGGCCGAATATTGTTATCGTCAATGTACGGACTGACTTTCGCCAATTCGGGAGTAAGAGCATTTTTCACTTCCTCAGGGCATGGTGAAATATCCAGTTGTATCGAGCCCGGAATGCATTTGTATTTTTTAATTACTGCACCAGGGCGCTTCAATTCCGGTAGAAATTTGTAGAGATCTTCGTCTTTCATTTTCTCCGATTCCTACAAGAAACAGGAAGTTCGATTGAACATTTTGAATACAAAATTAATTTTAAATCAAAAAGTGAGTGGATGAGGAGATCTCTTGTGTCAGGAGACCATTCGTTGTTGGTTGGTTTGGTCTTTACTTCTACGAAATTCGGATACAAGGACAGAAAATCACTATTCCTCCACAGAATCCAATCAGCCTATGGGCCTATGATGGTGGTGAATGATCGTGGCTTCCTGTTACATGCCGGACACAGCAGTCTGTCCGTACGCAGACCTGCTGATCCAGGTAATTGAATTCTCAAAGGTAAATAAAGTTCCGATTGTTCTAGGGTGTGATGCAAATTCACATCACACGGTGTGGGGCAGCACGGACATCAACCCGAGAGGCAACGTGCTTCTTCAATTTATAGCAGATAATGATCTCGCCATCCTAAACAAGGGCATAGTGCCTACATTTGTCACTAAGAAAATAAGCGAAGTGTTGGATGTCACTCTGGCCTTGAGCAGGTTGGCCGACCAGATTGTCGCCTGGAAAGTCCTACTGACGCCCAGCTTCTCAGACCACAGGAATATTGAGTTCAAGCTAAAAGGCTATGTGCCGAAGGTATAGTCAGGTTCAGAGATCCCAGGAGAATCAACTGGGAACAGTACAGGAATTTTCATCGACAACACATCGAGGACAATCTTTCAACGGTACCGATGTCGTTAAACGAGTTAAACGACGCCGTGAATGGCATAACCTCGTTACTGACTAAAGCATACGAGTTCTCCTGTCCAGAAGTGAAATCGATCGACAAGAAAGATGGTAAGTTCTGGAGCCGAGAGATAGAAGGGTTGAGAAAATCAGCTCGAAAAGCCTGGAACAAAGCGATTAGGGCGTCGCTCGAGGTAAACTGGAACCCTTACAGAACAGCGCAAAAAATGTTCAGAAAGGCGGTAAAGTGGAAAGCGAGAGAGACGTGGCGGAGGTTCTGTGCTGAGATGGAACAAGTACCAGATTACGCCAGAATTCATAGAATCCTAGCCAAAGACTCAAAACTGCTGCCTGGAACTGTGCAAAGACTAGATGGTAGTTTCACGTGTTCTGGCAAGGAAACGGCCGAACATATTCTCGGCACACACTTTCCATGGTGCAGTAGCATAAAGGTGAGGGGAAGTGATCCAGATCCACCTCCTCCTAGTGAGGAGGATTGGAATCTGGTTAACAGGATTGTTACTGTGGAAAGGATAAAGTGGGCCATTGGTGAGTTCAAACCCTTTAAATCAGCAGGTGACGATTGGATATTTCCAGCTGTTCTGAATGAAAGCGGAGAGATCCTGATGGAACCGCTTTGCAAGGTATTACGTTGCTCGCTAATCCTGGGACGCATCCCGTCGTCCTGGGAAACGGTGAAAGTTACTTTTATACCGAAACCCGGCAAGCCATCACATATAGAGGCTAAAGAGCCAAGGTGCATTCGATAACACCAATTTCGGGGTCATTCGCCAGGCGCTGGAAGACCGGGGAGTGAATCAGATTGTGATCAGTGTAGATCAGTAGCATGCTTAGCAGCAGAGAAGTGGAAGCTACGATATGCGGCCACCAAGCTAAATTCTGGGCAGCAAAAGGGTGCCCGCAAGGTGGGATACTCTCACTACTGCTGTGGTGTGTGGTGGTAGACTCTCTCATTAGAGAGCTTAACGGCAAAGGTATCTACGCTCAAGGGTATTCGGACGACCTAACGATCTTAATCACAGGGAAGTTTGAAAGTACCCTTGGGGACAGCATCAGATATTCTATGAAAGTAGTAGAAGATTGGTGCAGGTTAAAAGGACTTAAAGTCAACCCAGATAAAACTGATATAGTCTCTTCAGCAGAAGACGAAAGGGTCATGAACTAATTAGGAAATTCAGGATGTTTGGAGAAACCATCACTCCTGGAAACAAGGTGAAGTACTTGGGAGTCACGCTCGACAGCAAACTATACTGGACCGAGCATGTGAGAGAAAGAGCTAGTAAGGCTCTGACAGCGTTCTGGATATGTAGAAGTGCCTTTGGTAAAAATTGGGGCCTTCCATCCAAGGCCATACTGTGGATTTATGAAGCAGTAGTGAGACCTATGATCACCCACGGCTGTGTCGTTTGGTGGCCTAGGCTCGAAGTAGAGATCGCGAGGAAGGAGTTGAGCGAAATTCAAAGACTGGTATGCATCTCAAGACCGGAGCTATGAAAACAACAGCAACGATAGCCATGGAATCGCTGCTGAATATTGCACCCATCCAAACGATCATCAAGGCGAGAGCATTCACAACTGCGGACAGACTCTTACTTAATGATCTTTGGATGAGGAACTTTAACACGGGTCATGGAAAAATCAGGGGGCAAGAGCCAATCCTATTTTTAACATGCCCAGGGACCGGATAAAACCGGAAATTACCTTTGTGAAGCACTACGAGGCTGTCATACCGGATAGACTAGAATGGCTGAGAGGTTGGCCAGATAGTCTGTCCACGGATGGACTCATTTGCTTCACAGATGGATCAAAAAACTCTAATGGAGTCGGGGCTGGGGTATTACCCTGGAATCTATGAGAGAAGAGAGCTTTCACTTAGGAAATTTCGCCAGTATACTTCAGGCAGAAACGTTCGCAGCGATGGAAGGATTGCGAAGTGCATTGAGACCGGAAACGGTAGGCGAAAGAGTCACAATCCTTTCCGATAGCGAAGAAATGATCAGAGCGATAATGTCGCCTGTAACCACATCCAAATTAATGAAGGAGTTCAAAAGCACACTGAACCAGCTGGGCCAGATCAATCGGGTGACGGTTGCTAAGGTGCCGGGGCACTCTGGAATAAATGGAAGTGAGAGAGCGGATGAACTGGCAAAGCTGGGTGCTACATCTGCTCAATATGGACCCGAACCGTTCATTCCTATACCACAGTCAGAATGTGACAAGGCTGTAAAGGAATGGGTGCGTTCAGAGGGAATAAAGCGTTGGCGTGAATATGGTGGGGCAGGGCACACAAGGCAGTTCCTACCAATGCCCGACTGCAAGTGGACAAATGCACTGCTGAACAGGGACCAGAGTCGCATAAGAAGAGTAGTGGGAGCGGTTACCGGGCACTGTGGGCTAAGCAGTCATTTGTCAAAGATGGGAATCGTCAGCGATCTCGAATGTACCTGTGGTCTCGGGAACGAAATCGGATAGCACGTAATTTGTGAGTGTCCAAAGTTTTCTCAACTGAGACTCAGGACTCTGGGTGGTCATGTGATCAGGCCTCTGGATGTACTAGAGCTAGGACCAATTGTCCTCAACAAGTTCCTCGCTGGTACTGGTAGGTTCGAAGGATTTACGTGATGAACGGGAAAGGAACAAAGGATCAGTAGATCTGTGTTTCATGACCCAGTAGTGGGTCGTCCTAACCTGATAAATCTAAATGGGCCTATGAAGGACCATAAGCCGCAGGGATTTTTTAGTAATTGAGTTTGTTGAGATCAAAAGTCAGTCTATTCGAACTGTCAAAATGACGTTTTAAACGTCAAAGCTATAAAGCAAAGGAGCAATTAAGGACAAGGTCGAAAACGTCCAAAATGTTTGTGTCGTTGATGTTTATATCAGGCCCCCACCAAACTGATAGAATTATCTGAAATTTTGAGTTACATAGCAAAAATTCTAACAGCTCAGGATATGCGACCGATGGCGACCGATGGCCGCGGGAAGCATTGAAGTGAGAACGATAACGCAAAAGAATGAAATGATTGCGCCGCAGGCGAAAATTTTAGGTATTGAAAACGCTCATGACGTCAAGATTTACATTTTACTTCGAAGCATTCACAACATTTAGGTTTTGCCAGTGTAGCTCTGACGACGTCCAGGGGGACTTAGCCCCTAGATACGTCATTTTGACATTTGGAATAGACCGACTTTTGAATTTAACGGACTCAACTATCACCCAATGGACTTACCTGCTTAAAAAAACTGGAAACAATTATGGAAATAGGCCGAAAAGTTTCGATGCTGTTGGCGAAGTCATCCGGTGACCATGAACGGCGTTTTTCGCTTTTCCGCTCCAAAGATCCACGACGTGAAAGTGTTAAAGTTCCCATATCTGTTGCTTTTTTACGTAATTGATCGAAGCTACTCGTTGACGATTTCCGGTCTAAACTATTCGAACTGGAAGTAGTGCCAACACTGTCTCGGTCTTTATCCGTTTTGTCAAGATTGTCGCCGCTGAAAACATTCGTTAGGTAGATACCTGTCCATGCAAATGGCATTCGATATTTGCCAAGCCGCTCACAAAAGTCCGTCGCGTTGCATTTAGCTTTATCTCGTGTTTGCTGCAATCAATCAAAATATTATTCCACACTGCAATTAACTGCCAAGGTAAGTAGTCCTACCTTGTCTTTGTCCTCTTTAAGATAAGGTTCAACCGAATCTCCTTGCAAAACCTTTTCCAAACGAATTACTAGGAACAGATCACTGCTGGGATTGCTGATCTCAAAAATGGCCGAACGGCTCTGTGTGCTCACATCACTATATGGTACATGAGCCGACAACATTCTCTTCAATCCATCGCTGTTCATATCAAAATAAAAATTTTCCGAAACTTTTTTCCGCTCCTTGGCATCGTAAATGGCCATCGATCCAAATATGGGCTCCACCTCAAGCTCCAATTTCAAATGGATACATTTGACCATTATGCGATGACCAACGTGCTCAATCGGTATTTCTGCAGGCAGTCTACGTTCGATAGCATCTTCTGGATCATTTTCGATGCACAAACTAAACAAACCATCTTGTCGATCTTCCATCCGACGAGTTTCATTCGTTTGATCGATCACTTCTGCTGGCAGACGATCCAATAGTCCGGATATCAGTGGATCGTTGACGGAACTACGCAAATCGAAACTTGCCCAAGAACCTCGTGGAGTCAATGTGTCTGTGCATGACGAAACCGACGATAAACTTGCTATAGACTGTCTACTAGACGGAGTACAGCTGTCGCTCTGAAACAGACAAAGAAACACACGTAAAAGGGCACAGTTACACTTCTTAATTAGACACTAGCTTTCTGGTGCGAATTGAATTGTCAATCCTAACGAAAAAGTTTGCAAATGTTAACGAATCAAAATGTAAAAATCAGGTTTTTACCGGTAAATAAAAAATTAACTTACCTGTAAACGGTACATAACCGGTTTTTACCGTTAAAATTTTTACCGCTAGCATTCCGTAATTGTGAACACTTTTTAGTGACACTAATACTGACCTTGTAAGCTGAGTTGTCTTCAAACGAATAAAATTCTCGATCGATTTCAAACTCTTGTTGATAGGCACTTGGACTCAATGCACCTCTATCGAAACGATCACGAGAATAGCAAGAACTTGAAAAATGTCTTTGAGCGAACTCAACTGCCTTCCACGGACGAACGTAGCAATCAACACTTTCTTGAACATGTAACGGCAGTTCATTGCTGTGAGAAATTATTTTATTAATTTTTATTGTATTTACGTTCAGCAAACTTACATGTCTTCGGTTGGAATAATATGGTCGACAGTTCGAATTTTCCTTGGTATCACTTTTACTTGTACATCAGATGGTGGGAAATCAAGTATAGAACGAAGTGAATCGCGATTCAGTAAATTGTAATGCTGAATCAGAAAGTCTTCGTAATCAACTGGTTCGACGATTTCACTCAATGAAATCTACAAAGAAAAAGGATTTGTCTTCCTTTCTCTGTCAATGTTTACACATTATTTACCGATGACGATGCGGCTGAACTGCTCTCGCTTTTTGCCGACAAATGGTAGTTGATAACATTTTTGCGAACATCCGATGCATGTTGCCTGTAAACAGATATTTTATGTTGAAAATTTATCGACCGATTCCATTGAGAAGCACTGAGAACGGGGTGCGGCTGAGTCAAATTACTTTGATAATTTCTGTGCGAAGGCACGTTGTACTCCTGACATTGCTCTTGGACAAACACTCACTACACAACATAAGACGTTTTTAATTTAAAATTGACTAGATTTGTGCTTCATTTCACTCTTAAAAACGATCCGTCTCAATTGTTGCGTCCATATACAATGAATATTGTCAACAAAAAATGGCAGCGGAATGACATACGTGACTTTAGTGGGAAGTGACAAGTGAGTGATGCAAAAAATTCTCTTACGCAAGTGTATGTGTGTTTTTTGATTAATGTTAATGGATGTCACTTATTCATCCAATATTCATTCATAATTCATTATTGCCGAAGAAGAGACAATCGATTTGTAACTCGATTCAGCCATGCAACGCAAATTTGTCGATGTTGCCGAATCCTAACAACAAACTGAAAATATTAAAAAACGGCAGCTATAAAATGGAGACGAAATTCAAAAACTCCAAAAAATCGTGTAAATTCCATATAAATTTTTATAGTAGGTGACATCCTCGTTTTTGCATGCGGTGGCTGCGGTGGATACGGTAAAAGAGTGCAGTTCAGTCAGGAAAAGGGCGGAAAGGACCGTTACCCATATTCCACACGAATTAGGAAAACAAAAATTAGGAATAACAAAAATTAGGAATCCGAAAATTAGGAAAAAAAATTATTTGCCAAAAATAAGGAAAAACAAAAATCAGGAAAAACTAAAATTGGGAAAAACCAAAATCAGGAAAATAATTTTTGAGAGAATACGCCGCAGACCGTAATAAATCCTGGAAAATAAAAAAGCGGGGTCGAGTGGTGGCAGCCCCCGCGTAGGGGGTCTAAAGGCCAGCGCCCCTAGCGGGGCTTGGGGCAGAGCCCCATGCACAGCCTACAGGGCGTTAGTAGCTCGCCTTTGATGTTTTTCCTTATTTATTTCCTTCCTGATTTTCGTATTTCCTAATTTTGGTTTTTCCTAAATTTGGTATCACAACAAAAACGCTTTTAAAAGGGAAATGTGACGCAAGTCGTTGTCCCTTCTTCCAAAACAACTAATATCAATTTGGGTGACGCTGAACGCTTCGAAACGCAAAAAAACTTTCAAAATATTTTCACATTTGATTAAAAAAATGCGTCACAAATGCCGGACCCCCCAGCGTTATAGTTATTCTGTTCTTTCAGCTTTCACACCGCAAAAATTTGACTTGAATGTAGGAATGTATGTAGTATTTTTGTACAGGAAGTCAAATTTTTGCGTATAACATTGAAAGAACAGAAAAACTATAACACCAGTGTCCGGCATTTGTGACGCATTTTTTTAATCAAATGTGAAAATATTTTGAAAGTTTTTTTGCGTTTCGAAGCGTTCAGCGTCACCCAAATTGATATCAGTTGTTTTGGAAGAAGGGACAACGACTTGCGTCACATTTCCTTTTTAAAAGGGTTTTTGTTGTGAT
>CM055403.1:153356484-153390231 GCA_029228625.1 Pseudolycoriella hygida | reverse complement strand
GGGAATTGGAAGAGGCTGGTCAAGGAAGGGGTAAAAAAATTTGGTCGGCAATCAAGGATATTAGGCGTGGTGGTGAAAAGGAGGGCTGCGGTAGCATTTTGGGTAAAGATGGCGAATTAGTTACAGATAAGGGTGAGGTCCTGAAAACCTGGCAGGATTACTTTCAGGATCTATTCGCCTCTGTGAATCCCGTAACAAGCCTTGACAGGGAAGAGGGCCGTAGCTTGGAGGGTGAGGAGGAAATTACATTAGAGGAAGTGTCACGAAAGGTCAGCAGGCTGAAGGCAGGAAAATCCGCAGGTATAGACGAAATTAGGACAGAATTTATTAAGAATGGCGGGCCGGGTGGGGTTCAATGGCTTTGTAGGATTTTCAATTTAGCATTGAAGTCCTCAGTAGTACCCGCTGACTGGAGCTTCGGTGTTATTGCTCCGATCTTCAAGAAGGGTAACCGCAAAGTCCTTACCAACTACAGAGGGATTTCACTCTTGAGCGTGGTCGGAAAGGTTTATACAAGTGTGCTAGTAGACAGGGTTAGGGTTATAGTGGAAGATGTTCTTGACGAGGTTCAGAGTGGTTTCAGACCTCTGAGAGGTTTTCAGGATCAGATCTTTTGTCTCAGGCAGGCTATAGAAAAGCTCTCTGAGAGAAATATTGATTTATACTTGTGCATCATCGACCTAGTAAAGGCATTCGATCGGGTACCGAGGCAAAAGCTGTTCGAGGTACTTGGCGAATACGGGGTTAAGGGAAGTTTATTGGGCGCTATCAAAAGCATCTACTCAGGGAGCAAGGCTGCGGTAAGGATAGATGGTGAAATTAGTGAGGCTTTCGAAGTTAATGAGGGAGTTCGTCAGGGTTGTTGTCTCTCCCCTCTTCTGTTCATAATTTTTCTGGACAAGATTATCAGGCAAGCGAATTTGCAAGGGAATGTGAAGGTGGGGGAAGTAATCATGAAAATCCTGGCCTATGCGGATGACTTAACTCTATTAGCAGATAATGCCAAGGATTTGCAGGAGAATTTAGACTGCCTGACTGCTGCATGTGAGGAATACGGCATGAAAATAAGTGTCAGTAAAACTAAAGTTATGCATATTGGCAAATCCCGGAAGGATGTAGTTTGCAGTTTAAATGGGGAGCAGTTGGAACAGGTCTCTGAGTTTAACTATTTAGGAGCCATTTTTTCGGAGAATGGCAAGTTAGTTAGGGAATTTGAAGAAAGGAGAAGAATGGGAAATGCAGTGGCCAGTCAGTTGAGGTCGTATGTGTTCAACAAAAAGGAGTTAAGTAGTGGCACAAAGCTAGCGATTCACAGGTCAATCTTCAGACCAACGATTTTATACGGTAGTGAAAGTTGGGTGGACTGCGGATACCTTGTGCATGACCTGGAGGTTTCTGATATGAGGGTTCGTAGGAGCATAGCAAAAGTAAATCGGAGGGAACAGTGGGACAATCATATTAGGAACGACGACATCAGGGAAAACTTAGGGGTTACATCAGTGGAAGAGGCGGCAAGGATTAGTCGTCTGCGGTGGTACGGGCACGTTCAGAGGATGGGTAATAGCAGGCTACCAAAGAGGATATTGGATTCTCAAGTCCCGGGTGTGCGTCCCAGGGGTAGGCCAAGGAGAAGGTTTATAGACTCAATTAAATCCGATTTAGAAGTTAGGGGACTTTCTCTAGGCGAACAAACCATCTCCTTGGCACAGGATAGGGGGGTATGGAGAAGGGTGGTCCATGATCAGTAGTAAAGACCTTACACCGAAAGGTACAAACGGTCTATAAAGTGTGATGATGATGATGATGATGATGACCATATCGGATGATTCGACAAACGAAGCGTTGCCTTTGGTACCAGGAGATCAAGGATCCGGTAGCACTCGTCATAGAAAGCATTCAACATCTCGTCTGAATTCTTTCCATCAAACAGGGCGTCGAAATCAATTTTTGCAAGTTCTTCACGGATTAAGCCGTATGGAGCCTTCTTGAAGCAATAGATCTGCTCAGTGGATGGTGAGGCAGAATAAACAGCCGGTTCACATGCGATCAAACATTGAGTTTGCACGTGCGCAACGTCCTGTGATGAACCTGGGATCAGTGGAAGATCAGCTGGACTGACAAGGAACAGCTCAGGCATGTTGGTGTAGACGAGGTCGAGAACATTTCGTGATGAGTTCTGTAAGTCGGAAATTTGAAATAGACCGCAGCTCAGAAGAGTTGAAGTCATTTCTCTCGCAATGTTAGCCTGAATCGATGTAGAGTCTCCAATCAGCGGCAAAAAATCAAATCCATCTTCGTTGGCGTGCCATTTAACAGAAGACATGTTAAAATCACCGATGGCAAGAAAGAAGTCGCCATGATTAATCATCGAATGTGCAGCTTTAATTGCTCTCAAATGGGATGAATAAACTTCTTCAGAGGATCCGTATTGAATGTATAATCCATATACGTAGAAGTTGGAGTTAGTTGACCGAAGATGAATCCTTATGCAAATGGCTTCGAGTGGTTTTAGTTCCGGTGCATCAACAATTTCACTGTCATATTTAGAATCAACTGCGATCAGCACACCTCCAGCTTTGCTAGCACTAATGTTCGAGTCCTCTCTATCTTTACGGTAAACGATGAAACGCTGATGAAAGAACTCAGCACTAAATTTGTTCTTATCTAACCATGTCTCAGACAGGACGATCAGATCATATTCGCACGTTGTTGATGACAGCAGAATATCGTCTTTCTTGCTACTCATCCCTCGAATGTTGTTGTAATATAGAGACATACGAGAATTCGACAAAACAGGATTCATTTCAACCGAATCAGAGGGTTCAATTACGTCAGTTTGTTGGCTAAAAAAGGCATAGATGAACTTCTAGATGAGGTCCGGTCTATCCATGGTTTTATAGTCACATGATCTGGCCAAAAAGTGGCTTTCGATATGATTTCGGAGATAGCATCATCGGTCTCTATCTTAAAGTTAATGTGTCTCAGCGCCGAAATGTCCTGTCCGCGTTTCGTCAGCCTGCGTATCTTTATACGCTTCCTGTCAATGAGAGCATTTGCAGCTATGTAGTCAGTAATCCTTGCGGGCGTGACACTTATATCGAACGGCGAGATATGGAACGTTTTGTCGAGACTAGTTCGTCGAATATTTCCTCCAAGCAAGTGTAAACTGTTCATAATTGAATTGTTGGTGTTGGACGGTTGATCCATGGCATTCGTTAAAGGGCGGTTGATTGCCAAAAGACCACTAGTAATAGAATCGTGAGGACAGTCTGTGGAAACAACTGGATGGGATTCTATCACCGAGGAAAATCCTAAGAAAATGGCTGCCACCTGTGAAAGTGACGCCATCTTGGATTTTTGGTATTTTCTGAATAAGAATAGTTACGCGTTTGGTTTCTTCGGGAAAGTTGTTGATGTTGATGATTAGAACAAAGTAGAACAAAGCTGGACAAAGTAGAGATAATTTTTGAGTGCCAATCGATAGTGGACGCTTGGGCAACAAATTTGCTGAACAATGTTGGGTGAAAAAGTTTCATACTACCGAGCTATAGGTCATTATTTGGCGATTTTATCCAGAGCTGGAGCACTTATTAACCAATATCTCGGCCGGTAGTTGCTGGAATGAGGCCAGTGAGGTGTCACATGAAAGGTTTCGACAGTGCGAAAGTAGCGGAACCGATTTTAAGAAAATCGGTTGAGCGGTTCGGTGTACAGGGTCGGTCAAAGGAGGCAAAAATGGGCAAAAATTTGCTCCGCTGCCCGAAAATTACTGAAAAAACAATTTTTGATATGTTGTCGGGTATCGTGCAAAACGTCGAGAAAACATGTTCCGGGGTGGGATATTGTTCTGAAATAAGGGAGTTATGGGTCAAGAAAGGGTGAAAATTGAAAATCGTCCAAAAGTCAGTTAAGATGACGTCTTAGAGATTTGGTCGGCGAAGCAAAGTCTTAGAGTTTTTGATGGCCTACAAGTTTGTAGAGGAAAGATTTTTGATCCGACTTCATGCGGAGAAGCAACGTAAGGAAAACTGTTAAAATTTTGGGGTTTCCTCACTTTGTTGTTAGGGAACTTTTGTTGTTGGACAAAGTAGAGATAATTTTTGAGTGCCAATCGATAGAGGAGGCTTGGGCAACAAATTTGCTGAACAATGTTGGGTGAAAAAGTTTCATACTACCGAGCTATAGGTCATTATTTGGCGGGGAAAGTTGAATACGGCGAACTTGGAATGCGGTGAACGTTGAATACGGGGTAAGTGGAATACGGGGGAAGTGGAATACGGTGGAAGTGGAATACGGGGAACGTTGCATACGTTCCACGGAGGAAGTGGAGTACGGGGGAATTTGAAGCATTACGCATCATTATTTAAAACGAAAAAAAATATGGCTCTCTGAATAGACAACACGCGAAAATGATAAAGCCTGCGTAGCCCCTAGGGGACCAAAACCCTTTTAAAATGGAAATGTATCGCAAATCCTTGTCCCTTCTTCCAAAACAGCTGATATCAATTTGGGTGACGCTTAAGCTTCGGAAAACAAAAACTTCTTTTGAAATATTTTCTATTTTCGACTAAAAACATATGCAAGGGACCTGTACGCATCAGAATAAATGCGGCAAACAAAATAGATGTTACGCTTAAGTGTTTGAAATTTTTTTTATTGAGAAGTAGCCTTTTTACCGTAGTAAAACACGCACGGGGCCGCCGTTTGGGCCCATTGTGCTGGCGGTTGTCGTTTCAGTTACTCGATGTCTGTTCTTTCAAACCTTCCTGTTCTATTTAATTTATATAGTTCAGGATATACTTTGGATGTATGTGGGCAATTCCATTGGTAGGCTATGTGCAAACGTTGTTTTCTTGCTAAACAAAGCACATACGAGGCTTGTGTTATATGAAAGAAGTTTCTACAAGTGTTTAATCTTCAACTTCTTCATACAAGAAATTCTAATATCTAAACATTTTACCCGTTAGAGGGTTTGCACGTAACGCATTTTCCACTTTTTGCATGGAATTAGTGATGTGTTTTATCTGCTCATATTTTATTGTGAAACCGCCTAGATGTATTCTCATTTCTGTAATGAAAGCTGGGCAGTCGCACAAATAATGTTCTGCCGGTCCGTGTGGTGCCCACACAGATCACAGGATAGGTGGGATGGGTCCGTTCGTCTTCCAATTGTAGTTAGATGCTTGTTAAAATAGTAGTGTCCTGTTGTCACACCTGTAAAGATTCTTAGCCTTGTGCGACTGACGTTTAGCAGAAACTCAGAAGTTTTCTTGTGAATTTTGATGCAGCTCATAGCTTCACGGCAGGAAGGAATATTGTGCCAGTGATCTTTGAATCTGGTCTCCCTAATTGTGCTCACTAGTCTTTTTGAGTGAGAATGTGGTGTTCCTATCATTGGTTCTGCCCCAATCGGTACTTTCCTCGCTCCTTGTTTAGCTAATTCGTCTGCCTTTACGTTTCGCTCGATGTCATTATGCCCTGGTACCCAAATGAGTTCAGTTTCTTTAAAAGAGGTGATTCATTGTTCCATTGTTTCCCAGCACTCCAATGTTAGTTCTTAGTTGAAGCTATATGATGACAAGGCTTTGATCGCTTCTAGGCTGTCCGTGTAGATGGATATCTTTTGTTCATCTATTCCTTCGTCTAAGATAGAGCGGCATCCTTCAATGATTGCTCTCACCTCCGCCAAGAAAATAGATGAGCATCTCCCCAGTGAGTATGAAATTACGTCCACATTAAATTGAATTGGAAATAGCCGATAGGGCAATATTGAAAAACCCGCCCGAAGCAACGCACAGTGGCCCTTTTTCTTCAGAATCTTTCAAAAATCATATCTCGTAAATTAAGCAAAATATTGAAAAATGAAGTTCTACAATATTGTTCACTATTTAATGCGCAATTTAAAATTCAAAATGGCGTCTTCCTAAACCGGAAGTGACCTTTATCTCGTATGCGAGGCATTCTAGAGTCATTCTTTCTTCACTAAAGTTATTTCAGATACTTTCGCTCAATTTAAAAAAAATTTAATTCAAAATGGCGTCTTCCTAAACCCTGTGAAACAAAAGTCGCTCTGGCATACCTATATCAAATTTTTTGGTAATCAAATTTTGTTACAAATTCTTCCTCTAAGCTTTCGATTGACACCTGACACGATATGATCCGGTCGCGTAAATGGGCTTTCAAGCTACGTTTTCGCACTTAAGTCGACCTATGTCGAATTTTGGACATATGTGAAGAATAAAATCGGCTTTTACTTCATTTATTTAGTCCGAATCATAATCGTCATAGCCTGTGTCATCAGAGGGCAGTGCGAAATCACATTTTTGTCAATTTCGGCTTCAATACCGTCATCCTCAGATGCTCTGATCCTCTGTTGCTTTTTAAATTATGTTTTTTGTGGTTTTTTTTTATAACTGTGCAATGACGGTACTTACGTTGTCGTAACGTTGTTTTGACTAATGAGTTGTTGGTTTTCAAATTGCTAATTGGGTGCGGCACAAAACTCTACTTAAGCTGGAGATCTGTCACAATCTTTTGTCGACTTAAAAAAGTTCTGATACCAGGGCCCCTATTTTCAACAAGCGAGAAGTCGTGAATAACCCATAAATAAAAATAAAATAAAACATAACCAAAGACCTCTACGTATCAGAATAGATGTGGCAAACAGAATATATGTGGCAAAGAGGCTCGAACGTATCTAAATATACAAATAAGCAAACAATTCAACGTTTTCTGTTCTTTTATAACTGAAAGAATTTCAAAGATCCATGGAAATTACCCAAGGTACGTCTCAGACCATTCAAATCTAGAAAAGCTTATATCCAAGGACATAGTCATTTTTCCCTAAAACCCTGAGACACGTGTTCTCTAAAATTTTATTCTCTACAACTTTGCCTTTGGAAGCAACTTTCTACCTCTTATAGTTCTGAAAATTCGGCTCATCCTGCCCAATTACGGAAGTGGCCATATACCAGGATTGCGCCATATTTCCCCGAAACCCTGAAACACGTGTTCACATAAATTGAATTCTCTTCAACTTTGCTTTTGACAGAAAAACTTCGTCCATTCCATTGGTCCCAGTGCCCAAATCCCTGACCCGATTCCCACAAACAATTTTTCCCAGTTTCGTGACATCAAATTCTTTCATTTGACACCAAAATGAGGAATTTCCGTGCTATACTTGCTGAGGTATTTGCGAAAAAGTCTCATCGACCCTTCAAAATTTCATGTCCGGCCTCCACTTCTTCGACCATATCTCCGGAAGTGCTTGGCCGATTTTGCTCATCTTCGAACTTAAATCATGGGAGGCATGTACCTTTCAGGGAAAAAAAAGTTTAGTCAAATCGCCAAAAAAAATTTTATTCGCCAAAAAAAATCGCCAAATGTCTAAAATATCGCCAAAAAATGTATTTTTCTTTTGTGTTTTTTCTAGTTTCTTGGCGATACTTCACACTTTGGCGCTTTTTATTGGCGACACTCTGCACTTTGGCGATTTTTCTTGGCGTTTCATCGTTTTTTTTCTGGCATGATAAATCGCCAAGAAGAATCGCCGAAGTGTGAAGTATCACCAAGAAAAAACGTCAAAGTGTGAAGTATCGCCAAGAAACTAGAATAAACATGAAAAATAATTATATTTTTTGGCGATATTTCACACTTTAGCGATTCTTTTTGGCAATACTTCAAACTTCGGCGGTTTTTATTGGCGTTTCATAATTTTTTGATGGTATGCTAAATCTCCAAGAAAAAAACGCCAAAATGTGAAGTATCGCCAAAATGGGAAATGTCGCCAATTTTTGAATGAAATATCTCCGACAAAGAGAAGTGATCACATTTTCAGGTCAATGAAATTCTTCGTTTCTTAACGAAAGAAAGAACGAAGGAATGACCGAAAACATTTGTTAGGCGAAATTTCATATTTTCTCACCTCAAAAGAGAGGCGAAAAATGATTTTTTTTTATTTATTTATTTAATGATCAATAAACAGGTCTTTTCGACCCAATAACATATTAATCAGTTGACAAAATAAATTAAAACAAGATAAAACAACAATTCCTGAAACAGTCCAAAACAATCCAATATTAATGCAATTTTTCTGCTTGTGCCACAAACTTTACTCTCGTTGTAATTTTGTCTGAAATGAAAGAATAGTTATTTTCATGACAAGGGGAGAAAATAGAAAATTGCTTAACAAGGTTGATGTCTGTGGCCAAAGCAGAAAAAATTGCAACGAGAGTGAAGTTTGTTGCCAGAGCGTAGCGAGGTGAGAAAGTATTAATTTTCGCCTAACAAATGTGATAAAAAATATCAGTCTGTCCGTTTCCACTTTTTTTCGAAACGACTCAACCGATCACCCTGAACTTTTTTTTCCCTAAAAGGTACATGACTCCCATGATGTCGCAAATATCTCAGCAAGTATAGCACGGAAATGGTTCATTTAGATGTCATACGAAAGCATATGTTGTCAACACTTCGAACATTTTTTTTATGTGAATCGGATCAAGGGTCTGGGCACCTTGATCAATGGAATCGACGAAATTGAATTTCTTGGCCATATACGAAAACAGTTTTTTGTCTATATTTCCCTAACTATACAATATGTAGATTTACTGTCAAAGGGAAAGTTGTAGATAATGAAATTTTAGAGAAAACGTGGTTCAGAGTTTTGCTTAAAAATGCCCCAATCCTGTTATGTGACCACTTCTAGAATTGGGAGGGATGATCCATATCTCTAGAACTATAAGATGTAAAAATTGCTTCCACTTTGATATGACCACTTCTAGAATTTTCTTGGCGATATTTCACACTTTGCCGATTTTTTTTTTTTTTTATTTAACACGCCAGCAAAAAACTATGAAACGCCTAGAAAAATCGCCAAAGTTTGAAGTATCGCCAAAAAGAATCGCCAAATTCACAAATTGGCGATACATCACACTTTGGCGTTTTTTCTTGGCGATATTTAACACTTTATCGATTTTTCTTGGCGATTTGACACGTCAGCAAAAAATGATGAAACGCCAAGAAAAACCGCCAAAGTGTGAAATATCGCCAAAAAAAGTAATTATTTTTCTTTGGTGTTTTTTCTAGTTTCTTGGTGATACTTCACACTTTGGCGTTTTTTCTTGGCGATACTTCACACTTCGGCAGTTTTTCTTGGCGATACTTCACACTTTGGCGGTTTTTCTTGGAGTTTCATCATTTTTTGCTGGCGTGTCAAATCGCCCAGAAAAATCGACAAAGTGTGAAATATCGCCAAGAAAAAACGCCAAAGTGTGAAGTATCGCCAAATATTTTTTTGGCGATATTTCACGGCTGTTCGGTTGAGCCGTTTGGAAAAAAAGTGGAGGATGACAGACGGACAATTTTTTTACTGCTGATTCGTCATCTCTAGACGATAATAGATCCCCCCCCCCCCGCCCTCCCACCTCGATCTACCCCATGTTACAATAAAATTGTTTGTAATAAACGTATAGGACCTTTGTACTTCGTACGGGTCCAAAAACCATTTGCAATGGACAAAATGTTTTCCTAATTTTTCTCTAGGGCCCTAAGGACAGACCTCCAACCCATATTTCAGTGAGTAACAATTTTTTTCCCCAGTTTTCTTAGGAACTGTCGTGTAAGCTCGCGTTACCACTAGTTAATTCCTAGTTAGTTAGTGAAGTAGTAAGTAGTAGTAGTAGTAAGTAGTTAGTTAAGAAAAAAAAAGTTTTTGCAAGTCGATTCCGTATTCCCACAAAAAATATTGTTGGCCTAAAAAAGGCCACAAAAAATGTTTTTTTTCATTTTTTGAAAATCATGTGGGCAAAATAAAATAAACGCGTCAGCTCTGCGTGCTCTTAAAAAAGAAATTACAAATGCACAGATGAATTTTCTCTGCATAGAACCGGAAAGAAGCGGCTAACGTTGTGCTTCGTCAAAAGAACAAAAAGCGAGTGCACAGAAATTAATTCGCGTCATCAGCCATTTTGATGAATTTGTGAATTTTGTAAATAGTTTGTGTTTGATGAAAAATTGTTGAATCTTTTAAAATGTCGTTTAAATTTGATTGTCAATTCGATAAGAATGTTGAGTCATATGCATTTATAACACGGAGTGGATATGGGCGCATAGATGATACGTCATACTTTGACGGGCTCGCCACTTTTGGAGTCTATTATTGTGTAGCTGTAATTGGTCACTGTAGGGAGTTGAAGCGAACAGTTCTAATTAATACACATATGTTCCTGGATGCGACGAAAACACTCCAGCCTGTTTTCGACTGGATGGTGGCGAAAAATGAGGAAAAATATGAAGAACACAATTCTATCGAAATTGTTATCCTGCGCGGATATTCGAAAACACACAGTCAACGTTTAGCATTGAAAACCCATGAAGGTTTCGCCCGGGGCCTATATGATCTTCTGAAATACACTTACGGAGAACATCCCCATGATATAATTGATGCTCGTTTGCTATTTCCGGAAAGTGTGATTTTGGTTGACAAGGGTACTGCTTTGATTACGGTTCTTACCAATAATGTAAAAATATTGCCTTATCAAATATACTCTCAGCATCAAATTCTTCGTGAGATTTTTGTAAATGACATCGTGCCAATGTTGTTCGAACAAGAAAACGGAAGGTCTGTCAAAGAACGTCACTTGCAATTCGATGTAAATTATTTCACCCCACAAAGTAGTATGAGTGACCATTGTCGTCGTCTTCTTCATGGTATGTACGCTTTAGATTGCTCTTTTGGCATAATACATCACTTGATCGAAGACTTATACAAAACTCATATCAGCGTTTTCGGACGACGATACCAGAAGTTGAAAAAAACGGTTGACGCAATAAAATCAAATCGACTCCCCTGCGAAATTTGTCCATTACCAGAAACAATCATGTGTAAGTCGTGCAAGGCGGCTTGGTACTGTGGGGAAGAACATATGCAAGGAGACAGAGGCAAACACAAACAATTCTGCGAAACTTATCTGCCGTTATTGTACACACATCCACCTACTACACTTAACTTGTAAACGCTAAGATGACGAAATATAAATTCGCTTATACTCTCATATTTGTGTAATTTTTTTTCGAAATGAAGTATTACATGCAGTTTGTATATGAAAAGATAAGTTGTTTTGAAGGCAGGTACCGTCCGTCCGTCTGTCAACACGATAACTCGAGTAAAACTGATCGATTTTCAAAAACTTTTTCTTCCCTAAAAGGTAATCGAAAAATCTTTTATGGGATTGAATCTGGGTACTGTCGGCCCAAGGCCCAATGAACTAGGGCCATTTAAGTGGTTTTTGGTCTAAATCTTTTCCGATTTTCAAAACAATTTTTTCAATCGAAAGGTCTGGGAATGCCCAACAATTTATGGATTTTTTTTTACTTTGGGTCGCTGGACCCAGCTAGAGCTCTAAAGAAGCGGACCCACTAGTATAGGGCCCTACTTGTTTTTACATACATAAATCGAGTAAATTCCATCCGATTTTCGTGATTTTTTTTCTATTCGATAGCCTTAAGAGCATCCATGAAAAAATGGGGGCACGGGCCGCTAATGTTAGGGTGGATCGATCGAGACAATACATTTTCGAAAAATTCGAACATCTTGAGAAAGATAAAAGATAGAAGATCGTTGTCAACGGCAAAGCTGTTGGTTTAGGTGTGGCGTATGTCGTGATGCCTGTTAATACGGCCGCTAATGTTAGGGTGGAGCGGTGTTTGGGAACAATTCAAATATTTTGAAAACTATTAGAGATAGAAGATCGGTGTCAAAGGAAAAATTGTTTGGTTTCGGTGATACGCATGTCATAATGCCTCCCCATATAGCCGCTAATGTTAGCGTGGATCGATCTACACAATATATTTTTGAAAAATTCAAACATTTTGAGAACTATAAGTGATAGAAGATCGGTGTCAGTGGCAATTCCCAATCCAATTTAATGTCGACGTAATTTCATACACTTAAGAGTAAAAGCAACATTTACTTTGATACGTTCGAATCTTTTTGCAACATCTATTCTACGCAGTTGCTTCGGACAGGCTTTTAAATATTTCCATTTTGGCCATTTCCAATACAATTAAATCACAACAAAAAGCTCTTAAAAGGTAAAGTGTGACGCAGTCCGAAAAAATTTAAATTTATCTTAAACAGTCTACGCAATAAGAAACAAAAGTTAAATTTTTGCAGCGCAAAAACTGATAGTGCAGAAAAATTATTCCGCTGGTGGGACCGGCATTTGTGACGCAATTTTTTAACACAACGTAATTTTGTTTTAGAAAAAGCGCTGTAATTTTTACAGGAAATCAAAACTTTGAACACAAGGTTCCATTCAAACAAACCTTTGCGTATTATCAGCGATAACGTCACCTCAAGCGATATCATTAATTTTGAAAGCGGACTTTCGGACTGCGTCACACTCTACCTTTAAATAGGTTTTTGTTGTGATTTAATTGTATTGGAAATGGCCGAAATGGAAATATTTAAAAGCCCGTCCGAAGCAACTGCGTAGAACACCCTTACGAACCCAAACAAAAAACATACGCAGGGGGAGGTTTTTGTTGTGTTATCAGTCGTTTTGGAAGTTTTCAGTTGATGGAAAATGTTCTATTTTTTGAAAAAAAATTTCTCAGAAAAGAAAGTTTTCTTAGAAAAAAAATTTCTCCGAAAAAAAAATTTTCTCAAAAAAAAAATTTTCTCCGAAAAAAATTGTTCTCCAACACCTTCGGCTGATACCAAAAAATTCTCCTGATGAAATTCTATAACTTTCTAGAAGAAACCGTCTCTCTAAGTAGTATCATTCCGGAGCTAAAATTCGAAAAGCGAAAAAGCATAAACGAAAATCCAAGATGGCGCCGCTATGACAGCCGGCAGCCATTTTCTTATGATCCCAAAAAATTCTCCTAGTCAAACTCTATAACTTTCCCGAAGAAACCAACTCTCTAAGTATTGTCATTTCGAAGCTAAAATTCGAAAACCAAAAAAAACCTTATTTTTTGCTTGGGAAAATTCAAGATGGCGTCGGTTTGACTGCTGGCAGCCATTTCCTTAAGATCCCAAAAAAATTTCCTAACCAAACTCTATAACTTTCCGGAAGAAACCATTTCTCTAGCTATTGTCACTCCGAAGCTAAAATTCGAAAACTCCGAGCATTACCTAAAAAACCCTCAAATTGGACAACTTTTCCACATGCCACGGCTTTTCCAGAATATTCCCGGAAAAGCGGCATTTGAAATTTTTCATTTGGGGCCGAGACTAACAATCCCTGAAAATTTCAGTAAATTCGAGTAATTTCGAGTAAATCTTTTCTGATTTTCATAAATTTTTTTTTGTTTGAAAGATCGGAGCATGGCCGACAATTTATGGAAGAAACTTTTTTAATTTGAGTCGTTGAACTTAGCTAGGGCACTAAAAACGAGTCTCTGCTAGGGCTCTATGTGTTTTTTGTACATAACTCGAGTAAATCTCCTCCGATTTTCAAAAACTTTTTTTTGTTTGAAAGATTTCGGCACGGCCGACAATTTATAGAAGAATCTTTGCCTGTGCTTAGGGCTGCAGAGCAAATTGAGGGAAACATTTTTGTCTATGGAAGTATGTATCCGAGGCCTCTACTTAAGGTTCTAGGTCGGCCCTAGCCCAAAAATATTTTTTTGCTATGTTGTAGACAAAATTGAGAAGAACGTTTTTCTCTATTTGGAGGTCAATTTTGTGCTTTCGGAGAATTTTTTTACACCGTCACTTCGGACGGGTTTTTCAAAATTGCTTGTGAACGCAATATTTACTTAAATACGTTCCAGTCTTTTCGTTACATCAACTCTGTTTGCCGGATCTATTCTGATACGTACGGGTCCCTTCTATGTTTTTTAATGAAAATCGGCCTAATTAAAATTCAAAAATGTGATTTTTGAGCCGTTTTTCAAATTTGAAACGCTTGCAGCGCCACCGTATGGTCTGTTATGTAAAAAATATGTTTTTTATAGGCGGCCTTCTTTATTACCTATCAGACGGCACCTCTCCCGTTAAATTTGATGAACAACCAAATTTTATAGAACGATTTTTGTAGACACATGCCCTACTAAGTTTCCTTGAAGAAATAATTTTTCCTTTAATAGAAGAAAAAAGAATCCCAAGGAAACTCATTACGACGATTGTCATTACGACGATTGATTGAAATGAATTTTATAGAAGGGTTTTTGAGGATAATCATAAAATTCATTTTTTGATCAAATTTAACGGGAGAGGTGTCGTCTGGTAGGTAATAAAGAAGGCCGCCAATAAAAAACATGTTTTTTACATAACAGGCGATACTGTGGCGCTGTAAGCGTTTCAAATTTGAAAAACGGCTCAGAAATCAAATTTTTGAATTTTAACTCGGCCAATTTTCACTCAAAAAAATAAAAAAAAAATGTTTTTTGGTTGTTCATTCTGCCTTTATGTCTGCTGATATACACATCGTCATGACATGACATAGGTGTACTAATGAAATCATATACCCTGGCATGTGAGGGCGTAATACGCCGAAATCAGCATTTTGTTATTGTCCATTGTTTCGTCCCATTATATTGTGCCCTTCATTAAAGATGGAAAGTAAAAAATCCCTTTTATTTAGTTCGTGCACTCTAATATTTTTGGTAAAAAAATCCAAGCTATACACAGCTATCAGGGAATTCGTAGTTGGCGACGCCCCCCACGGGTAACATAACACTAAGAAACCACTTGAAATTTAATAACTTGCAGTGTAATATTTCCGATGAACATCTAATTCATATGTCAAAATAAAACAGGATTTAATGCTTTCGTTGTCAAAATTTGCGCCATCGGCGCTACAAGGAATTTATTTTTAAAGTAGAAATTTTGCATACAAACCGTTTTCCCTTAAGGGCAAGGTACAGTAACACCTCTCTAAAACGAACTCTGTTTTTGCAGACTCCTCTTCGGATACCTCCAGCACCAGAAAAGCTTGAACAATAATATTATGTGATTCAGAAAGAGAACATTTGCAGCTTTCCAAAGATTGTCTAGTGTCAAGTAACTTCTATAGTAAAACACATGCCTTTATCAATGGGACAGAAAATAAATAAATTTTAAGGACAAATTTTTCTGGTCTCGTCCCCCACGGGAAAAAGTAAAGTCGGCGTGTCTGCTTGTGAATTTTGGTACCATATTTTGAAGCGATGCGCTAGGGTGGGAGGTGGCGACGAAGATATAACTTTGAATTGGAACGTGATTTTGAAGAGCCGTATATAGTAGCGATGGTGAAAGTCCAAAGGTTGAGGTGGGCGGGGCATTTATCACGCATGGATGAAAACAGAGCCCACTTAAAACTACTCCGTAACGATCCAGAAGGGCGAAGAGGAGTTGGTCGTCCAGAAATTAGATGGCGTAGATCTTCGGACGCTCGGAATAAGAAATTGTAATACGCGGCACACAACAGGCAGCGTTAGATTGGAATTCTAGACCAGGCCAACACCCAAGAGCTCCGAAAAAATAAAGTAAGTAAGATCTCAAATTCCATGTCGTTGGATGAAGATCTTTATTCTTGAAACGTTGTTTGGATCGTTGTCATGATTTCGTTATTACCCGAGGCTGTTTTCTCAATTACAGCCAGGCTCAACCCACAATACCCTTCCGACTCGTGGGCAGATCTTCTAGTAGTGTCTTTAAATTTAACACAAACTTCTATGAGAACAAGTTCCGAGGGACTTAGACGATGACTTAAAAAGGGGATTTGATCGTCGCAAAGACCAAACGTAATCAATTTCTACACGTTTTATTTCAAATATGATTCCGTACAAACGAAATGCTAAAACTACTTAGACAGTTAAATTCGGAAGGGAAGTTTAGCATTAGCGAATTATAAGAAAATTTAAGTTCAGAATTATAAAATCGATTTCTTCATTCTGCAATTAACTTAATGTGTCACATTTTTGTTATTACGTGGGATCGTTTCTTTGCCGGTAATTTAAATGTTAAATAATTGCGCAATTATTTATTTATCAATCATTTTTGTTACTGGCCGCTTAAGTCTACCATTACAGAAGTTTACGTTCATTTGAACTTAGAACTTGAAGTTTATTTACAAAAATATCTTTCCTGCTTGCTCTCACAATAATCGCATATGACATGACAGCATTGTCCTTGCGCAAATCGACATCGACATTGCTCTCGTTTATTAATTAAATGTGTAGAATATCCTCGTCCACAGCATAGCATTGCACAATTTTCGGGATGTTGGCAATTTCTTCCTTTAGTTACTGCACAAAATGTTGGAGATGTTTCCAAATAAAACAAAGACGCCGATTTCGTAGATGTGGATTCCTAGAAAAAGATTATTAGGAATTCAGATCTAGGATAGTCCACTGTCCCACCTTCTTTTTGAAATGCCATTCGGGGGCTGATCGACGTGATGACTTGTTGCTTGGATATTTTCGAATCGCTTCGTGATACTTTACTTTCAGCAGGGCCGCTGTTGTATTGAAATCAGCCAATTTTCTCCAACAGGTTTTCATTGAACACGAGCCAGAAACTCCGTGACATTTACATTTCTCGGTTATTGTTGAAATAGCTGAGTATATTCCCACCTTTACTTCGTTTAGATTTTGTTAGTCTTCGAAAATAGGAATTAGAACGTCGCTTAGGGTTTCTCAAAGATGGCGTCCAGGTTAGTTCTGATCTTTGAGCCTCTTAACTTAATATCTTTTTCTTTTCGAATAATTTTGGATCCAGAAAAACAGCAATCAGCAATGCTTTTATCTAGACTTTTGCTCCTATTTTACCGTTCGAAGTACAAAGGTCCTATACGTTTACTATTAACAATTTTATTGTAACTCGGAGTAGATCGAGACGGGAGTGAGGGGATGCATTTTTTATCGTGTAGAGATTACGAATCAGCGAAAAAAAAATGTCCGTTTGTCCGTCCTGTCATTTTTTTCTAAACGGCTGCACCGATCACCCTAAACTTTTTTCCCTGAAAGGTACATAATATGAACCATGATTCAAGTTCAAGAAAAAAAAATAAAAATAAAATTCAAGTTCAAAGATGAGCAAAATCGGTCAAGAGGTTCCGGAGATATGGTCGAAAAAGTGACTAAAAATTTGGTTTTTCGAGGGTCGTTGAGACTTTTTCGCAAATATCTCAGCAAGTATAGCACGGAAATTGTTCACTTTGGTGTCAAATGAAAGCATTTGATCTCACAAAACTGAGAGAATTTTTTAGTGGAAATCGGATCAGCGGTCTGGGCAGTGGGACCAATGGAATGAACGAAATTTCGTCTATATTTGCTCAACTATGCTATATGGAGATTTACTGTCAAAGGCAAAGTTATAGAGAATTACATTTTAGGGAACACATGTTTCAGGGTTTTAGGGAAAAATTACCCAATCTCTGAATATATCCACTTCTACAATTGCCGTAGTTCGGGAGGGCTTTCGACATTACCTGGGATAATTTTTCTGGGTCGTTCGAATTCCGACAGTTTTAAAAACACGCTCGCACCTTTTTGCAAAATCTGTTTGGTGTTTGTCACATCTATTCTGATACGTACGGGTCTTTAGCTATGTTTTATACTGAGCTTAGTACTGGCGAAAATGTGTTTTCATTGCTATTGTATAATCATCAATAGTGAAAGTAGTTCCTTAAATTTCCACACTGTCTGAAAGTTACTTCTGTAAGTGTAACCTAAAAATTGACGAAGTAAAAGCTAACCCAGTTTATAAAACATAACCAAAGACCCGTACGTATCAGAATAGATGTGGCAAACAGAAGGCATTCGATACTCTCGCTCACTCAGGAATCCGGGGAGTCGCGCTTGATTTGATTAGGAGCTATTTAAGCAATAGGAAGCAATTTACAGAATGTAATGGGGTCAGGAGTCCATTGTTAAACGTCACAGTCGGAGTACCACAGGGGGGTAATTTATCCCCGCTGCTCTTTATCGTATTTATGAACGATTTTTACAAACTGCCGATTAAATCTTCCCCTTATGGGTTCGCAGACGGCACTAACATGTTTATCTCATCAGCTATTGCCTCTGACAATATTTCTGACTTGTCCTCTGATCTGATCTGAGTATTTTCGCGTCAACAAGCTAACTCTGAATATGAGTAAAACAAAACTGATACATTTTCGTAAGCCCTGCACTGGATGTTTCCAATCTACCGGATTAATTGTTTAATGGTGTGATTGTTGAAACGTTCCCTTCAATCAAGTGTCTCGAGATGACACTTGATCAGTTCGTATCTTGGAGGAAACACACGGCCGAACTTATTAGTACCATTTCTCGACGGATCCATGTGATTAGGCGCTTTCTCCCTACTAAGGTTCTTAGACTCATCTATTATGCTACTATTCACAGTCACCTTACGTATTGTGTCGATGTGTGGGGTTCCGCATCAAAGGGATTGATTGATGAGCTAAATATTCTGCACAAAAGGGCCCTCAAGGCCACTCATAAACTCAAACTGCAGTATTCGACTAAGCTGTTATTTAGTGTTCAGTTTCCGACCATATTGACTATTCCGCAGATGTACGCTTACTGCTTACACTGTTTGCAAATACGTGTTTTGTAGCGTCAACAATCTTAAACATCATTCGCTAATATTTTCGAATAACCGCAATCGGTATGGAACTAGGTTCTCTTACCTTCTGAGGAGACCGAAAATCTCATCTAATTATGAAAAGCGCAGCTTGCGGTATGCTGCACCGGTGCTATTCAATATGCTTCCACCAGATTTACGTAACTTGAACCGACTTCAGGAATTCGATCGTAAAGTTAAGGCTTATTTAAGAGAGCGATACGGCAATTGATCGTAATTTCCCAAATGGGATCCGAAAATATTTTCGCCCCTTCTAACAAGAACCGAAAGTAATTCCAATCTAATTTTGTGAGCTTCTCTCACAAAAGTTGTGTTCTGCCATATTGAATCGTAAAAATAAAAACAAATTCATTATCGTTTCAAATTTTCATTTTGAAAAATCTCTTTTTTAGTGAGATTAGTAGATTACAGTGGGGGATGCGGAAATAATTCATTACATGAGGGATTAATTTTGTGAAATGAGCCAAACTCAAGAGGGTGTTTTTAAGCAAAACGCTTTGAAAACAGTTTTTAAAGCGAGTTGCTTAAAAATACACGAATTAATTTGCGAGGGTTACGAAATTATCCAGAATGGATGACCTATTAAGCATTCCCCACTGAATGCTGTTTTACTCGGTGTCCCAACCGAAAACGCGTCATTACATGCAGATATACATGTAATGAGAAGCTTCCGGTGGGGGCTAAATGTAATGAATAGCATGTAATGAATGACATGTGATGAAAAGTTTCCGTGGGGTGCACATATACATGTAATGACAAGTTTTCGGTGGTACAACGAGTAAAGTCATTTACATCACAGCGCATACTCATTTTCGCGTGATGTATTGAGTTTTTCATTCTTGCTAAAAGAACCCAAAGTACTTACCCAAAGTAATGTCAAAGGCCCTACCGAAGTACGTCTCAGACCATTCAAATCTAGAAAAGCTTAAATCCAAGGACTGGGCCATTTTCCCCTAAATACCTGAAACACATGTTCTCTAAAATTTTATTCTCTACAACTTTGCCTCTGGAAGCAACTTTCTACCTCTCATAGTTCTGGAGATTCGGGTCATCCTGCCCAATTATGGGAGATGCCACGTACCAGGATTGAGCCATATTTCCTCAAATTCGAACCTGAATAAATCTTGATTGAGTTCACTTAGTGGACTTTTATTATGATTAGTATGATTAAAGTGAAGTCAGGAGTCGTAATTTCAGATAGTTTTCTTAGAACCCAAATGACAATTTTTCTTTTTTCCAACCACCCCCTTCCCCTCCGTAGCGTGCCTACTTTGTGAATGTCCCCTAACTTGTAATTAAACTGAGGCATTTGGGTACATTTGGGAATGTAAACTTTCGCGTTGTTTTTTCTTAACAAAATTGAGTAAAACTGGCTTTATCATGCAGCGCGAAAATCGAAAGCTCCAATAAAACGATGTATTTATACTTCTAAATTCATATATTTTGAAATAAAATGTGGATGGGAACTTGAAAGTTGAGAAAGTTATGACACCTTCTCAACTGTTACAAACTGTTCGAATAATTTAGAACAGTTTTCAATAATTGAGGGAGAGCTTTTACCTCATAATTGTCTAAACTTTCCCCACCCACTTTTTATTTTGAAATGTGTTCCTTTGGACACATGTATAGCTTGTATCGACCAGGCTGCCGTAATTTGCATAAGAAACTTAGTGACGTTATTTTGAGAGAGAAAATATATGAAATTCTCTCTCGAAATGTCATCATTAAGTTTCTTATGCAAATTACGGCAGCAGGTCACTTCAGCATTTTCTTCCCTTGACCTGAACGTCAATTATGTTTGAAGAACCCTTTCGCTTAAGAAAACAAATTTTGATAGGAAAATATTGTTACCTCACTGTTGTGACGCAGTATTTCTGAAACTTGGTCACCATCGCTGGGATGTAAATCTAAAAATCGTTTTGCCATTCGTTTCCCATGTTTACCATTATCACTGCAACCGCCCCACATCCACGACGTTTTCACATTGGGTGGATATTTTTCTTTGCCGCAATGACATTTTGTCATTTTACCTTCCGAGCAAGCCCTTGCAATGGAGTAAGTTAAAGCCGCTGAGACTATACTATGAATGAACGCTGTTTCACGATACACCTAGGAAGTTGATAGTGTTAATGTGTTTACAACATAAATAGAAAAACATAAATAACTTTATGAAAAATGTTTCGTTTTCCCCGCGATTCGATACTGCAATTCCATCGGTCATAACGAAATTGCTGTTCACAATGAGTAACTGCAAGACGTCTAGCTTCTTTGATAGCCTCCGGCAGACCAAAATCTTTACGGCATTGGTGATTTTGGCGTCGTGTTGCCTGTAAATAACGACATGGACCTGGAGTTTTTGGTGCGGGACTGAATAAAGCCATAATGGTGTTCCTTTGATGTATCAATCTAATTTATCGTGTAAACAAAGTAAAAAATAATGTTAAACCCAAAATGTTCTCACGGTACAATTCCATAGTCTCTACGCTCAAATAACTTATCCTTTTAGTTCAATATTTATTCTTCTTATTATACAGTCTTAATATGTGTACAATAGCAACGAGTGTATTTTATAGTTGTGCTAACAACGTTCATCTCCATCATGCATTTCATCTGTTCACAGATAGCACTTATTTTTTCGGACAAAAAAAAATTTGTTTTTATTCAATGAGCAATTCAATGTCGTCATTTTTATAGATTTTAATAAGCTTTGAAGAGAGGAATTTTGATATTTTATTATAATGTTATTCATCGGTTGAACTTTCATGAACTTTCGACGTCCGAGCATGTGAAAGAGTATCGGCCAAGGTCTCTCAAACGTTCGAGGGCTCTGCCCGCCATGGTCAATATCTCACGATTTTACTCATGTCAAATCCATAACTATAATTTGGGGAAATAACAAATGGGAAACACTAAGTGGGAACGAATGATGAAATTAGAGCTTGATTTCATCCTCATTGGAAATATTGAAAACCCCTTCTGAAACAGTAGCATGAAAATGGAGATATAAAGGGTGTGTCTTGGTGATGTAAGGTGGTATAAAAGGTAAATCCAACATGATGTAAAAATGATGTAAGGTGGTTATAAAGAAAAATAAAAGGGAGATGTATAAGTGATGTAAAGGAGATGTAAAATTGATGTAAATATGAGGTAAAGTAAATGTAAAGGAAGGTGTAAAGATGTAGTAAAGAAGAATATCACATAACGTAACGACTTTATGAACAAAATACAACTTTTTAATGTGCTGTCGCGGATGAAACTCAGAGAAAACTTGGTCCGATGTGAGATATGGTTCTGAGATAATTGATTTATTGGACCCGTACGAAGTACAAAGGTCCTATACGTTTACTACAGACAATTTTATTGTAACATGGGGTAGGTCGAGGTGGGAGTTGGGGGGATGCATCTATTATCGTCTAAATATGACGAATCAGCAATAAAAAAAATGTCCGTCTGTCCGTCTGTCTGTCAATCCGTCTCCACTTTTTTTTCCAAACGGCTCAACCGATCAGCCTAAACTTTTTTTCCCTGAAAGGTACATGCCTCTCATGATTCATGTTCGAAGATGAGCAAAATCGATCAAGTGGTTCCGGAGATATGGTCTAGGAAGTGACCAAAAACATGGTTTTTCGAGGGTCGGTGAAGCTTTTTCTCAAATATCTCATCAAGTAAGGCACGGAAATTCCTCATTTTGGTGTCAAATAAAAGCATTTGATGTCACAAAACTGGGAAAAAAAATTTGTGGGAATCGGTACAGGGGTCTGGGCACTGGGACCAATGGAATGGACGAAATTGAGATTCTTGGCCATGTACGAAAACAGTTTTTCGTTCGTCTATATTTCCTTAACTATGCAATATGGAGATTTACTGTCAAAGGCAAAGTTGTAGAGATTTAAATTTAAGCGAACACGTGTTTCAGGGTTTTGGGGAAATATGACCCAATCCTGGTATATGGCCACTTCCATAATTAGGCAGGATGACCCAGATCTCCAGAACTAAGAGAGGTAGAAAGTTGCTTCCAAGGACAAAGTTGTAGACAATAAAATTTGAGACAACACGTGTTTCTGGGTTTTAGGGAAAAACGACTTAATCCTTGGATATAAGCTTTTCTAGATTTTCTAGAGACGTACTTCGGTAGGGCCTTTGACATTATCTTGGGTAATTTCTATGGATCTTTGAATTTCTTGCAGTTATAAAAGAACAGAAAGCGTTGGATTGTTTGCTTATTTGTTTGCTGTTTGTCACATCTATTCTGATACGTACGGGTCTTTGGTTATGTTTGGTCAATAAATTACAAAATTTTAAAACAGCCATAACTTGAAAGGAAGGCAAGAAATCTCTTTTCGGGTAGAGCAAAGTTGCCAAAGGATGTGGATATCTGGTCGTCCTTAGAAGACACTAACAGGAATAGTGACTAATCAGGAATTTTTCGATAGTATTTAAGGGATCTCTTTGTAGGAGCTATGTTGGGGTTGAGGAAGAAGTGTACAACATTTTTCCTTTTAGCTCTTCCCAATCTAGAACATCAGATTTTTTTGTCGTTTTTCTTCGTAATTGTATTTGGATTTTTCTTGGTCGTACAAATCAGCATCGTCTTTCCTCTTCACTACCATTTTCTTGCAACTATTTCTCTTGAAATTTTATTTCCTGGGAATAATCTACCACCACCTTAGGAATCCCAAAAGTCCAGAAGGGACTCGGAAGGAACATGAAAATTGCTCAATGCCCCATAGTTCTTGAAGTACGAATATGAGTGATCACGAATTCCTAGGATCTAACCTTCTCACGTCGAGAAATGAAGCGACATCACCTTTACATCCTAATTTAAATACCTGCCCCAAATTAACATATATCGAAAACCAAAATTGAATCATTTTTCTTGAGACCCCAAGGGGTCGTTCATAAAGTATGTCACGCAAAAATCACGTTTTTGAGACCCCCCTCCCCCCATGTCACATGAGCTCGAACCCCTATTAAAGCAAACTTCCGTTTTTCAGGAAATTTGAATTTGAAGCTTTCGCTTAAGGTTTGTGTGAAAGCTCAACCTGACAGAAATAAAAATAAATTCATATCGCGTCCAATATAACTAACGCTTAATGGAAAGGTTTGAGTTGAAAAACACGTGGGTTCACTAAACAGCCGGTGTGGTGTAATGGGTGTAGATAACAATCATTACATAGTTTACCTTGTTGATTGAACACTTTCAGTTATTTTGAAATTTTTGTACTTGAAGGGATAATTATATTGGACGCGATGCGAATCGTGTCGGTTAAGGTTTTTGTAAAAGCTCAGCCTGTTAACAAAAATTTTTTATTTTTATCAAGTTGAGCTTTCATACAAACCTTACGCGATGTGATTCGCATCGTGTCCATTGTAATGAGTTCATTAGTGCCGGTAGTTAGATTTCGAAAAAAGTCATGCTCCCGTCGATGCTCACGAACTCGATTACAGCTTTCGAGCTTTCAGATAAAATTCAAAGCAGTGAAAATGAATTGAATGTGCTAAATTCTTTTAAAAACTTCTTCAAGAGACCTCAACAAGCACATTCTCGATTTCCAGGCATTCGCAGAAGTTTCCTGAAGAAATTGAATTGAATTGAATTTATTTCACCGCCAATCATTGGCTGAACAATATTTACCTCTCAAACAATCTATGCGTCTAAACATTTCAACTTAATCAATAAAATTTAAAAAAATATCACAATTGATCACAGCAAGTCACGATTCTGCACCCCTTCTATCATTCTGCGCTTAAAATCCAGCCATTCCTACTCTCTGTCACAACATTACCATGGTCATTAATTATTCTAGTCAATCTAACGATCGGCTGATCAGACAAATAAACTGTAGACATCCTCGGCTCAACTAATAATCTCACCGAACGCAGACCAACGTTTTTATCGTTTCTAACAAATTTTGAACAAATCCTATCGTCATTGATGTTCCGTACATAAATTTCATAAGCCAACACTGCATCCGCTACCGTCCTACGCCATTCTAACCGCTGTAATCCGACTTACTTGCATCTGTCGTCGTACGGCGCTAATCGATAAGATGTGGCATTTCTTCGGCTTTCCAAATGAATTACAAATGGCTTTTGCATCGATTCTAAATCATCAATGTACACTTGCGGTGACGGATTCCATATAGTTGAAGTGATGAAAAATATGCGCTGCGTATTCAGTGTGAATTTGCCATTGATGTTTGATACAACCAACTATTTGTCTACTTTTGATCGTAATTTGCTCAATGTGATGCCCGGAATGAAATTGTCGATTCACCAACACGACAAGATCGTGCATCTCATACACCCTTTCGATGATGTGATCGCCAATTTTGTAATTCGCATTGATGATGCCGATATGCACTGGAGACAAAACATTTCCGTTCATTTAAATAAATTCGATTTTCATCACACCACTTCGCTGCTCTATTGATATCTTGTTGCAATCGAATAACGTCAGCGTGATCATGGATTATGGCTGCCAGTTTGATGTCGCAAATAATAAGACGGTCGCAAACGAAATCATTTCCACGATGTCGTCAATGAACACAGTGAACATTTGCGGACCGATTGAACTGCCAGGAGGAACTCCAGACCGTGACTCGTATATCCTGGATTTGACCGTATCGATTTGAACATAATTTATTCGTCCCACAAGAAATTCACAAATCCACCTAGCTGTTTTACTTCCGAATCCAAATTTCGCGGATTTCACCATCAAAAATCGAATCCATACCTTGTCGAATGCTGTTTTGAAGTCACCATAGAACACGTCCAGTTGAAATTGCAATTCGAAAGCCTTGTGTGCCAGCATCGACAGGCTAAGTAGGTTGGTGACGACCAATTTTCTATTCCTGAATCCATGCTGTGCATTGGACAGTGAAGACTGTATTTTCCCGTTAATTTTCTGCTGTACAGCAACATCGTGGATTTTCGATTTACGACTGGTTGAATGACGACAACTTTATAATTCGTTATATCCGATTTGCTTCCTTTCTTTTTGTAGACCGGAACAATGCGTGACAATTTCATTCCTTTCGCAATTACTCCACTATCGAATGCTTTTTGATAAAGCAACCAAATTGGCCACGCAATCACTGACGCACACGATTTGACAATGCACGGTTTCAATCCGTCTGACCCTGCTCCACCTTTCCAATCCAAAAAGTCAATTGCACCTTCAATATCTAACAGGGAAACATGGATATCTTCAGCTCCATTTATCGGTTCATATATTTCATCAAAACTCCATGGTTCATCATCGGGAATGTAAATCGACTCAAATTAATCAGCGAAGAGATTGACTGTTTCTTCTTTTGATCTACCGATACTTTCACCAAAAAACATTTCTTTCGGATATCGATCGCTCCCAGCTTTCAATTTGCCAATTTTCAGAACTCAGACGGATTTAATTTAATGTTTTCTTGCACTTTGATGTAATGCTCTTCTTCCATTTTACGACATCTGTCAGCAAACTTGTTCATCGCCTTAACATATTTCTCCATTGAATCACTGTCGTCGTATCGCCTTTTGAAGAGCTTGTCTCTACGGTTTTTAAGGTTCCTAAGTTCGGGTGTCCACCACTTCGGTTTATTTACGTATTTCTTCGTCGTCACCTTTGGCACGTTTCGATCAACCAGATCACCCATTACTCTACAGAAAAATTCATACGCCTCGTCCACATTCGTGATCTTGAATTCGTGTTGGAAATTATACGCTTCCAGCTGTTGACACAAAGCTCAACCTGACAGAAATAAAAATAAATTCGCATCGCGTCCAATATAACTAGCGCTTAATGGAAAGGTTTGAGTTGAAAAACACGTGGGTTTACTACACAGCCGGTGTGGTATAATGGGTGTTGAGAACAATCATTATATAGTTTATCTTGTTGATTGAAAACTTTCAGTTATTTTGAAATTTTTGGACTTGAAGTGGAAAAATTGCACTTTAGTGCTTTTGACAAGAGGAGGGAAGGAGGGGGGGGGGATTGTGGGGGACCATCACTACATCACAAATATATAATGAATAGGTGGCGGTCGGATCAGTTGGGAAGGGGGAGGAGTTCAAAGTTTTTATATGGAGAATTGTATTTAACGTATTTACACCAAAAAGGATGGTAGGGTGATGGAAGTTTTTGGATGGAAATTGTAGGGGATGAATGCCAGACAACAGGTAAGTACATTGTAGGTGGCGCTGGTATTGTGAAAGTAGTCATTTTGTGATATGCAAAGCGCGTAATACTGGAAATTTCAGCGCTTTACTTGTGTAAACATTCGCTAAGTACATACTTACCCAGGATACGCCACGAGGAGGCTATTTACGTGTATCCCATTGGTCCTGACCACAATTCCCCACCCCTCCTTCCACCTCTTGTCAAAAGCACTAAAGTGCAATTTTACCCTTCACTCCATACTTAACATTTAATGTTTTGATTACCCATCAAGAAAGGTAACTTTTTTAAGGGTGGTATCGAAGGAGTATGCCCGACTACGTCTTTCTGCCCAGGAATTGGGTCACCAAAATAACTATAACGATATTTAACGTTCGCTCGTCGTTTGGGACTGTAGTTATCTCGTAACGTACTTTTCGTTCGCGAGGACAGACTCTTTCGTGGCGTAGGGGAGAGTGTGAAGTTTCAGCCAAATATTAGCATATCTAGTGTTAAGTAAAAGGACTATAATGATGGAAAGAACGTGTGCCAATCAGAACTTTTTCGCCTGCGAGGTCAGAATAGGGAGGGCCAGACATAGGGTAGGGCAAAGTAGCAGCATATATAGCGCATACATCATTCATTTATAGCATATACGGCATATATAGCATAAAGCAAAAGTAGATGTATGCAATGTACATTGTACATATGTTTACGTATGTGTAGTGTGTACGGTGTACATTGTACAGTGTAGTGTGTAGACATTGTGTACACATTGTGTGCAAATTTTGGACACATTGTGGGCAAATTGTGTACACATTGTGTGCAAATTGGATGCGCATTATATACACATTGTGTGCACATTGTATACACATTTGTAGCATTTCGCGAAAGGGGAAATCGCTTACGTAACATTTCGTGAAAGGGATCATCAGTCGGCTACCTAACATTTTTTAAAGAGCAACATAGTTCGCTTTCGTAGCATTTCGTAAAAGGCATCATCAGTCGCTTACGTAACATTTCGTAAAAGGGATCATCAGTCGGTTACCTAACATTTTTTAAAGAACAACATAGTTCGCTTTCGTAGCATTTCGTAAAAGGCGTCATCAGTCGCTTACGTAACATTTCGTAAAAGGGATCATCAGTCGCTCACGTAACATTTCGTAAAAGGGATCATCAGTCGGTTTTACCTAACATTTGTTAAAGCGCAACATAATTCACTTCCGTAGCATTTCGTAAAAAGGATCATCAGTCGCTTACGTAACATTTCGTAAAAGGGATCATCAGTCGGTTACCTAACATTTTTTAAAGAACAACATAGTTCGCTTTCGTAGCATTTCGTAAAAGGCGTCATCAGTCGCTTACGTAACATTTCGTAAAAGGGATCATCAGTCGCTCACGTAACATTTCGTAAAAGGGATCATCAGTCGGTTTTACCTAACATTTGTTAAAGCGCAACATAATTCACTTTCGTAGCATTTCGTAAAAAGGATCATCAGTCGCTTACGTAACATTTCGTAAAAGGGATCATCAGTCGGTTACCTAACATTTTTTAAAGCGCAACATAATTCGTTATAGTTATTTTGATGACCCAGATCTTCGGGCAGAAAGACGTAGTCGGGCATACTGGAGTGGGATTCTTGAATTTTTAAAATGTCAATTTTTTTTTATATTTTTCCAGTAATCTGTCATTACTATAGAGTAATTACAGCGAAAATTCAGAAATTATGTCAAGAATTTTTCAACAGTACTAGGTTTATGAGGACGAAGATAACCGTTTTCCCCACTGTGTGGCGTATCCTGGGTAAGTATATACTTAGCGAATGTTTACAAAAGTAAAGCGCTAAAATTTCCAGTATTACCGCTTTACATATCACAAAATCACTACTTTCACAATACATAACACACCAGCGCCACCTACAATGTACTTACCTGTTGTCTGGCATTCATCCCCTACAATTTCCATCCAACAACTCCCATCACCCTACCCTCCTTTTTGGTGTAAATACGGTGTATGGTCCCCCACAATTCCCCCCCCCCTCCTTCCCCCTCTTGTCAAAAGCACTAAAGTGCAATTGTACCCTTGAAGTGATCATCATATTGGACGCGATGCGAATCGCATCGGGTAAGGTAAAAGCTCAGCCTGTCAAAAACAAATTTTTTATGAAGTTGAGCTTTCATACAAACCTTACGCGATGTGATTCGCATCGTGTCCAATACAATGAGTTCATTAGTGCCGGTAGTTAGATTTCGAAAAAGGCATGCTCTCGTCGATGCTCTCGAACTCGATTACAGCTTTAAGATAGCGTTCTTTCAAAAATAATAAAATTCATTTTCACTGAATTGAATGTGCTAAATTCTTTTGAGAACATCTTCAAGAGACCTCAACCAGCAAGGCTATCGAAGAAGATTCCTGAAGAAACTGAAGATTCCCTGAAGAAGCATTAAAAAAATTAACAATTTTATTCCCAAAATGAACCGATAAAGAAATGGCGCCATCCGCCAAGAAATTATTTTGTAGTATTTTAACGACTGTATTTCCATCTCATTTATTATTTAAAAGATAACGTATGCAGTAATTTATTTTATTTAATCCACTTGGTGATGATCATCATAACATTCTCATCTATTTCTATTTCATGTCCACCAGGTATGAAGAAAAAAAAAACCAACGAAAATACCATTTTACTTAACTTGAGATGTTAATGTTTTCGTCTCTAATTAAGATAATCAAACAGCATAAAACAAACGATAGCTCCGCTTAATTAAATTATGGCTAATTTATGCAATACCGCCCAAACAATGTATTAATAATTTCCGGTAGATATTGTAACAAAAATGTAGGTGGACCTCAAACATTTAACCATAGACACTCAGATGAGTCACGTAAATAATTTTTTACACTTAAACACTACACATTTGTGTACATAAAATTAGTAATTTTTAAAATGTATTTGCTCAACACCGCGCCGCAAATAATGAGTGGTAAATATTGCGTATGCTCTTGACTCGACATTTAGTAATGGAAATGTCCAACACTTTCAATATTTTTTCTACTGTAAGCAAATTAATAGAAATGGATGGAATCGGGACTTTTTAAATGTAGTGATTGTCTCATAAGCGTCTTTCAGAAAGGTTGTTAAAATTAATTTTATTTAATTATTGCCGACTCGCTGTAAATATCATTGCGCTATGTATTTCTCATGGGCGCAATCATATTATAGTCCAACTTAAGACCGAATGCGCCCTTATATTTACAACATTTGAAATAATATCGCAGAATGTCATCCATTTTGTCGAATTAGCTGATAGAAATGCTTCTAGAAGCGCTTCAGTGTTACTTCTCTCTTATCTGTCATGTGTTTTGAGTTTCGTTCTTTCATTCAGATTCAGATCATGAAAACCTGTGAAAACTTGAATTGGTTAATTCTCCTAGAGGCCCTATTTTCCATATTTTGAGACATTTTAACTCGAGAGAACGAGAAATTTTCATATTTATGAGAAAATCTCCCAAGAAATGCCTAAAGTAATTGAAAATTGAGTTCCACCAAATTGTCATATCTAGTGTAGAGGTAGACCCATTATAGGAGCTTTTCATGTAGAGAGTCAGAGCACATCATTTTTAATTGTTTCGCTCACGTTCATTCACGAATGACAAATACTATAATCTGATTGGCCTAGAGAAATTTTTATCGCTCACGTATGACATTGTTCAATCAGCTGTTAAGCTGTTTTGGCTCTCTGAAAAGTTCCTATTAACGGAAAATGGCGCGGAGAAGTAGTTCTGGTAATCAATGACCTTTGAAAGCGTATTATGTTCTCTACTTCAAATAATCGTACAGTTTGCACAGTTTAATTACTATCCTTAATTTGATTTTAATGACATCTTCTTATGAAGATTTCGTAATATTTAGCGAACACATCAAAGTTATTCATGATTGCTGTATTTTAGTTAGTGTTTCTTTTTACGTTCGAACGTTAGACTACATTCGCTTTGTATGCATCATGCCCGCAGCGGTAGCGGAGGGCGTGACGCAGTCGCCACACCCCAAAAAAAACGTCCACAAACCCAAAAAACTCCATATACAAAAACCTTTGGGACACGGAGCCATATATAGGCGAACTTTTGAGTTTTTTCCCCTCGCCCCCCTCCCCCTCCAAGTTATTTTTAAAAAAAAACTGCGTCGCAGTAGCTTTCAAACAAGCCCTCACTCATCAAAATCCGTTGAAAATTGGCTGAGATATCGAGGTTTGAAAATGACACTTTTCTATGGAGAAATAATTTTTCTATTGTTCTCATTATTATGGAAACTTTTTTTCTGATCTGTCGGTTTCTATCTATCTATATATCTATCTATCTATCTATCTATCTATTAATAATTTTCGATCTCGAGAACTAGACTGCCGATCTTTCTGAAATTTTCAGGGAACGTCAGTCTCGGCCACAAATGAAAAATTTCATATGCCGCTTTTCCGGGAAAATTCTGGAAAAGCCGTGGCATGTGTAAAAGTGGTCAATTTTGAGGGTTTTTTAGGTAATGCTCGGAGTTTTCGAATTTTAGCTCCGGAGTGACAATAGCTAGAGACCTGGTTTCTTCGGGAAAGTTATAGAGTTTGGGTTTCTTCGGAAAAGTTATAGAGTTTGGTAAGGAGAATTTTTTGAGATCTTAAGAAAAATGGCTGCCAGCAGCCAAACCGGTGCCATCTTGAATTTACCCAAGCAATAAATTGGTTTCCAATATAGGTTTTCGAATTTTAGCTTCGGAATGACAATACCTAGAGAGTTGGTTTCTTCGAGAAAGTTATAGAGTTTGATCAGGAGAATTTTTTGGGATTTTCAGACAAAAAAAAAAACAAAAAACAAAATTACGTTGTGTTAAAAAATTGCATCATAAATGCCGGACCCACCAGCGGAATAATTTTTCAGCACTTGCAGTTTTCACACGCAAAAATTTAAATTTACCTTAAACAATCCACGCAATAGGAAACAAAAGTCAAATTTTTGCAGCGCAAAAACTGAAAGTACAGAAAAATTATTTCGTCGTTGCGTCCGGCATTTATGACGCAATTTTTTAACACAACGTAATTTTGTCTTAAAAAAAAGATCTGTAATTTTTTCAGGAAATTAAAACTTTGAACACAAGGTTCCCTTCAAACAAACTCTGCGTATTATCAGCGATAGCGTCACCTCAAGCGATATCATTAATTTTGGAAGCAGACTTACGGACTGCGTCACACTCTACCTTTTAAGAGGTTTTTGTATGCTAAGAATTTGCCCCTTAGGCTCCATCCACATACTTTTTGGTTGCAGTTGTGTACACCAAAATTTCTGGTTTCCACATTGGGTGTCCAATAGCATCAGCTATCTAATTATTACCAAATGGAATCATTTATCATTGATGCCCAAACATTTTACATGGGTCGAGATAAGTACACTTAATATTTGAAAAATGTGTTCTTCTCGAAGCATTAGGTAGTAAAATATTAGGACCACAAACCGATAAAGTTACACTCACATTAAAATTTCTGAGAAGAATCTTCCAGCATTACTTTGGTATACGGTTCACTTGAATTTCCTCTGCATAAAAGTAAAGTTCCAAAGTATAGTGACATTCATAAAGGATGTCCGCTAATTTGTTCATCTGCTCTTTCCTCCTCACTGTCCAAATACGTCCATTTTGCGATAACACTCCCCAATTGTAATTTGGCTTTCTTCGCTTTATGAAGTACCTATAGCTACTTTATGTTTTCCACCTTCTTGTCTGTCCGTCCGTCCGTCTGTACACCGTCACAAAAATGACATCTCAAAAATAACGCCGCAAAAATGACGTCACAAAAATAACGTCACAAAAATGACGTCACAAAAATGACGTCGTAAAAATGACGTTACAAAAATTACGTCACAAAAATGACGTCGCAAAAATGACGTCTTACATATGACGTCACAAAAATGACAACATAAAAAAGACGTTACAAATATAACCAGAAGTTATGATGTGATAGATATTGTTTCGTTTAATTCTTCAACAATACACTATCGCTACTTTTCTATACCAATGTCAATGGTTTATTAGTCTCGTTTACTCATTTGGAAAAGTTTTTTGTGTTGGGAGTAGGGATTGCAAACCGAAGGCAAAATCAATAACCGCGGTTTTGGTTATTTTGCGCCAAATAGCCGCGGTTAACCGGTTAACCGAGATTTTTTTCTATTTCCTCTTTTACATTGAAAAAATAGGCTTTTAATAAGTATTTTTGAATTTTAGGATTTCAACCAAATCGTCTAAAATGGTATGCGATTATGTTTTTTGGGGAATTTTGTGTTTATCTCATTCGCCATTAGAAATAGCATACGAAATGAGAGAAACAACGAAGCGAAGCTAATAGCGAAGCTAATTTCAAATACACTCGCTAATAGCGACTAGCGTTTCGCTAAACCCTGAATTAGCGAGGTCTTATTTTCGCTAGTCGCTAATCGCTAATTTTCTGATTCTAAAAGACTAATTCAATGGAAGATTTTCAAACTTATTGCTTTTTGCTGACCTACGTTTTGCCAAATCAGTGAAGATTTATAAGTTCCCACCAGTTAGAAAAGTGGATGAAAAAGAAATCACTACAAATGTTTTTGAGAATTTTGAATAATTTTGGGCGTCAGATGACAAATATGATAAATAATAATATTTGTTGAATGATAACGCATGATTAATGTTAATTTGTATTGAAAGGTTCTGTCGGTTTTATCAAAAACTTCTCCAGAACTTTTGATATTAGATGGACAAACTGGTTGATGATATTTTTTCCAATGAAATCTTGTAATCTCCTAAGGGCTTTAGTTGGTCTTAAGTTCGGCCTAATAGTAAAAAAACTTTCAGTTAGTTTTGAAGACACAAGAACTAAACAAGAATCTATCTACTGCCTGATCTTTAAAATCTTGGCTCAAAGTTCCAACCATTTAAACAAACGTAAGCTTCATTTTTATGGATTTCCGTTTCTGCCAAAACAAGAAATATAAGTCGAAAAAACC
>CM055403.1:153336793-153355984 GCA_029228625.1 Pseudolycoriella hygida | reverse complement strand
CACCATCCACCGAAAACGTTCTCCAGTCCTGGCGAACTATCATATAAATGGGGATGTGATTGAACGTGTTAACTGTACGAAAGACATCGGTGTAACGTGTGACGACGACTATACTTTCAATGGACACCTTGAATTGGCAGTCAAGAAAGCTATGTCAGTGCTTTCGTTTGTGAAACGCCAATGTTACGCTAGGTTCAACGTCGATACAGCCAAGATGCTATATTCAGCCATAGTCCGTTCGCATCTAAAATTTGCCAGTACGATTTGTCCAAAGTGTCCAAAGACTTTTATATGCAAACTGTGATCGTCGAGTTGAAGGCGACGCTAATCCATATCGTATTCGTCCATATGCTAAAAGATGTGAAGAACTTCAGCTCGTTTTACTTTTGAGACGTCGGACCGATGCAGCGATATTTTTCATTCATGATGTTCTCACAGGGAAACTAAACTGTCAGTTTATCCGTGATAAAATCATATTGAACGATGGCACGCGAATGCTGCGTAGATCTTCATTGATTAGAATCACTGGTAGTGCCCACGAGTATTCACAATTCTCACCACTAAACTTTGCATGACGACTATCCAATATTGCTGCCAACCACATCGATCCGACCATTCTGTCACGTGAATTCAGAAGAGAAGTCCACAAGCTTGATGACTCGGTGTTCGGTACCTTCGGCCTTAATGGATGATGTGTTTGTTTTGGTGCTTTCTTTTCACAAATATCATTTAAAACCGAAAGCACTTAAGGGCTCATTATATTGGACGCGATGCGAATCGCTTCTCGTTAAGTTTGTGTGAAAGCTCAACTTGACAAAAAAAATGTTTGTTCTGTCAAGTTCAGCTTTCACACAGACCTTACGCGAAGCGATTCGCATCGCGTCCAATATAATGAGCCCTTTACCCGGTGATTAACCTTTTTCATTTATCTGATGTTTTCCTAATAATTAAAATTATTTATTGCATTCGCGCGGTGTTTCCCCTTAAAATTTATTAATCTAGTAGTATAAACGAGAAATTATTAATCGCTGACAATGACATTTGTCGTTCTCCTACGTTTGTTTTCTCTTTTTCGCTCATGCAATAAAGCATCATATTGCCGTTTGAGGGGAAATCTTGGCAAGCCTCGATTGTTCCCCTCAAATGGCAATAAAATACTATTTCTGATTACACAGTTTACTTTTCGCCGAAGTTTCTGTAATTGGCTGGCCGTTACTACATTCTAGCTCCATTTCGATGATAACACGACGACGTATTCTTTGACGACTGATTTATTTGATACGATTTACGACGACATACGATTTTTGACGATACGCTTTAGCTGAATTTGCCTTTTCACTTTTGACGGATTTTTTTCATTAGATTTTTGACTTAGATTTACTCGATCTTAACTATTAGTTGTTTGTTGTTTACTAAATTTTATTTTTTCTTATCTATGTCGCTTTTTGACGTTTTTTGATTTTTTACTTTTCGATTTGGACATTTGTGCAGATACGCTTAATTTATCGTATTGTAACGTTTTTATGGTTTTTCAACGAGGTCTATGAAAGCAGTCATAGACACTCTTTTTCCATGTCATCTAAAAGATAGAAGACAATAAAATGCAATTCATCATGTGAAATTAGAAAAAGTGTGAAAATCACACGTGAATTTGCACCGATTTTCGGAAGCTTTCTTTTTTACTGAAAGCTATGCTTTAAATTTCAATCTCACAAGTAAAGTTGGGAAAATTTTTTGAGGTAAAAAGTTGGTATTAATGTAACGAGAAATATTAAAATTTCATTAAAAATTGTGTACCTTTCAGAATTGTTTTTGACTAAAAAAACTATAATTTCATAACATTAATTGTCTGTAGTATTGCAAAATCTCTTATTTTGAAATTTCCCGACTAAGCAAAGATTTACAACAACTTTTGAATCAATTAAAAAAATACTAACTTTCGTCTTATTATCATGGTTACAGGTAAAATCAAATTTTTTTATGTGAATTCCACGTTTCCCGCAGCTCCCCGAAATTTTGCCTATTTGGATAGAACTTTATTTGCTGGGAACAGTAAAAATTGTTTAATTTTAAAGTGTCATCTATTTCTAAAAACTAGGTAAAAAAGGAATGAACTGGCTGTATAGATTTTCTACATGACGGCATCATAAACTGACTATATGTTAACAGGGTGGATTGATCTGCATTTTTTATTATTCATTTAATTTACCATTTCTCTTTCGGCATCGTGATTACTCACATTACCCAAAATATAAGCGTAAATTTTTACGCGTAGTTAGCTTTCCAATTTAATTATGAAAATTTAGAATTGATTGCATAGGATATGGAATGGGAGTCACACAAAATTTAAACAATTTAAAACAATCCACCCTACGCCTTCATCAATTGAACTATCAATCTGTCAATAATTTAGTTCATTTACAAAATCGGATGAGTACATATCTCGAAATGGAATTGAATATGGAAGTGTGCCTCCAAAACATACAAGATGAGAGTCGTTTACCCCTCGCTACGTCTGTGATGAGAATTGAAAATCGGTTAAGAATTACTCACGTTATCGTGGTAACAAAAGTGACCAAGGTAACGGACGTTTTCAGTGAGCTTATTATTGTGACGTACATTTTAGGGTATTTACTGCCGTAAGACTTTAGACTTACAGTCAAGGGAATTGTCAGAACAATTTACACAAATGGGATATTTGATAAGCAGCTTCATTTTTTCAACATCTATCCTCGCATCTATCTGTTTTTTTCTTTCAGCAATTTATAGTTATTCGAAAGTAAATGTGTGCTTCTCTGACAAATAAATTTTGTTGCCTTAAAGAAATCCCTACCAATTCACATCGACCGTAGTGTATATCGACCACATTAACTGCACAATGACTACTTCTCAACTTATAGGAGCATTTGGGGTGGGAAACGATAAATTTCGAGGATTGATTATCGAATGTCTCGAATTAAAGGAGGACACTTATTTTTTTAAATATCGTGATCAACCAATTGATCGGCACTGTGAACAAGTGCAACAAATTATAAGATCCTCAAACGTTAAACGTGCCAAGAAGATCACAGTGGATCTAATTCCCTTCATTCATGAGTATTATCACATGGAATCCAACACAGTTGTATTTCATGGAAATAATTTGAACTCTACCACTCAGCAAATGCGAAAGGCCCAAGAAAAAGCCATAAATCAAGAAATTCGTCTCATCAAACGTGATAAAACGATGTCGGTTAAGAAACAAGCGAGAATAAACGTGGGAAGAGCAAGAATGTCAGAGGTATCAGTTGTCCATGAAAAGCAAATTCTAGTGGAGAGGAATGAGAAATGTTTCAACTTAGCGAGCACGGCGTATAAGTAAATTATTCGAAGAGCGCGAACGATTGGCAGAATGCGAAGCCGAATGTCTACCAAGTATCAGACCAAAGTCATGTACAAATTTCGACAGTGTAGAACTGTTGGATAGTGATTTCTAATTAAATATTGTACGTGTCTAATTTGGCCGGTAGTTTTTAGGCTTTTCCGCATGTATCCCTCACTTCATTCTGTCTACAAAGCCTAAAAACTACCCCACCAAACAGACACGTAAATAACTATCATATCTTACATGTTTTTAGCTTCTTGTTTTTGAAGACGAATTTTCCATTTCTGCAGTAATTTTTGAGCTGTTGGTTTTTTAAACTTATCTCTATAATCTGCCGACAACCTGATGTCAATATGGAGCTTAAGTCAACAGGCAACGTAACATGCGCCGATAATATTGAATCCAATTCATTAAAATAATAAAAGGGACTATGAAGAAACCTAACAGCGTAAACGAAAACTCTTTCGCCATCATTCCAAGATAAGAATTGCAATTTTTTAGACATTTTGCACTTCACACCACATTCGAAAAAAATATTGTTTACATTTCAAAAAATGCAGATCGATGCACCCTGAGAAGATGTTAACATATAGGCAGTCTACTGCGCCTTCATGCAGAAAATCTCTGCAACTAAAATGAACTCGGCAAAATTTATCAGTGATGCCAGTGATGATTAAATGTGGGAAGTGTGGAATCTAAAAGTAATGAATACTACAACGTGTATTCAAAATATATTTCGTCGACTGTAGACAAAAATGTTTCCCTTAATTTGCTCCGCAACATACTAAAAATTTTTTTTTGGTTGGGCCGACCGCAGGACAGATCTGAGGCCCACTTCAGCCCTAAACGCAGGCACCGGGTCAAAATTTGTTTTTGAATACAATTCGGTACTCGATTACCTCTCAAATAGAAAAAGAAGCACGCAAGCGAACACGTTTGGCTCTAGTAGAAACTCAGTTTTAGGGTCCTGACTGAGTCCAAGGTTTTCTACTCAAAAAATTTTCTTCCATGAAACGGGAGACAGTCCTAGACCTTTCGATCAAAAAAAAATTGAAAATCGGAAGAGATTTACTCGATTTATTTACAAAAAACAAGTAGAGCGCTAGCAGAAACTCGTTTTTAGTGCCCTAGCTATATAGGGCCCAATCTCAAAAAAGTTTCTTCTGTTGGGATTTCATAGACCTGACGACTAAAAAAACAATTATGAAAATCGGCAAAGATTTGCTCGAGTTATGTACAAAAAACATGTACATAACACAGAGCGCTAGCAGAAACTCGGTTTTAGTGCCCCAGCTAAGACCAAGGACTCAAATCCAATAAAGTTTCTTCCATAAATTGTCGGCCATGCTCAGGTCTTTCAAACAAAAAAAATATGAAAATCGGAAATAATTTACTCGAGTTATGAACAAAAAACCACTTAAACGGCCCTAGCTCGAAGGCCCACAGTGTCGTTTTGGTAAGGGTTTAGTGGGCTAGCTCTCATTGCTGTAAAAATTGGTGGAATTAGGAAGTTTGTTCTTCATTGTTCTTCAACTTGTGTAAAATTAAATGCGAAACATTTTTTTTTGTTTTTTAATTTTTTTTATTTTTCAACTTAACGTTTTAAAATTCCTTAAGTTAAAAAATAAAATTTAAGTTAAAATTAAAAAATAAAAATTAAATTAAAAAAATGCTTGAAGTTTTGGGATCACGATGTGTAATTATTAAAATTTTTCGGGAAGTGTTTTCCAAATGAAAAATAATTCTTTGAGGCAAGACATGGTATTTTTTAAACAATTTTACACAAAAAAATTCAAAATTGCCCAGATTCAATCCCATAAAAGATTTTTTGATTACCTTATTCAGGGAAAGTCGGTTGACTTTTACTCGAGTTAACATGTTGACGGTCGGACGGACGAACATTTTTTTTATTGCTGATTCGTCATCTAAGGACCATGATCAGTGCTCCCCCTACCCCGGGTCGAAATTCGACTGGTTACAAACGTCGTGGTAACACTCTCGTCAAAAATTTTATATTTTTCCTAGAACGTAAATAACTATTCGCTTCCCAAATGAGGTGCGAGAATTAAAAAATGCAACTCTCATTAAGGCGTAGAATGGTATGGGAAGCGAAAGTAGTTTCGGTCCTCTAAACAGCGGTGCGAAAGTAACTGCCAAAACAAAAAAATATTCGATACGTCGCGTCATCGACTTTAATTCGAGCAATGTGTAACAAATCTGTGTGCTGGTGGTACCGAGATCTTTTATGCGGAACTAAACAATGTTTAGTAAACATGATATTCTGACGAATGAAATATTACTATCTAGAAATTAGTTTTGTCTTTCTAGTTTTGGGAGAAAAACTATAATATTCTTGTAGTTCGTGTATTACTATTATGTGAATCACGCACGTATCATAACTTTGAATTTCTATATGCTATGCTATATGCTAGCCGTCCAAAGAAACTTGAAGATTATCGACCAATCAACATGCTACCTACACTTGAAAAACTAATTGAGACAGTAGTGAAAAATCAAATAATTACATTCATCGAAGAAAACAATTTGCTGTCAAAATTTCAATCTGCGAACAGGGCACAACACTCATGTGAAACGGCTCTTAACCTTGTCCTGGCTAAGTAGATTGACATTAAAGATAGTGGAGACGACAAAGTGGCTGTATTCCTCGATCTGAAACGCGCATTCGAAACAATTGATAGGAAGCGATTGATAACAAAATTTTATCGGGTTTACGCCAAGAGTAATTAAATGGTTCCTAGGATACATTATGGACCGAAAACAGCAGACTAAAGTGAATGGCGTCACATCGGAAGGATTACAAAATGATCTCGGGGTGCCATAGGGATCGGTTTTTGGGAGCCATTTTGTTTATTTTGTATATAAACGACATGCCGTCGCAAACACAGCACGCCTTTATAAAATGGTTCGCAGATGACACACTAATATACATCCATGGCGATAATCTAGATAAAATGCGAGATCACATGAATAGCGAACTACGTAAAATAAGCCAATGGTTGAGACTTAACAAACTGAAGCTGAATATAAGTAAAACAATAATGATGATGATCAGAGGATCTTCGACGGGCACAGCAGGAGTGATTATCGACAGCAGAATGAACTTTAAGGCCAACGTCGATTACGTGTGTAAAAAAAAATAGCGAAGAAAGTTGGAGTTCTGTCTAGATTGTCCAGATACATCACCAGTGAACGGGTTAGCTCAGTGGTTACTTACTGGCTTTCCGGTGTGGAAAAATTCTGTATAGGATTTTTCTTCAACACTTATCTTGAAAGTAACGTTCCAAAGCTCACCCAAGCTTCATAAATGGGTAGTTAGGGTAGCAATATCGCAACAATTTGTATACAACGAAGTATGACGTCACCCATATTCGATACATTGTGTACGAAACAAGCAGGCTGTTATCCAGCTGCTAAGTTAACGTGTGTTTAAACGTCAAAAAAATAGTAATGACAAATTCCATACCGTTAGGGTTGTGATTCGAATCCGTTCGATGGGCGCTTAGGTGTTGCCAGATGTACTAGCGCGCGAAAAAATCGGAAAAAGAAATAATCCTTCAATCGAAGGCGTGGTTCGGAATACACGTGGTCCCTAGTGTGGTTAATCTATTCTAGCTGGCAGTTACTCAGTATAACACCCCGGCAGTTGAGCCAGACACTTTACAGTGCTGCTCCCGACTAATCAGTGCCATTGGGATTATTATTATTACCAGTGGCGCTCGCATGAGCATTTACAAATCAGTAATCGCCCCATATTTCGATTATGATGCATCCTTACTGTATCTGGGTGATGAAAAATCTTTCGACAGATTGCAGAAGCTACAAAATCGGGCGATGAGCGCCATCCTGGTGTGTAAGAAAAGAACCCACATACGAGTTATGTTGGAAAAATTAGATTTATTGAATGTGAAACAACGTGTGTGCGAAACAACACTGAAGTTCATTTATAAAATCAAGAGAGGTCGTATACCAGAATATCTGAAAGAGATGGTTTCATACAACCGTGACTTACACCCGTATCTGACGAGATCGAGGAATCACTTCCGCATCACTTACAAAAGTACAGTGTTCGGGTGTAATTCTTTGTTTCATAAAGGATTGATCGAATTCAACTCGTTGCCATCGGAAGTAAAAAATGAACAAAGTGAAGAATTATTTAAAAATAAATTGAGGACTTTTTGAAGCTGACTAAATTTGTGATTTAAACCTAAAGAAAATAAGTTGTGATGTTGAGTTGTGATGGAAGAAAATTCTCATTTTTATGATCGTGAATTTCATTGAATTGAACTATGATGTTTGTATTAATAATAGCAAATAAACGATTATCTTATTTTATTATTACTGATATTACATCACTGTTTAAATCAAATAATAATTCTAACGAATAACTTATTGATTTTAGTTGAATTTATTAATGAGTAAGCTTTCCTTTCGAGCTGCTTTTTTTAATTTTCGCGTCTATTTGGGATTCGAAAATTACAAGATTCGTATTTGTTGTAATGAAAAGATGAATGAATCACATGTGACGACGTAAAAAAATTCTACTATTTCAATGAAATAACCCTTTGGCGAGTTAGCGGTTAGATCACTATTTCATTCCTTTTTTATGATTCTTCTTTGTGAGATCCTTTCATTACCAATAAGCATACATCCATCTAGGACTAGAATTCTAACTAGTAGTGGTCGTATACCGGTTCTCCCAACTAGGGATTGCAACCCGTTTTTAACCGAACCGGTTCTTCGGTTAACCGGTTAAGTCTTGTATAGATTACCAGAAGTGTTTATAGACTACAATTTACTGCAGACAGTGAAAATTTAATAGAAACTTTTTTTGACAGTCCTATCATTTCTGAATAATGGAGTTCTCAAAAATAATCCAGTTGTCAAAAAAAGTTTCTATTCAAATGTCCACGATTGTGTTCTAAGACTTAATCGAAAATTTTAAATTCGTACTGTTTTTGGTCGCTTCGCTATCGAGTTTTACGGTTCTGTCAATAACATAATCTTTGCATGACTACATTTTGCTCTATACACTACTCTTTTTTAACTAAAAATCTCACGGGCATTACGGGAATTGCAATACGTAGTCGAAATATTTTTTTTTTGAATTTTTGCCGACATTTGCTAACATTTTGTACGGTTCATACATTTTCTACCCGATGTGTGTACTCATCTCACTGCTAAAAGCAGTGTTTTCAGTTTATACGGATGCAGGACCTATGTGAAAATTATGTGATGAGAGAGGTGAAGAAATCTTTTGCAGGTTATTACTGTCAACCAAAATTGTAAGCAGGGTTGTATTCGCTAACCAATTTTTTTAGCGACGCTAACGCTAACGCTAACTGAGAAAAATACTAGCGTCGCTAACGTATTTCGCTAATCAGGAAAAAATTAGCGCGCTAATAGCGGTCGCTATTAGCGAACGCTAATCGTCGCTAACTTTGAAGGTTGAAATGTATGTTAAGATATTTAACTGGACGGTAGTATTGATGCTCTTTTGAGGGGGTGAAAGGTTTTTTCGACTTATATTTCTTGTTTTGGCAGTAACGGAAATCCATAAAAATAAAGCTTACGTTTGTTAAAATGGTTGGAACTTTGAGCCAAGATTTTAAAGATCAGGCAGTAGATAGATTCTTGTTTAGTTGTTGTGTCTTCAAAACTAACTGAAAGTTTTTTTACTATTAGGCCGAACTTAAGACCAACTAAAGCCCTTAGGAGATTACAAGATTTCATTGGAAAAAATATCATCAACCAGTTTGTCCATCTAATATCAAAATTTCTGGAGAAGTTTTTGATAAAACCGACAGAACCTTTCAATGCAAATTAACATTAATCATGCGTTATCATTCAACAAATATTATTATTTATCATATTTGTCATCTGACGCCCAAAATTATTCAAAATTCTCAAAAACATTTGTAGTGATTTCTTTTTCATCCACTTTTCTAACTGATGGGAACTTATAAATCTTCACTGATTTGGCAAAATGTAGGTCAGCAAAAAGCAATAAGTTTGAAAATCTTCCATTGAATTAGTCTTTTAGAATCAGAAAATTAGCGATTAGCGACTAGCGAAAATAAGACCTCGCTAATTCAGGGTTTAGCGAAACGCTAGTCGCTATTAGCGAGTGTATTTGAAATTAGCTTCGCTATTAGCGTCGCTATTAGCGACGCTAATAGCGACGCTAACGATTAGCGACGCTAATACAACCCTGCTATCAATTTACCAGATTTTAAATTTCTTTTCCCGTTCTGTCGTCATAGTCGTCATAAAGGGTTTCTCGGTCGCGACCAAAAATCATTAGGAGACGCATCGGAACTGTTCATTTCATTTAAATATTATTCATTTCAAGTCTTCTTAATACAAGCGGACTATATAGGAATTCATTATAACATTACAACATTCATTCATCAGAGTCAGGAATTTCATGCAAGGCTTTGCGAAACTGGTTACTAGGCAACGTAGGGCAGGCGTTGTTGAATGGCGAATATATAGACTGATTCGTCCTACACGATTCGATGTGGATCATTCTATTCCGTGGTCGCGAATTGAAGGTGATACGTGAACGAAGTGTCGGTGAATTAGTTTTCCTAATGAGTAGAGAGTGAATGAAGATGATGGATGCATTCACTCTTCGTCGAATTAGTGTTTGTAAATCGAACTTGGCACATCTTTCAACGTATGGACTAAGTACATAGTCATTGTCAGATCGTTTGAGGTAGTCATTATTTAAAAACATAACAAATTGTTTCTGTGTACTTTCGATCGTACTCTGATGCGTCTTATAATGTGGTGACGAGATACAGGCAGCGTATTCCAGATTCTATCGCACCAGGGCTTTGTAAACTATTTTAATAGCATCGTCGTCAAGAGATCGTCGTTGGCGCTTTACAAAGTTCAAAACAGATTTGGATTTGTTACTTACGTATTCATAGTGGGAATTAAAGTTCATTTTTGTGTTCATCGAAATTCCTAGATCGAATGTGCTGTCTGTTGAATTGTTTCACCATCCAAAACATAGTCGAAAAGTACCGGCTTCGGCTGTCCGATATAATCGTCATAAAGAATTTCGTGCGTACTAGCAAATTGATACAGAGTCGTATCGAGATTTTTAGTCATTAAGAGGCGTAAGAATGACAGGAGAGAGTACGGAAAAGAATTTACAATTAACGGATTGAAGGGTAGAATGAAATGAAATTAAAAGTTGAAGATATGAATACTTGAAATGAATGCCTGGGGAATGATGAATCATAGGTTCATCGTGTGCGACGAGACAGGATTTTGGTCTAATTTTTTTAGGATCAAAAACGAAGTTTTTTGAAAGTTGGTGCACCGTAGTGCATCAAGGTGCACCGAGGTGGATCCACGTGCGCCACGTTTCTATTTTATTATTTAGATCAACTCTTTCTGCGGGACAGGGCCTCCCCTCCAGGGGAATATAATTTCCGGTTTTGATATTACGTAATTAACGTCACGCTTGCTATAAAATCCGCAAAGTCCATAACTCAGTCAGAGATTCGGTTTATATTACTCGGGCTACCCCCAAACAGAATTCGCTGTATACTAATTGAGTTCGGGTCTTATTTAAATGTTGAGTAATATATTTATTTGTCAGGTTGAAAATTCAAATCTGTAAAGTTGAAAATTCAAAACTGTCAAGTTAGATATTTTCAAACGTTAAGTTAGAAATTCTAACACGTCAAGTTATAATTAGAAACGTGTTAAGTGAGAAATATTGACGTGTCAAGTTAGAAATAGTGTCGGACACATTCGCCGGGATACGCATAATTCTTCAGGTATATTGTGTTGGAAGGCTCTGCCCCCTCATCCCCGCGCCTGCGGAAGGCTAAATTACGCCCTGCAGGCGGCCTCACGTGAAAGGGGCTCTGCCCCAAACCCCGCTAGGGGCTCTGCCCCTTAGACCCCACAGGGAGGTTATACCACCCTCGACCCCCCATTGCGGGGGCTGCCGCCCCTCGACCCCGCTTTTTTGTTTTTCTATTAAGTTCACGGCCTGCAGCGCTGCTTCTGCTTCTTTGATTCCGTGATAAGGTAAGCTGGCAAAGTGAGGTCTGAAGTGTCTACTTAACAAGGTAGATACAATAACTGAACAATTAAACATTTCTTTAAAAGAAAAAATATTTAACATTACAAAAAAAATATTTTTGACTTGACAAATAAATATTTTACTTGACAGATGCATATATTTTTAACTTAACGAATCAATTTTACAACTAGTACAAAATAATAGTCCCGATTGAGTTCACGAATCACGAATAATAATTTATTTTAGCAACGATATGAACGTTCCCTCATGAACGGCGTCAAATGGGTATACAAGAAAAAATGTAAACTCATCTTGTAACATCAAAATAAATTTATTTTCCAAAAACAAATTTGATTCGTACTCTTAGCGTAGAAATGTACAAACAAAGAAAAGAAAAATGTAGACTCTTAGCGTTCAAATATCAAAATATAAAAAAAGAAAAATGTAAACTCTTAGCGATCAAATATCAATAAAATCAAAATAAGTTTCTTTTCCAAAAGGAAATTTGGTTCATTCTTAGTGTTTGAATATCAAATTATAGAAAAAAATAAAGCAAAAAATAAATTCTTGACTGTTGTGGTAGATTCAAGAAAAGTCAAAAGTCCAGGTTAAACTCACCTCCTAAATTGTCAAAATCAAAATCAGCGAAATCATTGTCCTGCATCTGAAAATGTAGTATTGAAATAACAGTTAAGAATAAATTGATCTGTAATGGGCTTGATAGCCGTGTCGTTTACAACTAACAAATGTTCGTTGTAAGCTGCTCATTTTGGGATTTTTTGCGAAAAATTTCAAAACTCATCATGGCCGCTCGGTAGTCCCTTACTACGACGCAATTCTTACACGCCAAAAAAATTCACAAGAAATTTTTTCGTAGACTACATATACAGGAACTTTTTAACTCCCCCCCCCCCCCCCCCCGGATTCTACGCAAAATTTTAGACCGAAATGCTTATTTACTCATTAAAATCGGTTCAAACAATTTTGCTATTTTGTATGAAAACGGACCCAAATCGAATGGAATTTGGTAAATCCTTCCTTCTTTCTTTCTTTGCTAGTTTGTGGCAATTTTTTTTTAATTTCGAGCGTATTGTAATTTCATATAAGGTTTCATGAAATGTAGCCCGTACCTCGAACTATAGCAGTTAGAAAGTTACTTCCAAAGGCGAAGTTAGAATCAAATTTAAGCGAACACGTGTTTCAGGGTTTTGGGGAAATACGGCCAAATCCTGCTATATTGCGACTTCCATAATTGTGCAGGATGACTTAGGTCCAAAGAACTATGAGAGTTAGAAAATTGCTTCCAAAGACAAAATTGTCATTGACTTTTTTTTGGCGCCCCAGATGTTTTCCTGACAAATTAGTGAACTATAAACTCAATCTATCGAAAACTGTTCAAGGGATTGAAGGGATTCTCACATCTTTATAAGAGCAAATAACTTAATTAAAGGATTCAGACATAAAAGGTCCGATCTTTTCAATGAGTAAATTTCATTTGTTTTTCTGATGGTAAAGTTTTGTAACTACGTTGGTGGTCATCTTCGATCGCATCTGTAGAGCAACGGAAGAGAGTAATAGCAAACTTGAAGAGCCTGGGACTAAATTTTACATTTCCAACTTTGAAAAGAACTGAAATCCCAAAAAATATTGACAGAATTGTTCATCATCCTTACTATTATATCTAAGCAACATGTCGTTGCCCGTCGTATAGACAGTCGGACAGACACGGGGACGAAGTGCCGGTAATAATTCCGCCTTCTAACAAAAACTACGTCAAAATTGGATTACCTTAGGATTGTCGTTACTTGATTCAAATTGATGATCTTCTGTGAACGTCATTTCATCCAGATCAAAGTTGAATTCTACAGGATCATCATTATTGTCGTCGTCTTCTCGCTTTTCTTCTGCTTCCGAATCTGCTATTCCGTCTTCAAAGCTTCCAATATCCATACAATTTTCATTGTCGGCGTCATTCATCATGTCAATTTCATTTTCTGGCTCCTTTTCATTCGTTTCTTGAATCTAGTAGGAAGTAGAATTAGAAAAATGTGGCATCAACAGTTGCTGCAAAAACTAAGGCAATCTTTGGTACAACTACATAGAATTACACTTACATTGAAATCGCATGAAGCTTCATTTTCGCCCAAATCGCCAGAAGAACTGGAAGCATACAACTCAAAGGTCACCTTTCCCTTCGGCTTTTGCATTTTTTGTGGTGAAGTTGCAGAAACATTTTTTAGAGAAACAGCAGTGGAAATTTTTACAGAATCAGCACTAGACGAAGCTTCACTAGACCCATCTTTATTATTGGTTTTTACATTATTTCGTTGCGGTTCTTTTGGCTTTCGCATTTTTAGTAACTCCGCGGATGGTTCGCTTTTCATGGAGTCACGGACATGTGAATCGCAGCTTAACTCTTCATCTTCTTTGGCTTTTACATTACTTCTAATGTAAGGTCGCTGCAGCGTCCATTTTTTATTTTGTGACGCAACTTCTGTGCCATTTGTTGGGGTAGATGTACCTGGCCCGGCATGGTCTGAATTTTCTTCATCGTGCATGATTCCAATAGGCTTCGTCGGTTTATGCGTTAGAGTCTCTTTCCATAACGACTTATTGAAATATCGAGGTCCGTGTCCGTCAATCGTATTTTCACACGTTGAAGTCGAGGCAGCTGCTAATGTAGCTTCTGATGATTTGGCGATCTAAAATAAAAATTAGACTTGGTGAAATTAGCGCGACCAGTGAAAGTCATGTACAGGAAATTATGTATTCTCTGTTAGTCGCTTTAGAAAATGTGAGTTAATGAGGTGAACTTTCACGACGAGGACTTTTAATTCGGTGAAGTAAGTTTTCCTAGTACGAAATTTTAGAATTTTATGCGAAAAAGCGAAAAATTTTCTCAACACATTTTCAGTCACATTATTAGTCTTCAAAATAGTTCAGAAACGCGCTGCGCACTCGCTATACAAACTTTGCATGGTGTTGGACGGTTATAGTAACTAGTTGAGTTTCAAAAGTTTCTTACCTCTCTTTCTTTGACTTTCGCAGCGTTCTGTTTTAGAACAATCGTTGCCATATCCACGATGTTCCGGATGAGGAGCAAGTTATCGACCAACTGCTTTCGTCTCACTTGCTCCTTAAGTACTTCTCTCTCACGTGAAAGACTCTCCTTCTGTAGCAATAGTTGCTCATAGTTAGCCTTCGCCTTTTCGTATTCACACACTGAAATGAAGTTTTCTTAAACAAAATTCTAACGCTCGCTCAGTTTGTAAATTACCCAAAGGAACCGACTTAAAGAACTTTTCTACTGCAGCCTTTCTTTCATTTTCCATATGACTCATTTCCGCGTTGCTCTTTTCTATATAGTCACTGACTAACCCTTCAGAGAAATCTATAATCTGAGATATGTTCGAATTCTCGCTGATGCATCGAAGAGTTTGTAAACTGTTAATGAATTCAACTTAATCTAGATTGATAAACTTTTTGAACAATAGAACTTTTACTTAATAAGTTGTTGTTCATCACTTTCATTGCATGCTTTAAGGTCTTCAAGGTTTTTTGTTAAATATTCAGTGTAACTCTCCTCTATATTTGCACACATTTCGTACATCTCGCCACTTTTCATAATCAAATCTATGTGAACAGTAGAAAGTAGCTTTTATTTTGAAGGATCAAGAAGTCGAAAAATGTGACACGCATTTATTTTACGACTAGTTTTTCAAAAATGAACAAATAACGTTAAATATTTTTACCATATTGAATTTTTAATTTCTCAACAGCTTCATTTTCTTCTTCTAGAGTCTTAAAAAGGGCTCTAAGATCGTCAAGTGAAGTGCTCCGTTGTTGCGACATTTTCCGTACGAACTATTCTTACAAAAAGTGCAAAATCAATATTGTTTGATGGCGTCTGCGCGCTTTGCTCAACTTGAAGTGAAGTTGGTGTAGATTTGACGGGCTTACCAGATTTCAGACACAGGAGCACCATCTCTCAATCGGCTCATGGCGTTTTTTCGCATGTCCTTGTGTGAACCGTGTGAACATTTTGGCAATACAATTTTAAATTTTTGCATCGCATTCCAGTTATGGCAGTTACGTGCGCCCCCTGGAAATTATTCATTACCATGTGTGTTAAGGGACACCGGAAAGTCCTCATTACATGCATATCTTACAGCACAATAAAACGACTATCACCAATCTATTGAAAGAGCTCTTCGCAGCTAGTATCCACTTGCAACATACTCCAAATAGCTGGTACGGGGTTCGAGTAGTCTTCATACCGAAGATTGGCAAACATACATACCAGCTAGCTGATTCATTTAGGCGGATTAGCCTTACTTCTTTTCTATTGAAGACTCTTGAGAAACTGATAGACCGCTACGTTAGAGATGAAGTTCTTGACATTACAGGTCTTCACCCCTTACAATTCGCATATCAGCCAAAAAAGTCAGCAGAGTTGGCTCTTCACTGCCTGACGTCCAAAATAGAAAAATCACTGCAGAACGATGAAAAAGCCCTCGCGTGCTTCATCGACATAGATGGAGCCTTCCAGAGGCGCCGACTTTCATTTATTTTGCTGGGGGCTGGTCTAATAGAATTTTTTAGCGTACCGTAAAGGTTGCTAACTTCGTCAGGTTTTCGCTGTTTTTAGTGTATTTTTGTATTTTTAAGACTGCTAAAAACTGAAATCGTAACGAAATGACGATAACAGACTCGATTCTGAAAGCATGAACCTTTCAACTAAACTTTAAATGTGACTTTTTGTATGGAACTTTTTAAAACCTATGAACACACGTGGCCACTCATTTTTAGCAAGTGACTCTAACCTGTCGCACCTTTTTTATAAATGAACTAGTAAATACCCCCGCCCCTAGGGGCTACGCAGGCTTTATCATTTTCGCTTTAACATTAAAGAGTAGGTTACGTAGTGGAAACCCCCGCCCCTAGGGGCTACGCAGGCTTTATCATTTTCGCGTGTTGTCTATTCAGAGAGCCATATTTTTTTCGTTTTAAATAATGATGCGTAATGTTTCAACTTCCCCCGTACTCCACTTCCTCCGTGGAACGTATGCAACGTTCCCCGTATTCCACTTCCCCCGTATTCCACTTCCCCCGTATTCCACTTATCCCGTATTCAACGTTCACCGCATTCCAAATTCGCCGTATTCAACTTTCCCCGAATTTTATTTCTTCGTATTCCACTCCACCGTATTCCACTTCCCCCGTATTCCACTTCCCCCGTATTCCACTTCACTCGTATTCCACGTTCACCGTATTGAACGTTCCCCGTATTCCACTTCCTCCGTATTCTACTTCCCCCGTATTCCACTTCCCCCATATTCAACGTTCACCGCATTCCACTTACCCCGTATTCAACGTTCCCCGTATTCAGCGTTGCACTTGCTATGTATTCTACTCTGACACTTGCCCGACCAAATCTCTAAGACGTCATCTTGACTGACTTTTGGACGATTTTCAATTTCGACCCTTTCTTGACCCATAACTCCCTATTTCAGAACAATATCTAACCCCGGAACATGTTTTCTCGACGTTTTGCACCATCCCCAACAACATATCAAAAATTATTTTTTAAGTAATTTTCGGGCAGCGCAGCAAATTTTTACCCATTTTTGTCTCCTTTGATCGACCCTGGACACCGAACCACTCAACCGATTTTCTTAAAATCGGTTCCGCTGCCACACTGTCGAAACCTTTCATGTGACACCTCACTGGCCTCATTCCAGCAACTACCGGCCGAGATATTGGTTAATAAGTGCTCCAGCTCTGGATAAAATCGCCAAAGAACGACCTATATCTCGGAAGTGGGAAAATTTTTCACCCAACATTGTTCAGCAATTTTGTTGCCCCAAGCCTCCACTAACTCAAAAATTATCTCTACTTGTCCAACAGCAAAAGTTCCCTAACAACAAAGTGAGGAAACCCCAAAATTTTAACAGTTTTTGCTGCCTAGCTCCTCCGCATGAAGTCGGATCAAAAAGTTTTCTTCTACAAAAATGTAGGCCATCAAAAACTCTAAGATTTTTCTTCCCCGACCAAATCTCTAAAACGTCATCTTGACTGACTTTTGGACGATTTTCAATTTCGACCCTTTCTTGACCCATAACTCCCTTATTTCAGTACAATATCTAACCCCGGAACATGTTTTCTCGACGTTTTGCACCATACCCGACAACATATCAAAAAGTATTTTTTTTTCTTCGCCAGTGTAAACGCAATTAAACGAAAAAATAACGGGATCGTGACAGACAGACTTATAGAGGAATAAATAAATAGACGCATAAATAAATAGACGCATAAATAGATAGACACATAAATAGATAAGCAGATGGACATTAGACGTTTATAATTAGTAACTAGTAAATACCCCCGCCCCTAGGGGCTACGCAGGCTTTATCATTTTCGCGTGTTGTCTGTTCAGAAAGCCATATTTTTTTTCGTTTTAAATAATGATGCGTAATGTTCCAACTTCCCCCGTCCTCCACTTCCTCCGTGGGAAACGTATGCAACGTTCCCCGTATTCCATTCCCCGTATTCCACTTACCCCGTATTCCACTTACCCCGTATTCAACGTTCACCGCATTCCAAGTTCGCCGTATTCAACTTTCCCCGAATTTTATTTCTTCGTATTCCACTTCCCCCAGTATTCTACTTTCCCCGTATTCCGCTTCCCCCGTATTCCACTTCCCCCGTACTCCACGTTCACCGTATGCAACGTTCACCGTATGCAACGTTCACCGTATGCCACTTCCCCGTATTCCACTTCCCCCATATCCAACGTTCACCGTATTCCACTTACCCCGCATTCAACGTTCCCCGTATTCAACTCTCCTCGTATTCCAAGTTCCCCGTATTCCACTTTCCCTGTATTCCACTTTCCCTGTATTCCACGTTCACCGTATGCAACGTTCACCGTATGCAACGTTCACCGTATGCAACGTTCACCGTATGCAACGTTTACCGTATGCAACGTTCACCGTATGCAACGTTTACCGTATGCAACGTTCACCGTATGCAACGTTTACCGTATGCAACGTTCACCGTATGCAACGTTTACCGTATGCAACGTTTACCGTATGCAACGTTTACCGTATGCAACGTTCACTGTATGCAACGTTCACCGTATTCCAAGTTCCCCGTATTCCACTTCCCCCGTATTCCACTTCCCCGTATTCAACGTTCCCCGTATTTCAAGTTCCCCGTATTCAGCGTTGCACTTGCTATGTATTCTACTCTGACACTTCCCCGACCAAATCTCTAAGACGTCATCTTAACTGACTTTTGGACGATTTTCAATTTTCACCCTTTCTTGACCCATAACTCCCTTATTTCAGAACAATATCCCACCCCGGAACATGTTTTCTCGACGTTTTGCACCATACCCGACAACATATCAAAAAAAAATTGTCAATAATTTTCGGGCAGCGGAGCAATTTTTTGTCCATTTTTGCCTCCTTTGATCGACCCTGGGCACCGAACCGCTCAACCGATTTTCTTTAAATCGGTTTCTCTACCTTCACACTTCCGAAACCTTTCATCTGACACCTCACTGGCCTCATTCCGGCAACTGCCGGCCGAGATATTGGTTAATAAGTGCTCTAGCTCTGGATAAAATTGCCAAATAATGACCTATAGCTCGGTAGTATGAAACTTTTTCACCCAACATTGTTCAGCAAATTTGTTGCCCCAAGCCTCCAATATCGATTGGCACTCAAAAATTATTTCTACTTTGTCCAGCTTTGTTCTA
>CM055403.1:153284379-153336293 GCA_029228625.1 Pseudolycoriella hygida | reverse complement strand
GTGTAAATCTAAGTCAAAAATCTAATGAAAAAAATCCGTCAAAAGTGAAAAAGCAAATTCAACTAAAGCATATCGTCAAAAATCGTATGTCGTCGTAAATCGTATCAAATAAATCAGTCGTCAAAGAATACGTCGTCGTGTTATCATCGAAATGGAGCTAGAATGTAGTAACGGCCAGCCAATTACAGAAACTTCGGCGAAAAGTAAACTGTGTATTCAGAAATAGTATTTTATTGCCATTTGAGGGGAACAATCGAGGATTGCCGAGATTTCCCCTCAAATGGCATTATGATGCTTTATTGCATGAGCGAAAAAGAGAAAACAAATGTAGGAGAACGACAAATGTCATTGTCAGCGATTAATAATTTCTCGTTTATACTACTAGATTAATAATTTTTAAGGGGAAACACCGCGCGAATGCAATAAATAAATTTAATTATTAGGAAAACATCAGATAAATGAAAATGGTTAATCACCGCGTAAAGGGCTCATTATATTGGACGCGATGCGAATCGCTTCGCGTAAGGTCTGTGTGAAAGCTGGACTTGACAGAACAAACATTTTTTTGTCAAGTTGAGCTTTCACACAGCCCTTAAGTGCTTTCGGTTTTAAATGATATTTGTGAAAAGAAAGCACCAAAACAAACACATCATCCATCAAGGCCGAAGGTACCGAACACCGAGTCATCAAGCTTGTGGACTTCTCTTCTGAATTCACTTGACAGAAGGGTCGGATCGATGTGGTTGGCAGCAATATTGGATAGTCGTCATGCAAAGTTTAGTGGTGAGAATTGTGAATACTCGTGGGCACTACCAGTGATTCTAATCAATGAAGATCTACGCAGCATTCGCGTGCCATCGTCCAATATGATTTTATCACGGATAAACTGACAGTTGATGAGAACATCATGAATGAAAAATATCGCTGCATCGGTCCAACGTCTCAAAAGTAAAACGAGCTGAAGTTCTTCACATCTTTTAGCATGTGGACGAATACGATATGGATTAGCGTCGCCTTCAACTCGACGATCACAGTTTGCATATAAAACGAACTGTCTTTGGACACTTTGGACAAATCGTACTGGCAAATTTTAGATGCGAACGGACTATGGCTGAATATAGCATCTTGGCTGTATCGACGTTGAACCTAGCGTAACATTGGCGTTTCACAAACGAAAGCACTGACATGGCTTTCTTGACTGGCAATTCAAGGTGTCCATTGAAAGTATAGTCGTCGTCACACGTTACACCGATGTCTTTCGTACAGTTAACACGTTCAATCACATCCCCATTTATATGATAGTTCGCCAGGAGTGGAGAACGTTTTCGGTGGATGGTGATAACTTTACATTTGTTCACATTGAGCTCAAGATCGTTGTCGGAGCACCATTTTATAAAGCTTTTTATGGCTTTTTGCATTGAGTGAGTATCGTCGATCGTGGATATGCTGTTATGAACTATTTTCTTGTCGTCAGCAAAGTTGATGTATCTAGTAGGACCAGGCGAACAATCATAATCATCAAAAAAGATCACGAACAATAGAGCTGCCAGAACAGATCCCAGAGAGTACGTCGATCGTATCGGATTTACAAGAATTTTTCTTCAACTTTTGCTTTCTGCCTGACAGGAAGGAGCAGAACCCCAGAAGAATCGAATTGCATAGCTGGTATTTGACGATTGATATCTTCTCCACTAATCGGACTGAACGAATAACGTCGAATGCCTTGTGTATGTCAGCAAGGAGGATATCGCTTTGTTTGTTGTTGTCAAAGGATTGGTGGTCAGGTTAGATTCAACTCTTCGACCTGGGAAGAATCCATGCTGAGTCGGTGTTGAATGCGGGAAAACGTTGTACTTCAAACGTTCCACAATCACAATCTCAAACACATTGGCACAGTAAGGAGCGAGACATACACCGCGGTAATTAGTGGCATCACTCTTCTTGCCTGACTTAAATACTGGAGTTAAGTGACCCATTTTCCAGCGATCAGGGTAGTGACATTCCATTAATGACTTCGAGTAAATCATCGCTAGTGGATGGGACAATTCATCTGCAGATTCACGGAGGAACAGGGGAGCCATCTTATCTGGGCTAACACCTTTGCTTAAGTCCATACTCAAAAGGATTTTCTTCACGATTTCGTGTGTGATCGTGATGTTTGTGAACCAAATATCGCATCTACTGTTAATGAACGAGATCAGTTCAACAATCTCTTTGTCATCATCGGGGTATCGCTTGTATACGGAAGCAAAATATTTGGCGAACAGATTTGCTTTTTCAGTGTCATTCGTTGCAACTTCATCACCAAGTGACATAATTTCACATTTCCTCATCTTGGTCTACCTATCAACTTTTGTCGATGGTTGGGCATCAATTATCTCTTTTTATGATGGAATGTGCACAACGAAATGAACGGTTTGTGAGTAAATGCACCGTTCACATGATTCCCACAGATGTGAAACAAATGTGAAAAAATGTGAAACACAAAATTTTTAAGCGGCACATTTCGCGTTTCTACAAAACTTTTTGAACGGGTGAGTGCACATCTCAAAACTTTAGGTAAAAATGTGCCGAGATGTGGCCAATACCACTGAATACACCTGCTTTCTATAGGCGAATGTGCCAATCACATCTGCGCAAATGTGACTTTTTCCTTCAAATTCGCTGGGATCAGGATCATTGTAAAACTTTCCTGGCATGAGCTTTTAATGACAAATTTCGAAATTTTCCTCAGAATTGCTATTCGTTGTGTGAATATTACCATTTAAAGATATGTGAAAATAATAATATGTAAATAGTAATTTGGATGACACGGGACGAAAAGTAAAAAATTCAAACGTGTGCGAAGTTTGCAGCCCGCGCCGAAGGCAAGGGCGGCAATCGCACAGTTTGAATTTGTTTACGTTCGTCCCATGTTATTCACATTATTTTTCATGATACCCCCAGCGAAAAATCTATTTCGAGACCACATTAATCACAATTTTAACAATAACGTTGTACAAATAATCGACAATAAATATTTTATTTTCAATAAGCAATAGTAATTTGTAACAAAAATTTTGAGTTGGCTTTGTTTTTTTTTGATGAAATGAACTGTTCACTCTTAAACAATATTAATCATAGTTTGCTCTGGTCTTCAATAAATACATTACGTTTGTCATTTTTGTACAACTCGAATTAAATAAAATGGCCTTTTCGGAAAATTTGGATGGAAATCCGATTCTGTATGCGAGGGGTATATACAAGAATCATTGGCCCAGAAGAGAAAAGTGAGCAATTTAATTTCTTCAGCCGTCAATTTGCCGACGAACCCCATGACAAATACTGAAATTGCTTCCTCCTATACTGCGGTAAATTTTCAACCCGTTTCATCTTCCCAAACTGTTAATGTTGCAGAATTTTGTCAAAGTGATAAGAAATGTAACATCGTTTTTTATTTTGGAGGTTCCACAAATGTAAATATTAATACATAAATAAAAATACATCATTTTTGACATTTGGCTTCATTCTTTTTGTTCATTCTATTTTTCGTCCCAAGGCATTCATTTTTTATTTTTCGCCCCTCTTAATGGGGGCGAAAAATAGATTTTTCGCTGGGGGTATCATGAAAAATTCTTAAGAAGAGGAAAAACAAGAAAAAAATACAAAACTAACATTTTATGTAAATTTGTACCGATTTTCGGAAGCTTTATTTCTTACTTAAAGCAGTGCTTTAAATTTCAACCTCACATGTAAAGAACCTGCAATTTTTTTTGGGAAAATTTTTTTGAGGTAAAATGTCAGTTATATTGATCGAAAAATATTAAAATTTTGTTAAGAATTGTGTACAAAATTACCTTTTAGAATTGTTTTTGACTAAAAAACAGCTTTAAATTCATAACATTAATTGTCTGTAGTATTGCAAAATCACTTATTTTGAGATCCACCAATAACTTTTGAATCAATTAAATAAAATACCAACTTTCATCCTATTATCGTGGCTTCTGGTAAAATCAAATTTTTCTATGCAATGTTCACGTTTCCCTCAACTCCCGGCGAAAAATTTGACATTTCTATCGCGCATTCAAATTTAGCGCGAAAAACCTATGATTTGGGAATAACTTAATTTGCTGGGTACGCTTGAAAATGAAGCTGTCATCTATTTCTTCAAAACTAGGTAAAAAAGGAATGAACCGGCTGTACAACTAAAATGAACTCGGCAAAATATGTCAGTGATGCCAGTGATGATTAAATGTGGGAAGTGTGGAATCTAAAAGTAATGAATCCTACAACGTGTATTCAAAATATATTTCGTCGACTGTATTAAAGTATGTGTCCGAGGTCCTAAGGTCTGCCCTAGACAAAAAATGGTTTTTCGCTATGTTGTATAAAAAATTGAGATGAACATTTTTGTCTATTTGGGAGTCAATTTTGTACTTTCGAAATTACTTTTTTGCACCATTTCTTCGGACGAGTTTTTCCAATTTCAAATACAATTTAATGTGGACGTAAGGCAATATTTACTTAAATACGTTCGAGCCTTTTCGTAACATCAACTCTGTTTGCCACATCTATTCTGATACGTACGGGTCCCTTGCGTATGTTTTCCAATCGATTTTTTTATGTTTTTAAAAGCCATGTGCACCAAAAACCTTAGAGTGATTTTTCCCTTAATGAAGTTAATTTTCATAGTTTTCTGATTTTAATCATAGTCACTTCTTATCGATTTATTATCACATTAACCTCCTCACTACTCATTCATTCTCTCATTTTCGAATGTATGAAAATCCATTGCACCTGACAGAGCTACGAGAAACTACTTATTTCGCCGACCGCCAGCGAAAAGCAATTTAGCTTTAGCATTTAGGATGTTATGTCTACTTTCAGATATTTTATGAATGGATTTCTTGTGTGAAGGATTAGGAAACAGCAGCATAACACCGGCCTGTTGCTACAAACCTAAGTATGAAACAGAGGTAAGGCCACAAAAACAATTAACAACTTTTAAATTTTAAAAATAGCTATAAGTTTAATGTTTTGTTATTTTCGGGTGTTAAAATATTTTCGGTGTGTGGGATAATCTTTTCCAATCTTCTAAGTGTAATTTTAGAAAATTGTTTTTTAAGTTAACTTAAGTTGGCAAACTATAAGTTGATTAAAATGTAACCGAAAAATTCGAAGAACTGATCTATTGAAAAAAATTTTAAGAAGAAAATATGAAAAAAAAACAAGTTCTACATGTTTGAAAACCATTGAAAAGTGGCGCAAAATGGCACTAAGCACTCGAAAGATTTACATAGATTAGGTATAAAAAAGACCACCAATTGTTGTCGACATTGAAGAGAAATATACGATTTTCTTTCAGAACATTGAAGTGATAATTCAATTTGTTATATTCACATTAACACAATCTTCTTACCTATTAAGACTGCTATTGGAACTGCTGCCATTTACATAACTTACTATTGCCAACACGCAAACAATCAAACAAACTTCCTTTTTTTCACGAAGAAACATTTTCTTTTTCGTTGTTCTCTTTGTTCTCAATGCATTATAACAATTTTTATTGGTTCACTTCATTCACATCATAATATAATTGAAAATCGTTCATAATATTTTCTTTCTTTTTTTTTTTTCAACCATAATTTGTGTACATAAAACTTATGATAGATTAACTATGATTGACGTATAGGTATACGATACTCTGTCACTAAACTGAATTGTTCAAATGATAAAGACATTATGGCTAAATTGTACAAGTAAAAATGATTGGAAAAAAGACGATTTTAGTGCGTTCATACAACGAGACAACGATGTTATGGTGTACCTCAACGTTAATATGATGGTAAGACGCGACGGGCGAGGTTTACTTCATAAAGGTAAATAAACGTGAACGTTAAATCCAAATAACACAAAGGAACAAAAATTATTTTTATTATGTTTTCACTTTGGTTTTTTCCGTTTTTTTTCTTCTTTTTATTTTGACTAACATGTGTAAATGTGTATATAAAAGTTTTGTTACGGTGAGGCGGTTTTCTTGTTTCTCGTTGCATCTTTGAAACAAACTGGTCCCACACATTGGATGCATACCACACTAAGTCGTTTCAATTAAATTCTCAATTAACTACATTCCGTTAAATGCACGATAAAAGTCATATTTGCTAAGTCAATATTACCAAATAACATAAAATTTAATTTTTATGTTTGTAGCTCCCATCTTATAAATTATTTAATTTCTTTTGATTTTACGCATGCTCATATTAATTTAATAAAAAAAATGTTTTTAAAGGGCTTGTGTGTAAACATAGCTGTTTCGAAAGTATTTTTATGGTACAAAACAAAAAATGAGAATTAAATTTGGAAAGCTGAGAATATTTAATTAAGAACTTTGTTTTAAGGTAATGTTCCATGATTTGTATAGCTACGAAACAAACTGATACAAAAATGTAAGCAATCGATGGTAGAAGAAAGTGGCATTCTCAGTTAATTACGACGAGTCCCAATTAACACAATTCATCCGATTTTACAATCGGACTTCTTTCGGGAAAGCTTTCAAAAGCTTCTTTTGTTCTTTTGACGAAGCTTTTCCGAAAGAAGTCTGATTTTAAGAAGATTTGTGTTAATTGTGAGTGTTGTTATCAAGGAACATCAACTCAGTTCATTTATATCCTTAGAAAGAACTATTCTCTTATTAGCGCGTAATTATATTTTGTACAGCAGGAGCTACAGCTGGGGAAAAGCAACTCTGCCATTCTTGTGTGTACACGAAAATGGTAAAGTTATTTTCTCCCTACTGTAAAAACAATTAGGCTCACTGATGAAATTGTTAGAGCGAACTCGAATATCAGGGCAGACTACATCATCCAAGTGGCGGTATTTGAAGTTTATATTGACCTTTGACAACCTTTAACGAACCTAATTTTCCCAATGTGTCAGCAAACGTCCAAACAAGTTAGAAGAATTCTTGGAATCTTGGATGTATTCCGATCCGGAATGTTTTCACTTTGAACATTTATTGTGAACAGAACATCATGAACAACTAGATTATTAGATTTATGCACAATATGTAGGTCACATTTCCACGAGTGCAAGTTATTGTCGAGTGACAATTCCAACACTCCCACTCAATCGATAATAACTTGAAACGCCGATCGTGGATTGAACAATTTCTTTGACCACCTTTGGTTAATTTGTACTCAAAGTTTACCAATCGGATTGGAACATTGACCATTGACTATCGCCATTTGACAATTGTCTCGACTATCGATTCCATCATGAACATCGATTCCACCATGAACTTGACCAGTGCCGCTACAAAATCCGGAGGAACAAAATCCAGAAGCGTCAAAATCCGGACGAAAAATCCGGAGGCTACAAAATCCGGAGGCTACAAAATCAAGAGGCGTCAAAATCCGGAGGCGTCAAAATCCGGTGGCGTCAAAATCCGGTGGCGTCAAAATCCAGAAGAAAATGAAAAATCAGGATAAAATCTGGACGAAATACGGACGAAATATGTATTGTTATTTACAGCAGCTACAGTTTATTTATACAAATTGTGTTATGAATATGTATTGCCGCGCCGCAGGCCGTGAATAAAATTTAAAAAAAAAGCGGGGTCGAGGGGTGGCAGCCCCCGCATAGAGTGTCAAGGGGGAATATCCCCCTTGCGGGGTCTAAGGGGCAGAGCCTCTGGCGGGGTCTAAGGGGCAGAGCCTCTGGCGGGGTTTGGGGCAGAGCCCCTGGAAGGGTTTGGGGCAGAGCCCCATGCACATATGGCCGCCTGCAGAGCGTAACCAAGCCCGCCACAGGCGCGGGGGTGAGGGGCAGAGCCCCCCAAATATTAAATATAATTAAGACTGTCGCGTCGCCAATGAATTACAATCATTCATTCGCTGTGATATATTTTAAGTTAAATGTTAAATTTGTAAAAAATTCAAAATACAGTATAGTAATACTAAGTATTAATAAAAATCCAGAGGCTACAAAATCCAGACGCAACAACATCATCAGGATGTTGATGCCTCTGGATTTTGACGCCTCCGGATTTTGACGCCTCCTGATTTTGAAGCCTCCGGATTTTGACGTCTCCGGATTTTGACGCCTCCGGATTTTGCAGCCTCAGGATTTTTAGTCGGGATTTTGACGCCTCTGGATTTTGTGCCTCCGGATTTTGTAGGGGAGCCAACTTGACCAAATCATCGAACTGACAACTGACTTCGATTGTATCAGCCATGTTCTCCCACTCAATTGACGCATGCATTTCAAATTCTTTTGATCATTGAACCAAGCTTCAAGTGCATCGAACTCGTTTCAATTCTTCCACTCAATTGAAGCTTGTGTATCGATTCATTTTCAGCCAAACATTGTTACTTTTTCACTATACAATACCGTCACGCGACTCGATTGACCAACCATTTCACCATCGAGATTGACGACCATTACACATCGAGATCGACGACCATTTCACCATTGACAATATCCAATAATTTCGACCATTTCTACTTTCTACCGTTTCGATTTTCCACCATTTCGACCTTGTACCATTATTGTACCCTCGATCATTTCGTGCCCTATTCGACGTGTTGTCTATCCGTTAACCATTGGCCCATTGTCCATCCGTTAACCATTGGCTCATTCGTGCATTCGTTAACCATTGGCTCCGTTTCGGCTGACCACTCAGCTCTTTGTGAAATTAAACTGTTCACCCAGTTATTGTTGTGATCGTGTGACCTTTATTCAGAAGTGAAGTGTTCTGTGAACAGAACATCATGAACAACTAGATTATGAGATTTATGCACACTATGTTGTTCACATTTCCACGAGTACAAGTTATTGTTGAGTGACAATTCCAACAAGAGTATGCTTACCTACACAAAAGGAAGGTTGGGTTATCGACGTTTGTCACTAGCGACGCTACTAGCTATTTTGTCAGTCACTTCGTTAGTAGCGACTAGCGATCCACTAATCAGTGAACTAGCGGACCCATTTCGTAATTGTCGCTACTTTGCAATTGGCTAGTCGAACTTATAAAATACTGTGGAAATTTGAATTCCAAATAATTCTCCTCGTGAGTGCACGTTGACTGGGACTTCGGCAAATATATAAATAGAGAGTTTCACTAAATTTTCCGATATAGGGTATTGTAAAGTACAGCACAGTTGTACTGTGTAGCAGCGTAAGATAATTTATCTACCGAGATAAGTAAAAATGCACTACAGGGATAAGTGAGAAATTATCGTTCTAGGCAGATAAAATAGCTTATGCACCTCTTGCCAAAATTGTTATTTTGACGTGTGGTATTATGCCAACAGTTTTGAATTATGCCAACAAATTTCTGAATATATTTTTCGGTCAGACGATTTCCGCAAAGTTTTTTTTATTCTTTGATTATTTCGATGTGATGAAACATTTGTGCCATTAGCGAAGATTAGCGCTCGGTACTATCGCGATTGTTTTTGAAAAGCCTCGCTAATAGTCGCTAATATTTTGCGATTTTAGCGTTAGCTTTAGCGTCGCTAGAAAAATTGACTAGCGAGCGCAACCTTGCACAAAAATCACTCATCACCATCAAACTTTATAAACCGTACATACCTTCCAGTATGAGGTCTTTACGACCAGGTGCTCTGGGACCAACCCTTCTCCATACCCTGCTATCCTGTGGAGGTGGCTTGTTCGCCCAGTGAAAGTCCTGTGAGTTCAAAATCTGATTTGATTGAGTCCATAAAACTTCTACTTGACCTACCCCCGGGACCTGTGCATGTGCATTCAATATCCTCTTTGGGAGCCTGCTGTTACCCATCCTGTGAACGTGCCCGTACTGTCGCAAACGACTAACCCTTTCCGCCTCTTCCACTGACCCCTAGATTTTTCCTGATGTCGTCGTTCCTGACATGATTGTCCCACTGTTCTCTCCTATTCACCTTTGCTATGCTCCTCAGAATCCTCATATCAGAAACTTCCAGGTTATGCACAAGGTATCCGCAGTCCATCCAACTCTCACTACCATTTAAAATCGCGGGCCTGAAGATTGACATGTGAATACACTTACTTGTGCCGCTATTTAATTCCTTCTTGTTGAACACATGGGGCCTCAACTGACTGACCGCCGCGTTTCCCATTTTATTTCTTTCCTCAAATTTCCTAACTGACTTGCCATCCTTCAAAAAAATGGCTGAGAGGTCGGTGTGAAGAAAATGTAATGCTAATAAGCTAAATTAGTAATTATATTGAACTCGAATAAAAATCAAAGGTTCTTATGAAAATGTTAGAGGTGTTCGGGCCGCCCGAAATTTGAAAAAAACGCGACCCGAACCCGAATGAATTTGACGGGTCGGGCTTTTTATTTTAGTTTTTTTGTCGGGTCGGGTCGGGTCGGGTTTAATAACTTCAAATGACCATACCCGACCCGACCCGAAAAAATTAGTTCACATTCTGGTTTCTAGCAAATAACTCTTACTCACTTATAAATTTTTTGAAAATATTTATGAAGCAAATCAAATTTTTTTGTAATCGTAGAATGAGGTATGCTTGCTGAGATGGAAGCACGACTTTTTTACCCTTAGGTACTAACGTGGCTGAGGCTGTGCGAGTCGACGATACGTTTCCGAGACTTATTCGGAATCTTATCTCATCCTGATGCACTTTCAGTCATTATTTCTCATATGTAAATAACTTATTTTCAAAGTACTTCCAAATGAACTCGAATAACATCTAAAGACATACACAAACTGAAAATACCCACATAAAATACCCTGTACGGATTATGTATCTTAAATTCAATACTCCAGTGAACACATTTTGCATTATATTTTGAATAGTGTTCATATTATCTGTGCACAAATCAAACAGCATTCAAGCAGTCACTAAATAAACATTCAAACAGTCGTCCAACGATCTTCAAACAGCCTTCAAAGTAGTCGATGACTATTAAAATACTGTCGTCGATGGCTACTAAAATACAATCTTCAACGACTATCGTTTGTCTTTAACTTGAACTCTCGATAAAATTAGTCATATCTGGAGCGTCTCAAGGATACATATTAAGCGAGTTTCCCCTAAAAACCGATGTCTAGAAGAAAAATGTTAAATACGAGGTTAAATACGAAGCAATGATAAACAGTCGTTCCCGTGGATAATTGCCGGTAGAACGAATGTTCTCTATCACTTCGCATTTATTATTTTCCTAACACACTTATCGATGTTTAACGGAAGCTCGCTTAATATGTATCCGAACTTCGAATATTATTATCTGAAAAGCCCCAGGTGTGACTTATATTCTATTAAATTCAAGAAACAGACAGTAGAATATCGAACTTCTTTCGGGTTCGGGTTTGACTTTTTACATTAGATCGGGTTCGGGTTTGACTTTTCATTTTGGTTCGGGTTCGGTTCGGGTCGGGTTTGATTTTTTATTTTGGATCGGGTTCGGGCTCGGTTCGGGTCGGGTTTGAATTTTTATTTTGGTTCGGGTTCGGTTTGGAAAAAAAAAGGTTGACCCGCACACCTCTAGAAAATGTGCTCAAAAGGTGAGATGGAGTTGAATTTCCAAAATTGACGATAGATGGCAATCAAACGTAACTCAGTTTTATCTCATTGGACCAAGTTTTACCGAAGATTGTACAAAAAAAGCAACATCTCGGCCTCATCAGCCCGAGCATATCAAGTTAAAAGACTTGACTGAAGATTGGAATGATAATCCGAAATATTAGCAATTCTAATGTGGTGACTGACCTAGTGGACTTATATCTGAGCTGGTTGTGGATACAATAATACGGCCAAACTTGTTTATTTATTTATTATTACGTCAACCGCTTAATAATTAAGCTACCTGACTACAAAGAGAGAAAAAAAAAATTGCGCAAAATTAAAAACAAATAGAATATAAGAAAATATAAATGGATACAAAATAGACAAATCTAGAACAAGAGAAAAAGAAAAAACGAAGAACGAAAAAGCGTGTCATGAACTGGTTAATTGTAATAGTCGCAAGGTTTAAACAAAACAAATTTAAAATCAAGCGATCGAAGATCCGAAGCACTTGAAACATCTGAAACATCGCTTATTCCTCTCCAATTGATTCGGTGAGAGAAGACAGTCTGAACTGATTAATAAATGAAGCGGTGAGGGCCATCGTTCTTACCCTGGCTCTGAAGACATTCCTGGAAATAGTGGTGTCATAAAGATGCGAGAAAGAATTAAACATCCTGAGCATGCTGTTAATAGGTTCGTGTTGGCCATATTCAGTCCTGTGAAAGTCAATTATAAAAAATTCAATAGACCTGAGAGTGCGAACTGGCGAACAGATGAATTCGAGACATTAGGGCTGGAGCGTCGAGACGACAACGTAACAAATCAAAAACGAACAAAACATTAAGATTAATTCTCCTGCGCCAAAGAGGCTCAATACCTATCGATCGACAACGTTCCAAGTAGGGGGGTAAACGATAATTATGATCTCTCCGTATGGATCTTCTCAAAGCATAAATGAGGAACTTTTTCTGAATTGATTCTATCCTATTGATATAACACAATGAGTGTGGGTTCCACACAACGGAAGCGTATTCTAAGCGAGATTTCACATGCGCAAAGTAGATGCTTTTGAGTGCACGAATATCCGTTAAGGGCTTGCAGATTCTCTTCACGAAACCAAGCATCGAATACGCCTTCGAAGTGATGAAGTCAATGTGCCGGCTGAAAGTCAATTGCTCGTCGAGCCAAACACCGAGATCTAGTACTTCCGTTACACGAGTCAAGCAGACACCCTCAATTTCATAAACAAATCTAATCGGAGACCTAATTCTATAAAACGACATAATTTTACATTTATCTATGTTCAGCTCTAGCTGATTACGTTTGCACCATTCTGAAAGCGAGTTCAGATCAGATTGCAACCGCATGGCATCGGACAGAGAACTGAATTTCGTCAACAACTTAAGATCGTCAGCATACAGTATTTTAATCACTTTAAAAGTCTTGACTACATCGTCAATAAATAAAACAAATAAAAGCGGGCCCAAATGGCTGCCTTGGGGAACCCCAGACTTAGCCACAAAGTTTTCAGAGACATGTCCCAACAGCTTAACATACTGGGAGCGGCCGCTAAGGTACGATTGAATCCAGCTCAGAAGAACATTGTCTACACCGATGTTTTTTAGCTTCCTCAACAACATCTTGTGAGACACCCTGTCGAACGCTTTCTGAAAGTCGGTGTAAATTACATCAAGCTGTGATCCGGACTCTATTATTTCAATCGCAATACGTGTGAATTCCAAAAGATTAGTTGATGTTGATCGACCTTTAATGAAACCATGCTGAGACGATGATACATAACTACTCAGTCGCTCACGTACGATATACGACTCGGTGTACTGTGTACCGGACAGGTGAATTGCGCCCTCTGTTGCTCTGTTATGCAATATCGTATATTTTAGAGAAAAAAAAAGTTTTCTCAAATCGATTCTTTAACCCCATACAAAATATTGTTTGACCTCAAAAACGCCAAAAATATTTCTTCAAAATTTTTTGATAGAAAATTGTCGTTAGTAAAAATCAAAAACAACATTTTTTTAACTTTTGTATTTCAAAGCGCCGTCAGCGCCAGCTAAAGGTCTAGTTCCATTGATAACCCATACACGAACGTGACACGAACACGACGAACGAATGTGTTTTGTCTCATGTTATAAATCACATTGAAAGAGTGAAAGAGATGAAATTTGTTACCCAGGTGATGGTACTGATGGAAGTAGCCAAAGGCTGATTTATTACTAACGATACGAAACGAGAAATGGTATAGAGCGTCAAGGTCTATAAAAAAAATGGCAGTCTTTTGTGTGGGAAGAACTCAGGGGGAAATGTTAGATGTTTGTTGTAATTGTAAAATTAAAAGCTGTTGTGTTTGGTAATTGGTGTGACAAGAAGGCCATTTTTGAACAAAACACTGGTCATAATAAACCCTTTATTCCCCGCTTATCATCAATAAAATATCGAAGTCCCAGTTAGAGGCCTTCACAACGTCATAATAAATACGAATCTCGTCGATCAAGCTCATTATGTAGGCCAATTTTAGTTTTTCGCATCAAAAGCAAAGTCACAACTTTTCGTTACTAGGAACTGGTTGGAGGAACACATCAGCAATATTGAATTGCAATATTTACGTTATTCTTTCAGAATTGTTAACAAATTGTAAGTCTATCCGATAAAAGAAAGAAAAAACATACCGAATGCTTCGGGTAAGTTACCTGCGCTCACAAAGAAAGGAAAGAAATATGTTTAATATCATGTACTCTGGTGCACATATAATATAATACCGTCCATAAGCTGGTTGTTATAATAGATAAGTTATTAGTTTAAACAGCCTTTTGTATTCAACACGAGAAACAAATGTGCAAACATTTTTTTTCTTACATTTAAAGGGCATACTATGCAAAATTCGATATATCCCTCACAATGCAAGTACGGCAAACGTAAATTTTAATCCCCCTTTTCGTTACGGTTAATTACATTTTCTCATCATATATTAATTTACTCAATCTGGGATAAAAGGCATCCATATCGACTGCTATTTTGTAATTGTAGTTGTTGAAACTTTCGCATACAGTAAAATTAACCATGCAAATTTAAACAATTCAGAGAAAAATACTTTTTGAAAATTGAATATTAGTTTTAAGTATTTTGAAATTGTATTTTAAAAAAAAAATCGGGGATATTGTTGTTTGTTAGAGATTATGATACGAAAATCTTTAATTGTTCGCAAGTTGTTGAAGAAGCACAATAGCAGAGAAGTTTCTATAGTTAAAAGAAGGTAATGTAATGTATGTACAATATAATAATGGGCTGTAACAAGTTGAGTGCATTGTAACAATTGAGGTGAAAATGAAGACAACTAGAAAATATTGTTAATAGAGTAGAATCTGGAAGGAAAACGGTTCGTTTGATTTTAAGCGCTCATTGTGTTATGAATTTTACAATCTCTGGCACAGAGGCGCATATGGAGTGATTTCGTGGATGCTGTTTGGGAGTCTACTTCTTCAAATTGGACTACACGTCTCGCCTGCGTATCTCACGGAACTGAATTTCCCTAGGCGATCTGCAGTTTAAAGTTCCTTATTTATCATCTGCCGTGCTCAGGAAGCCACTCTTTATTGGGGCATGTATCTCTCCAATCGTCACAGGACTGTAAACGTTCCTCCCAAGCGTTATGAACAGCTGAAAATAGAGCGCATTTATGCCTCTGTGGTTTCCACCAGTAAACTAAGACCGGTCAAGCCATCAAATTGACTGCCACAACTGCAAGTGTTCATGTCTCCGATATTATCTGCAGGAGTCTAAAAAGTAATCGGCGTACCTACCAACTATCCTTCCAAGTCGAATTGAAATCAACCGATGTGAAAAACGCTCTCACCTTACTTTCTTACTTAGTTGGGCCCTACAACCTGTTATTGGTTTTGGCCTCCTCCAGCATCCTCCTCCAATCGGACCTATTCCGCATCAACGTCCTCCAATCGCTTACTCCTAGTGCTTTCAGATTCGATTCAACTCCATCTTTCCATCTCGTTTTTGGTCTTCCTTGTTTGCGGTTACCATCGGGGTTAGTGTTTCGCAGCTTCAGGGGTGTACGTTCTTCCTCCATTCTTTGTACATGACCGAGCCACCGCAGCTGATTGATTTTGATGTATTTGACTATATCGGGCTCGTTGTAAAGCTGATACAGCTCGTGGTTCATTCTTCTTCGCCAATATCCTTCCTCGATCACTCCTCCAAATATTGAGCGAAGAATCCTTCTTTCAAAAGTGTGTTTTCATCTCGCTGTGTCATGCACCAAGCTTCCGACCCATCGATCTATACAGTTCACACTTAAGGTTACGGTTGAGTGCTTTAGAACGGAAGAGTTTTTGTAGACTGTTGTAACTTCGGTTACCAAGCGTTACCCTTCTACGTATTTCCTCACCGATGCTCTTAGCAATATGGTGCTGCTACAAAATCCGGAGGCACAAAATCCAGAGGCGTCAAAATCCGGACAAAAAATCCGGAGGCTACAATATCCGGAGGCGTCAAAATCCGGAGACGTCTAAATCCGGAGGAGTCAAAATCCGGAGGCGACAAAATCCGGTGGCGTCAAAATCCAGAAGAAAATAAAAAATCCGGATGAAATCAGGACGGAATCCGGACGAAATCCGGACGAAATATGTAGTGGTATTTAAAGCAACTACAGTTTATTGATGCAAATTGTATTAAAATATGTATTAATGCGCCGCAGGCCTAGAATTAATAAAAAAAAAAGCGGGGTCGAGGGGCGGCAGCCCCCGCAAAGGGGGTCAAGGGGGAATATCCCCCTTGCGGGGTCTAAGGGGCAGAGCCCTTAGCGGGGTTTGGGGCAGAGCCCCATGCACATACGGCCGCCTGCAGGGCGTAACCAAGCCCGCCGCAGGCGCGGGGGTGAGGGGGCAGAGCCCCCCAATATTGAATATAATTAAGACCGTTTATTATTTACACCAAATAAATATATTTGCCAGTAGTATTAAATAATTCGCACCAATATATAATAATAAAATTAACTGCATATGAAATGGAATGTATTATATACTTAAAAGGCTCCCCTACAAAATCCGGAGGCTACAAAATCCGGAGGTTACAAAATCCAGACGTAACAACATCATCAGGATTTTGACGCCTCTGGATTTTGACGCCACCGGATTTTGTAGCCTCCAGATTTTGACGACTCCGGATTTTGACGCCTCCGGATTTTGTCGCCTCCGGATTTTGTAGCCTCCGGATTTTTCGTCCGGATTTTGACGCCTCTGGATTTTGTGCCACCGGATTTTGTAGGGGAGCCTAGCAATATTGACCTGCGACCCAAGGTTAATAAAGCTGTCGACAGTTTAGAAGTGTTTTCCGTTCACCTCTAGCGTATGGTTCGTTGGTCTGTCACCAGACAATGAAGTCGTCATGTACTTGGTCTTTTTCTCACTGACTTTTAGACCGAACTCAGCACTCTTCTCCTCAATCTTCGTGAAATTCTCTTTAACAATATCAACTTTCTGAAGATTGTACCGCTGGTTTCCCTGTTGCTCTCTCGTATCACCTTCTCAAGAACAATGTTGAAGAATAGAGCTGCTAGTCCGTCGCCCTGTCTCAGTCCTAACAGAGCTTCAAAAACGTTAGAGAGGTTGTTACGAATTCTGACCCTTGCTCTCACATGTGACAAGTTGATAAATTTTTTGGGGTAATCAAGCTCCGCCATTGCACTCCACAGCTTTCTCCGTAAAACTTTGTCATATGCTATTTCAAAGTCAGCAAACAAATGATGTAAAGCAACATTGAACTCCCTGCATTTCTTAATGATTTGCCTGATGCTGAATAACTGGTCTGCTGTTGAGCGATTGTTGCGGAAACCGCTCTGCTCTGCTCAGAGTACTCCATGAGACGCTGTCGTAAAACATCCGCAAATATTTTGTATGCGGAGTTCAACAAATTGATTCCTCTATACTTACTGAGTTCTTTTACACAGGACAAATGATTCCGAGCTCCCACTCTTCCGAGATTTCTTCACTTTCCCAAATCTTTACAATCAGCTCATGTAACCTTGTACACAGCGCTTCACCTCCATATTTAAATAGTTCACCAGGTAAGTTTTCTGACCCAGGGGCCTTGTTATTCTTGAGCTTGATAACAGAAGCCCTGACTTCCTGTAATGTAGGTTCTGCCACTTGCGCATGCGCACTTGATTGTATCGAGTCGACCGGTCGAACGGTGTACTTGTGCATGCACAACTTCTAGAAGAGTTGTTATTGCAGTTTGTTCATTGTTGCCAAGTGAAAAGATTGTCGTCTCCGGCTCTGAGAATGTAGAGGTTGTTGTCGTGACGAAATGCTAACGTTTGCTGTGTTTATGTGCCATCCTGTTGTTCTTACACATGTGTGCTTGGCCTGACCACGAATCTTTTTTTTCTCTTTGGCTCAATCAGTTGAGTTCTAGTGCCACGTCGCAAGCCTCGGCACCAACCCTCTATTCATCGAAGGGCCGAAAGGTTTTAAGGCGCCCTTGCTCCGGTATGATGGTAATCCCGCTTACTATGACTGCGCATGCTGCCGTTGTTTCTATTGATGTAATCTTCCGCCATCATGCTAAGTCGCCATCCCAAAAATTGAGAGAGAATTCTCATCATCATCATCATCACACTTTATAGACCGTTTGTACCTTTCGGTGTGAGGTCTTTACTACTGATCATGGACCACCCTTCTCCATACCCCCCTATCCTGTGCCAAGGAGATGGTTTGTTCGCCTAGAGAAAGTCCCCTAACGTCTAAATCGGATTTAATTGAGTCTATAAACCTTCTCCTTGGCCTACCCCTGGGACGCACACCCGGGACTTGAGCATCCAATATCCTCTTTGGTAGCCTGCTATTACCCATCCTCTGAACGTGCCCGTACCACCGCAGACGACTAATCCGTGCCGCCTCTTCCACTGATGTAACCCCTAAGTTTTCCCTGATGTCGTCGTTCCTAATATGATTGTCCCACTGTTCCCTCCGATTTACTTTTGCTATGCTCCTAAGAACCCTCATATCAGAAACCTCCAGGTCATGCACAAGGTAGCCGCAGTCCACCCAACTTTCACTACCGTATAAAATCGTTGGTCTGAAGATTGACCTGTGAATAGCTAGCTTTGTGCCACTACTTAACTCCTTTTTGTTGAACACATACGACCTCAACTGACTGGCCACTGCATTCCCCATTCTTCTCCTTTCTTCAAATTCCCTAACTAACTTGCCATTCTCCGACAAAATGGCTCCTAAATATTTAAACTCAGAGACCTGTTCCAACTGCTCCCCATTTAAACTGCAAACTACATCCTTCCGGGATTTGCCAATATGCATAACTTTAGTTTTACTGACACTTCTTTTCATGCCGTATTCCTCACATGCAGCATTCAGGCAGTCTAAATTCTCCTGCAAATCCTTGGCATTATCTGCTAATAGAGTTAAGTCATCCGCATAGGCCAGGATTTTCATGATTACTTCCCCCACCTTCACATTCCCTTGCAAATTCGCTTGCCGGATAATCTTGTCCATAAAAATTATGAACAGAAGAGGGGAGAGACAACAACCCTGACGAACTCCCTCATTAACTTCGAAAGCCTCACTAATTTCACCATCTATCCTTACCGCAGCCTTGCGCCCTGAGTAGATGCTTTTGATAGCGCCCAATAAACTTCCATTAACCCCGTATTCGCCAAGTACCTCGAACAGCTTTTGCCTCGGTACCCGATCGAATGCCTTTACTAGGTCGATGATGCACAAGTATAAATCAATATTTCCCTCAGAGAGCTTTTCTATAACCTGCCTGAGACAAAAGATCTGATCCTGACAACCTCTCAGAGGTCTGAAACCACTCTGAACCTCGTCAAGAACATCTTCCACTATAACCCTAACCCTGTCTACTAGCACACTTGTATAAACCTTTCCGACCACGCTCAAGAGTGAACTCCCCCTGTAGTTGGTAAGGACTTTGCGGAGAGAATTCTTCTTTAAAAAATTATGTTAGGGCTGAGCCGGCTGAGCCTAGGACCGACCTGGACCCTAAGAACAAGGCATACTTAATAATAATAATAATCCGCCATTACAACCCGCAAGCTTTCGCTCACATGAATTCTTCTTAGAGATCCTTTCGTTACCGAAGTTTTCACTGTGTGAGTGGTAAATTGCACACAAACCTAGTGCCATCTATGATGTACTCGGTGCGAAAACTAGTAGGGCTTACAATGCCGGTTCGCTCCACCCCATTCCATCCCATACTTCCATAGTCAAAATGTTTCACTCAATAGATTTTTTATAAAGAAGAGTCAATACCCGTAAAGAAATGAGTTTATAGATCCAATCAAATCCGATTTACAAGTCAAATTGGTTTCACTAGACGATCACACCATCTATTTAAGGGTGGTAGATACCGCGCAACCATACATAGAAGAACCAATGATGCAAGAAGTTGAAGCTGAAATTTCGAGGCTCAGAAATTTCAAAGCCCCGGGGACAGACAATCTTCCCGGTGAACTTTTTAAGAACTGCGGCAACGCGCTATGCATGGAAATGCATGAGCTCATCGCGCGTATATGGAATGTCGAGTGGAAGAGTGAAAGACCAGCATACTTTGTCCTATACAAGAAAGGAGACAAATTGGAGTTTCGCAATTTTCGAGGAATCGCTCCACTGAATATTGCAAATATTCTTTACCAGCGCCTTCATCCGTACATGGAAAACTCTGTAGGTGGATACCAAAGTGGTTTTCGTGTAGGTCGTTCAACATCGGACCAGCTGTTTAATATCAGGTAGATCTTGGAGAAGTGCAAGGAGTACAACATTAAAACACACCATTTCTTCGTTGACTTCAAGGCAGCCCAACGACGAAATAATTTTTCTGTACTTTTAGTTTTTACACTACAAAAATTTAAGACTTTTGGTTCAACGCTGTTTGGTCTGGCATTTGTGAGGCAATTTTTTAAAATTCGTTTGAAGCAAAATGCGTCACCCTCCTCTAATATCACAACTTTTGTAACTTTAAGAACAATGTTTTGAGTTAAAACTTTATGCGTCGCGGCTTTTTGATATCAGAGACTTGTGTCACACATCCACTTTTGTAGTTCTTGGTTATAAATTTTCGAAAGTAAAAGTCCAAATAAATGCTACAAAATTCTATATCATTTGGGATCGGGTTCGGGTCGCTTTGAGCTTTCATAAAAAAAAAACAGATTTCGAGTTTGACCCGAAACTTGGGATCGGGTTCGGGTCGTGTCGGGTATCCGGTTATATATTTTTTCGGGCTGCGGGTCCCGACCTGATGTTCACTTTCAAGTTCGGGTCGGGTCGGGTTCCGCACACCTCTACTTTGAGTTGAAAATTAATGACGCAAAAACGGAATATATGATCGAATCGACGTCAGGACCAAAGCGTAACGATCGACCTTGGATCAAAGATAAACATTAATATCGACATCGCGAACGAAATTAAGAGACGAGTAATTCTGGCCAACTGGAGTTATTACGGCCTTCTGAAAATCTTAAACTCCAAGTCAGTAAGCCGAAATTCAAAATGCGCAATATACAAATCTGTGATCAGACCGGTACCTATGGTTCGGAGCCGTGGTGCTTGACAATCGCTGCAAACGTTCGAAAGAAACGTGCTGCGGACAATATTTGGACCAGTCTTTGACCAAAGAGAGAACCGATGACGCAGACGATTCAATCATGAGCTTAGCTTAATGGAGAGCCGGACATAGTCAGAACTACTAAAATAAACCGACTATGTTGGCTCGGTCATGTACAGCGAATGGAAGATCGTCGTATTCCGAAAAAATTTCAAAAGGACAGACTGTAAGGCAAGAGAGGTGCAGGGAGTCCAAAATCCAAATGGTACGATGCAGCTCTCGCCGACTTAAAAACTGTGGGAGTATCCAGCTGGGAGACGCTAGCTGTGGATAGGTCCGGTTGGAGAAGGCCAAGACCCTTAAAGGGATGTAGTGCCAGTCAAGTATGTAAGATATAATGTGTGTTGACTGGTCTATAAGCCGGACCTCAGGACTCGAATTTTATATTTCGACAGCTGAAACATTACTTGAGCATAGATTTACAATTTACAAAAATTCAAACTAAAATTTGCGGATAATTCCAAATATTTCTTCGAAAAGCATTCCAACCGGATATAAATATTTGAGCTTATGAAAACATTTTTTCGAAAGAGTGAAACTTCTTAGCATATAAAATCGAATAAATAAAATTTTTGTTCTGCATTACTAAATATAATCCTACCAGTGATCGTTATCTAATTTGAAAACTATGTCGTGACGTGATGCCCACCCATGGAATTTCAATATATTTCTGTTAAAGATGATGAACGCAAATTAATTAAACCACATTTTTAATTAATTTTGAACTTTTTGAACTGAATTTATCTATCGATTATACACAAAAGTTTGAATGATTGGTTTTATTAACATAGCATTGTCACTAGTCATTTGGAATATTTTATTTTGTGTTTTAAATGTTAGTCAGCGTGTCGCCAGTGAGATTACTTTTTTGCCGAATGTGCTTAGTTAGCCATAAATTAAAAAACCTTGAGATAAAATTGTCAAATTGCACGCTTGTTTCTCGTTTTCTGGAAGGTTACATAACTGTCCATTTTTTTTTATCCTACACACTCTTACAAATTAGCAACAATGATCGAAATTGAAATAACAACTTTGTTCTTCTTCGCAGGTTTTTAACACCCCGAAAACCTGCGCAGAAGTACAAAGTTCCTATTTAAATTTCGGTCATTGTAACCATTTATATTCCTAAAATATATACAAGAAAAACTAGCTTGTAATCTGCAGCTTGTAAACATAAAATGTTGTAATTTTCATTGATGGCGACTGTACAGTGACAATCCATTGTTTCTGACTTCCTAATTATAGGGTTTTAGGGTTCCGCTGAGTCCAAAAGCTTCTAATCAAAAGATTTGCTTCCATAAAATGTGAGACATTCCTAGACCTTTCGATTAAATTTTTCGTTTGAATTGGAAGAGATTTACTCGAGTTATGTACAAAAAACATGTTGGGCACTAGCAGAGGCTCGTTTTTAGTGCCCTAGCAAAGTCCAAGAGCTCAATCTCAAAAAAGTTCTTCGTACAAATTGTTGGGCTTTCATAGACCTGTCGATCAAAAAAATAATTATGAGAGTCGGAAAAGATTTACTCGAGTTATGTACAAAAAACACGTTTGGCCCTAGCAGACACTAGTTTTTAGTGCCCTAGCTAAGTCCAAGGGCTCAAAATCAAAAAGTTTTCTTCAATAAATTGTCGGCCATACCCAGACGTTGCAAACAAAAAAAAATTATGAAAATCGGAAAATATTTACTCGAATTATGTTCAAAAGACCAAAAACCACTTTAACGGGCCTAGCTCGGCGACCTTTGGGTCGATAGTGCCCATAAAAGATTCTTCGATTACTTTTCAGGGGAAAAAATTTTTTGGTTGAGTTTTACTCGGGTTATCGAGTTGAAGGACGAATGTACATTTTTTTTTGCTGATTAGTCATGTTCCCCTCTACTTTCGGATCGAAATTCGACTGGTTACGTCGAGGTAAACGCAATGGTTCTTCGTACGGGTCTAAGAATTAGTTTTTTGGTCCCCAGCTGACCCTAGTATTGACTTCGAGACATTAGGTGAAATCTTACACTCACAGTTCGATGAGCAAAAGTTTACCACCCAACGTCACCTAACAACACTTAGAATAATAATTGGTGGATTAATGTGCAGGTAACTTAAAGAGCAATAAGGTGCACCAAGATTAAGTAAGGTGAAGGAAGGTGTGCGCCAAAGTACAGTTATGTGTGTATCAAGGTGTGCATCAGGGTGCAGTAAGGTACGTGAAACGTTAGGTTAAAGTGGGTGGGCCTGTTGTGCGTACCAACAATTGATTACCTAAATTCTGTCAGTACGATGTATTTCGGCGGCAAAATGTACGCTCTGATAATTTTGACTCTGGTTGAGATATATGCGGGGCATTTGCAAAGGAAATTCTCTGCTGATTCTTTTTCGCCTCATTTGGCGCCCATGGTGTAAAGATGGTTGAGAGAGAGCCCTGTCAGGATTCCTGTCATTCTTCTGAGGTTTCTCCAGCTAAGTGACATAAAGTAACGGGAGTTTTTGGCGTTAATACTAATGTAGTTTTTCGACTGCCTAGCATGATTGATAGCGTTCCAGTATGTTTTGAATGCCGTCTGTTTCCATTTAAGTAGTAGTAGTAAGTAGTGCATGTGTGCAGATATATGAGTCTGTCTTAAGGCGGAGATATAATGAACACCAAATGAAATCCTATATATGCAGCTACAATATATAGGCGTGGTTCGGAATTCACGTTAAGCATGTGGTCCAACAAACAGATTAATGGTTGCTCACACAAATGCCCTAGAAAAAGGTATTTCAGTTGTGTGTGATACACTGCATTTACGGGCTCGTTTAGAATAAGCATAGTTTCGACGGAGGCTAGAAGATGTAATGCCCGAGCCCAAACAGCGAGATTCATTTGGCGTGTACGGCTTGTGACGGAGGCTAGAAGAATGTATCTTAGTGCGGGTGCTCAAACGACGAGGCTTATTCGGCGTACCGGTTACAACTATGCGCTCTGAAATGGGAACGTTTAATGTCCGAATCTAACTAAGACAGAATACATGACTAGGTGGAATGGCAGAAGAGTAACGGGGAAGGAACAAAGGATTACAGTATCTGTGTTTCAAGTTCAGTTGGTCGCCTGGACCAGAAATCTATATAAGTAGTGCATGAAGGCGCAGTAATCTGTGTATCAAGGTGCAGTAAGGGATGCATCAAGGTGCAGTAAGGTGTGTAGTGTGTATCAATGTGCAGTAAGGTGCAGTATGTAATGCATCAAGATGCAGTGAGGTACGGTCAAGTGCAATGAATTTTGCCATTCATATTATAGATGTAGGTATATCCAAAAATATACTATAGGGTGGGTGGGTCGACTTAAATTAATAAAAACAAGTTCGAAGGATTTTTAAGTAAAAAAGTTCAAGGCAGGATTCTACCTCCAAATTAGTATACAAAGAAACACCTAAGAAGGGAAAGAATCCACGCTTCAAGTGGTTTCTTGCAAGATTTATCATATTTGTTCCAAAAAGAAATTTTCTGTATATAAAAGACGAATGAGAGGAAAACCTGTATTTTTAGGCAACTAGTAGCTTTGCACTTCAGTGACACTCTACAAGTAATACTTTCTCCAACACGTGACAAAAGGCCTGTTTAACGTTTTCGATTCCAGGACTCGTCTCTGTCTTTTGTACGGGAAAATAATGTTTTGACAATAAAAAATGGCATATAAACAACAACAACATTTAGCAAATGTTACGACCAGCCAACAAATAAATAAATAGAAAAGGGGAGAAAATGATAAAACTGTCTGTATGTTTGTACTTCTGTACGCACATAGCCACACCAGATGGGTATACGTATTCCGAGTGTGCAGTGTGTACTGGGCTATTTTGAAAGATATATATGCGAGAGTGTGGTGGTGCATATGCAGCGAAAATAGGCTTTCGCTACCTAGTACTACACACACCAATACACTCTCGTTTATACAGAAAAACTTTATTTTAAGAGCTAGTCGCAAAATTTGAACTGTCAAAATGCGATGTTTATTTAAGAAGAGAATACTGCGTAAATCACAAATTATTTAAAATTATAGCGCATGTACTGTGAGAGGATGACTCTTACCCAAATAATATATGAACTAGAATTCAAAAAATTTAAGTACGAAGGTACAAATCTGCTCCGAAATAAATAAAAATATATGAACTTGGAATGCGATGATTTTTCAGAGCAATTTTCGACCTTCATACTTCAACTTTTTGAATTTTGGTTCATTTATTATTTGTGTAATCTTCATTCTCTCACAGTACATCTATAATATAAAACCCAAAATACACTGCACCTCACCGCACCTTGGTGCACTTCACTACACCTTGGTGCACCTTACTGCACCTTGGTGCACCTCACTACACCTTGGTGCACCTTACTGCACCTTGGTGCACCTTGGTGCACCTCATTGCACCTTGGTGCACCTTGGTGCACCTTACTGCACCTCACTGCACATTGGTGCACTTAAGTACACCTTGGTGCACCTCACTACACCTTGGTGCACCTCGCTGCATCTTGGTGCACCTCACTACACCTTGGTGCACCTCCCTGCACCTTAGTGCACCTCACTGCACCTTGGTGCACCTCACTGCACATTGGTGCACCTCACTACACCTTGGTGCACCTTAGAACGCCTCTCTGTACAATAAGTCACTCAGCTCAACCGAGGCCCAAGGTCGGTGGAACGGTTGGTTGATGGCGAGGCCGATGGCCAAATAATTAATTTTTGACGTGTTGTAGAGGACGTAGGGCGAAAGTGTGATTCCCAGGCCTCCAGGTCGACGCTATCGTCAGCCGAGGACCAAAAAATTAATTTTCGAATTGTTGTACAGGAAGTCGAGGGGAGCATTTTACCAATGTAACAATGTGTTCCCGTTCACCCGATGGCTGAAAAATCAATTATTGAAGTGTTTAAGAGGCTGTCAAGTGGAACATTTTTACCCATACGAATCTTGGTTCCAGGACTCATCACAGTAAATCTTCATATAAAAAGCTAATTCCTTTAAATACAGGTACACAAAGTTTAGACAATCCGGCGAACACGGGCTCACGGGCATCACGAAAAGGCTGGTTGGCTGAGGTCCAAAATTTAATGTTGAGGTCCAAAATTTAATTTTTGATTTGCTGCAGTAGACGTCAGGGGGAACTCAATTTCTCATGAAACTATTGGTCCCAGAAACCAACTAAGATACTACGGTCGTCCGAGGACCTAAAAATGATTTTTGATAGATGGTAGAAGACTCTTTTGCGCAGCTTTTGGTTTTGTAAATTTCATGACACTTTGAGTATCGCCATTTCATTTTATTTATAACTGTAGGAGAATTTTGACTTACAAATGTCTGAATAACTTATCCTTGCACAAAAATAACTTCACTTAAGGAAAGAAAGAAAATGGCTGTACCTTGAAAAATTACTTTTTTCATCTGCCTTCTTATTCACTTCAATCGCAAAGTCACGTTTGTTTTATGCGATTTGACTTTCAAAGACGAGCAAAATCTGGCGATCGGACGGGCGGAGTTATATGAGAAAAGTGTTTCTTTGAGGGTAAAAAGTACACCACGCAAATTGTGAGGAAGTTCTCAGTTTTCGGAAATCCGTTGAGTGTTTTCGGTAGGAGCGTCTATGTAGTTGACGTGGGCCTAACGATACGCATGTACGCATGATACGAAACAAATTTTCAACTTTTTGCCGGGTCAGAGCTCAAAGTAGGATACTAAAGTATCTTATGTAATTTGAGGTTTCCTAGAAACTTTCAGCAAAGAACTGATTGTAGACGTAAAGGTTTGAAATCAAAAACATGTTTACTGGTAACCAATTTTCATAAATTACTGAAACCATATCCAGGGCGAAGCCCGGGTAACCAAGCTAGTGAGCTATATTTTGAATGATTTGTTATTCGCAGAGTATTCTGTTTCTAGAAAAACATCGCAAATTTGACAGTTCACATTTTTACGACTTGCTGTTAAGAGCGTGTCAGATATTTTGACAGTTCTATATTTTGCGATGTTTTTTCATCGCATATTTCTAAGGTAATAATTATTAATTTTAAATTCCAAAACACCTACTGTTTGCATAACACATCGCATTGTATTATGCAGCCGAGTACTTTGCGATGTATTTTCAGATCAAATTTTGACACTAAGACTCAATAATTATATATTCTGATTCAGTGAATCTATAAAGGGATGTGTTATGCAAACCGTAGATGTTTCGGAATTTAAAATTGATGACCATTGCCTTAGAAATATGCAATGAAGAAACATCGCAAAATATTGAACTGTCAAAATATCTGACAACATTTTTTCTCATACTTTGGCACCAATTTGTTCACTCTTCGCTCGATTTTGAACCCCTGCAATGCATGAACAATTTTTTTATTAACTGTTTTGCACTACGAATTCTAATCATTTCTGCATACTCAAATAACTAGAATGCAACGAGAAATCCATTTATTTGATTGAACAACCAATCATACTAAATCATACTAAATTTGTTATTTTCTTTCAAAATTCCTTGACGTTTGTTATAACACTCCGCTTATGATTTAATAAATTAATAAATTGGGAGACAAAACGAAGCATTATTTAGCAATTTTCGATAAAAAATTTTGCATCTGTGACCACAAAATACAAACATTCAACGTTTTCGACAACATTTTGGTTGTATGAATTTTTTTTATTATAAGGCTCAGCCTAATTTGCATTTAATTTAAGATAAAATGTTTGTTTTATTGTCAAGTCATAAATAAAATACTTATACGAAAAACATTTAGTCATATCATCGTGCGATTTGCGTGTGGCAATTAATAAATAAATTTGTAATTAATATATAAAACCTACCTGATGTTGATATGGATGCATAAGCAAAAAATAACATATTTATCGCAACTTTTTTTTTTAATCTGTGGATCCGATACATATTTTAGGATTAAGATTTAATAATTGTTAATGTGTGAGCTGTTGTTTTTTTTATTAATTCCAATTTTAGATGATATGAGATTAAAAGTATAATTTTTATTTTTACTGTGACTTGCCTAGAATCAAAGAAATTCCTTGAATTTTGATTTTAATTAATAATGGAAAAGACTGCAAAAATTTTAAGCACATCTTTACCGTAGGTCAAACGATATTATTTTTTTACGGTGAGTTTTTTTTGTTTTGTTTAAAATTGAGTCATAATCCAGTCAACGGTTCAGGAAGTTTTTGCATTTAAAAAAATTTCTTGCTAAACATTTATTAGGTTTGAAGCGATAACGCAGTGTCAAGAAAAAATGTTGCATTCTTGTTCATATATCCAACAAAATGAAGTGAAAGACATACTTGCTTATCGCAAATTATAAGTTCTTTCGAGCCGTGCTGATTGCTACCAATCCACACTTTTATTGTGGCGACGGCTTGTGTCAAAGTGCACAAAATTTGACGTTATGTCAGGCGAAAAAAAAAATTGCGTTGCGATTCGCTTATGTACTTCATCATGAAATTTCGCATACATAGATGGCACGAGATCTGTGTATGTAACAAAGAAGAGCCACAAAGCAGAGACTATTTGAAGTAATGATCCACCCGCCAAGGTGCGTTAAGGCAGAATGTTATTGGACCCGTACGTAGTACAAAGGTCCTATACGTTTACTACAAACAATTTTATTGTAACATGGGGTAGATCGAGGTGGGAGTTGGGGGGATGCATCTATTATCGTCTAGAGATGACGAATCAGCAATAAAAAAATGTACGTTTTTTCCCTGAAAGGTACATGCCTCCCATGATTCGGGTTCGAAGATGAGCAAAATCGGCCAAGTAGTTCCGGAGATATGGTCGAAGAAGTGGAGGTCGGTCATGAAATATTCCAGGGTCGATGAAACTTTTTCGCAAATATCTCAGCAAGTATAGCACGGAAATTCCTCATTTTGGTGTCAAATGAAAGCATTTGATGTCACAAAACTGGGATTCTGTGGGATTTTGTGGGATTCGGGTCAGCAGTCTGGGCACCAATGGAAAGGACGAAATTGAGTTTCTTGGCCATTTACGAAAACAGTTTTTCGTCTATATTTCCTTAACTATGAAATATGGAGATCTACTGTCAAAGGCAAAGTTGAAGAAAATTAAATTTAAGCGAACACGTGTTTCAGGGTTTTGTGGAAATATGGCCCAATCCTGGTATATGGCCACTTCCATAATTGGGCAGGATGACCCGGATCTCCAGAACTGTGACAAAGGCGAATTTGTAGAGAACTAAATTTAAGTGAACACGTGTTTCAGGATTTTGGAGAAATATGGCCCAATTCTGGTATATGGCCACTTCCATAATCGGGCAGGATGACCCGAATCTCCAGAACTATGAGAGTTAGAAAGACGAAGTTGTAGAGAATTAAATTTAAGCGAAAACGCCTTTCAAGGTTTTGGTGAAATATGGTCCAATTCTGGTATATGGCCACTTCAAGAATTAGGCAGGATGACCCGAATCTCCAGAACTATGAGAGGTAGAAATTTGCTTCCCAAGACAAAGTTGTAGAGAATAAAATTTTAGAGACCACGTGTTTCAGAGTTTTGGGTAAAAATGCCATAATTGATTAGAAGAAGAAGAAGAGAACACAACAAAAAATTTAGCTCCGTTTATTTTTTATCAGATTTTTATAAAAAAAGAGTTTAGTGCTTAAATTTCATTTTAATTTAAACCTTTAATATATTACCTCTGTTCGCTTGAATAAATTCTTCGGAGTTTAACTAAAAGTTTTTCTGTTCGTTAAACTTAATGCGCGGTGTGTGTTCCTAACCTAGAAATTGCATGACGGCTCAGTTTTTGATTTCTACTGGTTTAAAAGTTTGTTAATGCTGACGCAGCTGCAGTCAACCAAAAAGGACCTTACTATCCAGGTGACTATCCTCAATCTTATATATACTGTCGACTTAAACACGGAAGATACGTCTGATTACTGGCGCGAAAGCAAACAAATTTTTTATCCATAAACAAAGCTGATTCAGGTAATCTGATCTTTACTTTTCTAATCAATTTACGTACTCACTGTCCTGTTATTAAACCTACATAAACTGCTTGCAATTTATCAAACTATAAACTATAAGCTGAAGCTTAATATTCTCACGAAAAGCCGACACGAAAGACCATTTATTCAATTCAAGCTGAAGCCTACTATTTTAACGAAAAACCAAAACGTAAAATCAATTTTATTTATTACTCCAACAAAACGAAAAACCAATAACATAAATTCTCAAATATTTTTCAAATATTCTCAAAAATTGAAATGAGCCAGAATTTTGAATTTATCAAAATGTCCGTGGACTGAAAACGAAGACAAGCAAATTCATGTCAGAACTATTGGCCAACAGATATATATATTGCAGGGCCGTAGCTAGAAGATATGAGCCTAATCTTACAAATAATTATCTAGGACGATGACTTCACGCCTAGAAAGACATTTTCTGAAATAAAAAGTGGGCAGGCAAGTGGAAGTTTGCGAAGATATCAGCAAAAAACACCCTCTCAACTGTTATAAACTGTTATAAAAAATGCAGCATGAAAAAATTAGAACAGTTTATAACAGTTGAGAGGGTGTTTTTTGCTGATATCTTCGTAAACTTCCACTTGCCTGCCCACTTTTTATTTCAGAAAATGTCTTTATAGGCGTGAAGTCATCGTCATAGATAATTATTTGTAAGATTAGGCTCATATGTTCTAGGTACGGCCCTGATATTGGCCAACACATGTTATACTCCTCTGTGAGACATGGTTGAGGCCTGATGTTTTTACTACATCTGAACTGTTTGACGACAGATATATTGTATATAGGAAAGACCGGGACAATGAGGCAATCGATAAGAATGATGGGGGTGGCTGTCTGGTGGCGGTAATGGTGGGAAAAGTTATTTTAATGTGAAATATATAGAGCTTGGCAGTGACCTCAATACCTATAAGAAGCATTTTGAAAAGCTTATTGAAAATGTCATGTTTTCAAACGTTAATGACACCTTTATTCTGACCGGAGATTATAACCTAGGGCATAATATAACGTGTTGGCATGATCCGTTGACTGGTAAATATGAGGCCAGGGACGTTTGAGGGTCGATTGCTAATGAATTATTAGATACACTGTCTCTGTGCAATTTAAACCAATTCAACGTGATGCGGAATGGCCTGAATAGAACACCTGACTTAATCATTACCCCTCAGCCTAACCAGATAAATATTGTACGATCATGTTATCCATTAGTCCCGGAAGATAACCCTCACCCTGCACTTGAGGTGGATGTGAACCTGTCGCAACGTAAATTTTTAATAGAAAAAAAGCCTCCCAAAGTCAATTTTTATAAAACCGACTATGTTCAGCTTGATGAAGAGCTGACGAAAGTGGACTGGCATCGTGAATTATATGGTCGAAATATCGACAAGGCTGTCAACAGATTTTATTCCACGCTCGAACCATTTATAGAGAAAGTCCCTAAAACGATCTTCCCGTCTAGGGAGTACCCAGTCTATTATTCACATGAGCTTATTTCGCTGATCAAAAGGAAAGTCAATCTGAAAACCAAGATGAACAGTGAGAAGTCCAATGATGTGAAAGCCTATCTTAAGACAGAATTCTCCAGCCTTCGCAAGTTGGTTAAGATCGGCATAAAAGCATGCTTTGAAAATTATGTGAAAGATTGCGAAGATAAAATTAAGTCAAATGCGAAATGCTTTTTTGCTTTTACGAAATCTTTGACGAAAACGAATTCGCTTCCAAACAATATGAAGTACATCAACGAAGAAGCCTGTGACAGAATTTCTGTATGCAATTTGTTCGCGAAATATTTTAATTCGTTGTATAATCCTGTCATACACCCTTGTGAAGATTTCGTCTGTGACCCATTTGTCCACCAGGCAATGTCAGTGGACATGACATTTACACCTTCTCAAGTGGAAACAGCGCTAAAGGGGTTCGACAAAAACAAAGTTACTAGTCCAGACAATCTTCCGATGATGTTCTTTATGAATTTGTCGCTATCGCTGAGTCTGCCTCTAAGTATTCTTTTTAATAGATCTATACTCGATAGAAAATTTCCCTCGAAATGGAAAACCAGTTTTGTTTCGCCAATATTTAAAGAGGGGAATAAAAATAATGTTGCCAATTACAGACCTATCAGTTTTTTATGTGCCATATCTAAGATATTTGAGAGGCTGGTATTCAATGAACTTTTTGACAAGGTAAGACTAGACATTCATTTATCTCAGCATGGTTTTTTCAAAAAAAAGATCAACTCAAACGAATCTTATGGAATACGTCTCGTTTGTTGCGGACGCCATTGTGGGCGGTGGCCAAGTAGATACAGTCTACACAGATTTTGCGAAGGCATTCGATAAGGTGTAGGTAGACCACTATCCAAATGAAAAACTTCGGTCTCTCCGATAACCTTGTGCATTGGTTTTCAACCTATTTGTGCTATCGATCCCAGTTTGTCGGTGGTTCTAAGTCGAAGTGCATAACACCTTCATTGGGCGTTCCTCAAGGATCGATTCTTGGTCCGCTATTATTCATAATTTTCAGAAATGACCTACTTGAATCGCTGTCGTCCTGCTCTGGTTTTGCAGATGACCTCAAATTATACAAGTCAATCAGTAATTCCTATGATTGTGTTCTGATCCAAGAAGATTTAGGGAAAGTAGTGGACTGGTGCAGGCAAAACAACATGTCTCTAAATGTCGACAAATGTGCAGTGATGTCGACCACACATAGTCAAAACAAAGTGCTTTTCGCATATGCTATCGAAGGGACTTTGCTGAAAAGAGTCACGTTTAAAACTGATTTGGATATTATTGTGGACGATAAACTGTCGTTTAATGAACACGTGGACTGTATGACCCGTCAAGCTTGCAAAATGCTTGGATTTATATATCGTTGCGGAAAACACTTCTCATGTAAGTCCAGTATACTCCTTCTATACTCATCTTTGGTCAGAAGTCGGCTTGAATACTGTTCGATTGTATGGAACCCGTGCTACTCAAGCACAATTGCGCAAATCGAAAGGGTCCAAAGGAAATTCACTAGAATGTTGTATTTTCAATTCCGTATTACTCAACCACGCCCTTCTTATGACAAACGGTTGCAACATTTAAAAATGAGATCTCTGGACTCTGGAAACTCGACGTATGGAAAATGATGGAATTATGCTCCACAAGTTGATCCACAACCATGTTGACTCATCACTATGCAATAAAATTTTTCTGAAACAGCCAACGAGGACCACTAGACAAACTGAGATTTTCTACCTGCCTAAAACAACTACGAACTGCCAGAAAAATGCACCAATTTATAGAATCCAACGGCATCATGACCTGTACTTTCGAGATTTAAATTTATTTAACCCAAATGTTAAACCGTTCAATAAACTAGCAAGGAATTTGTTCAGCTGATTGATTTTGATTGATTTGATTATGAGGAAGATAAGCAATAACTAAGGACTTTTTACTCTTTGCAATATTATTTAAAAAAAAAAATAATTTTAATAACTAACAATTTTTATATTTTTGTAATTTATGATCTGTATGATAGACTGATTTGTTATTGGGCTTAGGCCTGTTAATTGGTCTCTAAACAAATAAAAAAAAATCCTGGGATATGACCACGTCTAGAGCTAGGAGGAATGACTCTAGAACTATAATAGGTAGAAAGTTGCTTCCAAAGGCAAAGTTGTAGGAATAAAATTTTAGAGAACACTTGTTTTAGGGTTTTAGGGGAAAATAGCCCAGTCCTTGGATATAAGCTTTTCTAGATTTGAATGGTCTGAGACGTACTTCGGTAGGGCCTTTGACATTACCTTGGGTTGAATTGAATTATTTTTATGCTTCCACCTTAGGTAATTTCTATGGATCTTTGAAATTCTTACAGGTATAAACGAACAGAAAACGTTGGATTGTTTGCTTATTTGTATACTACATGGGGTGAAAAGTCCGCGGCCTAGCAATGAAGGAACCAATTTTTACATATGAAATTAATTTTATTCTTCAATGTAGTCTCCCTGAAGGGAAATGCACTTAGTCCAACGGTCCTGCAACATTTGGATACTTTTGGTGTAATAGGATTTCTCCAACCCTGCAAAATAGGCCTCTGTTTCGGATATCACCTCATCATTAGTGTAAAATCTTTTTCCCTGTAGCCATCTTTTTAAGTTTGGGAACAAATAGTAGTCGCTTGGGGCCAGATCTGGAGAGTAAGGTGGGTGGTGGAGTAATTCATAGCCCAAAGAGTCCAGTTTCACAGTTGCTTTTATGGATGAATGCGCTGGTGCATTGTCATGATGAAACAGGACCTTTTTCTTCTGCATATGAGGTCGTTTTCTCTTGATCTCGTTGTCGAGATGTTCCAATAATGTGACATAGTACTCGCCAGTTATTGTTTTTCCTTTCTCCAAATAGTCGATAAATATTATGACATGCGCATCCCATAAAATCGTGGCCATAACCTTGCCTGCAGAACGCTGTGCCTTTGGGCGCTTCGGTCGGCTTTGACCAAATTCTAACCACTCTGCAGACTTTCTATTGGACTCTGGTGTATAGTAATGAATCCACGTTTCATCAAACGTGACAAATCTACGCAAAAACTCCGTTATATTACGCTCGAACAAAGCTAAATTACGCTCTGAATGGTCAAGACGGTGCTGCTTTTGATCAATTGTTAGAAAACGCGGCACCCATCGCGCAGAAAGCTTTTTCATGTCCAAATACTCGTGTAAAATATGTCGCACCCGTTCTGTTGATATTTTGAGGATGTCAGCTATTTCACTAACTTTTACTTTCCGATCAGTCAAAACAATACGATGTATTCTTTTGATGTTTTCTTCAGTAACTGCTTCACTTGGACGTCCTGAACGAGGGGCATCATCGGTGCTTGTATTACCTCGTTTAAATTCAGCATGCCACTTCTTGACCGTTGTATACGACGGAGAAGATGTGCCGTAACACTTACCCAGCCATTCTTTGCTTTGCACCGTATTTTTTCCCATTAAGCAATGTTTAATCAACACACGGAATTCATTATTTTCCAGTTTTTACGAACAACAAAAACCTGCGTCAATCTATTGACAGTAATTCGAAAACTATGATACCAAATGTCCTGAAATTTTGGCTGGAGACTAGTAAAGGGTGGTACTATTGAATGCTAACAAAAATTTTGAAGTAATGACGCCGTTTCTATATGAGGCCGCGGACTTTTCACCCCATATAGTACTTAAATACGTTCGAGTCTCTTTGCCACATCTATTCTGTTTGCCGATTCTATTCTTTTTGCCACATCTATTCTGATACGTACGGGTCTTTGGTTATGTTTATTATTATTATTTTAGTCATTGAATACATTGACTGCAATATAAATAAGACATATTGTTGTTTTGCTTGATTTGTAATTTAAACCTACTAAATCTTTTTTATTGCTTCGATACGACCAAACTTGTTGATAAACCAACTAAAAAGTACAAATAGACTTTTTAAGCAAGGGACGGGAATAGCAAGGCCAAAATTGATTTCGCCGTATCACGATCGCTTCGGTACACCGAAAAAAAATGAAAAATTTCATTGTTGCCGTTGCACCCCTTGTCAAATATCACACCCAAGTCCATATTTTCTTCGACCCTCTTCACTGGTTCACCGTCGATGGTATAGTTAAAAATGATATTCAAAAAGATTTGTTTCGATGTTCCTACTCGGGATAAATCCATGTTGAGTGTTTGTGATTCTTGGTTTGGTAATCGTCTTTAATTGATCGGCAATGATTATATCGAAAACTTTGGCTATGTTAGGCATTGTATTTACTCCACGATAGTTAGTCATATCCTTTTTAGCACCTGACTTGTATATTGGGGTTAGTTGACCAATCTTGAAAGCGCTAGGGTAAGTCATTTGTTGTAGCGACGTTGAGAAAATTAGTGTTAGTGGGTTTTTCAATTGCTCGGCACATTCTCGTAGGAAGATTGAAGCAACCCCATCAAATCCACTGCCTTTATTGATGTCCATGCGACTTAGAATCATTTTTACGTGACTGTCTGAGATTATAAAATCGAAGGAATTGTCGTCATTACGGTTCAAAATGAATGAGTCAAGTGTTTCGTCCTTTTGGTGGTTGAAATATACACTCTCAAAGTAATCGCCGAATAGATTCGCCTTTTCTTCGTCAGATTTCGCTATGATTCCGTTGTAATGCATAGTTTCCGGCAGACTCCTTTTGTTGTTTAAGTGTTGCCAAAATTCTTTTGGATTGCTTTTAGCTTGTTGTCTAATGTATTTTTCATGTAGCTCCGTTCTATATGCTTCGAATTTGGATTTTGATTCTAGGAATGGTTTCTTGTCTATTACTTTCATACACTTGGAATGATTGCTGAATGAATGATTTTGTAGTAAACTTGAAGAATGAGTCACGTGAAAATAACACATCCAGAGGTTTTGATACATTTTTTGTATTGCGTAGCATAAAGTTGTTTTGGAAGTACATAAAAGGACTTGCTCCGCAATTCCGTTTGAATAGCGCTTTTTGTCAGATTACAAATTTCGTCGTTACATACGAACAACCAAAGGATTCTGCCATTTTGAATTAGTATTAGTATGTGCGACGACCTTTTGAGATCACTAACATAAAGTGAGACGTCTGACCCTGTGACTTCCATTGTGTACTAAACTTGCAATTAATTTCAAGCAAAATAATTTTTTGCGGTCAAATTTAACTTTAGCCTCAGTGAAAGTGTAAATTGAAAAATAATAATAATTTAAGAAATTCCAGATTCTCGTAACGAAAAACGTATCTGAAATTCCTTCACAAATTACAGTGTTATCCGACGAAAATGTTTTCAAAACCACAAACTTAATCAAAGAAACAATCAATATTTATTGGCAACTTCAAACAACGTTCTTTATGCTGATGCGCTGCGTACATTTATTAAATTTAGAAGTATTTTAATTGCATGCTTATTGTGTAACACAAGAGCCATTTAAATTTATTTACCATTTATATAGGGCTCGAAATGTGTGGTCTTAATAATCCACAATTCATACATTCAAACCCAACCTTTCTGACATGTTGCGGTGCTTCTTGTAATTAAACGTTCTTCATCATCATCTAAAATCATTATAATAATGGCACCTTTTGGGTGAATACCTGGGTGTTATACATGTCGTAAATATATTCACCTTCACCGTATGCTTTATGTGCTGTACTGCTGTGTGTGTGTGTGTGTGTGTGTTATTAATTATTATTTGGTTTAATGTGCTGTCAGTATTTTCTTTTTCAGCTAAAATGTTAGTTTATTAGGGCCGGCTTTAAGCAGCCAATTTATTATTTTATTCCCCTAACTGGAAGTCAGGGTTTTACGGCTGAAAGTACCGAAAAATGCAGCACGAATATAGTTAAAAATGTTAAAATCTGTGGGATTTTTCTACCTAAATCCTGAATCGATGTGAGTAAAAGTGAACTTTATTTGTGCCCAAGACTAAACCGATCTTCATAAAGCTTTATTTCTTTGTTTACTGGTAGCTACTTTTCCTAATCTTTCTCAAAATAAAAAACGAAGAGACTATTCGCAGCGTGTACGAATAGTCCATTAAACACTATTTGCACTCGCGTGCGGATTGTAATTTAACAATTCGCACGCGCCTAAGAGTTAAATCGGACAAAAAAGGCTTTACGTCGGGTGTGAAATGAGATTTTCCTCGTTCAGATGGTATTTCTTTAAAAAAAACTTCTAAAATTACAATTTGTAACACCCCTACACATTTTATTTATTAACGACACCAATATGTTGGAAGATAACAAAATATATGAAACATTGCAACAAGATAGCAACCCTAAAATATGAATGACATAACGACAATATGATAACACTGCATCTAACGTCAGTCAGCCATGATGAATTTTGTCGTATAAATAGAAGCCGTATTGCATAGGAGACATCACTTTGGTTTGAGCTCTTGAATGATAACAACGGCAGCAACTGTCTACTATCATTGCACTAAGAGAACACACCAGCAAGGTTGGAGGAACCGTGGCACGACCTTACTTTCGGACTAGCATATCGTCCCGTTAAATTATTATTGGACTAGTACATCGTCCCGTCATTTCAGTCTTTGGATTTTTGTTCGTATCGTATCGTCATCAAATCGTCATCACATTACATATATTCCCGTAAGACAAGGATGAAGCACTAGCACATCATCCCGTCAAAGTATTCGTCGTACGTGTCGTCGTTCATCATTCAACCAACGGTTTCCATCCATCGATACATCGGGTCCATTTGGTCACCGAATATTTGGTATGGAACGTGTCAGCCGACACCAACGTAAATAGCAATACATACATTTATGTATATTACTGTAAATAAACCTAAATTCTACATAGCAGTAAACTTACGCCTTTTACAAATTTCTTTATTAAATCGCATGCAAATAGTGCGAATAGTGAGCACGCGCGTGTCAATAGTGTTTAATGGACTATTCGCACGCACGTGCGATCAGCCGCTGCCAATAAAAAAGCCATGTGAACAGTTCATTAGAAATTAATCCCAGATATTTCATAGTGCAAAGACGTTCAGTATTAAAAAAAATTTTTGGGCCAGGGGCTGTGCTTGTGGCCCATCTGTAGCCTATGAAACTGTCATGCCAGTCTTGTCTGTCGCGACACGTGACCAAGCGCGCCGAGTATAATAGTGCGACTGGTGCAAATGCAATGCACCATACGAATAAACTAGAACAAGATAAAAAAATTACCAAGTATACATATACCAAAGGGTTGTTCACAAATGACGTACGGGTTTGTACGGGCGGTGGTCCCAGAATTCGTACGGTAACGTACGGTAGGGGGACGGGGGTCAAAACAAAGTCGTACGTACAAAACAATTTTTTCACTTAATTGCTCCGTCAATGTTTTCATTTTTTATTTGTGTCTTTTACCTTGTAAAACAAAACATTTTTTCTTAACTTTCTTATATTTTTTTCGATAAATTTCGTTTTTTTTGACGAAATTTATTTCAAAATCTTTATTATTTAATTATAGTTGTCGACGTTTCGGGTACATTGTGTACGCCATTATCCAGACTGAAATTTAAAATACATTGATCACGTTAATACATTGCACTATTTGACTATTATCACAAGTATACTGAAATAAACAGCAAATTTCAAACCAAAATAATAAATTGAAATATTCACCTTGTATTTCGATCGTGTTGAGCAGTTTAAGGGAGTTTGGGCAAACCTACTTTTAGCAAAATTTATAACTTATACTTATAACTATAAGTTATAAGTCATAAGTTATAAGTTATAAGTTGAAAATTATAAGTAAACTATAAGTTATAAGTAAAAACTTATAAACCATAAGTCAAAAGTTATAAGCGTAAGATTAGATTCCAATACCTTCATTTCGGCACAAATTTTGATTTTCTACTTCTACGATGTTTGACAGCTGAGATATACACTACAGCTACCCACGCTAGGGCGCACCAAACGCTAAAAAAGAGGGGTAATGTTTTTCGTATCGGGTAATGTAACAAAATGGAATTGGTTTCAAATCGTGACGCGATGAAGGACGCAAATCCTCGTGGGCTCTCGTTCTATTTGAAATCAAAATATAAAAAACTAATTTCCATATGTAGAACAACTTTCGTCCCAAAGAAAACAAAGTTTATAGAAAAAAATTCACTAGAATTCCAAGAATCCGGGCGGAGTCCTCAAATTCGTACGTACTTTTAAGAGGGGGTCTTTGGAATTGTACGGTTTCGTACGGACGGACGGGGGAGGGTGGTTAAAAATCGCTAAAAAATCCGCACGTCATTTGAGAACAGCCTCCAACCAGTCAGCGGAGGAATTTGAGGAAAAAAAAAACATTTCGCATAAACATAGGATGTGCCCATTGACCTAATTTATTGAAGAATTTTTAACTTGACCTCAATACAATAAACTCCTTTTTAAATTGTGCCTTCATTTTATTTTCCTACGTAAGTTCCGAGCCCAAATTGCTCATCATCAGGGGTTTTGTATTAAACTGACAATTTGAACAACTTTATTCTAAAGTGGTAACGGGGCATTAACATTTGGTTAACATAACCTCAAGCCTATACATAGGTAGTTGTCGCAACATAAATACTCTATACCGCACTAATAATAATTATAATATCGTCTAGAGATGACGAATCAGCGAAAAAAAATGTTCGTTTGTCCAATTGTCCATCTGTCCATCTGTCCGTCTAATCTTTTTTTCTAAACGGCTGCACCCTAAACTTTTTTCCCTGAAAGGTACATTATGTCCCATGATTCAAGTTCAAAGATGAGCAAAATCGGTCAAGCGGCTCCGGAGATATGGTCGAAGTCGAAAAAGTGTCCAAAAACATGGTGAATCTTTTCCGCAAATTTCTCAGCACTGGAATTCAGCACTCAGCACAGCACTCAACTATGAAATTTTACAGATTTACTGTCAAAGTTAGAAAAATGCTTTCAAACGCAAAGTTGTAGACAAAAACATTTTAGGGAACAAGTGCTGCAGGGTTTTAAGGAAAAATTACCTTTCACCTAATATATCTTCTGCTTATACTACACCAACAAAATATTTATTACACTGCCAACGTTTATTTCCGGGTTGAAATGAGAGCAGAGGCGCCGACCTATACTATGTTCATGGGGGGAAAGACAAGTACATAAAGTTCTAAAATCTGGGCATTAGCCAGAATGATTTTGAAGAAAATGAGTAAATCTACTTATTCAAATGTATACAGGAATGTAAAGAATGCGCCGCAGGCGAAATTTTCAATGACCAAACATCACTTATACTAAATGAAACACTCAAATTTTAATTTTAGATTTAGCCTTTCCTAGGGCCGTGTCTAGAACCCATACGTAGTGCTGTCCGAGCTCACAATCCTACGAATCCATCCATTTTTTATAAATGATTTACTTATCACATATATTTAGCGCCGCTTCTACCTTATCTATTCCATTCCATACAAATTAAAACTTTTGAGATATGAGGCCCTCGTAAGTTATAGTAGGCGAAAATTTTGAAAATAGAAACATGAAAATTTGGATATACACCCTCCCTTCTCTAATCAAGCCTGCTTCATTCCTCATAAGGGACGAAAAACGAGCCGAAAATCATTACTTTTTGCCTGCCATCATGGTTCCGTTTGTAACTTTATGAAAAAGATTTGCTTGATGCGTGGAAATGCAATCCTTGCCTCAAATTTCTTTAATTGGCCAAAATTTATTTCAACAATAAAACAATTTGTGGAATCACTAGAAAATGTCAACGTTAACGTGTATTGCATTTTTTAATTGTGACCATAAAAGAAATATTTCATATCTATTTGTGGATGAATGAAATGAATGAAAACAAGATTTTCTCAGAGTGGGCTCTAGAGACTCCATATTCAACATTGGTTGTCCGTAGTTTTTACTTCGGATTTTCGCATAAAAAATTATGATTATGATTTGCGATCGTAAAAAGCAATAAAATATGTCTACTGAATCCAAAATTTTCGAAGACATTAATTTAGGAGTTTCTCAAGAACTTTAGAAAATTTTGGAATCTTTCAGCTGTTCCGAGACCATTTGGGATTTCTTCTAAGACTTATGAGAAGACGTTTTTATTTTTTGTTTATGTTTCATCATTTCATGGGGGGCACTTGCCTACCCTATCCCCTATACTCGGCGTCACTGAATGAGAGAAGCGATGTTCAAACACTTTTTACTCCTCTCTCAATTATTTCCATTCATAAATGTTTGACAAGACAAGAAAAAAAAACATATGCAAGAGACTCGTACGCATCAGAATAGATGTGGCAAACAGAATACATGTGGCAAAGAGACTCGAACGTATCTAAATATACACATAAGCAAACAATCCAACGTTTTCTGTTCTTTTATAACTGTAAGAATTTCAAAGATCCATAGAAATTACCCAAGGTAATGTCAAAGGCCCTACCGAAGTACGTCTCAGACCATTCAAATCTAGAAAAGCTTATATCCAAGGACTAAGTCGTTTTCCCCTAAAACCCTGAAACACGTGTTCTCTAAAATTTTATTCTCTACAACTTTGTCTTTGGAAGCAACTTTCTACCTCTCATAGTTCTTGAGATTCGTGTCATTCTGCCCAATTATGAAAGTGGCCATATACCCGTATTGGGCCATATTTTCCCAAAACCCTGAAACACGTGTTCGCTTAAATTTAATTCTCTACAACTTCGCCTTTAGAACCAACTTTCTAACTCTCATAGTTCTGAAGATCTGGGTCATCCTGCCCAACTATGGAAGAGGCCATATGCTAGTATTGGGCCAGATTTCACCAAAACCCTGAAACACCTGTTCGCTTAAATTTAATTCTCTACAATTTCGCCTTTGGAACCAACTTTCCAACTCTGATAGTTCTGGAGATCTGGGTCATCCTGCCCAATTATGGAAGAGGCCATATAACAGTATTGGGCTATATTTCACCAAAATCCTGAAACACGTGTTCGCTTAAATTTAATTCTCTACAACTTTGGCTTTGACAGTAAATCTCCATATTGCATAGTTAAGGAAATATAGACGAAAAACTGTTTTCGTATATGGCCAAGAATCTCATTTTCGTCTATTTTATTGGTCCCACTGCCCCTGACCCGATTACCACAAAAAAATTGTTTCCGGTTTTGTGACATCACATGCTTTCATTTGACACCAAAATAAGGAATTTCCGTGCTAAACTTGCTGAGATATTTGCGAAAAAGCTTCACCGACCCTCGAAAAACCATGTTTTTGGTCACTTCCTCGACCATATCTCCGGAACCACTTGATCGATTTTGCTCATGTTCGAACTTGAATCATGGAAGGCATGTATGTACCTTTCAGGGAAAAAAAGTTTAGGCTGATCGGTTGAGCCGTTTGGAAAAAAAAGTGGAGACGGACAGATGGACGGACATTTTTTTTTATTGCTGATTCGTCATACTTAGACGATAATAGATGCATCCCCACAACTCCCAGCTCGACCCACCCCATGTTACAATAAAATTGTTTGTAGTAAACGTATAGGACCTTTGTACTTCGTACGGGTCCAATTATAACCGTATTTAACTGGGTTGGAAATTGCCGAAAGGACAATATTGAAAAACCCGCAAAAAACCTCACAAAGAAAAATTAAAAAAAAAGTTTTTTTTATCTTTCTCGACTAAATATGGGCCATGTAAAAGAAAACAGAGTAACATAGGACATTTATTGGTAGGTAACGAAGGTATTTTGGAATTAACACAAAACGCTCGAATTTTAAAGATGTCAGAAATTGACGAAATTTTTGTTTCCTTTTTTAAAGTGCATCGTAAATGGAGTAAAAAAACTCATAGTATCAACCCAACCGGCAAAAAGTGCATCAAAAAAGGAGTTATGTTGATATTGTGAATGTCCAACCCACTCGATTATTATTGATTTATTAGTCGAGATTATTGTGAATAACGAAAATAATTGTCCTCTGTCACCGTGAATGAAATCACCGCAGAGACATAAGTCAAAAAGTTTCAGCAACCTTCAAGAAACCACGTTCTTGACCACTTTTTGAAAATCGAGTTATTGTGTTTACAGACGGACGGACGGACAACATTTTTTTTTTGGAAAATTCGGCATCTATGGACCATGAATCGATGCTACTGGATAAACGTAAAGGTAAACGCATAAGCCATCGTACTTCGTACGGGTCCAAAAATCGATAGATAGGAATCTACGAAACGAAACCATTATGTAAACCGTTTTGGCCATAAATAAAAAAAAAGACATGTAACCCTGACAATAGGTTTCTTGGCAAAAATACAATTTTTTGTTTTGCAAAACGTAAACAATTCATCTCGTGACGCTTCATAGGAATTCCGATATCACATTAAAATCCTAAATAAACATTACCGTAATAAAGCAGTAAAAAGTAAATCTAAAATTTTCTATTACTCGGTATTTAAATGAGACGTGAATATAACAAGAGTAATTCACAAAATTATATAAAAATCCAGCGCCCTAGTGCTTTTACGACTAAGTTTGACCTGGGTGGTGCTGAGTTAAAATTATTTTAATGCCACCAAAGGAAAAAAAGCTGAAAGAAAACCTTCGATCTTATTTAATTTTTATCATACTCGACTAAATATGGCCCATGTAAATTTAGAAAACAGAGTAACCATAGGGCATTTATATGGATTTATTAGTCGAGGTTATTGTGAATAACGAAAATAAATGTCCTGCGTCACCGTGAATGAAATCATTATGGAAACATGAAAGTCATTAAAATGTTTGTTTTTATTATCAATCATGGTTTCACATTTAATTGGAGATAGTTGCAAAATGTTGTCTGTGCACAATAAATGGATGAGAATTACTTTTTTCAAAGTTTCTCTCCATTTTTAATGCACAATTCGTGTACTTAAAAAAAATTCTAAACAAAACATTCATTTGGATTTTGACATTCAGTTCAGAGCACACTTATGCGGTGTATTTGAACTTGAATCAATGATTTATTTGGGAAGTGATTTTTCGAAGTTTTTTTGCTTAAATTGCTTTCTTTTTCCATATTTAGTCGAGTTGCATTAATAACTATTATTCCTTAATAAAGTGAATGAATTAAATTTCTTAAAAGTAAAATACACAGGATTAGAGTGGATCGGTGATTTTTGGGAACGACTCCAACTAGGCTAAAGACCAACAAGGGGAATGGGAAAGAAAGCGTTACGATGCAACCAGTCGAAAACCAGTCTGATGATCGGTGCGTTTTCAAAGCTAACGAGTTTCTCTCTGAACTTGCGAGTCACCTTATCGATTCTCTGACTATGGAAAAATTTTTCACCAAAAGGGGTAATTGAAGTTGAGAATTGTGTATTATGACGTTGTGACGTTGTGTTCCAGAAACACTAGTGTGTCAACTGTCCAGCATCTGAAAAACTATACTCTTCAGAGGGTATTTTACTTTCCTTCTGAAGAATTTATTTATTGCAGCGAATTGCTTGACTGAATTGAAAAGTTGTATCATGCGATTTTTCGGAATCGGCGAAGCTGTAGAGAATTTAAACAAACATTGAATTGACCTCGCGCCTTGCCTAGACCCGTGCGCCGATCCACTTTTTTCGGCGGCGGCTTCTAAACTTTTTTGAGCTATCGGCGGCGGCTTACATCGGCTGAGGATTTTTACCGGCTTAGTAAGCTTCTGATTAGAAAAATAACAAATTTATGTTTAAATTTGTATACGTAGTCGGGTGTGAGTTGTCTCTTCGCTCATATTTTAGAGGGGTAGCAGAGAAAGTTGACAATGTTGGCATGGTGAAAGCGACCGGGATTGGCCACAAGAGTCGCCATTGCTTTAAACTTCTTTTGGCTCTATAAAATCTAATTTTGATTAAATTTCCTTTGAACCTTTCCTAATATGAGCAAAATATAAAAACTAGAAAATGTATGTAAGTGGCGCTGTAATTCAAGATAAAGACAATCAATGCAAAAAAAGGCAGAACTTCGTCAATTCAAGTTCGATTTGGACGTTTGAGCACTCAAATTTTTAAGAAAAGAAAACTCTGTAGAGGACCGGAATTGTGAATAGATGGCGTTATTAAAACCATCATAATATGATGTAAACAAAGAAAATATCCGTCATCACATACGGGCCATATTGCTTGTTTACTTCATACTATAGCTTGAAAACTGTCATAAGTTTGACAAAAGCCAGTCGCCTATAAGGCCATTCTTAAAGAAAAGTGCGACATTGACGATATCATAAACTAAAGATAGTCATCTCCAAATGTCAAGCGTACAGAATGTGCTGCCATCTATTTTCGTGAAGAACTGCCTTTCGATTACACAACATTTCACTTCAAAAAAATCCAAAATGGCGCCAGTTCATGAAAAAAGGTGCGAATTTTGAATACTGTCCCTAACACTCTAAAATTTTCATCTGTAAATATGTCATATTTAATATAAATATATATAAATTTCACAATTACAGCGCTAAAATTCATTCAGATAAAGCGCTAAAATCCACTTTTAACCAATTGGGGTTATGTATCTGTGCTCCTGAACCCCTCAATTATGCATTTTACGTCGGATAGTAACACCACTAATTCATAGCTTCAAACGGCTCCTACTACTAAACCTGATGTGAGCGCCACCTGCTAACGTCATATTATTGTTGGGGGGTCGACCCGTACCATCCCCACCCTTCCCCCAACCCTCCCGCCGAAACTCATAAAATAAAATTTTACCTAACTTTGAGTTCTACTCGTTTTACCTCTCTACAATAATCAGCAATCCAATCGCTTTCACCCCAAAATATGAGCGAGACGGACTTAAAGATTTTATCAGTTTGGGACGGTCACTTTCGCGTCCTGGGACACAGATCTTACGACCCTTTGTTCCTTTTCCCATTCATCATTTATAAATCATGAAAACCTTTGCGTGCCGACCAGGAACCTGTCTAAAATGATAGGTCCTAGTTCGACCACTTTCGCAGGGTGCACGACATAGTCGCCTAGTGTCCCGTGTCTTAGCTGATAGAATTTAGGGCATTCACAGATGACGTGAAAGGCCGTTTGCTCTTCCAAGCCACAGGAACAGTCAGCGTCACCTGAATTCTTGTCTTCGTCAGGTGCTTGTTGAGTCCGGTCGTCGCACTAACTACCCTTCTTATGGGAGCCCGGCCCATCGTCAGGAGCTCTTTAGTTCATCTCTCGCTCGGAGTGGAAAAGAAATGCTTTATATGCATTCCCCCTTCGTCCTCCTTCTTCTATGCTCTGCCCTCACAGAGTCCGTCACCGCTTTCGCACAAAGCGAATTTAGGATGGGGATGTGAGGTTCGGGTCCGTATGTGATTGCCGTTGAGCCGGTTTTTGCCAGCTCATCAGCCTCCTCATTACCGTCCACTCCCAAACTAGTTTGACTCGATTTCTCAGCCCTATCTGGTTCAAGTAGCCTTTACATTCTTCTACCAATTTAGAAGTCACAATGGGTGATATCAGCGCTTTTATTGCTGATTCACTATCAGTGCACACGATCATGTCTTCGCCATTCAGCCCCTCTGGCAGAATTTCTCGAGCTCCCAAAAGAGCTGCTGAAGTTTCCGCCTGGAAGATGCTGGGTAACTTTCCCAGGTGAATCCAGGTGCCGGTATCCATCTTCGGGTCGTATACAGAGCGGAGCGAGACGGACTTGCAACTAGGGTGAAACGGGCGAAACTGGTAGCTGTTAATAATAAATTACAAACAATTGTTCATAATCAGCGGAGATATAAGCCGAAAAGTTTCACCGGCCTTCAAAAAGTCGTTTTCGACTACTTTTTCGATCGTTACTTCGAAAGTTCTTGACTGATCAAAACACTCCTTTCGGGGAAAACATACTTTTGGAAATCGGTCAAGATTGACTCGAGTTATCCTGTCGACAGACAGATCGGACAAATTTTTTCTTGCAGATTCGGAGAAGGGTAAATCCATTGGGCCCGGGCTGTCATTTTGGGTACCCAAACTGGGGCTGAAAATAAGAAAAACGAATCCAAATTTTCAAAATTTTCGCCTGGCGCTCCAAAAAATACCTCGATTTTGTTTAAAAACTGCCAAAGAACCCACAAATTGTCGCCTGCCGCGTTATACGAAATCACTCAATTGTTTAAATTCTTACAAAAAGGATCACTAAGGTCAAAAATTGCGTCTGCTGGAATTAAGCTTTCCTCGATTTACCTAAATGACAAGTGAAGGTAGTCCAAAATTTTCCCCCTGCGGCGCCTTGCATGATAACCTTACCTGAACAAAAATTCGCCTACAGCGCTAAACTCAAACGAAAGCTGCCTGTTTTTGACTTCATTGAATTCCATTTGTTTACGAAAACAGCGCCCGAACATATGGACTTTTTCAGATTTCGCCCGCAGGGCCTTTTAGTAGCCCGGCCGGCACTGCCTGATTTTCATTTTATTTCGATAAAATAAGTGACTTTAAGATAAAATTTGTTCTGCGACATATCTTGAAAATATTTTTAGTTTTTCAAAAATTTAATTTTTTTAAGATTTAGACGGGGCCACTTGAAGAAGCTTATGGATCTTCATCCTTTGTACATCCAAATAATTCACGTCACTAAGTTTCTTATGCAAATTACGGCAGACAACATTCCACAGATATGAGCGGGAAGAAATTTTAATTTTTCAAAACGTATAATTTCAATTAAATTAAAAAAATTAGACCGCAAATATTTTTTTCTATTTCATATTATCAGTACATATGGCATTTATATGGCAAAAATATAATAAAATTTACAAGCGCGAGGTCTATTACTGATTGTGTTGGACATATTTCCATAGGTTTCACCTCAAATTTCTCTGCAACACACGCAAAAAATCTTATGCAAGGCATCACACATCATGTTCAAGGCATAGGAAAATCTAGGACGATGCGGAGAGGGGTCAAAATTATGCATGAAATATAGAACGTCATTTATGAAGGACCCCCAAATCTATTCATGGTAATCCACGGAATATCGTGTACGGTCGAGACGCACTAGTTATGCCTACTCTCTATGAACCAGAGCCTTTTATTTGTGAACAAATTCCCAAAATTCACTAAACTTTCCCAAAATTTCTCAAAAATTCCCAAAATTTCCCAAAAATTCCCAAAAAAATTCGCAAAATTTCCCAAAATTTCCCAAAAAATAAAAAATTTCCAAATAATAATTTAACAGTAAACTTTATGATGAAGGGCATCTCTTTCGATACAAGTTGAAAATTCGAAATTTTATTAGGCTCCAATACCTTTATTTTGGCACTAATTTGTATTTTCTGCGAAGTGTGATGGCTGAGATATGCACTAGGGCTACCCTCGTAAAGGCCCTCCTAGCACTCAACAAGAAGGGGGTAAAACAAATGTTTTTCGTATCGGATAATGTAACACAATGACATTGTTTTCAACCGGTTATGAGCGTTGTGAGGGATTGAAATCAAAATTTCCCAAAAAAGTATGAAAAAATTCCCGAATAATAGGCTCTGCTATGAGCCCGAACAGCTCACCTAATTTAAGCAAAAATATTTTTGTTCGTTATGTAACGTAAAGACCATGGTCCATGTCTTCCATTTCCGAGCGTGTTTCGCTCCACGTTTTCGACCATATCTTCGGAAGTTAAATTCGTGTTGTATTGAAAGTTGGACAGATTTACATATTTCTCTTATATATCCACCCCAAAACGAAGAATGTCATACAGACCTACGAAATTGACTTGCCGTTCAAAGAAAAAATCAAATCTGATATTTTTGAATAAAGGTGTTATTCGCATGCGTGTGCGAATAGTCCATTAAACACTATTGGCACCCGCGTGCGGAAAGTCATTTAACTATTCGCACGCGACTAATACTTAAAGCGGATAAAAAATGAAATTTTCCTTGTACAAACGATGACGTAAAAACTTTTAAAATTACAATTTCTTCATTAAATTGTTTTATCGCGTGCGAATAATCAAATTACTATTCGCACGCGCGTACGAATAGTGTTTAATGGACTATTTGCACGCGCGAGCGATCCGCATCTGTCATTTTTGAAAGATTTGGTCTGCAATATCGTGATACGATGACGCACGAGTCTTCTCTTATGTTTTAATGATAATAATTAATCCATCAACAACACAAGCATAATAATGAAACTAATATTGTTTGGTTCGTTCGGTTTTTAATTTTATTCAAATTAGAAACGCTTCTGTGGTGGTAACATAACATGGACTTGATTAGCTTGATAATGTTACAGTCGTTGAGACCATCAGGAAATTTGTTGTATGAGCATGAAATTGTGTTAGACTGTCGCTTTTTCTAAAATATTGAATAAAAACAATAAATGGTGTGTTTAAGGAACTGGTTGAATCGAGTCAGGGATTTTATACCTTTTTCTAGTCATTGGATGCATTATACCTGATACGAGGCCGACAATTTTACAGTTAGCATTGGTCAAAAACCGCTTAACGCCGAATCTCTTTTGCTCTAATTTTAGATATCAACCCGATGATTTATATCTGTGATTTGTGCTTTTACGATTTTTACAACCAACAGCATTGTCGCTCTATTCATAAATGATGTCAGTAGTTTAGGTAGGTAAAGAGTCTATAGCGAATAATGTGATGGAAATATGACAAGTTAGTTTTGCTAAGTCTTACAGTTTTGCATAGATAGAGTGCGCATTTTTTATTCTTATTTAGGACAGGTAGTTCAAATCTGACTCGATTGGAGGGAGGTTCGAACAAGTTCAGAAAGTGTCAGTCATTTAGGAATTTTTCCATGTCTGTTGAACTTTGGACACAGATTCTGATCCCCGTATTTAACTTAGAGTTAAGAACCTTCTGTCAGAAAATTTAGCCATATGAAGTGCTACGATACAATTAATCGCAACGGTATGAAAACTCTGGTTCTTGCCCATTTTATGCTTAATATACAATATAAATTAGATGTCTTATGTGGAAAATATTTATATTAAAATAGAAAAGTGCTAAGCATAATAATGATGTTAATGTGAAGACCTCCGGTGATGAAAACAGATAAATGCGTATTAATATATTATTTAAAAAGAACGAAAATAAATTTAAATTTATTTGCTGTTTTTTGTCTCAGTTTAATTTGTATTTAATGGATTTTCTAATTTTGAGCAGGAGGCTACTTTTGAATAATTTTATTACTTAAAATATGCATAATTTGGAGGCAAACTGTAATTTGTGCTGTTGTAATTGTTTGGTTTCCGTTTTTTTCAACTTTTATTATTAATTGTTAGCCGACAACATAGAGAAAAATGAAAGATTTGTGTAGAGAGATACAGTCTGCGATTGCAACGGAATCGCCCATTCCACAAATGTTTGTGGCTGGGTGGGTCCATTTTTTATTTAATTTATTTAACCTCTAAAAAAAGTGAGACTTTTCGCACTCTCTTTTACATGTTTCTGACCTTCTATTGTTTCAAACAATACAAAACAAGAAACAAGTATGGAAAAAGTGTCTCTAGGTAATTTGGGCACACTGTAATCTCGCCTTTTTCGCTCCGGGGGAGAATAGTTTGGTGTCGCTTCCAAATCCGGAGGCACAAAATCCAGAGGCGTCAAAATCAGAACGAAGAAACAGGAGCAGTCAAAATACGGAAGCGTCAAAATCAGAATGCGTCAAAAACGAAGATGTCAAAAGTAGGAGGCGTTAAAATACGGAAAAAATGCAAAAATCCTCTGGCTCCCCAATATACTGCCGTAGTACATATGTTCACTTCAGGATACAAAATCGGACGCTACAATATCCGGACGCTACAAAATCCGGACGATCATATGGAACATGATGCCTCTGGATTATGACGTCTCATGATTTTGCATCTTCCGACTCCGCATATTGTGCCTCCGGATTTGGAAAGTGAGCCAAATAGTTTATATCGATATACACTGACGGAAGAGTGAAAACCGATACATTTTTGTGTTTGGACCCGTACGAAGTACAAGAGGTCCTATACGTTTACTACAAACAATTTTATTGTAACATGGGGTAGATCGAGGTGGGAGTGGGGGGATGCATCTATTATCGTCTAGAGATGACGAATCAGCAATAAAAAAAATGTCCGTCCGTCCGTCCGTCTCCACTTTTTTTTCCAAACGACTCAACCGATCAGCCTAATCGTTTTTTTCCCTGAAAGGTACATGCCTCCCATGATTCAAGTTCGAAGATGAGCAAAATCGATCAAGTGGTTCCGGAGATATGGTCGAGGATGTGACCAAAAACATGGTTTTTCGAGGGTCGGTGAAACTTTTTCGCAAAT
>CM055403.1:153177132-153284359 GCA_029228625.1 Pseudolycoriella hygida | reverse complement strand
GACGAAATTGAGATTCTTGACTATATACGAAAACAGTTTTTCGTCTATATTTCCTTAACTATGCTATATGGAGATTTACTGTCAAAAGCAAAGTTGTAGGGAATTAAATTTAAGCGAACACGTGTTTCAGGGTTTTGGGGAAATATGGTCCAATCCTGGTATATGGCCGCTTCCATAATTGGGCAGGATGACCCAGATCTCCAAAACTATGATAGTTAGAAAGTTGGTTCCAAAGGCGAAGTTATAGAGAATTAAATTTAAGCGAACCCGTGTTTCAGGGTTTTGGGGAAATATGGTCCAATCCTGGTATATGGCCACTTCCATATTTGGGCAGGATGACCCAGATCTCCAGAACTACGAGAGTTAGAAAGTTGGTTCCAAAAGCGAAGTTATAGAGAATTAAATTTAAGCGAACACGTTTTTCTGGGTTTTAGGGAAAAACGACTTAGTCCTTGGATATAAGCTTTTCTAGATTTGAATGGTCTGAGACGTACTTCGGTAGGGCCTTTGACATTACCTTGGGTAATTTCTATGGATTTTTGAAATTCTTACAGTTATAAAAGAACAGAAAACGTTGAATTGTTTGCTTATTTGTATATTTAGGTACGTTCGAGTCACTTTGCCACATCTATTCTGTTTGTCACATCTATTCTGATACGTACGGGTCTTTGGTTATGTTTTATGGTTTACTTTACTTTATTGATTTCTCCATATAAAAATACATTCAAAAATTCACAAATTCAAGTAAAATACAAAGCCGAAAATGTGTCGGTTTTTACTTTTCCGTGAGTTTATTTTGACAATTTGGATTGTGTATCACAGCAGCTCAGTGCATAACTTTCAAATCGTCAAAATAAACAGTTTCCAAAGAGGTGCATTGGGTTATTCCGCTGAAAAGTTAAAAATAAAAAAGTGGATGACCTGGGAACCACGTTTTCCGGTTAAAAAGTTCGCCTGACAGTGTTTTCTTGCATGAGAGACTTTTAGATAAGGTGTTTCCTGAAAAATGTTTCATACATCACAACTCTCGCACCATTGTACGCTTCAGGAGATTGACACGGTTCCCAGGTCATATACAAAATTCATTGCATGGTAATATCTGTAGAGTCGTTCTTAAAAATATCGATTTTTTCAAACCACCGACGAGTACCAAATTCAAAACGTTTTTACACTAAATTTTTTTTTGATAATATAAGATTATGGACCTCTTGCCAAAATTGTCATTGCGACGTGTGGGCATTGCAAATCAAGCCGCAAATTGTCATTGCGACGTGTGGGTATTGCAAATCGAGCCGCAGACGAGATTCGTTATGCCCACACGTCGAGATAACAATTTTGGCAAGAGGTGCATATGGCTAATTTCATCGATTGCGTCACCTGGGTAACGAATATTATCTCTTTCACTCTTTCAATGTGATTTATATTAACATGAGACAAAACAAATTCGTTCCCCAGGTGACATGGTAGCGACAATGTATGGGTTACCGATGGAATTAGCCATATATTATTTTATCACATTCGAGCCTGTAATAAACCAATTATGGCACTAATAATAGGACTATAATCGACCTATTCTAGTCGACTTTCTTGTTAAAAGTAAGGTTGTAGACGCTATTATAACCCGGTTCTTTAATGATGACGTAGGCTACACTGAAACAACATGAATGAATGAGAATGAAACGTGTGTTGTTATGACAACCGTATACTAAATCGAAAAATCAATCTAGACGACATTTTTTGCAACAAATTCGATGAGTGTTTTATACGAAATTTTTGATTTATGTTAATTTTGTTGTTATGTTTTGTGCATAATTGGCAATTATATTCTCAAATGTGATAAACTATCGTATAATACAAGGGGAACAATCGCGCAATTATTCCCCTTGTATTATAATATACTATTATCTACCGAGAACAGAATTAACAAGATTAGGGGTCGTGCACATATGACGTCACACTTGCTATACAAAATTAGTATCCATAAAAAGGGCATAACTCAGTCAGGACAGCAAATTTTGTTTATAGGACTCTGGCTACCACCCCCCCAGATAGGGGGTGTGTTTGAGGGGGTAGCCGGAGTACTATAAGCAAAGTCTCTGACCAGTTTGCGGCTATGGACTTTTTGGATTTTATAGCAAGTGTGACGTCATATATGCACGACCCCTTAATAAAAATGCACTGGACGGATAAGTTGGAAATTATCGTTCTAGGCAGATAAACTGAATTACAAAGAAGACTCGTAATGTAATGGCAAGCATTGAATATAAAAGTTATTCTAACCAATGCCGATTTTTGTTTGGTCTCGAAATGAAGTGCTACGCGAGGCTCGACGAGATTTTATCGGACTCTTTTGTAGAGATCATTTTTTAATAAAACTGGATTGCCTAACCTTTGCAATAATTAAACATTACGTATACATATACATTACATATACCATGTATGTGTGAAATTTGTACCAATTTCAGCGTATGAACCAGGGCCTATTATGTTGAATTTATCGGTGAATTTTTGTGAATTTTTGCGAATATTGTGAATTTTTGCGAATTTTTTGAATTTTTGTGAACTTTTGTGAATTTTTGCAACTTTTTTTTGTAAAATCGAGCAATAGATTGCACCTATCATCCGATACTTTTTTTCCCTGAAAGGTACATGCATCGCTTCGTGATTCAAGTTCAAAGATGAACAAAATGGGTTAAATAGTTCTTGAGATAAGGTTGAAGAAGTGTCTAAAAACGTGGTTTTTCGAGGGTCTGTGAAACTTTTTTCACAGTGGTTTTTCATCAAAGGGTTTCGAACATGGCCAACGCAGTTGTCAGATCAAATATTCACAAAATTTTGTTATCGAAATATTACTCGAATTCTTTAAATATGCTTTCTTTGTTCGGAAACGCCGCGCCGGGTCTTTGGTTTTGTTTGTTCTGTAAAGTGAATTGAATACAGAGCTCATGGTTGTAACGAATAAGCACACATCCATACATAAGAGTATAAACGGCTCACCCTCAAAATCCGGAAGCACAAAATCCGAACACTCGAAATCCGGACAAAAAAATCCGGAAGATACACAATCCGGATGCCTCAAAATATTGATGATTTCGGACTCTATAAGCATCGGGATTTTGAGGTATCCCGGTTTTTTTAGCATCCGGATTTTGTAGCAATTTATTTCTCATTAACATATCTGTCATGTGTTTTGTATGAATGGATCTGCCCCTTCGCGAGCTTTGATTCCGCCGTAAAGTCTGCGATTCTGCATTTTAGACCCCGCAAGGACAGATATTCCCTCTTGACCATACTTTGCGGTAGCTGCCGCCCCTCGACTCCGCTTTTTTATTTTTCTCTTAGGTTCATGGCCTGCGGCGCTGCTTTTCCAACGAAAAATATTTTCAATTCGGTCAATGTTTCTTTGATCTTCTTGCAATTTTTAAATGTTTCTTTGATCTTCTTGCAATTTTTAAAATATTTCGGGCGATTTTCTCAGAAATAGATCAAAATTTAGCGTTAATTTAGAAATGTGGCATAGATTCGTCGCTTTTATAGCAGACATGTTTCTATCTATTCTATATTTTAACAATCCACGACAAAAAGTTTTTCAAAATTGCAAGATCAAAGAAGCATTGACCGAATTGAAATTATCACCGTTGCAGATTAAAACAGCATAACCAAAATTTTGACCAGTACTTCCAAATGTTACCATAACAACGGATCTACTAAGTCAAAGAGTTTCTCTTTGAATAATCGAACAAACGAGGTGTATATAAGGCCGCATATTCGAGATGATTACTCACTCAATATGTGACCACGGTGATATACACATGATCTTGCGACAAAGGTGCACTGAAGAGCGTAAACGTCCCAATCAGCTAAAATTTTTGTCGTGGATTGTTAAAATATAGAATGGATAGAAACATGTCTGCTAAAAAACCGACGAATCTATGCCACATTTCTAAGTTAACGCTAAATTTTGATCTATTTCTGAGAAAATCGCCCGAAATATTTTAAAAAATATTTTGTTTGTCATAATCACAAGATTATTCGGGAGATATCCCCCTTGGCGTATAATTTTTGTTTCATTATGTCATGAAACATACCGATAAGGGATCCAAGCTCAAGGAGGGGAAAGTTTCAAGAAGACGATTTTCGCGTGACATCGTGAAATTTTTTATGAATGAAATGCCTTGCCTAAATCAGATTGAAACTATTCTAAAGGCCTAGCACAAAAATTAGACATCCAAAATATTCGAAAAAACATTTAGAAGAAACGAGGTATACTGCAAAGCAGTGTAAATTTTTTGTGAATTTTTGTGAATTTTTGCGAATTTTTGTGAATTTTTGTGAGATAAATCAACATAATAGACCCTGGTATGTACTGTCACAGACATGCCAAACTGTTGCTAATGTCAATAAACAATTTTTTTACTATGAACGACTAGGCGTTTGTATTGCTGACTTATTTTATGTTACGCGTTACATATCCGTTATAAACGATACAAATCGAAAACAAATACATATTTTGTTGGTGGCAATTGGTCACATTATAAATAAAAATTAATGATAATGTGGAATACACTCAGAAAATATTATTTTGCCCTCAGGCAAAGTTGAAGAAAAAAAATTCGTAACGCAAAGATGAAAGTTCTTAATGGAATTTAGTGAAAATACCTTTGAGCGTTTATTGGCCTGGCCACCCGTATTTTGTTATTATTGAATACTTTTTTCTGTTCAGAGCCTGCATCTATCTTGGTAATTATGGCACTACAATAAACTCACACCTTTTATGTTTTATTAAACTTTACTTTAAAATATTCAACATTTTATTTTATTATATTTATTTTGCTTATAAGCAAACAGAGAATATCCTGTTCCTTTATTCTATAATTATACCCAAACCTTAGACTGTCTCACTTCTTGAAAATACTTCTTCTCAGAAGCTAGAATAGTTTTTATGATCCACAGTCGATAAACATTCTTTTCCTAGACATATTTTACAAATTAGCACTTCCCAAGTCATTTTATTGTTCAATTTCGAGTTTTTATTTAGAATTTCGACAAAACATGAATATAAATAATATTTCGTGGAATTTTTCCACTGAGTGCAAAATTTGGATTGCGCGAAACGTTAAAACTAAATTAAATAACAAAGATGATTTTAGCGGCTGGGAAGATTGAATAATTAGGGCCGGTACTAAGACCGGCTATGTTGTAGAGAAAAGTGAGGTGAACACATTTTTGTTACAACGCCTTTATGCACTAACCAACTTTTACCATTGTTCTTCAATGGAAAAAGGCGATTTAATGTACGAAGTGACTATTTGCAGTTAGCTGCAAATAGTCAATATAAACACTATTTGCAGTTGACTGCAAATAGTCAATTTGGACACTATTTGCAGTTGGCTGCAAATAGCCAATACAGGCACTACTTGCAGTCAACGACGATAGAATGTCGGTTTTGTCCTGTCAAATTGCATAATTATTCACACTAAACGTTATGGGCACCTTGTTCAAATATGCTGAAGGAGTGGTATTTGCAGTCAACTCCAAATAGCTATTTGCGGTCAACTCCAAATAGCTATTTGCAGTCGACTGCAAATAACTATTAAAAGTGTTCTATGTAATTCATTTGTTGTGTTAAATACTGCCTACCAAAACTTAATAAAATCCCAACCCAATTCAAGAGAGGCAGTTTATTCCCCTTATTCCCTCTCATGAAGTGCAATTTATTCATATAACAAAAAACAATGTGAGGAACTATTTATTCCTTTAACGAATATCTGGTGAGGTGCAATTCATCGCCTTATTGCATTCGGGACATTATGCATATTATGTCCTAGCTGCCAAAGTGTGAGACCCTCTTGCAATAAGCTATCGTATTTTACAAGGGATGTAGTTTGATATCTTGCACTACGGTGAGCAAAAGTCCCTCGGGCTTACGTCATCGAATACTTTTACTCTCCTGTATTCGAGATATCAATTAACATCCCTTTGACCCCATTGAAGGCTCATGTGATATAGAATTTGAAAAATTTGATATAAGAGGCAACTAATTCATTTGTTGAAGATGAAGGGCAAGTGAGAGGCAAATTATTTCTTTTGTATAAAACCACGTGAAGGGCAATTTATTGATTTTACAAAATACAAAGTGTCCCTAAAGTTGACAGTATCTCAATGTGCTCTACATATTTGATATTCGCAATTAGCCAGCGTCGCAGGACTAATATTGACTAATTGCAGTGAGCAGCAAATAGTACTAATATTGGCTATTAGTAGTCAGCTGCAAATAGTGTCTTTATTGACTAATTGCAGTCAACTGCAAATAGCATAAATATTGACTATTTGCAGTCAACTGCAAATAGCATAAATATTGACTATTTGCAGTCAACTGCAAATAGCATAAATATTGACTATTTGCAGTCAACTGCAAACAGCATAAATATTGACTATTTGCAGTCAACTGCAAATAGCACTTGCCTATGTATGTTATCGGTCGGGTCGACCCGTTGAATCGATCTAAAATCAGTTCATTGAATTCTAAACAGATAAAGATGATCTATCAGGTTGACCCGATAGGCAGCCTGGTATCCGATTCAAAATGGAAGATATACCCGACTAAGAATAGACCGATCGGTTGTCTCCACCTTGGTTGTAAGGTTTCGAACTAAACTGAAACGTGGTAATTTTACTTTAATTTTCGATCACATAGACAAGTAACAGAAGGTAACAGGTTGAGAATTTTTATTTTGAATTATTTTGTCATTTTAATGACGCTCAGATTGAACTCAACTAGAACAGTTGTGTTCTTAAACATATTAGAAGCATCAACATTTCAGAATCCAGTGCCAATCAGCAGTCAAGTCGTGCACCGCACATTGATGTGCTGATATAGAGTGAAGTATCGACTATTTGATGTTCCATATGAACAATCTACGGTAAAACTAGGACTAGTGAATTATATCTGAGAATGAAAGTATAACTACATCTATCGTCAAAACTCCAAAGTTAATCCTAACTTAAGCACTGAAACTCTTACTGGCCATTACTTACTTACCATTTGGTCATGAAGAATTTTTCAGGTAATTTGCGCACCTTTTAATATAAAAAAATTGTTGGAGAAATCTTCCGAAATAAAAAGAACTGACCAATTTTACTCATACCTTTGCTTGTTTTTGGTTAATTTTTGTAACATCACTGTCAATCATGCCAGCAACGTTACAAAAATGATTTTTTTTTCGAAGTTTTCAATCCATAACCCGATAAGGTTTACCAGGTTATGTTTATCATTTAACGGGTAGTTAAAAATGTTAATATGTCTGACGGCTAATGAATAATTTCTACCGAGTCAATCAACAATGTCGGGTTCCCGACGAAGTATGAGTTATCAGTTTTGAGTTTTGTGTTGATTGATTCAGGTAGATTTGAATCTTATCCGAGAAATACACATTGCTGCATACGACAAAATTCATCATGGCTGACTGACGTTATAAATGCAGTGTTGTCATCTATCTTGTAATATTCTCTTTTTGGGGTTGCGATGTAGATATATTTTGTTTTCTTCCAAAAAATTGCCGTCGTCAATAATAGTTATTAATGCAACTCGTACTACATATGGACAATATAGACAATATAGGCCTCTGTTTGGGTCCATTGTGCTGGCTATGGATCTTACTCCATTTGTTGTTTATTAGAACCTCTCCGTACTAGCAATGTAGTTCAGGATGTCCTGAGGATGAAGATTTTTAATCTGTTCAACCTGATTGTGTATGTGATGCCCACACAGATCACATCCTGGGTCCGCTCGTTTACCAAGGGTGGTTAGATTTTGTCAGTAAGGGCTGATCATTTCTGATCGATGCACACAGGTCTCGAGCGGACCCTTTGTGCTACCCAGTCATCATTAAAGTCTTTCAAGAAGCCCTTTTCAGGACCTCCTCTCCATCTAACTACCCAGCCCCCGTCAATCAGGTCTAGTCTTATTCTACAAATTGTATAACTTTCCTGTATGAGTCTCGACTTTTACGAAACCGAGCCACGTACCATCCTCATTTCAAGCCCTGCTCAAGAGCCGGCAATCGGGCATTGAATCCAATCCAGGTGATGAACTACTATGAACTCCCTGTAGCGCCAAAATCTTTCGCTCATTGAAATAGTCCCAATGTGACCATCGAGCCACATTCAAGGCAAAATCATCTGGTCCACAAACCGAATTGAAGGGTAAGCCGGCGGGTAACACGAGGCTACAGAGTATCAGAGCTTTGACACAACAGCTGAGTAGGACGCCAGCTAGGCAAAGCAATGCTTCAGTATTGCAACTGTCTTCACGAATTCCGAGATCAGTACAAGTTCGCCTGTATCACCACGTACAAACATAGTTAAGAGCAACTTTGACTGATTTACCTCGGAACATCATGGACAGTAGGACAGTTCATAACACTACTGCTATTGTTTACATGCATAACAATTGATTGAGTTCAATCGCTATTCATGCACAAAAAGCAGTGTGTTTTCGCTAAAATAATTTCAAGACAAATCATGTGTCTTTTTGAAATTATTTCAGCGTGATAAACATACCAGATGAATTCAAAATTTAAACTGGTAGTTTGATTCCTGAAGTCGAATTCCAGAAGCAAAAAGCGAAAGTTCCACTATACACGTTCACGACAAACATAATAATAACACATTTGCCATGTGCGTATCAATACGTTGCAAAACATTTCACTTTAAAGTCACTTGAATAGAGCAGATAAATAGCACAAAAGTAGAATTTGGTCAATCGCACTAAACTAAAACTTAGGCAAAAAAATAAAAATTAAACATTTCGGCCACTTTCCGCCTTTATCAGTGGAACAGCTTAGCTTTCAACACTTCGATGCTCACTCGACCGCGGTCAAAACTAAACTCTACCGATGGTGGTTAAATGTTTATTGAATCCATAGTGTCCTATAGTAAATCCTCTGAATATTTTTAATCTTGTCCTGCTTACATTTAGAAGGAATTTTGTGTTTTTTCTGCAAATGTTGGTTTTTGGCTTGTCTGCAGCCAGGACGCTATTCCAATGATTTTTAAACCTATTGTGTTTTATTGTGTTCAATATACGTTTAGAGTATGATTGAGGTGTGGCTATTATATGATTTCCGACCCATACGGCGTTTTGTCTGCCATTTCATTGCCTACAATTCCTTGATGTCCAGGTACCCAAATCAGGTTAATGTGGTTTAAAGCAGTAGCGTGGCTTAGAAGCTCCAAACATTCTAACGATAGGGCCGACTTGAAACTAACTGATTCCAGTGCCTTTATTACTTCCAGACTGTCCGAGCAGATTGATACATTTTGGTCCCTCATATTTTCCTGTATGAGTGCATAGCAACCTTCCATAATTGCTTTCACCTCCGCCAAAAATATTGAGGAATAACTACCCAATGGGATTGACTTTCTTATTTGCAGTACAGTCCAGCCCCTGCCGAAGTGCCCAGCAGGGAGCCGTCTGTAAACAAAACTATGCCGTCTGGTGGTAGCTTGTCGTTAAGTCAATCTTCTCTAGGTGGGATTATAATTATTATGATTTTGTCCGTTAATTGTGTAAACCTTGTTCACACACTTAACCAACTGTGGCTCTGCACCACACGACAAATTTGTAAATAATTAGAGCAATTTGAGTCAATAAAACAACTGCTTTTCAAAAGTCAAATTGACTTTTGAAAAGCAGTTGTTTTATTGACTCAAATTGCTCTAATAATGGGATTATAATGTTAAATTTCCTTTTAAATTTGTATTTTGTTACAATGTGTGTCCGTTGGCATGCCGAAGTTTGGATAGTTGCTAAGAGTTTTGAACCAGATGCGAAAATGGTTAGTATCTCTTAAACTATTACCCTGTTGTTTGTCCAATCTCCCCAATTCTGTTTCTATAAAGATATGTAACGGTGTCAGGCCTAAAAGTGCCTCCATGGCAGCAGTTGGAGTCGATCTCCAAGAGCCTGTTATTGCCTTACAGGCCATTCATTGGAATTTATCTTGTTTCGCACCTGCCGGTTTTTACACATATGATTCCAAAGGAAGCATCCGTATGTTGGAATAGGTCTGATAACTGTTGTGTAAATCCAGGACATTATCTTAGGGGAGGGACCCCAGAATCTGCCGTATGCTTTCCTGCATTGCCACAAAAATATGGTGACTTTTTGTAATCGTTCGTTCAGATTGGGAATCCAAGACAATCGTGTTGTTTAGGATAAATCCTAGATATTTTACAGAGCTAACCAATAATATTGGAGTGCCTTCGATGTTCCACGATGTTCCCTATTTTCAGTTTATTCGTAAATATTATAATTTTTGTCAAGATGGATTTAGAATTTTTGATCATTCTCGAATAATAATGGAAAAACAAATGAAATATTCAAAATAGTCCACTTTTGTAATTTTAGGAGGAGTGTGAATCCTACGCTTCATTGCTCTGTGTCGAATTAGTGTATAAAAAGAGCGCAAATCACAATTTTTCAGAATTTGTAAAATGCCTGTCGAATATTTGAAATAGAATGAATTACCTCCAGTAACACAACTTCTCATAAAATAGGAACGTCTTAATTTGTCTTTCTACGATATAATTTTACGACCGAATTATGGACATTAAATCTTCTTTATTACTTCACATTTAATGGGATGATAAGTATGAATGGACAAATGTGTATTTTAAATTTTATGACGCTATACAATCTAACTTGTATCAGTTGTGTGGAGAATCAGTTTCATTCACAAACAACTATTCTTGTTATTACCTTCTGTATGCTACAGCCAGTGGCGCATATCATTATTTTGAATATAAAGTAATGTCTTCTGGCATTATATTCGTGTTTGAACTTGTTATCTATTTCTTTGATTGGCAAGTTTGTGGATTGTTTATCCAACAAAACAAAAACAGCTCATTCACAAAAAGTGTAATTGTTTAGAAACATTCGTCTACAACTTTTGTAAAAAGGAAAGAAAATACAAAGTACTCGCTATAACAGCCATCTGTTGCAGTACACGACATTTTTACTCACAAATTCAGGTAAGAATTTTTTACAATTGCGCACACTCAATGGTGGTCTAAGTGTCATTGAAACGAAACCAATTCAATTTTTGTTTGGGCCACACAGTAACGTTATCCGCTCTCATACAAATGAAAATGTCATTTATACACGTGTCCATGCCTGCGTCATGAATAGACATAATAGAACTGAGAACATAAACGGTATGTACTAGAGAGCATAAACTCTCGAGGGGTAAACAACACTAGATATTCTTGTCCCAGGTAATTCCATTTCCTTCTATTTGCTCTTAAGTCCATAGTGTTTACCTATTTCCTCCTGATACTCAAATGTACAAGTTATTTCTTTTATTCGCTACTCCCTATGGAAAGTTGTCATTACATGTATGTGTGCCCCCCAAGGAAATCGTTCATTACATGCATGTTCGGGGCCCCATGGAAATTGTTCATTACATGTACACATACATGTAATGACAACTTTCCCTAGGGGACACGAATAAAATAGTATACATTGGATGCTGGAGGTAATTCATCAATTCGTGACAATGTTATGAGACTCGCGAATTCACTTGTGTGTTTTAAGCAACTCGCTCTGGAAACTGTTATTTTGACTCGTGTAGTTGCATACCTCGCCTTCGGCTCGACTATGCAAACGCGAATTCGCTTGTGTGTTTTAAGCAACTCGCTCTGGAAACTGTTATTTCGACACGTGTAGTTGTTTACCTCACCTTCGGCTCGGCTATGCAAACGCGAATTCACTTGTGTGTTTTAAGCAACTCGCTCTGGGAACTGTTATTTTGACTCGTGTAGTTGCATACCTCGACTTCGGCTCGGATATGCAAACGCAAATTCACTTGTGTGTTTTAAGCAACTCGCTCTGGAAACTGTTATTTTGACTCGTGTAGTTGCATACCTCGCCTTCGGCTCGGATATGCAAACTCAAAATAACAGTTTCCAAAGCATTTTGCTTAAATACACACTCGTAAGGTCGACTCGTATCACGAAATTGATCCCTCCCATGTAATCTTCTATTTCTATTCGCTTATTTCCCTTATTATACCCTTTATTTCCCTGCTATTTCTTCTATTGCCCTACATATTTCCTTTATTTCCCTACCTATTTAATATTCTATTTACCTTTCTATGAGGCCTATTTCCACTATTTACTTTTTTTCGATAAAGCCTCAATTTGCAAAATTCTAGTTTTTTGCGCATCTTTTATGAATTTTACATGCTTCAGCATGTAACTGAAAACTATGTTTATACTGCTTTTGAATACAACAAATTTGCAGCCAGCTGGGAATCCGTAACTAACTGCAGGCAATCTAAACAGTGGCTCGCTATCAACAAAAACAGAACGAAGTTTTTATTAAATATTAGCAGAACAAGGTTGAAATCTTTCACAGGAATCACAACGGGAAATTACGGCCTCAACAATCACCTGACAACCATCGGCAGTGATAAGTGAGGTGAACGCACTGACACAGCCGAACACTACTTATGTCACTGCCCAGCGTACATTACTTCCAGACACAAGCTCTTGGGAGGTTATACAATCAGATACGACCTCATAAAAAGCTTACATCCAAAAGACACACTGAATTACATCGCTAGCACAGGAAGATTCGCGGAGTAAGCATAAGGTAATGCAGATTGAAAGGAAATAGGGCGGCTTCACTGTCCGAGCATATTGCAATGTAATCATCTGTAGTGTTGTTGTTTTGTAGCAGCCTACAATTATCGCTCTTATTTCAGCAAGAAAAATCGTGGCATATGTACCTAAAGGTAGCGAAATTTCTGCTTGCAGTGCATTGAAGTAGACTCCCGCCCCTTCTGAGTCATTTAAAACTGATCCATCTGTGTATATTGTAGGAGGCAAATTGCCGTTGGACCATTCTGCTCTGTCCTCTAGTGTGACTTTGAATTTCCTATCAAACTTGAATATTGCGGTTATTTTGTCTGAGGGCATTAGCAGAGAAGGCATGGTTACCATAGTGTCATGCCAGATATTGGTGTGACTTGTTTTACTGAATAGTTCACGGTTTCCTTGGTTAGCTAGTCTGTCAAGGATTAATTAGGTATTTGTTTAGTGTTTCCTTCTATTCCCTTTTATCCTGAAATATACACTGTCCCACCATTTCCTTGCGTTGTTTACCCCTCGGGTTATGCTCTGTGTTTTCGTGCTAATATCGTCAATTGAGATATATTTGAGGTATAATTTGTTGATTGCCGTCTTAACAGGCTATTTTCCAAGATTTTGGGTTTTCTTTAGAGGTGAAGAAATCATAATTTCATTTTTCATGTTTTTTTTTTATTGCACTATCGGTTTCTCGCATTTGATGTTTAAAGTGTCGGAACGTTATGCCTTTGAAGCATTTTTAGTGGTTTTTGTAGTTTACACAATACTAGAAATGAATGATCTCTTATAAATTAAGTTAGTACGCAACGCCACCGTATTGATATTTAAATTTTCCAACTCAAAAGTTACGGCTTGTTCGCTAATCGATGGCTGCGTAATCACAAATAGCACTGAGAGACGAAATAACTCTGTAATTCTTCTAATTTTCATCATCGATCTTGGCGGAAATATGTAGCCATGACAGTAGCGCTGACAAAACAGATTCAGCTGTGGCAGGTAATATGTCTCCAGGTAACATTGGAAAAATTAAATTACCTGGAGACAAATTATCTGCCACAGCTGATATTTTGAGATTGAGAGCACCGCTGATCACTTCCAAAGAGAACGCTAACCTTTTTGCTCATTAAGCCATGGGCTCCAGAACTCAGGTTGGTCGGAGACCTAAGAATGAATTTTTTGATTCATACTAGAGAAGGCTGTGGAGAATATTTTTGCCCATGTGATCTTGTGTCTTAGACTCCATGGCAATACATTACATATCACATTGGGTAATTTTCATGAGTTTGAAAAGAAAATTAATTTTTTCATTGTTCAAATGACAAAAATCATAAAACAAAACGCATATAGTTGAGGGCTTAAAATAAGATCTCACCTGCCTTCCGATACAAATAACATTTCTTAAAAAGTTTTGTGTAAGTAATTTCTTTTCCTTACCCGATCTGTGTACAAAACCATATCTTTTTGTAATAAATAAAACTGACCACCCTCATGTTGAGATATGCTGTAGAACCGACAAAGGGTGTTGCATAGTAGCGGCTTTGTGTGTCTTTTTTTTTATAAAAACTATACATTGAATACGTTTATGTATTTGATCTACTTTGTTCTTCGTTGGTTTTTACGGTTGCATTAAGCACAACACAATAAATTAATGGTGAGAATTTAATATCTATGCTGAGTTTCTTGTGTGTTGTTCTTTTATTAAAACTATTTTCTGTCTTTTGAAGAGCTTATATTGTATAGATAATGTAATGTGATAGAAACTTCAAAACATTTTCAATGTCATTTTCAAGCGATTGGGTACGTTGTGCTCTCGATCAATCGGAATTTTGATAGAAGTTATCGTGAGTAGCTATTATTAGTAGATATTATTCCTTTTTCAATACAGGGGAAAGTAGTTAATTGAATGTGTTACTGTTTTGGAACGTCAGGGTAGTTGATGACATAATTAAACGACAGTTTAAAGCAATGTATAAAGGTAACGTCGACGCCGAAAACAATTTTCCGTCGAGAAAAACGTTAGGAGGCGTCATACTGAAAACTATGCACCAAGTCGTATCAGTGGTGGTGATGATTGGAGAAACTAGTAAAATTCTCGAAGTTAACTTCTAAACATGGTGCCTAGTAATCGATGAAATGCTAGTCCAACCTAACCAACTAGGACATCAAACGGAAGGTTTCTCAGATGATCTGGCAACAATCTTGAAAGGTAAGCATGTTTCCACGTTATGCGACATCCTACAATCGGTGCTAAATAAAGTATCTAAATGGTGCTCAGAAAATGAGCTAGAGATCAATCCGAATAAAGCAAAAATGATTCTGTTCAGGAAAACTAACAAGAAAATACATAGCCCACATATCCCCACAATCAAAGGAATACCAATAATCCTCGTAAACGAAGTAAAATATCTAGGCATTATTCTAGATCACCTCCTGAGCTGGATTCCGAATCTAGAATACAGAATAAACAAAGCCACAAACGCACTCTGGCAATTTAGAAGAGCTTACGGAAAATCATGGGGTTTGTCGCCTAAAGTTATCCACTGGATATACTGGGCCTTTCATAAGAAACTGGACACTTTATATGATTCTCTCAGTCATTCAATGTTAGTGTTTCAACGTTCGCTTAGATATCCGCGAACCCGGCAATGGAATTCATTGGATTAGAGTATTTCAAAGACTTGGGGATCAAGATAAATGAGGGTAATAGGGCCGTTGCTAGAGATAGGGTTGTACAATGAAGAACATACGACATTCATAAGTTATTCATATGAATCGTGTGCGTATAAGATATACACTTTCGACTTCATCTAAGAAGGTATTGAGAACTCAATTTTATTTCACGCTATTTATGGCGCGCACTCATCGTACAATCTATGTGGTCTGGTCATAAGACCAGTACGTCCATAGGGGAATAAACATAAATACTCAAAATTTCGTTAAAAGATTATATTCCGTTAAGTACTCATTCTTGAGCCTACAGGGGATTCCGTGGAGGAAATTTTGAGAATAAAACTCGACAGAGACACTGTTTCGTCGCATAGGGGCTCCTTCACCGCAACTCGTCAGTCAATGGCAAGCGGTGAAAAGAGTTGTCCCTATGCGTGCCATCGATACAGTAGTGAAAACACAGGTCGAATCAACAGTTTGTGTTTCATAAGCATTTTTGGACCCGTTGAAAATATTAATTTCATACTGATACACTCACAAAAATGTGAATAAAACATTTATAAAATTAAGAAAACTCACCAAAAGACCGATAAGATCGATGTTTCGGTTAGAGTATTCAATCGGAAGTCTTCGAAGTAGTATTATTTTGGAGAATTACGGATTTTTTGTCAGGACATTCAGCCTTCGTAAATGGCAAGAGTTCTTCACTAAGTCATTAAAAAATAGAAAAGGGAAAAGAAATGCTTTAGGGAAAAGCCGTGGAGCCGCAAAGAAAAAACTGATTTTAAAAAACTCACCAACTACAGAAACACAAAAATATTTGAATTTCAGACTTAAGCATGTCTTGTTTCGAAAAATTTTAAATCATTTAAATTAAAGGAATTTATTGAAGTAAAGAAATCACAGGTTTACTTGTTTTCCATTCGCCCAAGTTGACGAAATCACTTTGATTTAAACGTTTGGGGATGGGAATGGAATGGATTAAGGATTGTACTGATGTAGAATGAATAAATGAGGTGCTTTATTCTAGGATGTCAATATAAAGCCCACGACGGTCGGTGCATTCATTCCTAATCTAAATATTGCCTTTACGGAAGGCTATTCAAATTTTCATCAATTCAGCCCAAGAACTCAATATAAGACCCGCGACGGTCAGTACATTCATTCCTAATGTAAATATTGCCTTTACATAAGGATTGTATGCCTGTTTGTGCTGTATGTGCTTTGTTATTGGCCATGGTCATGTGAAAAACCGTTTTTTTACTGAATTTGAATGTATACTGTGAAGGTAGCTTTGTGCAGAAATTTTCTACCGAAAAATTCGGCTCGAGTCGGCTCAAAATCGGCTCGAACCACTTAACCAATTGCGACTCGGCTGTCAGAAAATCAGTTCTTCGGTTCGATCGGCGGCTCGAGGTCGGCGGCTGTCATGTCTGTTAAGTGGACATAATCATTTTCTCTATCGTTTCGGCACACTTTAATCGAAATCAAACGTGAGATGAAGATTTGTCTGAATTAAAGGTTTTTAGTTTAACGCTGTCCATAGTATCCTTTGTATTAATTTCAATGTCGTATATTAAGAGGAGAAGGATATTCAGAACTTTGCAATATGAGCATTTTGGCTTTAAAGATTCTTCTTCTTTTTGAATGCGGAACTAAATGAATATTTTTCATGAGGTTGTGGGTCACTAATAGACCAATAACAGTAATTTGCCGTAAAGTCAGATTAAGATCTTCACTTCCGTCATCAGCCGTCATTTCTTAAGATCAATATCTTTCATTTGGCACATTTATGAGCATTTTATATTCTTACTTGAGGAGATATATATGCGAGAAATTTCATAAAATGAATTTTTACCGCTTCTATCTCACTACTATTAGATTTTCAGCGGCGGCTCAGGCCTGTTTTCGGAGGTTTTGATGTTTTTACAGCCGATTTTTTTATCCGATTTTCAAACACATTTTTTTTTCCTGAAAGATAATCGAAAAATTGATTACGTGATTGAATTCAGGAAATATTGTTCGAAAACTTTTGAAAATATGGTCGAAAAAGTGATCAAAAACGAGCATGTAAATCGCTCTTCAAGGTTTTGAACGAAAGATATGAGCTTCCAGAAAATACAAACAAAATTAGTGAACATTGGTTGAGTGATCCGGCTGTATGGTCCTTAGTGTTGGCCTAACTCACACTACTACACTTCACGATATTTGGTGGTTTTTCATGCATGCATATTCCTCAAATGATGAAGTTTTCTGTGCATTGCCGTCGAGAAAAGAAGGCAAACTTGTTTGTTCGTGAAAGTATGGATCCAAGGTTTTTTTTAGGGACTCAGGCTGGTCTGAAGGTTGATCCCAGCACTAAAAGTTTCTTTTGTCATGTTATGAAGTAAATTGAGGGGAACTTTTTTGTCTATATGAAGTATTCAACTTTTTTAGATGTTCCACCGTTTGTTGGACACACTTTTATTTGTTTATTTATTTAATAATTTTTTAAAAATAAATAAATAAATTCACGGGAATTCGATCCTTCGAAAGTTTCCGACCGATTTTGCCCAAATTCAATCCCGTGATCAATTTGGTGATTATCTTTCAGGAAAAAAATTTTTTCGGACGGACGGACATTTTTTTTATAACTGATTCGTCATCTAAGGACCATTATCAATGCTCCCCCCCCCTACTCCCGGGTCGAAATTGGGGTGGTTACAAACGTCGTGGTAAACGCATAAGACCCTTTTTCGAAGAACTTCGTTGTTCGTACGGGTCTACAAAATTTTTTTTCCAAATATCCAAAAGAATCGAGGAAAATTAACAGGTTTCGAATATTTCGAATTTCTTTGTTTGACGTTTAAAACCCCACTTTCAGTGCCATAATTGGCTTATTATAGGCCCCCCCCCCTATGATAAAGTATAGTTTCATACATCGTTGGCAAACGTTGGCAAATTTAAAATTGTTTTAGTTAAGTGGAAAAAAGAGGACAAAGAATACTTTCTCTCAAAAAAGTGATGTTCTTAGAATTTTCGCAAAAAAGAATAATTTGACGAAAAAAGAGGACATGTGGGATCCCTACACACTACCGTACAAATTACGTTCCCTAAAAATCTTAGGTAATTTGTTCAAAAACAATCTATGGCTCGTTTAATCAGAACATCTTTTGTTTGTTCTTCATTCATGACTTTGCCACAAAAAATATAGTTTGCGTGACAAACTTTTTAAGTTTACAAAAAACCCAAAAGTTTTGTCAAAAACACATCTGCCTTTCAAATATATTTGTATCAGATGGCGCCCAGTCCCTTACCACATTCTTTATAGTAATTAAAACCACTTAACTTAACAAATTTATTCAATTCTGAAATCCGTATGCTTTTGGTATACCATACATTAAATGACACAAGGATAGAAATTTCGAAAATGTCAACAAGCGACTACAATAGGTGTAAATTAAGCGTATTTCCATCGTAAGGTATTTTATTTATTCAAAGATTTTTGTTGAATTGTAGAAATAGCAAGATGCAGGTAAATGATTCCATCTTCTTGGTGCCTTAATATCTACGCATTCAGAATAAATGATCGCATACAAAAGAAAAGTTGAAAATAAATTATGGAAAAGGTCAGCGAAACTAATAACATATGACAGACTTTGTGTGCAGTTTTTCTAATGTTTTACATAATGTTGCATTGTGCGATTAAGGCTTTCAATTAAATGTCTTCCGAAGGAAAAAGTGGACCTACCTGATAGATGATAGATCAATACAATATTCTTGCTACAGAGTCTTTATAAGAGTCTTTGATGAAATTTAGTTGTTTTGTATAATGTGACAACTTCTACTGCTAGGCTTATTCAGTAGACGAGATACGATGGCTTAATAGAAAAACTCAAATTTTCTATTTCAAGTTCCTGAGGAGTTGAATAATTAAGAGCGCATCGGTGACAAAACTCCCACCATGGCGATTGCTATAAGACTTATGTAAGCTGCTGGAATAGCAAATGCAATTATTCCAACCATAAAACGATTATTTTAAGGTTTTTTGTATTGCTAAGACTATAATTAGAATCTTTTGATCTTATAATTCACATTAACTATATTGGATCCTTTGTATTGCTAGGAACTCAGACCAAAAATTGTTTTCACAATTAACTAAAGCGAAAATATTACTTTCTAACTTTTGAAGGGACGAAACAAAAAACAACGACAAATATGCTGATTTCGGCGTATCACGCCCTCAGTGAGCCTCAACAGAAACAGAACAGAAATCGATCAGAAGCGTGACGTAAGTTTTTATGTCAATTTAAAAAGTTCTGGTTCAGTAGGGTGATACTTTCGGCTTCGACTCGAAAAAGTTGTATATTTCTGTGCTTAAAGGAAATTTTCTAAATTTGGCTAACATCAAAATCATTTGACATTTTAATTGACCGCGATTTGCTATATTTCGGTTTGGCGGAGGCGGCGTCTCAAAAAAAACTTTGGATATGTTGTAGAGGAAGTTGAGGGAAACATTTTCGCCCATGGAAGTAGTTGCCGCCGCGCTTCGGCTTGGCGACGTCGGCGGGTAAAAAAAATTATATATTTCGTTGAGGAAGTTCGCACATGGAAGTTGCAGCGGCCGCGCTTTGGTTCGGCGGCGATGCGATGGCGGCTCGAAAAAATTTCTATATATAATTCGTAGAAAACAATGTTCCTACTTTCAAAAGAACTGATATCACAACAAAAATCCTTTTTAAAAGGGAAATTTGACGCAAGCCCTCGCGTCTTCTTGCAAAACAATTGAGATCAATTTGGGTGGCGCTTGCAGCTTCAGAGCGCAAAAAATCCTTTTGAAATATTTCCACATTTGATTAAAAAAATGCGTTACAAATGCCGGACGTAGTAATTGTTCTACGCTTTCAGATTTCACACGCAAAAATTTGGCTATCCGTACTCCATCACAACAAAAACCTCTTAAAAGGTAGAGTATGACGCAGTCCATAAGTCCGCTTCCAAAATTAATGATATCGCTTGAGGTGACGCCTACCCTTAAAATGCCGATGCAAAAAAAACTTTTTAAAGAAAATTCAAATGTTTGAAATTACGTCACAAATGCCAGAGCCAACGTCGAAATAATTTTTCTGTACTTTCAGTTTTTACATAGCAAAAATCTGACCTTATTGATGCCTGACTCTTGAGAAGAATTTTTTTACTGAATTCAAACTTAATTTTTCAATATCTTCTAAAAGGTACCCGAGTAACTTTATTAACTTAGTTTTTGAGAAAATTTTGCATGTGAAAACTGAAAAAGAGGAAAAATTAATACCTTTATGGCTCTGGCATTTGTGACGCAATTTCAAAAATTTGAATTTTCTTTAAAAAATTTTTTTTTGCATCGTCATTTTTTTGCGTATTTTCAGCGTAAACGTCAACTCAAGTGGTATCATTTTAATTTTGGAAGCAGACTTACGGACTGCGTCACACTCTACCTTTTAAGAGGTTTCTGTAGTGATATCAGTCGTATTGGAAATTTTCAAATTTTATAAGTAAAAATCATGTGAAAAATTTTCTATTTTTTGAAAAAATTGTTCTTCGAAAAAAAATTTTCTCAGAAAAGAAAATTGTCTTAGAAAAAAAATTTTTCAGAAAAAATTCTTCTCAGAAAAAAAAATTTCTCCGAAAAAAATTGTGTTCGAAAAAAATTTTCTCCGAAAAAAGTTTCTACAAAAAATTTTTCTCAAAAAAAAGTTTCCCAAAAAATTTTTCTCCAAAAAAGTTTTTTTTCCACAAAAAATTTTCCCCCAAAAAAATTTTCTCCAAAAAAATTTTTCTCCAAAAAAAAATTTCTCCAAAAAAAAATCTTTCTCCAAAAAAAACTTCTCCAAAAAATTTTTCCTCAAAAAAGTTTTTCTTCAAAAAACGTTTTCTCAAAAAAAATTTTCTCAAAAAAAAGATTCTCCAAAAAAATCTTTCTCAGAAAAAATTATTTCTCCGAAAAAGTTTTTCTTCAAAAAAAATTTTCTCCGAAAAAAATTTCTTTCAGAAAAAAATTTTTCTCCAGCACCTTCGGCTACCATCGGAACACTTCGCATCACCTTCGGCTACCTTCGAATACTTTATGGCACCTTCGGAACACTTCGTGTCATCTTCGGCTACCTTGGGAACACTTCGTGTCACATTCGGCTATCTTGGGAACACTTCGTGTCACCTTCGACTGCCTTCGGAACACTTCTTGTCACCTTCGACTGCCTTCAGAACACTTCGTGTCACCTTCGGCTACCATCGGAACACCTCGTCTCACCTTAGGCTACCTTCGGAACACTTCATGTCACCTTCGGCTACCTTCGAAACACTTCGTGTCACCTTCGGCTACCTTCGGAACACTTCGTGTCACCAATTCTTCTCACTGATTCATATAAATTTCCTGATCAAACCAACTGTCTAGGTATTCTTATTCAGAATTTAGCAAGAAATCCAAGATGGCGTCACTTTGACAGTTGGCAGCGATTTTTTAATGATAGCAAAAAATTCTCCTGATGAAACTCTATAACTTCCTGGAAGAAACCATCTCTCTACGTAGTGCCATTCCGTAGTTAAAATTCGAAAACCGAAAAAGCATAAACGAAAATCCAAGATGGCGCCAGTATGACAGCTGGCAGCAAGTTTTTTAAGATCCCAAAAAATTCTACTGACCAAACTCTGTAATTATCCCGAAGAAACCAACACTCTAGGTTTTGTCACTCCGGAGCTAAAATTCGAAAACTCCGAGCATTACCTAAAAAACCCTCAAAATTGACCACTTTTCCACATGCCACGGCTTTTCCAGAATTTCCACGGAAAAGCGGCCTATGAAATTTTTCATTTGGGACCGAGACTGACGTTCCCTGAAAATTTCAGGAAGATCGAGATCCAAAACTATTAATAGAACATAGAAACCGACAGTTTTTTTTTAATAATTTGGAGGTGGAGGGGGCAGGGCCCATTTTAAGAGAAAAATCAAGTTCACACTTCTAGTGAGAATTACCAACCCAAATTTTTTCAGCATCTTGATCCTTACTAATTACACGTAATTAAAAATCGCGAGCGGAGCGAGCGAAATTTTTTTTCGAGGTTTCTTTGTAGACTCTGTTTATATTGACTTCAATTTTGAATTCAATAAACAACATTATCATGAATTCGACGATGGAGAAATGACGTCATGATGTATTAAATGCACTGAAAATTAAAGTTGTTTTCTTATGTTGTAAATATAGCGAGCGATTTTTTTTTATATTTTGAAACAAAATTGATCGACATTTCCTATAGCTTTGGACGAAAAAGATAAGTTTATAAAAAACCGAAAGCGTAGCGAGCGAAAATTTTGTAGAATCTTTCGTTTTTTGTTGACCTGAGTGTGTAATTACAAACCTTTGCGTAAACACAAAAGTGTGTATGATACACACTTTCTCAAAATCAATCACCTGCATAAAAACTTACAAACTGGTTTTTTATATGGTTAAAACCGGTTTGTAAGTTTTTATGCAAATTACGGCAGATACAGTGTGTCAATTACAAGCTTAAAATAGGCCCTGGGAGGGGGGCGAGGGGAAAAAACTCAAAAGTTCGCGTATATATGGCTCCTTGTCCCAAAGGTTTTTGTATGGCGTTTTTTGAGTTTGTGGACTTCTTTTTTGGGGTGACTGCGTCACGCCCTCCGCTACCGCTGCGGGCATGATACATCGCATGAGGCTAAATTTTTGGGTTGTGAAATCTGAAAATGCAGAAAAATTGTTACGTTGGTAGGGTCCAGCATTTGTGACGCATTTTTTTAATCAAATGTGAAAATATTTCAAAAGAATTTTTTGCGTTCCGAAGCTGCAAGCGTCGCCCAAATTGATATCAGTTGTTTTGGAAGAAGGGATCAGGACTTGCGTCACATTTCCCTTTTAAAAAGGGTTTTTATTGTGATTCACTAATCAATGAAAATTGAACATTTTTTTCAAACTCAAATTATCAAATAACTGCATTAAAACTTTGCAACGCGAACTGAACCACTAATCAAACGGATAAATTTTCAAGTTAAATTTATGTTAAAGTCAATTTGTAGGAAATCGTTATTGAATTAAAGAAGCGTTTTGTATTGATACACGGAGTCATTAGCAATTATCTACAATAAAACATAAAATCCTTTTCATACGCATTTCGTTGAGTTACTTGTTATAGTGTAGCTGTAGCATTTACTCGTGTTTGATGAATTCATTTAAAATTGTTAATATACGGTTTATGACTTATTATTATCGCATTTAAAGCATGAAATGAATATACAGCGTGGGGCGAAAGCTAATTTCTTTTCAAACACTCATGCTTCTCTCAACAATAATTAGATGGTGGTCTAAATCATTAATTGGAACAATAAAATAAAACATAAGCTTCCGAAAGGTACATATCGCGGGCACCACCACCATTTTGAACTGTAGCGAATTAAAGCTATTTCAATTGGGCTAGTTTCGGGCTGGCGAATGCACATAGCCATAAGTTTTGGGCTGCCATGGAACTAAAGCCCAAAATAATTTTAGTGGTCGAATATGTCGTTTTGAGGTTTTCGTTCGGGCTAGTTTTGGGCTGACGATTGGAACCAGCCTCGAGTTTCGGGCTGATCTCGAACCGAAGTTATTCAAATTTTAAGCAAAAAACCAAAAGCCCAAAACCAGCCCAAAATGATGCAATAAGTTTAGGATCAGAAGAATTTTATTTAGTTACGAAAACAGCTAAAAGGACATGGTTCTGTTGCTTAAAAGTTGAGTAACTTTGGTTTGACGTCAGGGCAAAACTCGAGGCTGGTTCCAATCGTCAGCCCATACGCAAGACCCGGAGAACGGTTATAGCTTCCACATGGGAAAATTAGCTAGCGTCTTCCAAGCAGAGACGTTTGCTGCGCTTAGGGGGGCGATCGAGTTGGAACAACGGCTAATAGAGCACTAATATGCTCGGACAGCGAGTCGATGATTAAAGCACTGGATCTGGTTGGCATGGACCGTAATAGCATAAGGAGGATAGTAGGAGCTATTACGGGGCACTGTGGCTTGAACAAGCACTTGGCGAGGATGAAGATCGGAAACGATACAAATTGCAGTTGCGGCTTAGAGGAGGAAACGGGCGTACACCTAATCAGTGAATGTCCGAAGTACTATACTCTGAGAAGCAGAATACTGGGTGCTCGTGTGGTTTCACCTTCAGAGATTCAAAAACTAGGACCTGCTGCTTTAAATAGGTTCCTAGTGGGAACTGGGAGGTTACATTAATTATTTACATGATGAGCAGGATGAAACAAAGGATCAATAGATCTGTGTTTCGAGTCCGGAAACGGACGTCCTAACCTGATAAATGTAAAAAAAATCGTCAGCATAAAACTAACCCAAAATTTTGAGCTATATACCGAGCAAAGAAAGCATTGATTTCATGCGAAAAACTCAAAACTACATATTCGACCACTAAAATTTATTTGGGCTGGAGTTCCATGGCAGCCCAAATCTTGTGGCTATGTGCATTCGCCAGCCCAAAACTAGCCCAATTGAAAAAGCTTTAATTCGCTACAGTTCAAAATAGTGGTGGTGCCAGCGACATGTATCTGCTTCCGAAGGAAGTATAGAAAACCTGTCACAAAATCAATTTACGCATTCTAACGCCCCCTCACTTGTCCTCATAATTAACGGAAGGGCAGTTTTCGTTCTCACTATTTAGTTATATTGACGAAAAGATTCCCTCGAGTCTTTTTACATACATTCTTCATAAAATCAACCCAAATTACTTAGAAACACTTTTCATATTTACTCTTTTTCGCATGTTTTATTGTTTCAAACAATACAAATCAACAAACAGGTAAATTGGAAAAAGTGTCTTTGAGTAATTTGGGACTTGGGAAATAAAATGTTAAGTTGGCGCATTCGACTTTCTTTCAGAGTAATTGAGTTATTGTGTTGACGGAAGAAGACCATAAAAAATCTTATCTCGCACCCGGGGTGTAAATTCGCAAGGTAACGATAAAAACATAAACCCCGTGTTATAGGTTTGAAAGACAGGTATTTTTGTCATTTCGTCGTTAGAATTTTTTCTATCCTACTGTTTTATTTGCAATTTAAAGGAATTTTTTTCTGTGAATTTACATAATCGAAAAATGTGTTAATGTATACAATGTAGATTGCTATGTAGACGCAATTTAACACGCTAGGCAGAAATGATGCGACCTACGTCCAGTTCATCCAGAACGAACTCTTCTTATTTTTATAAAGAAAAAAAAAACTACCTCCATAACGCGATTTGAAACTGGCACATTCACAGCTGCGTCTTGTACGCTAATCATTATCCTACGGATTCATGTAACGAACAACGATTACAAAATTAAACACTTAGTTGTAAGGGTATAACAAGGCTACTAGATACAAAAAGTTCATATGTCGTTGATTTTGTTTAGATTTTGCCCAAAAGGATTTTGGTGAAATATAATGCCAGTCTGTCGTGCGTGATCATAGGATTCCTGTAAAGTACTTAGTTTCCCAATCGGACTAATATATCCCGAGGAATAAGGCCTTGAAAACATGATGTGATCAATTTGTAAAATTTGTAGGTCGATATCGATTGAAAGTCTATTTACTACATTTTTATAAGAGTTTCTGTATAAAAATTAATAGACGTATTTGATGGAATGCACACAACACAAACACAAAAAAAACTAGGATTTGAACCGAAAATTCTGGAAAAAATGAGTTTATAACACCGCAGTATTACCCACTGAGCTAAAGACCGTATCGAAATGTTTTCGAACAAGTTTGGAAGCTAATGACACGCAGTAATAATTCTTTATCCTCCAAACTATAGAACTAAATTATTCTATGTTCCTTCAGATTTTAAACCTTAAATGGATTCGCTTCAAAGTATTGTATATTTGAAAATACCTTCTCGTTTTGTATTGTGCGTCCGAATTCAGTTTGTACAGTCACTTTTTTGGTGATTTTCACAGTAATTGCCATTATAATCTTTTTGGACCCGTTCGAAGTACAAAGGTCCTATACGTTTACTACAAACAATTTTATTGTAACATGGGGTAGATCGAGGTGGGAGGGGGGGGGGCGGGATGCATCTATTATCGTCTAGAGATGACGAATCAGCAATAAAAGAAATGTCCGTCTGTCTGTCCGTCTCTACTTTTTTTCCAAACGGCTCAACCGATCAGCCTAAACTTTTTTTTTCCCTGAAAGGTACATGCCACCCATGAATCAAGTTCAAAGATGAGCAAAATCGATCCAGTGGTTCCGGAGATATGGTCGAGGAAGTGACCAAAAACATGGTTTTTCGATTCCCAAATATCTCAGCAAGTATAACATGGAAATTCCTCCTTTTGGTGTCAAATGAAAGCATTTGATGTCAAAAAACTGGGAAAATTTTTTTGTGGGAATCAGTCTAGGGATCTGGGCACTGGGTCAATGGAATGGACGAAATTGAGATTCTTGGCCATATACGAAAAAAGTTTTTCGTCTATATTTCCTTAACTACGCAATATGGAGATTTACTGTCAAAGGCAAAGTTGTAGAGAACTAAATTTAAGCGAACACGTATTTCTGGGTTTTGGGGAAATGTGGTACAATCCTGGTATATGGCCACTTCCATAATTGGGCAGGATGACCCAGAACTATAAGAGTTAGAAAGCTGGTTCCAAAGGCGAAGTTGTAGAGAATTGAATTTAAGCGAACACGTGTTTCAGGGTTCTGGTGAAATATGGTCCAATACTGGTATATGACCTCTTCCATAATTGGGCAGGATGACCTGAATCTCCAGAACTATGAGAGATGGAAAGTTGGTTTCAAAGGCGAAGTTGTGGAAAATGAAATTTAAATGAACACGTGTTTCAGGGTTTTGGCGAAATATGACCCAATCCTGGGATATGGCCACTTCCATACTTGGGCAGAATGACCCGAATTTCAAGAACTATGAGAGGTAGAAAGTTGCTTCCAAAGGCAAAGTTGTAGAGAATAAAATTTTATACAACACGTGTTTCAGCGTTTAAGGGAAAAATGACATAGTCCTTGGATATAAGCTTTTCTAGATTTGAATGGTCTGAGACGTACTTCGGTAGGGCCTTTGACATTACCTTGGGTAATTTCTATGGATCTTTGAGATTCTTACAGTTATAGTTCGGTTCAGAAAACGTTGGATTGTTTGCTTATTTGTATATTTAGGTACGTTCGAGTCATCGAAATGTGGATTTTTTTTACCTAGACAATGGAATTTCATATAACTTTTCATAACTCAGTGTATATTAAATAGTGTGAGAAAGGATTTTCATATAACTTTCTCGCACTAGTGCGAAAAAGTAAAAGACGAAATCACTTCGCTAGGAAGAACGTCGTTCGATACACGTGTCGTATGATGGTATTTTATCGCACTCGATGTCTCGATCTTCATTAGATTAGAAATTCACGTAATACGTAACGTGTATCCAGAGCCGTGCGCTGGTGTTTCGTCGGTTGTGTCCTCATGACATTCTCTAGCCTTAGGACTCCATCCTACACTTTCATTTCATTTTCTTTATTCGTATGAAAAGGCAATTGCCTTATGTAATACAATAGCATTTTAGAGAGAAAATTACTAACTAAAAAGAAATCAAAATACTAAAAGAGAAAAAGAAAAAAGAAACAAAACACGCTCTCAATCTAATCAATATGCATACTTAACTTGGAAACTTGGATTTCTTATAACCTCAAACGAAAAAAACTCCCAACTATCAATGCCATCATAACACTCAACACTCAACACACCAACTGTCAGCACCACCCACACGCACCACTAACAAATAATATCATCACAATCTTGTACAGTAATGTTTCAAGCATGAGCCCCTAAAGGTATCAATAGAGGCAATTCTCTTTAAAGTATGAGGAAGAGAGTTATACTTCGCCACTCCGAAAACAAACAATGACTTATAACCCGCGACACCGACACTCTTGGTATGTCCAAATTATGCATTCTCGTTGACTTACTAGGCATAATTTTACCATACAAATAGTAAGGGGTACAACTCAATTCAATAGGAGATTATGTAGAAACACCATTGACCTATTCTCCAAATAATCAAAAATGTCACAACTTATTATCTTATTCCTGTGTTCATCCACATCATCACCTTTCTTAATACCAAAAACGTAGCGAATACCATCCATAAATGACGTCCAGTTTTTTCAGTGCTGCCAGCACATTTAAATCGTTAATAACTCGATAAATATCCATTCTGGCGAGTCATATGTGTGTTCTACCCCCCTAAATATCCCCTCTATTGGGGGTGTAGGACACACGTTTGACTCGCCAGAATGCATCTTTATCGAGTTATTAACAGTTTAAATGTACTGGCAGCACTGAAAAAACTGGACATCATTTATGGATGGCCCCTTATCCATAACTTTCTTACCTTTCTCATCCATACTAACCGAAAATAAGACTCCACCTAAATGGAGTAATACTAAAACTCTGCCAAAGAGTACGTAGATCAGAATAAACTTTGGACGCAACTGAATTATATTGATTCCTCCACCCTAGGTTGGAGGAACTTTATGCCAAGGTTAGGTGCCTCAGAACTAACTTCAATCACCTCGCCATCCAACACAATGAGTGGAAGTATAGGTGGAGACCCACTATTACAAACCACGATGGCCTTAGTTTTTGAAGCATTCAACTGCAATCCGTTCACTGCCGACCAGTTATCCAAAATGTAGAGGAGAGTTGTATCTAATCCACTATCGAAGACAATTTTCCTCGTAAAAATTTAACTGAAACATTATTTGAGTACGCCGACTTACAATCGAACATTCGGCCGCATTCGAACTACTAGTGCGATGACGGGTTTTTACGCACTACTTGAATTGAATTTTCATACAGCGACCCGAATATAAGAACGGACATGTCAAGTTTTTAAAAATGGAATTTCATTGTTCAAAATTCGGCATGTCCGTTTTTATGTTCGGTTCACTGTATTAACAGAAAATCTTGTTTTTGCCGGTGAATTGCAAAAAACGTTGTTTGATACACGTTACGTATGCTGGTAGTTTAACGCACACGATCTCACACGATGGGGGCGATTGAGTTGGTTCCGGAAGGAACAACGGCTAATAGAGCACTAATATGCTCGGACAGCGAGTCGGTAATCAAAGCACTCGCGTCACCTGTCACAACGTCTAGATTGGTTGGTGAGCTAAAGGCGACTCTAAATCGTCTGGGAATGAGAAATCAGATCACAGTGGCTTGGGTCCCAGGACACGCCGGCATAGACGGCAATGAGGGGGCAGTTGAGCTGGCCAGACAAGGCTCAGCAAATGTTACCGTCGTCGGCTCAGAGCCCTTCATCCCAATACCACACTCCCTGTGTGTTAGAGAGATAAGAGACTGGGTACGAACGGAATCCGCAAAACGTTGGAGCGCATACGATGGAGGAGCACATACGAAGCTGCTACGAAGAAGCTGGTTGGCATGGACCGTAATAGCATAAGGAGGACAGTAGAAGCTATTACGGGGCACTGTGGCTTCAAAAAGCACTTGACGACGATGAAGAGGAAACGGGCGTACACCTAATCAGTGAATGTCCGAAGCAGAATACTGGGGGCTCGTGTGGTTTCACCTTCAGAGATCCAAAAGCTAGGACCTGTTGCTTTAAGCAGGTTCCTACTGGGAACTGGGAGGTTCAAATGATTTGCATGATGAGCAGGATGAAACAAAGGATCAATAGATCTGTGTTTCGAGTCCGGAAACGGACGTCCTAACCTGATAAATCTAAAAAAAAGTGCGAAAAGTAATTTCATGCGACATTGAAATGACGCACGAGAAATCGAGTTTTTTGTCAGTGAATTGCAAAAATTACTATCCGCACACTTTCTATTGACGGACAGTCGTGTAGAAGATAGAATAACACATAGCAATGGAATTTCATATAATATTGTTCCGCAGGTGGTGGGCTAATTTATTGATCATTCGTACAAATTTCAACTATTTCGAAAGGAAGACTATTCTTCGATTTATTTTGGTGTTTGTCTATTTCGATACAAGGTATAGTGTACCTACACCTCGTTGCACAGGTGCATTTTGTAACACACCATTTTTTCCACATTAACGAGCAAATGGTCGCCTGTTTAATAGTTTTTGTAGTGTGGGAATATACGCAAAAACACCAAAAAAACAAATAGCAAAACTAAATGTAAACATTTAATGAAGCGTTTGAAAGATTAGCATAATCGCACGCTTCAAAGAATTACGTTATATTGGCAAGATATTTTAAACAAAGACTCTAGGGTTTTTTTTATTTATTTTTTACAAGAAAACTAAGTGGCACACCGGGTGGTAGCAGTACTTGGTGTTAGATTCGTTAGAAACTACCATTTTAACTCTGCAAATTTTTCTCACTTGTTGAAAAAAATGTCTACGATCTGCGCATTCATTGTCTAATGTAATCACATTTGATTTAGAGTCGTGTCCAAAAAAATCTTGTTTCGTGCGAAGTTTTCTTTGTTATTTTTGTATTTCTGTTTAAGAAGTATCAACCTTAAAGTCGTATCTTAAAAGATGTACCTTGCAGCTTAGTCTTAGCCATTCCAAGAATGACGATAGCTGAAAGTGCATATATATTTGTAAAACTACCAATTTGAATTTGAATACATTTTACCACCGAATGGGGTACTTTAAGGCGTCGGCTTTAATTGACACTGTTGTTTCACTTTTTCACTTTTCAGTTAGGAAGAGTTTTGTATTTTTTTCCTTGTTGCAACTGAAAAATCGCAATCAGAAACAGTCAGAAAGTAGTAGAAAGCGCTGCGAAAAATCAACGAGTGGACAATTGATTGGAACATCAAGCTAAGTGAGACAAAATTCAGTGATGTAAATTATGAAAGATTTTAATGCCTCCGGATTTTGTAAGGACACAATGAAAAATCCTTCAATCTCGGCCCTGGTCACTGGATCGCAAGTCCAACACACAATTTCCATTTAAAAGTCAAAGATGGGAATGAAGGAGGTTCGTAGCTGACGGCGCATACTGTTTCGAACATTCACAATCATTCCATTTCAGATATTGAAATATATAATTCACATTTAAATCAAACACAAATCATGCAATGATTCATTTTATTAAATGAAAAACATGAACAACCTGCTCTTTTATGTTATTTTAATGTACTTAGTGTTTTATTATAATCATTTCATGTTTTTCTTTTTAAATTTTTTTTTATCTCGGGCATATTTATTTGGTATAACATATCCAGCAAATATTACAGAAACTCTATAAAAGAAAATGTGCAATAAAATAATGTTATGATCGTAAATCAGTGTACGTTATTTATAAATATTAAAATTGAACGAGATAAAATTGTGAATAACTCCTTTTTTCTGCCATATACTCGTGAGATAATGTTTTGTTTATTTGTTTATGTTTAATGGAGATGCATGAATAAATAAGCGAAAATAGCAAAATAAAAGCCTAGAATGTAATTGATAGATAGGATTCGATTTTTTAAATAAGTAACGAAATCCAATCGGTGAACGGTATAACAAAGTTATTCCAATACAAGCGGAAGATATTTTCTTTAACTTTAAACAAAATTGCTCCTGTTTTTCGCTTATTTTTTCCTCGTTCATTCATTATACCTCGAACATAAAGTAGGTGAATCCTTGTAAGGGGCCGTTCATAAACTACGAAACACAGAAGAGTGACCAGGTCTGAGACTCGTGCGAGAGAATGAGACATGAAAGGTAATCCACGAATTATGCAAATACCTGATGATACTTTCATTTCTTCATCGTTGACACTATTCGATAATTTGTTTTCCGAAATGATCGTTTTCAATTCAAATTAAATCCATAACAAAATTTATTGGTTCATCAAGTACAAGAAACATATGCAGGGGACCCGTGCGCATCAGAATAGATGTTGCTTGGAAATTGCCGAAAGGGCAATATTTAAAGATTCTTCCGAAGAAACACCGCAAAAACCTCTCTAATTCTTTAGAAAAACCTCAAAATTAAAAAAAAATGTACTGGGGCCGATTTTAGAACCGACCTAGAGCACCTAGGAGAGGCCTCTGATCCATACTTCCATGAACAAAAATGTTTTCATCTTTTTTCTCTGCAAAACCGCAAAAAAACCTCATAATTAAGGAAATATTTACGAAAAATCACCAAATATCGTATGGTGTCGCGTAGCGTGAATTTGGTCCACACTGAGGACTCTACAACCTGAATCACTCAACAGATTTTGAAAAAAATTTAATTATCGTGTCTTTATGATGTCCACATCTTTCATTCAAAACCTTGAAGAGAGATTTCCGTTTTCGCTGAGACATAAGTGAAACATATATGAAGGGACCTCAAGTGGGCCTCATGTCGGTCCTAAGGTCGGCCCTAACCAAAAAAAATGTTTTTTGCTATGTTGCAGAGCAAATTGAGGGAAACATTTTTGTCTGTGGAAGTATGTGTCCGAAGCCTCTAGTTACGGCCCTAGGTCAGTACTAAGGTCGGCCCTAGCCCAAAAATGGTTTTTTGCTATGTTGTAGCCAACATTGAGGAGAACATTTTTCACTATTTGGAGGTCAATTTTGTGCGTTCGGAGAATTTTTTTACACCGTTTCTTCGGACGGGTTCTTCAATATTGCCCTATCGGCAATTTCCAATACAATTTAATGTGAACGCAATAGTTACTTAAATACGTTCCAGTCTTTTCGTAATATCAACTCTGTTTGCCGCATCTATTCTGATACGTACGGGTCCCTTCGTATGTTTTTATTGTTGATTCGTCATCTAAGGACCATGATCGATGCTCCCCCCTACGTCCGGGTCGAAATTGGGGTGGTTACAAACGTCGTGGTAAAGCTCAACCGATTTTCAAAAAAAAATTTGCTCTGAAAGGTAATTGAAAAATCTATAAGGGATTGAATCTAGGCACTGTCGGCTCAAGGGCCAATGAGCTAGGGGTGTTTAACTGGTTTTTGGTCTTTTGTACGTAACTCGAGCAAATCTCTTGCGATTTTTTTAAACAAAAATTTGTCTGAAATGTCTGGGCATGCCTGACATTTTATGGAAGAAACTTTTTTAATTTTTAGCTTTTGGTCTCAGTCAGGGCCATAAACCTGAATCTCTACCAGGGCTCAACATGTTTTTCTACATAAATCAAGTAAATCTTATCTGATTTTCCCGAAAGATAATCAAAAAATTGATTACAAGAGAGAATTTGGGCAATCGCTCAAAAACTTTAGAAGTTGCCGTCGAAAAAGTGGTAAAAAGCGTGGTTTTTTGAAGGTTGGTGAATCTTTTTCACTTATATCTCATCGAAATTTGAACGGAAATCGCTCTTCAAGGTTTTGAATGAAAAATGTGAACATCAGAAAATTACGATGATTAAATTAGTGAAAATCTGTTGAGTTCTGCGTGCTGTCCAGTCCTCAGTGTGGAGCCAACTCACGCTACGTGACCACATACGATATTTTTTAGTGATTTTTCGTGAATATTTCTTTAATTATGAGATTTTTTTGTGGTTTTCCAGTGAAAAAAGATGAGAGGACTTTTGTTTATAGAAGTATGGGTCAGGGGCTTCTGCTAAGTACTCAAGGTCGGTTCTTAAATCGGCCCAGTGCAATTTTTTTTAAAAATTTTCAGATTTTTTTAAGGATTTAGAGAGGTTTTTGCGCTGTTTCTTCGGACGCATATGTTTTTTACAGTAAACTTATCGAAATTTATTCTATTCTTTCTAAAATGATACTCTCACTAAGTGGCCATATTCCAGCATTGGGTCATTTTACATTAAAACCCTGAAACACGTTTTCTCTAAAATTTTATTCTCTACAGCTTTGCCTTTGGAAGCAACTTTCATAGTTCTAGAGATATGGATCATTCCCAGTTTTGTGAGATCAAATGCTTTAATTTGACACCAAAATGAACAATTTCCGTGCCCGACTTGCCGAGATATTTCATCGACGCTCGAAAATCTATGTCCCACCTCCACTTCTTCGACCATATCTTCGGAACTGCTTGATCAATTTACTCATCCTTGAACTTGAATCATGGGAGGCATGTACCTCTCAGGGAAAAAAATTTTAGGGTGATCAGTTGCGCCGTTTAGAAAAAAAGTGGAGACGGACAGACACGGACGGACGGACATTTTTTTTTGTTGATTCGTAATCTCTAGACGATATTTAATGTATCCCCCACCTCCCACCTCGATCTACCCCATTCTACAATAAAATTGTTTGAAGTAAACCTTTGTACTTCGTACTGGTCCAATTACCTTAATTGATGTTCTACAAACTCTAGGTAATAAATTTACTCCGAAATTGCTGTAACAACAAAACGATTTTAGTGATTTATAACGTTTCGGTCGACCTCCTCCTCCCTGTCACACTTTGTCACCTGACGCCCTTCCCCCTCAGACATTCCGCAATTTATGAACGACCCCTTCAAGTTAATTTATATTCTTTTGTACTGTTTTCTTGCACTGACAGTCGTACCCTTTTTCAAATTAAAAATGTAACCTATTTGTAAATTTCGATCTGGAAACCCTATCGATAAGACATTAGAGTCGATATTTTCAACTCGTGAGATGTTTTCTTACTGCTTGTTTCCGCTTCCTCAAATCATGGCCACGGCAGATAAATTTTCACATGGCAAGGAAGATCTATACGAGGTAAACGTGATATAACCTTCTCATCAGTTGAAAACAGACATCCAGCAATATTTTCAGCGGTTTTCGCACTGTTCTACAACGACGTAAACAAAATTTGTAGATTTGAAACATTTACCAAAATTCTTTGTTTTTATTTTATGGAAGGGGGTTTCGGACGTCCATAAAGGGGGTGTCTGTGATTTTGGACAAGGAGGAGGGGGTCGGAAATGGATAGTTTTTCCTGCACGTCATTTATGCACCTAATCTGAAGTAAAAGGTGTCTCAACAGTCTTATATATAGTGGGTTTTGTTTCTTCGCCGGTGATGTAAATAGTAAGGTATCTTTCCAAAAAAGATACCTGACTATCTTAGCAGTCTTAACACTGTTCACCGTCTTAACTGTTATGAACAATGTTGAATTTCAATTTTGAAAAAAAAAAAAAATGTCAAGGAGTCGATCATCGAAAGTCAACATAAATTCGTGATGTTCCAGCCGCCTTTTTAATCCGAGTTTTAGTCGCCGTCGACTGTTTCTTTTTTCGTCGCCGAGATTTTGTAGATTCAGATCTTTTTTTGCTTTTTTTGGTTGGAGTTAAAAAGAAAAATATAAAAGAGATAGCTAGTAGGTCTGTTGGATATAATTGTGAGAACACGGGAAAATGAATGTTGTTTACCGGGAGTACGTGTGAGGAGATCTAAAGGGGAAGGAAAAACCTGAAGGGGGATTTTGTTTTTTAAAAATCCTATTTCATTTAGAAAATATCGATTCACTTTTCAAGAAAAGTAGAAATTCTGAAATACAGTACAACGTCAATGGAGAACAATAGAATTCTTTTCTCAGATAATCGACGTTATTGTATTGAGAAATAGGTGTAGTAATAGTGTTGCAATCCTGAAATGATGTTCTAAATACTTGGTTAAAGAAAACAATATAAATTTTGTATAGCGAAATATGGCAAAGAGAAAAGCTAATTTTCAATAAAGTGTTTAATGAAATAAACTGTTTATGGAATAAGCTCAGATCATTTCAATGCATCGCTTTCAAATACAGGATGTTTTGTTTAGCGTTATAACATTATCGTTTTACGGGGTTTAGATTTTAACAGTAAATAAAACCGTTCCATAATAATATCGAAAATAATTCCCAATAAAATTGAAATTATCTTCAAAGTCCGTTTGTAATTTCATTGTACACAAACAAGTAATAATGTTCAATGAAAGTTATAGATACGTATTTGCCGAACATCTGTTGAATATTTGGGTCAATAAAAACACTTAAAACAGATTATAAACAGATCTAACAATAAAATGCAGGCTTCTAAATTATAGCATCTGCTCACTTGACTGTTACGCTGTAACACATTTTTATGTAATTTTACTTTTAGGGAGTGAAATTGTAAGCACTTACCTTCTGTAACTATATGAAGGGAAATGTGTAATTCAATACGGAGTTTTACTTGTTCAATGTTCATATCGATGACATGATCGTCAAACTGTTCTTTTAGATATCCTAAATACGAAGTGAAATTGACTTATACGAGGAAACTTGCACGTTACAAAATGGAATTATTTACTTTATTTTAAGTGAACAGTTTCAAAGCAGTTGGTATCGGGAAAAGAAATTTCCTTATTTAGTTTAGAAAGCACATCCGCGGTGATATATATAGGGTCATCGAAAAGGCACAAAAATACGGGTGTTTGATACCTCCTCACCCTACACATACTGAAAACTCACAATGGTGATATGTTGCATATTTGGATCCTAGACCGCCTTTAAATGTTTATGATTACGTATTGTATAATTTAGTAGTTGTGGGCTGTACAATTATACAACATGTATGCAAATTAGAGAATAAAGGTATTTTATACCAGTGATTTGTATAATTATACAGCCCACAACTAATATATCATACAATATGTAAGCATATGCATTTAAAGATGAGGATCCAATTATGCAGCATATCACCATCGTGAGTTTTCGGTGCACCAAAGCCTTTTATAAGGATTTCGAACTGGGGGGATTTTCGGCAAATGGGTCCAATTTTTTCATTGAAAGGGTCCCAAATTCTTAATTTCTCTCTTAGTTTCTCGTGGTTATTCCTATTTTGTTCGCGTTGTCAAAATCTGATATAGTAGAAGTAATGAAATATGGTCAGTCACGTTGAAGAGAATTTCTTTATGATTTTCTTTCATGCTAAAATGAAATGCGAGCATAGCGAGTGCGAAAAATTTTATTGAATAAAACGAACCATGCTCGAATCAATTCATTTTCCATAAAAGTAAAACACACTAAAAACGAAGGACAAAGGTCCTATACGTTTACCAAACAACTTTATTGTAACATGGGGTAGATCAAGGTGGGAGTGGGGGATATGCTGTGTGACAACCTACTGTAAGTGGGCAGCACACTTTATTTGTTTTTTCAATAAAGATATTTCTCTCGTCAATAGATGACGAATCAGCAGAAAAAAAAGTTCGTCTGTCTATCTCCACTTTTTTTCTGAACGGCTCAACCAATCACCCTAAACTTTTTTCCCCTGAAAGGTACATATGTCCCATGATTTAAGTTCGAAGAAGTGACCAAAAAAATAGCTTTTCGAAGGTCGGTGGAACTTTTTCGCAAATATCTCATCAAGTATTGCACGGAAATTGTTCATTTTGGATTCAAATGAAAGGATTTGACCTGATTTTGTTTGGAATCAGTTGAGTGGTTTAGGCAGTGGAACACATGGAATGGACGAAGTTAAGTTTAGCGGCCTAATACCATAGGAGATGGGTTTTCGTCAACATTTGGTTAATTATGAAAGATAGAGATCTACTTCCCAAGACAAAGTTGTGGAAAATTAAATTTTAGGGAACACATGTCTCAGGGTTTTTCGGAAAAATGACCTAATCCGGGGATATAGTCGCTTCTAGAATTGAGAGGGATGACCCATATTTCTAGAACTGCGAGAGTTAGAAAGATGCTTCCAGAGGCAAAGCTGTAGAGAATAAAATTTTAGTGAAACGTGTTTCAGGGTTAAGCAACTTCTGCAATTGGGAGGGGTTTTATTAATCGTATGGCTTTATTAACATTTTTCTGAAATTACATTTAAAAATTATTTACATTTCTTTACATCAATTTTGTCACTTCATTATTTACATTCACCGTTTACATCTAGTCTATCATTATTATCACAGTTCACACATTAATGCCCAGCTTCTTCAGCCATGATATTGCATCAGGTGTCATTCATTCAGGCCACTGTCAAATTTGCGGTCGGGGCATTCGTCAATAATATGGTGAAGTGTTTGGATGTTTGTCCTATCGCCGCAGTCACAGTTGGGTGAAGCCGAGAACTTCCATCTAAACATTTGACTCGCTGAGCACCCATGGCTAGAGCGAAAACGATTTAGCATTTTCCATTGTTTCCTTTCCATACTGAAACAGTTTAGTTTTTCGTCAGATGCTTTGATGAGACTTTTGTCTGAAAAGTCAGGGCTGTTAGCGCAGTATGATGTCCAGGCCTTATTAATGTCAAAAGTGTCCCCATGAATGTCGAGGTTTAGCCAGATCGGGAAACGAGATATCAGTCGTCTGAATGGTGGATTTTCTAAGTCACTACGTATAAGGAGTGTGTATCCTCTGGAATCGTCGAGACATTTTTTCCACATCCTATGAGCCGCAAGCTTACGGCGTAGTTCTGGTGGTGCAATATTGGACAGCACATGAAGCCGAGGAGAAAGAGTGTTCGATCAATTGGAACTCCCAAGTATGTTGGTACAAAGTTATGCGTGATCCTTATTCCATCAACATAAACATTCAATTCCCTATTGGCTTGCATCGCCACCTCGGTTTTGTCCTTGTTAAGGCATAAGCACCACTTCTCGTAGTACTTTCCCAATTTCCGAATGTCACGTTCCAAGATATGTTGGCTACCTTCAAATGTTTTCACTTGTGCAGCTAGAGCTGAGTCGTCTGCGTATCCGAATTTCCTTGAAATCGTAGCTGGTATGTCACTAATGTAAAAGTTAAAATATGGTGGAGCGCACACACTTCCCTGGGGAAGACCGTTGTTAAGCCTCTTCTCACGACTACTACTGCTGTTAATGAAGACTCGAAACGTACGATTGCCAATCATATTGTTAACCAGATAGCACATTTTGATGCTAGGAACAGCCTTCAAAAATTTCAGTATGAAGCCTCTTCTCGAGACAGAGTCGTACGCCGACGATAAATCTAGCAAAGCCATCACAGTCTTCATTTTACGTTCAAAGCCTCCTTCAATGTATGTTTTGAGTGAGAGGACTTGTTCGCAGCAATCTCGGTTTTCTCTGAAGCCAGCAAATTCAGGATGGATGACGCATATCTATAAAATTACGGCAGTTTGAAGTTTGCTTCTTAAGACAAAGTTGGTCAGAATTGCATTTTAGAGAAAATAGTTTCATGATTTCTTGAAGAAACTACGTTGATCCTCTTTTTGATATGGCGATGGCGCAGGGAGACCATTTAGGCCATAAAAATCAATGGTCTCAGACGTACTTGCGGGAATTTCCATGGATCTTTGAAATGTTTATAGTTATAAAAGAGCACAAAACATTGAATTGTTTGCTCATTTGTTTATGACATCTATTCGAATGCGTACAGGTCTTTGTTTATGTTTACTATAGAAGATTGTATTTTAATAAAGAGACCCTCCATAAAAAAAAATTGGTGGACTATTCCGGATCGCTGTAGGTGTCAGGCATCCTTATATGAAAATGACCCAATTACTATTGTATGTTATAAAGGGCCCTGCTAAACACCTCTGTACACGTTTTCAAACTTGTTTTTACATGCAAACTAGATAATTGTGAGTATTTTCATAAGTTAAATTTATGGGTCTTTTCATGAAACTGGCATTGTTGTCTTTCAGCAATAAATGTTTCCGCAATTTAAGGTAACAGACCCCCTTGGTAAGTTTATTGACGGCAAGACGAGTTTTTCTCTGAAACTTGCATGTTTCGAGCTTCAGATTATTAAATAATAAGTCTCAACACTCACAATAATTTTTCATACTTAAATGTGAAGAGAGACGAAGAAGTGGAGAGCATCTTGCAAAATTAATTTTAGCGTTGATGGTTTGAATGTTTTTGTTGGATAAATCTGATGCTCTTTGAAACGAATTTAAAAATGATCGTAAACTTTATGAAATGAGAAACGAAATGCGCCCTATAAGTAATCCACCCCTGTCTGTGGTGATGGTGTGGAAATCAAAGTAACAGCAAATTGCTGTTATTTTATTAAACGATCAACTTCCTAACATCTTTTTCTTTAATATTTTATTTATTTCATCGTCTCATCTAACGTAATTTTACTTCCGACGAAAGATATTTACACTGCTAATTGTTTGGTGTTTCTATTTACGTAAAAAGGGAGCACTTTCATGCGTCTCAAGTACTTAACATAAATGTTGAAGTGCTTTACTTTTCGAATAATTTATGTGTCCTTTACACATGGATGTAGGTTAAAACCACTTCACAAATATGCCCATATTTAAGAATCAATATACAATCTCTTACAATATTGATCGGGATGAAAGTTGATTCGTCTGAATCATAAAAAATATTTACGGAAATTCTTCTTTTATTCCCGTTGATGAGTCTTTGCAGTTACATCAACTTGAGCCCAACCAAAATTATTTCAACCAAAATTATTTCAACCAAAAACGAAACGACGAAAAGAGTTTTCAATTTACAAAATGCGATAATATAATTTATACATCTAGGGAGATAAGTCATACATTACTAAGACAGTAGACAGAAATTTGTTTTGATGATTTCTTGCTTCGGTGCATAAAAACACTTACGTTTCTGCAGGATAATTCATTTAACCTCTCGGAGGATTATATCCCTTGCCTTCGGCTCGGGATACAAGCTTCCTCCTCGAAGATAAATAAATGATGCGTAATAATTATTGCTAACTGAGACACTGGCAGAGACACTCAACGCTGGACTTGTTTAAAGTGCATTGTCCAGGAGTCCTGAATGTGAATAGCCTCTACGAGCACAGTATATGTACTTATATTCACAACGCGATCTCTGGGAATATACACAATGCGATCGAATTTAAAAAGACAACACATAGATACGAAACGAGAAAACGCAAGCCTTTATACCGAGCTGCCACTCGCACTAAGACGGGAGAAAGAGCTCTGAGTTGAGATCACTGCCTCACGAACGTTCCTATTCAGGAGTAAGCTCAAGGAATGGCTGTCCAAAAGACAATACCCTGGGCCTTAAGAACTCAAACTGATGTATTTTTCCTCTTCTCTAATTTTCGAGAGAATTTAGCTTAGAATGAGATAAATTGGTAAAAATGGACACGATCCTAAGGTTCTTATTGATTGCTACGTCGATTCATGGTGTCCAATGGGGCAGGCTTTTTATCTGAGAGGGATGAGATATCGGTGATGCATGTTGCCGCCACCTTTCGGGCACTCTTTCTGTCAGCCAGACTATCATCTATAATTGCTCCAAATTTGAAATACGGATTCTTATTAGTTTATTCGCATAAATAAAAAAAAAATCTTTCTTATCCATTCTTCCAAAATATTTATGAACTGTTGGCTAAAAATATAAAAATGTAACTAAAATAATAATAAAAACATAAATAAAAAAAAAAAAATTTAATGAATAAATAATAATAATAAATAAATAAATACATATAAATATAAAAATAAATAAATAAATAATAATAATGTTTCTTAAATGTGCCATGCACTCTGAAACTTAATTAATTTAATACCAAAAATGTATATTGTAGAAATAATAAAACAATCAATTAACTTCACACCCAGAAAGAAACTCGCCACAAGTTTTTAATTCATATTCATCAGTGGCTATTTTCAACTAGCGAGAAGTCTCATGCGAAGTTTTCTCGCCGGTTTTCTCTACTCCTTTAACTCGAGCGAAATAAAATTTCACGCGAGAAGCAAAATGTGAAATAAGCGTTCTTGCTTGTTGAAAATAGCGATTCTGCGAGCATTACCACCATGCGAGTTTTTTTACCACCTCACACTCATGAATCAACGTAGCAACAATCCTTCAAAGAAATGCATGAAATTGCGCGTAAGCGGACACATCATGAAGAATGCAAAAAGCAAAACTGTACTCTAAATATTCTTTTGTCAAAGCAATAAACCATTAAACCCGCCAGCACCACAATAAACAACACGATACCAAAAACATATGCAAGGGACCCGTGCGTAACAGAATAGATTTGGCAAAAATACTCGAATGTAAATACCTAAGTAAACTCTTAAGTGCATATCTGCCGTAAATCGCATATTTAACTTAGAGAGTGAATTTCGAGAGAGAAGATATATGAAATTTTCTCATTTGTTAGTTTAGTTCTGCCATAATTTGCATAAGAAACTTAACGATGACATTTCGAGAGAGAATTTCATATATTTTCTCTCTCAAAATGACGTCACTAAGTTTCTTAAGCAAATTACGGCAGAGTTGTCTTACTAAGTCAAATATGCGATTCACGACAGATATCACGTCGACATTAAATTGAATTGGAAATTGCCAAAAGGGCAATATTGAAAAACCCGTCCGAAGAACGGCGCAAAAGACCTCTGTAAATCCCTAAAAATAGCCCGAAATTTAAAACCAAATTTTGAAAAAAGGTTGAAAAAAAAAGTTGCGCTATGGCCCATCTTAGAACCGATCTAGAGCATTTAGGAGAGGCCTCTGACCCATGGACCCTTTTTTCTCTACAACACTGCACGAAAAACCTTTTCACTCTGCCTACGCGTGACGAAAAGAAAAATATAATTTCGTGGGACGAAAAGCAAAATTTTCGCCCCTTGGGATTAAGTTTTTCATGCTTATCGTCCCTATCAGGCAGCATGAAATAGTACATTTCAAAATTCAAAGCGATGATTTGTGTGTGTATAACAGGTGGCGCGTAAAAATCCGTACAAAGTTTTGCATGTCATATTTATTAATATAGGAAGCAACTTGTAGAAGTGTACAGTTCATTTCAATTGGTAACATATCAGAGTAACATCTGAGAATTATTGGCTCTCAATGATTCCATTACATCGATTAAAATGAACTCTTCCTTTCGTACCCTCTGCGAGACGCTGTACAAGACCTTGGTGTTAATTTCGCAAGCATAAATCATGCTATTCGTCAATTGCTGTGGGCTTCGGCTTTCTAATCTATTGCATAAGCCTCGCATTTCAAAATGGACCAAAAATTGTTGATGGACTGAGCTTCAGGAACACTGATGGAATTGACCTCTTTATCGACAAAATGAATCTTTTCGGCGACCAAGTGACCTACGACGATGTTAACATAGAGGTAAGTGAATTTGTCTGGCCAAAGTAGGTAGCTCCACGGTACGGAATAAAACGTTTATTAACGATCTTTCGTAAGTATATTGTACCATGCACTCTATTTTCGAAGTCTTCGATGAGATTTTTTGCCAATCCATGTGACCCAATTGTAATACACACGAGAATCTTCTTTTAAATGTTTTCTTGGAATAACACTTGGCACTGGATGGTGGTTTCTTGATGTTGTTAAAGATATAGACCAACTTATTTTGATGGAAAGTGGAGTGGGATAGTGTCGAGCAGTGAACGAGTTACCCAAATAGTTATTCTCAGAATGACATTTGTACACATCTGATCTAAGAAGCTCTTCAGTCGACCCTATTTTCTAAGTTTCAGAAAGACAAAATACCATACGCGCACTATAACAGTGAGGTATACATATGGAACTAGAAACAATTATTAGCATCTTGTAGCTAGAGACAATGAGTAACGACCTCCAGCGCCGTGTAATTTGTACGGATTTTTACGCGCCACCTGTTATTTACATAAAAAGTTTTTGTAAAGTGAAGAAAAACGATTATAATAGTCTCAGTGCTCAGCACTCAGATGTTACCTTGAATATGATTTTTCATTTTTCTGTCAGCAGTGAAAGGTGGGAAGAAAAGTCTTTTCTTCCCACCTGTCGTTTTCAGTCCTGGTCTAAAAAGTGATGTTCAAATGTGAGCCTAAAACGCGTTCTTTTCGGATGCAAATTCGGTGAGGAAATCTGGTGTTTTTTGTCCGTCTGCGCGAAAAACGTAATACGCAACGCGGAAAAGAGTTTTCGGCCTACTCCCTTGTTACATAAATAACTAAATCATTAAAGAAATATTCACGAAAAACCAAGGTCGCGTAGCGTGAGTTTGGCGCATAATAAGAACACTAGAGCCCGACACATTCAACATATTTACACTAATTTAATTTTCGTGATTTTCTGATGTCCACATCTTTCATTCAAAACGTAGGAAAGCGATTTATGTTCTAATTTCGCATAGATGTTAGTCAAAAAGTTTCATCAACCTTCAAAAAACCAGGTTTTTGACTTTTTGGACTGTAACTTCGAAAGTTTTCGACTGATCTTTCAGGAAGAAAAAAATTTTGAAAATCGGATAACATTTACCCGATTTATGTGGAAAAAACAAGTTTGGCCTTAGCAGATACTCAGTTTTAGGGCCATGGTTGAGTCCAAAGGCTCAAAATCAAAAAAGTTTCTTCCGTGCCTGCATGCCCCCAGGCCTATCAAACAAAATTTTTTTTTTGAAAATCGGAAAAGATTTACTCGAGCTACTCATGTACAAAAGATCAAAAACCACTTAAACGGCCCAAGCTCAGCGGCCCTTGGCCCGACAATGCTCAGATTGAATCAAAAAACAGATTTTTCGATTATCTTTCAGGGAAAAAAGAGTTTTTAAAAATTGGTTGAGTTTTACTAGAGTTATCGCGGTGATGGACGGACATTTTTTTTATTGCTGATTCGTCAACTAAGGACCATGATCGGGGCTCTCCCCCTACTCCCGGGTCGAAATTCGACTGGTTACAAACGTTGGTGTAAACGCAATAGACCCCATGAAGAGCTTCGTACGGGTCTAAAACGGACATCAAGTGACTAATGCAGGAAATGACGGGAAAACTAATTGCAATGCAAATTGTAACAAATTGAATTGGTATCGTGTTGTTATACAGCGGCCTAAAAGTAATTTACACTAAGTTTCACTAAATAAAGCAATTTGTGCCACTTATGAAAAAAATGTAGGAAAGCACACAGGGCTGGACTGGTTTAATGGGTGATCGGGGCATTCCCCAATGGGCCTTTTGATTATTTCTATCAGCTAAAATTTCGTCCGGGTGTATGACTCTTTTTTTATTCTTGCAAAATTTCTTGAAGCTCAACAACAAACAACTTAAAGAGTGATTTCATGAAATCTTCGAACGATTGCAATGAATCTCACATACATATTTCTACGTGTTTTTTCTATGTAAATAGGTAAATTTTATCAAATTTTCTTGATTTTTTTCCACTTGAAAAATAATCAAAAGCCGGCATAACTGATAGATCAAAGACGGAATTAGATGGATCGAAGATGAAAGTAGATGGACTAATTGATGTACTTTATTGACAACAATACGCACAAGGTCATAGACCTTTTAAGATTCACATATTATTCGTAAGCTATAAAACGCGATAACATTTAAATTATTACGGCTCATCTGGTTGCATTGACATAGAAATGAACAAAACGGAGCAAATGATAAAAAAAATCTAAGAGAAAGCGATCCGTCGAACAGCTAGAATTAGACCACATCACTTTACAGTAGCCTCATATGAGTGAGTGAATTAATGAATGACTAATTTAATGATTAAATGAATGATTTTTGAATGAGTGAATGAGTGAATAGAACGAAAATGAAATAAATGATTTAGAGTGATATGAGTGGACAAATGAATGCGTACATGGAAGGGTGATGAAATACATGAGTGAGTGGATAGGAAGATAAATGACTTAATGACTTAATGACTTAGCAGCCCTAAATGAACTTTGTAGACACGTTTAAAGCCAGCTAACGAAGTACGCTTCAGTATTATACTTCGGGACGCCCCGAACGAAAAACGACTCGTTGACGATATTCTTATTGTTCAATGGCAGCACCAAGTTGCCAGTTCTATTCGACGTACCGAATCTGAGGTTGTCGAAAACATACTCAGGTTCCTTCTCGATGATGACCTTGTGAAGGAAGACATTATTCAAGTAATCAAAATAAGTAAATAGATTGCCGCCGAGCAGTTTATCAGCATGTTCAGACACCGGCTCATAACGACCTATATCGTAAATAAACGGGATACAGGCATTAAACGACCTCTCCAGTATTTTTTTCGCACTAATTGACAGGTCGCCGAGTACCGAACAACAATAAGTGAGTAGCGGCATCAGCAGCGATTTGACCAGTAGCTTACGAGTTTTTAGGGGAAGTAGCTGAGCGCCAGACCATATATTGCGAAGACCAGCAAAAACCTTAGACGAGACAACTAATGGTAAGTTAAAGTAACTAGAACTGGTACAATAATTATTAGAAATTGTAATTCGTATGGAATGAAATTAAATCTGAGAAGAAAATTTTGGTTCACGGATGGGACCCGAATCCATAACCTTCCACTTTCCGGGCGGATGCTCTACCATTGAGCTACCGTGGACTCTTCTCAAACCTAATTTTGAATCATTCTTTCAAATACTACATCAGAGTTCAAATCACGTGTTACACACACATTCATTGACATGTACAGCTGTCTTTTTCCGTGTAACCATGGGTTTTAATGTTTTCTAAGTCTGTTTTACAATTTATAAATTTTAAGGAAGTATACTGTTCAAATATAATTGTAGTATATAATTGTAGCAAGATTTCAATGAGCACAAAAGAAAAATAAAACGATCAAAATGAAAGAAAATATTACGAACAGAAATATCGCTCAAACGTCACTGGTAGAGTTCGCGATAAGGGACGACAGCCCAAATTGATAGACTAACGAAGCGGGGAGCGCCACTGATCTAACTATTGAACGAAAAGCACTTCTAGATCTAGACACATTAGGGTCATAAAACTGGGAGAAAAAGTTAAATGACCGAACCATCCGGCCGTAGTCAGTTGTAAGGGATAACGAAGAATTCATTATGCCTGAAAGTACGAACCGGATCTTCCAACTGAACCCTTGATATCAGAATCGGGGCGTCAAGGCGCTTACGGAGGAATTCAAAAACAAACATAATACTCAAAGAGATCCTCCTACGCCACAAGGGCTCAATATTTGAAGTGCCGCAACGCTCCAAATATGGGCGGAGGCTATAATTACCGTCTGCGTCTCTACCAACTGACCTCCTTAAGGCATACATCACGAACTTCTTCTGGATCGATTCAATCATGTTTACGTAAACTAGCTCATGAGGGTTCCATACGACTAGTGCGTACTCAAGATGAGACTTAACGTGAGCGAAATACACACTATTGAGAGCACGGATGTTGGTAAATGGCTTACAAATTCTTTTGACGAAACCGAGCAAAGAAGGTCATAACTGTACACTTCTCGAGGCTTAGGTTCAGACGATTTGTACTTCACCAATATGATAGAGCATCTAAGTCGGACTGCAGCTTAAGATCATCGGCATATAAAAGTTTCATTACCTTGAAACTGTTTATGATGTCATCCATGAAGAGAATGAATAGTAGGGGGCCCAGATGGCTCCCTTGTGGGACACCTGAGGTAACCTCAAACGTCACTGAGACATGGCTCAGAAGTTTCACATGCCGAGAGCGTCCACTAAGATATGATCCTATCCAAATTAAGTACTTAAGAGATCAAGGCCCATTCCAATGTCTTTCAATTTCTTCAGTAGTAGATCATGCGAAACCGTATTTCTAGCAAACTAAAAATTAACAATCTCGTGCTTGGCGTTTCGCAGTTTTGCCAATACAAAAAAGACCTTCAAAGCCTCTTTTTGTAATAATTTTCCTTTTTCGCAAATAATCCTTAAAACGTTCATGTTCTTGCTCAATCGATCCAAATGTTATCATGAATAATTTTCCTAGATTTTCAGCAACCCGTTCTACATTACATACAGTTAATTCTGGCATAACTCGTAGACGAAATGAATGTAATGGTTTTTCATAAAAAGTAGGGAAAGTGGGACGTTCAAAATCGTAATTTTTGGCGCTATACTTTTGGACTTCACATTTCTTCAAACATGTAGCTACTTTATGTTTTCACCTTACCTGTCCATCCGTCCGTCTGTGCATCTTTCACCGGGGAATCACCGAGTCATTGGAGATTCCCCGGTGAGCCAACGGTGATTCCCCGATGATTTAGTTCTAAAACTAACTTCTTTGACTAGCTTCTATCGCTACTTTCCTATACCCTTGACAATGGTTTATTTGAATAGTGTCAGCGGGAGGGTTTCATATCCTTTTTGACCATTCGAAATACAACGTCTTTTATTTGCATAACTCTGTGTATCATCTCACCTTTTCTTGTCTTGAAATGTATTTTCTGTGTCTATCACACTTTTCTAAGTTTTGATTGCTCAGAAAAAGGACATGAAACGTAATTTTACAATGATCTTGGACATAATTACGATTTAAAAAAAATTAAATAAATGACAAAATCCTAAGAGCATAAGATTACCATCGATGTGACGATATCAACAAGAAATACCATTCCACCATTTCGAAAGAAACACATAATTTTTTTCAATCGAAAACTATGTAATCGAAGTGATTAAAGAATTTGAAAAATTTGTTTTTTGTTATTCAACAACCATTTACCTTTCCAGTTTATTTCTCAAACATGAATGGACATGAATATTTTTACACTCGCTTTCTTAGGTAGTTGGAGAAGAACACCCGATTCAGGAGAAGAATTCTTTGCAGATTTGTATTTTTGTATCGTGTTGAAACGAGTAAATCTTTTCTGATTTTCAAATTTCTTTTTTGTTTGAGAGACCTGAGCATAGCCGACAATTTATGGAAGAAACTTTTTTGAATTTGAGCCCTTGGACTTAGGTGGGGCACTAAAAACGAGTCTCTGCCAGGGCTTTTTCATCATAGGATTCCTTGGAGCCTTCCCCCACTCCTGAGTTATTAATCATTTTAGGTGAAAACTTCGGGAACGCTTTACTGCTTGAAGCAGCGATGAACCGAAAAACTGAGTATGGGGTGTTCTAGTATAGTACCCTTACTATAAGACCATGCAAGGACTTCCCCGGTTTAAGGCTGTTGCACCGGTCTGGAACAACTTTTGTAAGAAAGGTCAATTTTTGACACTTTTTTTGACTATTTTCAGCTGAAGAAGTCTGTACAACTGCCCTGAAACATGATCTGTAGCTCGATATGCGTAAAGGAGGGGGGGGTGGTTACCGAAGAAAGCGTGAAGTTGTTGAGTTTTATATGGAAATTTGGAACGTTTTGAACAATTTTTCTATGTGAAAGTGGGGGGGGGGGGGGGTAAACAATTCTATAAATTCTATAACAGAGTGTGTGACGTCATTCAATTCCATCGTGAAAATTAAACAATCCTGCCACATTTTCTTCTAATGTCTTCAGTAAAAAGCATCCAATTGAACGTCTCGGAAGTTAGTCACTACACGATGAGGATTGCAATTGGCATTTCGAAGGATCATCCATGATTAAAACGTCCTTAAAAAACTAAAGGCGTGCCATTTTTTCTTTTTTGAAACAGCACAAATTGAAATGCAATACCGATTGTGAGTACTGGTTCATATTTGTTTTCGTAACGTGTGAGTATGGTAGACAATAGTGCTGAACAATAGAAGTATTTTGTTCAAAGCTCCAACTATAAACACTACAACTACTAAAGAAACAAATTACATGAAAATTACATGTAAAGATTGAACATGAATTCAAATGGCTAATGACTCGAGGGTGCCGCTTTTTAATTTGAATTTTGGATCAGGTAATTGCGTCCGAAAAGTTTATTTTATTTCTCTTTTGCCCTAATAAAATTGTCACTTACCTATACATTTATGAACGTCAGATTTAGACCTAATCAAATATTTGTGGGGGTTGATTCACAAATGACGTCACACACTGCGTTATAGAATTTTTTACCTCCCCCCCACTTTCACATAGAAAAAGTGTTCAAAACGTTCTAAATTTCCATATAAAACTCAACATCTTCACGCTTTTTTGATAACCACCACCCCTCCTCCTCCCGTAGAGTACACCGTCACTTGTGAACAGCTCCTTTTCGCATATCCAGCTGCAGATCATGCTTCAGGGCAGTTATACAGACTTCTTCAGCTGAAAATAGTCAAGAAAAAGTGTCAAAAATTGACCTTTCTTACAAAGGTTGTTCCAGACCGGTACAACAGCCTTAAACCGGGGAAGTCCTTGCATGGTCTTATAGTAGGGGTACTATACTAGAACACCCTATACTCAGTTTTTCGGTTTATCGCTGCTTCAAGCAGTAAAGCGTTCCCGAAGTTTTCACCTAAAATGATTAATAACTCAGGAGTGGGGGGAAGACTCCAAGGAATCCAATGATGAAAAACCTTTGTATCATTGGGGCTTACCATCCCATAAAAGTTCATTTGATTTCATTTCGTTTTACACGAATTATAGCCAAAGAACCATTTTTACCACCCCCTGACATGCACTTACTTAGCACACCATAACTTCCCTAAAATATCAAATTTTCCAAAAATTAGAAATTACTTTTCTTACAATAGAACAAGGAATCGAATGGCACATTCATCGGGAAAAAGTAGGACATGTTGTCCCAAAATCGTTCGAAGTTTTCGCAAAATCACTCTTAATGTGAACGCAATTTCATACACTTAAGAGTTAAGGCAATATTTACTTAAATACGTTCGAGTCTCTTCGCATCATCAACTCTGTTTGCCGCATCTATTCTGATACGGGTCCCTTCATATGTTTCAATTTCAAAGTCCTCTATTTGCATATTTCTCAGTCCTTATAACGAATATCTGCTCTATAATCCGTAGCGAATCATTTTTGCTAGAAATGTACTTTGAACATAAATAGGTTTTTGAACTGTTTGATTGTGTGATAATGCATTTTTAGATTTTTTTTTGTTTATTTGCGTTGCAAATTGAATGTTATCTCGAAACTTGTGCAGTTTACCGAAATATTAACTTATGTTTCTTTCGAAAAGTTCAATATTTTTAAACTAAACCATTAGCTGATTCAATTCAATTCCTACAAGTGAAGAGCGTACAACAGATGAATTTCGTGTTGCAAATTCGAAGGACATAATCGGTGTAATTTTTTTTTGAAAACATTTGTATGAATTATTCTTTAAAATTCTTTAAAGCGTTTCAAGCGCAAATAATTAGAACAGTTATAATTCTATCATGGCATACAAATAAACGCAATCTAAGCGTCGCAAAATTAGGTGAAAGTGAAATGTGAAATCTTTTAACTGTTTAAGAGTGTTATAATTGTAAAAAAAGTTAAATCAATTGTGACTTCCTTATGGGGCTATTCACAAATGTCGTACTGTTTCGTTGCTACGTTGTCAATCAAATTGTTCTACGGAAGTGTACGCTGTTATAATCAAGAGTGTTATAACTGTCAAAAAAGCTCTATGGGGATGTTCACAAATGACGTACTCTATTTTTCAGAGTTTTTGACCCCTCCCCCTATGTCACGCTAAATGGACCAAATTTGACCCCTTTTTGTAGATGAAGTAACATTTCTCCGCCGCAAATAACGCCCGAAACCCGGGCGCTCATAACGTGCGGGGCGTTAAAAACGCCCGCATTCCGGGCGTTAAAAACGCCCGCATTCCGGGCGCTAATAACGCCACTCCGGGCGCTAATAACGCCCAGAGTGTTGTTAACACCTGCATTCCGGGCGTTAATAACGCCCCGGGTGTTATTAACGCCCCGGGCGTTTTTTGCGGCGGAGAAATGTCCTGCCACATTTTTTGTATGAACCGTACGTTTGCTAGACCTTCCTCCCCATTAGAGCGTCCTATACTGGGCGTCGGGATGAATGGTTTTTTGCTGCCTGCCCGTGCCAATTTATCCGCATTCTCATTTCCTCCTATATTGCTGTGTTCTGGGACCCAGATAAGATTCAATGTGTTAGAGTGGGATAGATCATTGAATGAGTGCAAACTTTCTATCATAAGCTTTGAGGTGAAGCAGTGCCCGTTAAGAGCACATCGCAAAAATGTGAACTGTCAAATTTGCGATGTTTTTTTTGGAACAGAGTCCTGGAAGTTGCGGGAAATGTGAACAATTGATGGCGAAACCATAAAGAAAGTGTTGTGGTAGATTGCATGTCATCCGAATCAGACAATATTGCAAATCTCGTTTTAAACGAGAAGATGGATTTATGATGACAGAAAAATTGGAACGGCACACATTTTAAGATATTATGTTGATTTTACTTCTACATATTCGAATTTGCTCATGTCTATTACTTTCCCACCTTTCCCGCAACTCCCTGCGTAAATAATAAAAAATTTTCAAAATCATGAGCTATACTGTGAGAGGAAGACTCTTACGCAAATTAAAATTCATAAAGTTTAAGTATAAAGATATAACATGGCAAACGAACTTGGAATGCGATGACATTTTGGGGCAACTTTTGATCTCCATACTCAAACGTTTTCAATTCTGATTCATCTATTATTCGTGTAAGAGTCATCCTCTCACGGCACATGAGCTATAATTCTGAATAATTTATTATTTACCCAGGATTCTGTTCCAAAAAAGACATCGCAAGTTTGACAGCTCACTTTTTTGAGACGTGCTCTTAAGGGACTTAAGCGACGTTTGACTATCTGAGCAGATGTTTATGTTTATGTTTACAAATGTTACGTGATCTTACGTTTCTATGATTGCACAAGCTTCCGCTTGTATGATCGCGGTCTAATTGTCTAATGTCTATTCTTGGTTTAGTGGCATAGATTCCAAGGCCTACAACTGAATCCATTTTTGAGCCGTCTGTGAATATGTTTATGTCCCCCGGATTGAGTGGGTTGTTTCTCTCCCAGCCCTATGCAAGTTGCATTATTAAGAGTGCACATTGTTTAGAAAAGAGCCATCTGTCGGAATTTTTCAACTAATGATTTGTATGGAAAAAGTCGCAACTTTCTGTAATGTTTTTCTCTTAAAGCCTTGAATGAAAAGGAATGCTTATGTCGTCATTACATACGTAGCCTATTCCCAAACAAAATTGCGGAAACACTTTTGGAGAAAACACTTACATTTGCTAGAAATGTGAATTCCAATATTTCACTGCAAAAGTCAGTCTTTCAGCTTTTCCACTTAATAAACACTTCAATACGCATAATTTTTCAATCAACGTGTTTGCTCACTTAATCTTTAACTGAATAATAAATTTAAATGACAAAACATTTTCTGAAGGTCAGAAATTGATACAAAAAATTTTGAGTTGATAATTGCAAGTAAAATGGCAGCCATCTTTGTTGGCTTTTGACGTTTACAAATATTTGTAAATGTATCAACTCAAAAAGTTTTTATCCATTTCTGACTCGTAGAAAATGTTTTCTGTCATTTAAATTTATTATTCAGTTAAAGATTAAGTGAGCAAACACATTGGTTGAAACATTATCCGTATTGAAGTGTTTATTAAGTGTAAAAGCTGAAAGACTGACTTTTCTTTCTAGCAAATGTAAATGTTTTCTCCAAAAGTGTTTCCGCAATTTTCATTCAAGGCTTTAAAAGAAAAACGTTACGGAAAATTACGACTTTTTCCATACAAATTTTAATTGGTTGAAAAGATTCCGTCAGATGGCTCTTTTGTAAGCAGTGTGTACTCTAAAGAGTTTACACTACGTACTTAAGAGCTATCTGGCGGAAGTTTTTCAACAAATGAAAGTTTTTATGGGAAATGTGACACTTTTGTGTAATGTTTTCCCCTTAAAGTCCTGAATACAAATCAATGTTTATGTAATCATTACATACTTTACCTATTTCTAAAGAAAATTGCGGAAACACTTTTCATAAAAACATTCTCATTTGCTACAAACGTGAATTCCAATATTTCCCTTTAAAAGTCAGTTTTTTCAGCTTTTCTAGTTAATAAACGTTTCGAAATGCTTAATTTTTTCGGCCAGTGTGTTTGCTCACTTAATCTTCAACTGAGTAATCCATTTAAATCACAGAAAACATTTTCTACGATTTAGAAATATGTAGATAAAAACTTTTTGAGTTGAAACATTTGCAAATATTTGTAAACGTCAAATCACAATAAAGATGACCGCCCATTTTAATTTGGAATCATCAACTCAAAAGTTTTTTATCAATTTCTGACTCGTAGAAAATGTTTCCTGCCATTCAAATTGATTACTGAGTTAAAGATTAAGTGAGCAAACACATTGGTCGAAAAAACTATGCATTTCGAAATGTTTATTAACTAGAAAAGCTAAAAAAACTGGCTTTTGCAGTGAAATATTGGAATTCATATTTCTAGCAAATGAGAATATTTTTATGAAAAATGTGTTCGCAGTTTTCTTTAGAAATAGGTAAATTATGTAATGATTACATAAATATTGGTTTGCACTCAAGACTTTAAGAGAAAAACGTTACTCAAAAGTGTCACATTTCCGAGGGGGAAGCAACTATGTCAAATGGTGGGACATTTGCCATTTGAGCAAATATGAAGAAAATTATATGGAAATGATGAGCGAATGTCAAATAATGGGTTATTAGGAAATTCAGGCCAAATTCTAATGCCAATTAGCAAATACAGACAAATTTCAAGCAAATACAGTTGAATTAGAAGCAAATGCCAATGCCAAATGGCAAATATGGACAAATTAGAAGCAAGTCGGGACATATAAAAAATTTACCCGGGCTTTTAATGTTATGACTTTAAAGCACAACAGTCCAAACCCCAAACACCGACCCTCCGCAAGGTGCGCGGTAGTGAGAATGAGCGACCTAAGTAGTGGATGGAGGGTTGGACATGCGACAGTAATTTAAATTTTAAAATGGAGAAAATTCCTCATGAGGGCATGTGACGGCAAGTTTTAGCATGTGAGTGTTCCTTATTCTGTTCACGACGTATAAGTGAAGCAGATTGACGGGGGCAATAACATGCGAAACATGACAGGAAGAGCAAGACAAAGAATATTCCCTAGAAGACTGCTGACCTTATCTAATCTCGATACAACCGATTCATATGGATAAAAATACCTTAAAACTCCCCTAGTTTATGGGTACACAGCAGATTATTTATAAGTAATTTTGGCGCAACGTGCAGCAATATATTGAATCTGCCCAAATATGGGCCTTCTCATTTGAATTTCATTTCACTTTTACAACCCCTTTGGCCTTCTTGTTCACTGAATTTTCCTTTCGTTTTCTTTGTACCAACCATAGGACCCCACCCAATAGATTTGTGTCTCAACTCTTTCATCTTAGTTGGTACAATTTTCAGCTTATTGCTGCAGCTAGCTTCCGCTAAGCTTGACCATATTAAACCGTTCCCTGTTTTAAATTCCTTCATCTCGTAGATACGTGAATCCATAACTTTGTGCATGAGAATTGCGGGACCTTACTTCACTTGTAAAAATTGACTCGAACTATTACAAGGACAATAACACACGGTGTCTGGCCTATCTTTCTACTACACTTAGCTATGAAGGGTATTTGCATGATAGGAGTATCAAACTTTGAATCATTCCACGCGTATGATCCAGTTTAATACAAACACATGCCAAACACGTGTTTTGTAATGGTTTTTAGGACGATGGGGCGACTAGGGGAATTTTAGGGTATTTTTATCCATATAAGTCGGTTGTATCGAGGTTAGATATGGTCGTCTTCTAGGGATTATTCTTTCCCTTACTCTTCCTGTCATGTTTAGCATGTTATTGCTCCCGTCAGTCTGCTTCACTTATAGGTCGTGAACAGATTAAGGAACACTCACACGCTAAAACTTGCCGTCACATGCCATCATTAGGAATTTTCTGCATTTTAAAATTTAAATTACTGTCGCATGTCCAACCCTCCATCTACTACTTAGGTCGCTCATTCTCACTACCGCACACAATGCGGAGCATCGGTGCTTGGGGTTTGGACTGTTGTGCTTTATGGTCATAACATTAAAAACCCGGGTAAATTTTGTACCTCTCCCGACTTTCTACTATTTTAAAAAAAAGAAACCTAATGGTATGGTAATGCGGAACGTGTCCTTCAAGTGAATAATTTCAATCAATTATTCAATGAAAATAAATATTTCAATTTAAATGACATAAAGGATAACTAGATAGGCTTTTTCCTATCGATTATAACCTTGATTTGCAAAAAATAAATTTTCCCCATTTTTTAATTACATGTCCTTCAGGAAAATTGGGGAAAGAAAATAATTTTTAATTTTTTGCCATAAGAATTAAGCATTTCCCTTCGGTGTTTCGGGTATATTTAGGGATTGCAAACCGGTTGTTTTTTCAATAATCCCGGTTACGGTTATTCTGAGCATAAAACCGGTTAACCGACGACAAATAAAATACCTAAAATATTTCCCTTTGCGCCCGATTTTTTTTTAATTTTTACTTACAGCCAGGGAAATTTCATACGATGCGACTTTTAATTTTTCCCTAACTGTAGTTTGTACCCATTACGAGAAATGGAAAAGTTCTACAAATTTATATACACCGAAAAAAAAAAGAAAATTTGTATTTTATTGCAGTTAGTATATTGTTTACTTCCAAATATCATATTTTACTTCGTGCAATCGATTACCTTGTGTAATCATATTATAGTATTATAATATGATTACTGTATGTTTATGCTATCTACAAGTATAATAAACTTACAAAAACCCCAAATCGGCACAATCTTGACTGACGGACAAATAGCATAAACATTCAGTTAAATAGTATGAATAGTATATAGTACAAAGTATTATAATATATTATGATTAGATAAAGTACAATATGATTGAACGAAGTAACATATGATATTTGGTAGTAAACAATATACTAACTGCAATAAAATGCAAATTTTCTTTTTTTTTTCGGTGTACATCTATTTCGTTGCATTTACAAAATAAATTGCAAAAATTACGAATTACGGACGGACAAAAGTTACTAACAAAAATTAACGATTCTTTCGGGACAGGTTCTGCATTTTCTTTCTTGACTTGAACCTGACCTGATCGGATTTAAATTGACCTGAGTTAAATTATTTTTCGGAGTAAAATAGAAACATTTAAAAAAAAATTAGGTAACCTGACAACCTCTCAAGTCAGGTGACGTCAGGCTTTTCTATTTAATGTCTGAACGGGTTTCAGGTAAGCTCACCTTTAATATAGATATTCCCGTTTGGGTCAGAAAACAGGCTTGATTTGACAAGCAACTGTAAAATTTGAAAAAATGGTAAACAATATTTTTAAATTTTTGCGCAAAATAAATAACCGAAAAACCGGTTAATGATGGTCGGTTAATCGAGCTTTTTCTTCGGTCAATATTGACCGGTTAACCGATTAACCGGTTCGGTAAAAACCGGTTTGCAATCCCTAGGTATATTACTTATGGTGTAGGAGGTGTATTTTGTGTTGAGTTAATGACCACTGTACTGTCAAATGTCTGAGATTTGGTGGTGTTCCACATTAGGCACCCGTTCCACATTAGGCACCCTTACTCGAAAATAATGGAGCAAATGCGAAAATAATGGAGCAAATGATCAAATAAAAGGGCGAATGATCAAATGAAGGGCAAATGATCAAATGAAATGACAAATACTTGTAAATTAGGAAGTTAGGGAAAATTATTGTCGAATAATCAAGCTTCAGGGCAAATAGAAGCAAATAGAGAGCAAATGCAAATAAGTGGTACACGATCTCGCAGAATGTTTCCCCCTCGCACATTTCCCATACAAATTTTCATTAGTTGAAAAATTTCCGTCAGATGGCTCTTTAGTACGTAGTGTAAACTCTTAAAGTAATCTCATGTAATAAAATCAAAGATCATTTGGATCTTATCCATTTATTGGTGTTGTCCAATGATGATACATCTATTAGAAACTATTCTAACTATAGTGGCAGTTAGAAGTTAGTTAGTTAGAAGTGCAAAGTTCACCACTAAAGCGATATGTTAAGAATTTTCCTCCTGATCGATTCTCACGCTCGATATGTTTCACATTTTATATTGCTTTAAATAAATACCTCTGCAATTTTTTTCTTATTTTCACAAACTAACGCACTTACTTCGATGCATGTGTATGATTCTGCATTTTACCTACACTTTTTTGCCTTTGAAGCATTCATACTTGAGATTTAATATTATTACAAATTAATAAGCTCTAGTGGCTTTTTAGTTGTTTCATTCAATTTGTTTCCTTGGTGTGTATGTGGGGCGGTACTGCAGGTAAATGTATATCTTCTTACACAGGTAAGAAGCAACGCATAAAAGTGTATTGTTTAGTGTACATAAAGCCTACTCATGAATTATATTTAACGCCTATTTACATGCCTTATGGTTTTCGTGTATATATTAATTTCTGTACGATGGAATGGCTCCTCCTTGTTCGTTTATCGTACACCGTTTTGGTTTTTAAACGATTCTTTTTCTCTTCTTTTTTTCCTATAATACTTTGCTTCTATGTTTGTGTGTTAAATATTTGTGTTGATGCCCGTTGGTATGGTCCAATATAGTCATAAAACCGTATATAGAAGGTATATATCTTACGTGCAGCCACGGTAGTGTCTTTTCCACAATCGCATGAAAATAACCTCTCTCAAAGAATTCAGTTAGGCTACAGCATTGGTCCGGTAACAATATTATTTACAAAAACGTGTAAACTTTTTTTTTTGTTTGTTGTGTTTTGAAATTATGTTGGATATTGGAAGAATATATTTGAAAACGAAACTTATTTTGAATGTGGATTTAGTTTTGCGTGTCAATTTTGAAGTATGTAAGGATGATGTTCTTGTGTCGTAACATTGGACTATGAGTTTTATGATAACCATAACAGTTGATCAAGTGAAGAAATAGAAAATGTTAAGAAAATTGTTCCAACGAAGGCATTCAAAGTAACATGTTCAATTATTGTACGAAAATTATTGGACATTAAAGTTACGAAAATTAATTGCGTACTCGGTGGCTTGTGTCATTTATTTTTAAAACGAAAGTATAGTCGTCAAATAAACGATCAATTAAGCAAAAATGGATTTATCTGTACTGGCGTTCGTCTATTTGTTGGCCATGTGCACATGCTCCGTAGTTGAAAGTAAACAAAAACCAGGACGGGGTCGAGGATCGATGTGGTGGTATGTAATTTTCCGCATAAATGTTATTTTTATTGAAAAGCGTAATAGCTTTTAATGATTTAATTACCAATTTGAGATTAGAATGAATTGATGGTCGAACATTAAAATCCATTTTAATATATACGAAAGTCATCAAAATCTAACGAACATATTTACGTACATACGAGATTATAAGGTACTTTGGATAGGTGCGTACATCCTACCAAACTAAACATTAAATTTTATTGACTTGAATTCGAGTCTGTGTATATTTGACTGAAATAAACATCTTCGTAATAATCCACTTGTACGATATGGTGTGCATAGCAATACTAATAGTTAATGAGTTGGTTTACCTAATTTTTACACATAAAAACATAAATTTATTTCAATTTTTAAATAGATCACATGTTTGTTGTCGACAAATATTCAACAAACCCATTTTACCAGCTTATTTAATGTGAAATTAATTAATTTGTTTGAAATCACACCCATGTTATGCAAACGTACAGACAATTAGCAATATCGTTTAAAAAAGACGAAAAAAGAATCATAAATAAAATGTATATGAAAGAAAAAAAGACGATTTTTTTGTTTTGTTTATAGCGCGCGTAAGGCGGCAAGATTTGTGTTTGGCTTATTTGTATTCCAAACAGATATTGAACCGTTGAGAGTTGCAACAAGTTGATGGGCGAATTAAAATAGTTTCATCATTTGCGTTGGAAGATGTGCGAAAGATGCTTTTTAAATGTTTATCATATTTTATTGCGCTTTTGGAGCATGTATCTGAGAATTTTGTACGTGATAATGAGGTTTTTCTTTTCCATAATTTAATTGGGATGGGAATAATTTATATAAATTGCAAGAAATAGACAACATTAAACATTTCTAAGTAAAATTGAAGATAAAACAGCAAAATCTCAGGGGTATATACTCACTTTTAAATTTTACAGATTTATTAGAACGTTGACTGTGAAATAACATTCAGATTCAGCATCAAGTGTCGCATTAAATAATTTTTTAACCAAACAAAATGCGTCTACCATTGTTTTCAAAATTTGAGACAACATGGTGATTAATGACATTGATAGGATTTACTAAAAATTGATAACGTGAACACCCCCCTTAAAAAGACTCTCTAATACTCTAGTACAAGATGCAATTAAACTGCAGGAAGGGATCGATTGGTTCATGAATTGGTGCGCCGAAAATAAGCTGAGGGTTAATAAGGGAAAATGCAAGATCATGACTTTCACCCGTAAAAATGATCCCATCATGAATGAACCTATCAAAAGAGTTCAACAAAACATGGATTTGGGTGTAAACTTTGACAAAGGTCTTACTTTCTAACCGCACTATGAATATATAACTAAAAGAGCCACCACAACTTCGAAATTTGTTAAAAGGTAGTCCCGATTCTTTGGAAAAGAAACCATTCAAGTCAACTACTTGTGCGTTCAATATTAGAAATTTCAGCACTGATTTGGTCGCCTACTTACTTGGTACATAGAAAATCAATTGAAAGTTATTCAAAAACAAATGGTGCTATTCTTACTGGGAGATGACAAACGACACATTACAGGGTTCTTTCGCCATATACTGACAGATGTGCTAAATTAGGCATAGCCACACTAGCCCGTCGCCGCGTCAATGCTATACATTGATTGGGCAATGCATTCATTGTCGACTTTGACGACGTTGTCAACGCATTTGATGATTCGGAAAAGTTGCCACCGTACATCAAATCGAATACGTAAAAATCACCGAAATAATTTTTAGAATATTCAGAGAAATTCACTTTAAAACCGTCGTTACCGCACAATATTGCGACGGATTAAACGGTTTTTGCAATTATTCTGAAAATTATTTCGATGATTTTCACGTAAATCTCGTGCAACAAAGTTATTTTCTGCTGATTTAATTCCCACATAACTATTATCAAGCCGTACAACTCTTTTTATTCGATTTGATGTACGGTGGCAACTTTACCGAATCTTCAAATGCGTTGACAACGTTGACAACGTCGTCAACGTCGACAACTCAATGTAAACAAAAGTGGTTGAGTCATTTAGAAATAAATAGACGACTGTATTGTACTTACGGATATTATGGACTAAAGAAATGGAAAGAGAAGTGTTTTATTGCACGAGTTTCATAAAAAAGAACCAAATTGATGTTCAGAATAATATTAGAAAAATATGCTAAATCCGACGATACCGCGGAACAAAATGACAAAAAATTATTGTTGAAATTTTTGTATGTCAAAAAATTCTTCTTCGTTTTCACTTTGGGTAGTGTTTGGAGTAAATCTATTATGTCACATAGTTTATGGTCACAGCACTTTTTTCAAAAGTAATACCGTCCCACGTATGACGTTGTGTATTGTTTTGTTGCAGTTAAATATAACTCGAAGCTTCAGAGACAGCTTTCATTATATTTTGGTCGTTCAAAAGACCCTTTCCCGCATCTTCCAGAAAAATCGAAACCCGACAAGATTTCTGCAACCTAACGGTTTTAGAAAACATTTTCCCCTCACTCGTAAATCAAAGTCTGTGTCCTTAAAATAAGTTTTTAACAGAAATTTTGCAGTTAAGATAGTTTTCACACTATAATTAGTTATTTTACTAAACGAAAGGAGCATTCTTTAAACAACAATTAAAGACATTTACCGTGACGTACATTGTTAGTAAATCAAGGACATTTAATGTGCAGGTAAAATATTGTACGTAGTAAGTGCTCCAAAATGTTTGTTTTGACTCGTTCGTAGGAAATTTCCATTACAAATAATTTCATTTTAATTTGGGTCACCAGAACGTTTTACAGACATGTTGACGCTTGGAATTTGTGCTTTCTTTCCCTTCTTTCCTTCATATCTTCTAAAGTGTGTATAAGTCCAAGAAATTTGCAAAAGACGAAGATTGTTTATACTCTTCCTTTGAACGACATTGTAGAATATCAAAACTTTGGAACTGCTGGATTTTATGAGATAGAGTTGGTTGGTGAAGATATTGAGTGTTAGTTTTTTTCGACCAGCTTATTACAGTTCAGAGGGTGTATTTGTCTCATACTGAGTCGCCGAACGGCATCAATTTCAATTTTCGTAAACATGTTCTCATACAAAATGCTCTTGTAAATAATTTGAATAATTTTTCATATTTTTTGCACAACTCCGCCGACAGTTTCTTACTCAGCATCGATTACATACTCAAACGTACTGATTTGATAAAATAACCATAGCTGCACATGAGGTTATTTAATCAAACCACTCCGGTTGGATGTGTAATCTGCGCAGAACGTTTTACTGATGCACACTGACAATTTGTAAAAGGAAAATACAAGTTCTTCCTGTGCATTAGAGATGCCCGCAAGTAAAATTCCCATGGGCACTGGCCCAACCTACAAGCTATGTGTACAAAAATCGCCGAATTGTAAAGCTTTAAACGTTTAATTTCATTTCATTTTTTCACCGTAAAAATTCATTAGAAAGGTAAGTCTACACGTGTGTGTATGTAGAGAAGGTCTCCTAGAGATAACCTACACGCTTCTTCATATTGCGCTTACACGCACGTTGTCGTTGAAAAATATAAGCTTGAACAATGAGTTTCAGAGTGTGGCGATGTTGTCGGAAGAACAATGTACATATCGCGCTTTGCGTGAAATATATCTGGATTCATAGAGGTTTCGGGTATGCCTGCTGGCAGAAAGAAATTTTTGGTGCCCATCAAAAAAAGCAAGTAATAGGCCTCAAGATTTCATTTAATTCATAAAGCCATATGAGAGAGAAAAAAAAACTTTCACTCAGTGCTCCTCTATGAAATTTCACGCGAACTATAAACGATACATTCACAATGGTTAAAATCTGATGAATCGCAATCGCTGTAAGTGATACTCGTTGAAAAAGAAAATTCATCAATTTTGTTTATGATTTTGTTGACAATTTTGAATTGAAGGAAGTACGATGAAAAGTCCTAGTGTGGGCGCCCACGTTTTATGAAAGTGTCCATGCCCTGCCCACATTGGTTGAAAGATACCTTATATATCTTTCAGCTTTTTCTCGACCGTTTGATACAAGCATTGGTAGGCTGAAAGTAACCTACCAATGCATGCCCTGCCCACCGCCCGCGAATTTCGAAGCCCATAACGCCCATGCCCATGGGCATGAGGCATGGGCTGCGGGCAGCCCACTTTTGCGGGCGGCCCGCTCTTCTCTACCATGCACCAGTGCTATTTGTGACCAAGGTCCTTTCCCTGACAGTTCGTATAAGGAAAATACAAGTTCTTCCCGTGCACCTGTCCTATTCGTGGCCAAAGTCTTCAGTCCGATTGAGTATAATAGATGCTGAGAACGAAACAGTGCGAGGAATATGACCATTTTCTCAAGAAAAATCATTCAAATTTTTTACAAGACCAGTATGCGGAACATTAATGCCTTCAAAATTAAAATTGATGCCCTTGCGCGGGATGTTTTCGACTCAAGTTGTGTCAAGTTTTTTTTCGAAAAGAATACTTCAGTATCTTTCCTATAATACCTACCCGATTCATATGGTCGTTTTCTACTATCGACTCCTTAAAAAATTCGCATTTATTTATCAGTCGCCGCTTTTTCTAAAGTTTCCCACAATTGAAATTTACTTAAATTAAGATGTTCTTGAATAAATTATCAGCAACACTAATTTTTCATAACTGGAATTTAAAATATGAAAGAGACTATAATACTTTCTCTAACTCTAATCGAGTGAAGACGAGTTAGAACACGTTTCAACGTGTGCGTCAAAATCTACTTGTGTAACTTTGTAGAGCAATGTATTTTGCAATGAGTAAAACTAAAAGCAATCGTTGCGCAAACATAGCAAATCATGTTCCTAATAAATTTTTTCCTACAATTAGACGTTTTTGTTTTGCTACCCAATGGATTTTGTAAGACAAATATACATGATCAGCACCCACAAATATTTACTGGCTATTGTGAAATTTAAAATTGAATATACTTACGAAACTCGAATTCCGAGTAGAAATGAAACGGATATTCCGTTGTTCTATTTTGAAGGTGCTCACTTTGACGAATTTACAATAGCTGGTGGGACCTGAAATGTGTATTTAGCTGATACACTCAATTGTGTAACAAAATGAAAACGTTTAATTGTAACTCATTCACAATGATCAAATTTGTTTCCTAGTTCAATTTTCTTTCAGTTTGAAACTTTCAATCACAATGAAAATATCACTTCTTACAACCATGCACAATCACTTCGTCGATATTCAACATAAACATGCTGTAATAGTAGACACAATTACAAATTTAGTGATTCCTCTATGCATAAAATGTTCCTCACAAACATAAGGGGTCATTCATAAATTACGTAACGCAAGAGGGGTATGAGACAAGCGTGACAGCTCCAACAAAATTCACACTTTTTGCGTGACAGGGAAGAGGAGAGGTCGAAATTCTAATTTTTGCGTTACGTAATTTATGGACGGCCTCCAATTATGTAATTAGGAAAAATGATTGAGACAAACATTTCGTTTAGATTGTAAGAAAGTTGTAGTACTGAGTCAATAATTATGTAAAAGTCACTGCATCTCATCGAGTCGCTACAAACCTGCACCGAAAACTCACAGTGGTGATATGCTGCATATTTGGATCGTAGACCCTCTCTAAATGCATATGCTTACGTATTGTATAATCTGTTAGTTGTGGGCTGTATAATTATACAAATCACTGGTATAAAATACCTTTATTCTGTATAATTTGCATACATGTTGTATAATTATACCGCCCACAACTACTACATTATACAATACGTAAGCATAAACATTTAAAGGGGGTCTAGGATCCAAATATGCAGCACATCACCATTGTGAGTTTTCAGTGTGACAATGGAATCGAAATTCGAAATCATTTCCGGTTAGATTTATCGAGATCCCAAGGTGTTGAATTTCACTTACATATAAACTCATTTTGCCTTCATTCAAAATTCCACTATTTACCGTCTCAAGACAAAATATAATCCATTATTGTATCATTTACCTTTCTTCTTCACCTATAAGCTGCAAATCCACATAGTGTTATGGTAAATTAGTATAAAATTACGAACGGAATCGGTCCCAGAAAAGAAACATCGCACAAAAAAGCTTTTAATTTGCAATTACATCGCATATAAAATACTGAATCATTTGCTGATGACGAGAGAGAAGTTGTTTTTACCTTAATCATCAAAATAGAATGCGTTGATTCAATGGACGAAACTTTATTTTAACCAGCTTTTTATTATATAAAATATCACGCTGTGTGCGAACCACTTACAGCACACTTGGTAAAATAGCTTGTTGAAGCTAAGTTATTGTTCTCATTAAAAAAAATTGTTGCTTAAATGCATTAAATTGAATCAATGGATCAATTCAGGCTCTAAAAATGGCTAAATATATCATGCATGTACAAATGAACTGGGTAATTGATTAAATATTATGTATTATACAATGAAACAGTGTCCTGCGTCTGTGTGGTTTGGTGCCAGACATCTTGCGCATGACAGTGAGCAAAGAAAAAGAGGCGAAATCTTACATTTTGATATAAATTGACATGGACTTTTTGTTCGAATTGTGTTAATCTGCATTTAATATCTTCACCGAAGAAGCAGAAAAAAGTCTGCGAGGTTGCATTTACAATTATTTTCACTTTATTACTACACCCGAGAATATTATACTTAGCATCGTTATATACAGGTGCTTGAACATACAAAATTTTGTCATGCGTTTCTATAGTGCTCTGTATAGCAATGTTCAACAAGGATATCATTGAGCATTATGTAACCATTAGTTAGTATTGTCCGGTGTAGTTATAAAAAGTCATTTTCATTGTTACGGCACAATGAAATATTGACGCTGTTAAAAAAGATAATTTTAATGTACGAGTAATGGTAAGTATACATATCGTAACAGTCATACAATATTTGTTAGTAGTAAAATATGATCATACTAAGTACAAACTGACTAAGTACTGACTTCTAGATTACAATGGGTGCTATCGTGTATTTTATTAAATTATCTAGGAAAATCAACATAAAACTTCAAAAGAATTTGTCAAATCAGTAAGTTTGTTGGGTTGTCGGTCTATTCAAACTGTCAAAATGACTTTTTAAATGTCAACGCTATGAACAAACGAGCGATTGGGGAAGATGTCCAAAATGTTTGTGTCATTAATAAAACTGCACCAAAAAGAAACTAGAGCGAAAGAAAAATTTTAATTATTCATCTAAATAATTGACGTTTAAAATGTCATTTTGACAGCTTGAATAGATCGACTTAAGTTAGCAAAAGACTCAAATACCTTCCTATCATTAATAATTTGAAAGACATGGTGTGAAATTTTTCACATCTTTTATTCAGAAATTGATAGTATCTCACTGTAGCATATGATCAAGTCGCAAAAACGTGAACTGTCAAATTTTCGATGTATTTTTGACAGTTCACATTTTGCAAAGTGTTCTTAAGAGTTTTTTTAGAACAGAATCCTACGAAAATAACAAATTTTTTAAAATTTTAGCTCATTTACTGTGAAAGGATGACTGTTACACAAATAATAAATTAACCAGAATTCGAAAAGTTTGAGAATGAAGGTCGAAAGCTACTCTGAAAAATCACCGCATTCCAAGTACATTTGCGATGTTATTTCGGAGTGAATTTTTACCTTCATACTCAAACTTTTTGAATTCTGATTCATCTATTACTTACATAAGAGTCATCCTATCACAATAAATGAGCTATAATTTTGAATAATTTTTCATTTACGCAGGATTCTGTTCTAAAAAAAACTCTTAAGAACACGTCGCAAAATGTGAACTGTCAAATTTGCGATGTTTTTTAGAATAGAATTCTGCGAAAATAACAAATTATTCAAAATTATACCTAATGTACTGTGAGTATGAAGGTCGAAAGTTGCTCTGAAAAATCATCGCATTCCAAGTTCGTTTGCGACGTTATTTCAGAGCAAACTTATACTTTCATACTTACACTTTTCGAATTCTCATTCATCTATTATATGGGTAAGAGTCATCCACTCGCAGTACATGAGTTATAAATGTGAATAATTTTTTATTAACGCTGGATTTTGTTCTAAAAAAACATCGCAAACTTGACAGCTCGCATTTTTGCGACGTTCTCTTAAGAGCACGCTGCAAAAATGTGAACTGTCAAATTTGCGATGTTTTTTTAGAGCAGAATCCTTCATGAATAATAAATTATTCAAAATTATAACTCATGTACTGTGAGAGAATGACTCTTAGACGAATAATAGATGAATCAGAATTCAAAAAGTTTGAGTAAGAAGGTCGAAAGTTGCTCTGAAAAATCATCGCATTCTAAGTGGATTTACGATATTATTTCAGAGCAAATTTGTACCAAAGTTTTTGAATTTTAGTTCATCTATTATTTGGGTAAGTGTCATCCTCTCACAGTACATTAGCTATAATTTTGAATAATTTTTTATTTACGCAGGATTTTGTTCTGTAAAAAACATCGCAAATTTGACAGTTCACATTTTTGCGACGTGCTCTCAATGGCTTAGGAACTGATCTGTTTTCCTATAACAAGTTCTACCATATGTTTAATTTTTGCAAGAAGATGAGATTTCCGCTCTGACAAAAAAAATTGAAAAAATTTCATCCTAAGAGTGCTAAAATACAAAATGTGGTTATGGTAACGGCATAGTTTCTATGATGTGTGTGATAATAACATTGGCCCCATCATCGCAAATGAAAGAAATGAAAGTCGGCAAGTCTGACTAAGTGCAATATTATTGAGTACAGCAATAAACGATAAACAATTCCAACTGCAACCTCTGTAATTTTTTTTTCGGTGGTAAATCAAATATAAAAGTCGTACAAAATCCTAAGGAAATTCTTTTAATGGAGTCTCGAACACAATTTCATTATTTTGTATCATAAAAATTGTAAAATTCTTTTTCTCGCAAAAAACCATTTTTAATTTCCATTAAGTTTTGGTGCATTGTGATGGTATGTGAGCAAAAAAAAAAAAAGGAATGAAAAACACCAATAACATTATATTACTGGATCGGTCGGATCGATAATCATTTACAATTTACAATCACCACTGATCAGTTATGCGAGACCGAGCTGATTAGTATTGCCAAAACGTTTCGATCTTACGCGTTTCGTTAAAACGAAACATGCGTGTTCACGATGCGTATGTGTCACGTTAAAGAATTTCTATGTTGTGTGGTTTTCGTTTTTATGATGTTAACCAAGGGTATGTCACTTCAATAACAAAATGAATAATATTTATCAGAATAGTAATTTATGCAACCGGTTGCGAAACGTGGTTTATTTTTCACTAGATGTGAAGTTATTAAACAAGCGAGCTGACATTCTGTGACAAAAACAATCTATTTCGCAAGTATGCTTACAATGATTCTTATCATTGGTTTTAATTTTTCTCACTCAAACAAGTGCTTTTTATCACTGGAGACGAAAAGTGGTCTACTTCTATCACTAGTGCTAAAAAGTAGCTTGTTTCGTCACTCATTGAAAGCATAAATCACTTTTCGCAACGGAGTTGTGTAAAGTTTTTTTGGAGAACAATTTTACACCATTTCGTCACTCGATTCGGCCGTGCGACGCGACAGAAAGAAAGTGGCAATAAACAACCGGTGCCTATAAAACACGCAAAGTTTGAGGACGTTAAAAATACGGAAAAGCAAACATTTATAGCAAGTGACACGCCCACGTGCTTGATGATTATTCTGCTTTTTTGTTGTTTTACATATTTTTATTTTTATTTATTTTTACCATCTTTTTTTTTTCTTAAGCAACAGAGTTTCCTGTTTTTGATTTAGTAACAAATTGAAACATAAATCCTTTAGAATTTTTCGTGTTTTGTTAAATGTTCGTTTTTTTCGTTAATAAATGATTTTGATCATCACGTACCAATGATCACTTTTTGTTTTAATTTTATGCCTTCTGTAATCGCTTTTATTTACTGTCGCATTTTTATACCACGCTATAAACATAATAATGTCAAAATGACCGCCGTAAAAAAAGTCTATTTCATTTTACTTTTGCTTTCCGTTTGCAGATGTTCATATCAACTTTTCGTATAATTTTTTCTTTCGTTCAATTTAAAATATTTGCTCGTGTCATAACACTTTCATAAATAATGCCAATTGTTTTGACATTTGCACAAAGCTCAATTATCATAAATTATATTTTTGCATTTTTATAGCACGCGATTGATTTAATTTTATATCAATTTTCAAAGTCGTCGAGTCAATTGGTTCTAACAATTCTCCGGATTTATGATCAATTCATAACATTTTCCGCCTTCATAATTTTGATTGAATCGACTGATGGGAATTGTGACATAACGTTAATGCTATAGTCGAAAATGTTCACAACCTCTCCATTGCCGGTTCTCAATGACATACAAATAATATAGACTGGCAGTTTCTAACAAAAAATTAGCACAAGTCGAAACAAAAATGAAATGTGAAATGTTTAATAGTGTTGGTAAATTACGTAACGTTTATGTGGATTACGTATTTTCAGGAAAACAAATTAGGGGTCGTTCATAAAGTATATCACGCAAAAATCGACTTTTTTGACACCTCTCCCTCCCCCATGTCACACTATGTCACGCTTTGACTTACCCCCTCACTTCCTCCCGGAACGTGACATACTTTATGAGCGACGCCTCAGCGAGAACTGTGTATGTTTATGTGTTGGTGTGTAATGTGCGTATAGTACACAAATTTCAATATTTATGTTTGTTGTATCGCTAGGAGTTGATCAATTTAAAAACGTTTTGTTTATGTTTTCAGTTTATTGTCTTCCACTTGCATTCGGCCGTATGCAACGACCATCTTCAGACCAAAAGATAATAAATTTTTTAAAGAGAACTTAAACTAAACATCCTCTCTTAAGTTCTTGTGGCTTTTTCTTACTTACCGTACAATAATTGTAAATTATCACAGATGAAAACTAAAACTTTTTTCCAATTTTATTGGCGAACCAGAGTATCTCGTTCGCTTATCAATTCTTGTTTATTTTCTGTTGACAACTATTAATTTATCTTATCGTCAGGTGTTATTTTCAAAAATTGCGGCTACGCTCACTTTATGTTTCCTCCCGGCGTTGTTTACAACTCGAGATTTTTTACTTTTCTTAATCAAGTTGTAAAATTCAGGTGAAACGTGTTCCGCGTCGGATTTGAAATTTACTGCTCTGTGTTCGTTCATTAATATTTGGTTGGCTTCATGTATCTTCAACTTTCTTCTTGACCTCACTTTTTTCATGATCTTCGCTCCCTCAAAGTTGAACTCGTGGTTGGTGGTGCTTGTGTGATGTACCAGTGCTATCTTCCTCGGTTTATTTTTAATGTTTTTTAGGTCTTTTGCATGGCTAAGCTTCCTGCGGTTGTCAACCGACCATGTCGTTTCTCCGTTGTACCACTTGGGAACTTGGGACACTTTCCACAAGGTGTTTCATAGACTACACACGAGCATTGTCCCGGACGAAGCTTTTCTTTCAGGTCCGTGAACAGTTTGGACACTTTGTCGGGTGGTCTCGGTGCGACTGTTAAATTTGGAACGTGTCTTTTTAGTCGCCTCGATAGTTGCTCCGTTAGTCCAGGAATGTAGGTCAGTCCGGCGTACTTTTTTTGTTCCATTATCTTTTGTTGCTTGTCCGCTAGAGTCGTTGTAATCACTGTTGTTGTAGCTGGAATCGTTAATTTCGATGCAAGTGCTGTTTCATTCAATATGTTTGTGAAATTTAGGAATGGATAGCTTCTTTCATACATTGAGTTTTGGTGTTGACTCACATTTCTGTTCGATGAGTTCCACACTTGACTGATGAGGGTTTTGGTAGTTTTCTCCGGAAAATTGTTTTTTATCGAAATTCCCTTTATTGTTTCTTTGACTTCTCTGTGGAACTTTTTGTGAGTTAACGATAGGGCTCTCTTAACAAATGCCTTCGCTACGTTGGTAACCATATTCTTTGGATGTCTTGAGTAATGGTTTAAAACGCGATTCGACCCTATTGGCTTGTGATACCATTTTGTTGTTAGTTTTTCGCCTTCGTTGAATACCGTTAGATCTAAAAATTCGATTGATTTTCTTACCGCGTCTTCGATCACCATTATGAATTGTACATTTTCGTCATACGAATTGAGTTGGTTAAAGCCATTATCATGATGTCGTCACTAGTTGAATTGCTTTGTAAGAAAAAGTATGCAAAAAACGTTCGACTAGAATATATTTTTCTTAGAAACATTAACATAGAACTAAAACAGAGCTAATAACTGAAATGTTGCATCTCATGTAGCCTTTTAAAAAGTAGCGCTAAAAGCGTAGCGATACGAATTGTAGCACCAAAAACAAAAGTATGGAGTGGTTTGGGGGAAAAAATAAAATTATATTTGCTACAAACGGCAAACATATCGAGTTTGCAGCAATTGTTTCATGTTTGTGATCACCACGCTACGTTTTTTACAAACATATTACAGTTGCAGTCAACATGTTTTGAACTTATACAAGAATATTTATCTATAAATGTGTGTGTATTTTTAAGTAACTAGAATTTTGTATATGAATAGCGTAATATGTTTTTTTCTGCCCTCCGTTCTTCGTTGATGTTTTCAAAATTTCGTGATTAGAGATTTATTTTCAACATACGATACTTTTGGCATTCTATTCTAAATTAATGAAAAAGTAGAATTTTAAGACATACTCTGCGCATGTCTAGGTTCGTGTGTTGTTGATGTCTTTCGTTTGACACTGATATTCAAGATCTAAAACGAATAAAGTTTCATCATACGTATTTATCGAATCAATTCCTCTACTTCGTCATTTTTTTGTCAAATCATTCGAATTAGAATTACATACAGATTCAGTAAATGAATTATTCTGATTGAATAACAAAAATATGTATTGGTTAGTGTAGTGAGGATTTTCATGGTGTACATACTTCAATCCATTTTACATGCGATGCACAATTAACATCGAGTTGTTATTATAGTCAGATTTGCATATGAAGAAAAAAACTAAGATTTATGTCATTGTAATGTGTCACAATTTCATATATATAGTTGCACTGATTGTAATGAAAGCGGAAAAAAGGCACTGGAGTTAGGGAAGAAGACGTTAACATTAAGCGCACAAAAGAGCATGAAAACGAAAGGGATTAAGATCATTCTTCTGAAATGTAATGAATTAGGTCTCTCCAGTGAAGATATATGGTTCATAAACGTATAATAAAACTTTTGTGAAATATGTGGAAATTTCATTTTAAATTATTCATTTCTTTTTTGTTGGTAGCACGAGTATGCTGAGGACATTTTGAATTAACATTCGTAATATAATGTCATCTTAAATAATGTTACGCAACCCTACGTTACGTAATGTTACGAGTTTTTTTTTTATTCGTTATATTACAGACTCACTACAATACAAATAATTTAACACAAAAACATGCCACTGCACAGTTTCTTTCAAAATGGCGGCGTGTGTCAAAATCGGGCACTACACCAAATTTACCAAACAAGGCAAAAGCGGATAAAGATGTTGAATCTATTATGAGCTACAAGCAACGCTACAGTATTTTTTTTTTAATTTGTACCGATTTTGCCTTATTTGGTAAATTTGGCCTAGTGCCCGATTTTGACACATGCCGCCATTTCGAAAGAAATGTCACACTGTGCACTGCCTTGACCATCGTTAAACCTGTCGCGTATGAAAACGGAATTGCCTCTTTGGATAGCTACTGATATTCGCTGCAATAAATAATCTAATGACCTGGGCTCGTCGGATTTCCTTGCCATAATTTTTCCCAGCTTCTTTAAAAATTGTGTAGTTTCGGGGCCTGCTGCCCCGAACGACTCGAACGCCAGCGGCGTGAAAGTATATTGACACTTCAAGTCGATGTATTTGTTGTGCTTATCTCGTTCAGCATTGCCTGCTAAGCACTGAAATCCACTTCAAATAACACGGGGCGATCGTGTCCACTACCATTACGTCCCACAATAATGACTTGCTGTGGCTCCACGGATAGCTTGTTAAGCCGTCGGGACGCTTGCCCTCCCGTCGAGACGCTTGCCATCCCATCGAGACAGTCCGGGTGGCTCTACTTTATTTGGAAAGCCTTCTGCTCTTAGTGCCGATGAAAAAACGTTGTTTTTCTCGGAATGTCTGGAATACTTTCCTTTTGACAGTAATTACGAGTAATTGTACCTCGAATTTTCTGCCGTGTTAAGCAAAAACAAAGTATCGCATCAAAAGTGTGCTTTGAGCTTCTTATGAATTCCAATGAAAAAGTGAAATACGTCGCCGGAATATAGGAGATGCTCAAAGTAATCGACAAATACTTTTTACCACTTGTAACGCTTGTATGCTATTATACCCTTAGAGAAATCCTTGTCATTTTCCTATTTCTCTTTAACATTAAATTAGAACTAATTAATAACATTTTATGCTATGAAATCAATTGATGACAAAAGACTAACCTCCGATTGAATTGGAAGATAAATGACATTGATGAATTGATTTTTAATTCGCTTCTGATGTGAACCAACTACTCAACAATTTTTTTTTACGTTCAAATAATTTAATCATGACGACGTATGCATACGTATGCATGGTATTGTAACAGAAATTTCATTGGAACGAAAACAAATATTTTGCGGTGGAATGTAATCAATTTGTCGCAACACAATTATAAAAAGAAATGAAAAATGTTTTTTGTTATTTTCTTCCTTAAATGTTATTTTCTACTTCGTTCTCAATATAATGGCAAGCACAATAATAACTGTATGGAACGATTTTGATCGAAAGAGATTGAATTTTTTAGATATCTTTCAATCGGGTGATTGTTATTAATGAATATAACAGTTGATTTGCAAACAATTAAATGGTAAATTGGTAGGGATTTTATAAAATCCCGATAGTTTCACCATTCGTATATTTTCAATAGGAAATAGATCAATTTTTTAAACATCGGCTCGCTTTTTACTTTCGAAAGTTTGAACATTCATTAGTCGAAGAGTTTGTAGCAATATTTTCAATACATTTTTGCACGAAGTTATATTTTTTTGTTGACCTGATCTACTGAGTTTAGAGTTACTTTGAAATGCGGTACGTCGGATAATTAGATCCTTTAAGGTATTTTACACATTTTTATTCACTTCAGTACCCAAAGTAGTGTTATGTAGGCTGAGCTTTCATACATAACATTTTTTTATTTAGTATAAACGAAACAAATAATTCCGACACGTTTCTGTTGTTAATTTTGAATTGTTAAGTAATAGATATAGAAATAAACAAAAATGCAACCACCAGAAATTGAACCCGCGATTATGAAAAAAAAGTCATCCACAGAACTACACTCTTACAAGCACGGGCATTTCGCTCATACATTTGAAAGTGTTCTCACGACATACGATCAAGTTAATTTCGTCATTGTCGTGTCGCATTTACTATCATACATTTATTTAGTATATAAACAAACTATTGATGACAATGTGCAACAAGTAATAAAATATATGTGAATTGAAGGAGGAATAATGAGTTGATAAATTTAAATAGACAAAATGGGGATGAAGTTTTATATTTCGTAGGAAATAATTTTGCGCATACGATAAACGATAAGTAAAAAAATCAGTTAGCCGTATCCGAACCCACGATTGTGAAAAAAAAATTATTCACGCCGTTGTGAAAAGTGAACTTTTTCATGCATCGTTTCGGTGACGTTAGAGAGGTCGTTTTATAACTGGTTTTACTTTTTATCACTAGTGACAAAAAGTAACTTTTTATCACTCATTTGGGTGATATGAAGTTACTTTTTGTTACTAGTGAGGAAAAGTAACTTTCTTTTACTAATTTGCGTGATAAAAAGTTACTTTTTGTCACTAGTGATAAAAAGTTACTTTTATCACTCATTCAAAAGTTCACGTTTCACAAGTTGTTGCATAAAGTCTTGTATCAAACACGTTGCGAAATTTGTTGTTTTTGTCACACGATGTGTTTATCCAACTCGCTTCGCTCGTTTGATAACTTCACATCTAGTGACAAAAACAACTCTATTTCGCAACTAGTTGCATAAATAACTATTAATTTATATATTATTAAAATTTTAGCACACTAGTGCGTAAAAGCTGCTTTTACGCACTAGTGCGAAAAGATAATTGTAATTTCGAAAAATTTTCGCAAGTAGAAACTAGGGAATGCAAAACCGGGCCGTTTCCGAAGAACCGGTTTTAAAATCGATTCCAGAACCGATTCCAAGTTTCTAGTAAATCTCAAAAATCTTTCATTTTTTCAATTCTTTCGCCTTGATTAATGTATTTAAGGTGGATTCGACTTCTCCGTTTAGATGACATTCCTATTGTGATCAATTTATAGTAATGTCACCTAGACGGAGAAAAAGCGAAGAATCTTTCTTCTATTCGAACCTGCTCTAGACATTTTGTATCTTCTGAACTGAACTTATTTAATACAAAAATTCTATGTGATTGAAGTTCATACAAAAATCCGACTAGAAAAATACGATGGCGAAAAACATTTTGCTGGTGATCTCGTTTCTTGGTCACAAAACACGAGATGACCAGCAAAATGTATTTTTGTATTAGAATTTTTCTAGTCGAATTTGCGAGGACGTCGTTTCTTGTGCCGCACAAGAAACGAGATCAATAGCAAAATGTTTTCTGCTATCGTTTTTTTCTAGTCGATTTTTTGTAGTCCTCATTTCTTGTGGCGTACAAGAAACGAGACCACCAGCAAAATGTTCTTTTCTTATATTTTCTAGTTGAATTTTTGTATTCGAATTTTTCTGGTCGAAATTTTGGCTTCGAATATTGGAATCGATCTATTGCTATCGTCCGAAAATTGCGGACTTTGTGCGAACTTCAATCACATAAATTTCTGACTTAATATTCGTCGATCTTACAACCATTAGTAAGCTTTCCTTAACACAGAAGTCTACAATTTCCATTGTCCTCAAACAAATAAAGCTTTTGTCCGTAAATTTCAATAAATTTTTATCTACTACGTTATTTGAAAAGATTGTAGGTGAAGGTTTAGAGGGTAATGCTGTTTTTATGACACTATCGTGGACAGTAAGCAATGGGTTTTTAAGAATTTCTATCCAAATTCTTGAAATACTGTCCACGACATTGTGTAAATAGCAATATACAAAAATTTATTTTTTGTAATTTCACACGTCTCTAGTAAAAAATTAACTTTTTTAGAAATGAAGAACCGGTTCTGAAAATATTGAAAACTGGTTCTTGGAACCAGTTCCGGAACCGGTTCTGCATTCCCTAGTAGAAACATGCAGGGAAAAGCTCGTTTTTTGTCGGTGAATTGCAAAAAACGTTGTTTGATACACGTTACATATGAAGGTAGTTTAACGCACACAATGTGTTGCCGAACTCGCCTTCAGCTCGCGTCCGCAATCTCACACTGCCTTCATATGTAACTTGTATCAAAATAGTAATTTTTGATACAAGTTACGTATGAAGGTAGTTTAACGCACTAGATGTGAGATTGCCGATACATCCTGTGCGTTAAACTTCCAGCATACCTAACGTCATCGCACTAGTAGTTGTGCGTAAAAAAACCTTCATCGCACTAGTGCGGCAAAATGACTTCATGCGACACCGAAATGACGCACGAAAAAGCGAGTTTTTGTCGGTGAATTGCAAAAACTACTATTTGACAACTCATGAAGGTTTTTCCTTCTTGTCGTTCTTTGAAAAAATCGAAGAATTGTGGTACTTTTTGTCACACGATGTGATTTTCAGACTCGAACCGCTCGTACCACTTATCGTCATTCTGTTCTTGGAATGATCAAAATATTCAACAATTTTTTACTAAAATTTCCATCTTTCCGTAATCATGACCATATAGATCAATTCACTTGATAAATTTCGGAAATGTTCGAACGAATAGATTATCGAAAATTTCGGAAACTGTTCGAAATTTGAATCGGTCTATTCTTGATGTTCGCGTTTTTGTTTTGGAAAATTTTTAATTCAAGACTTTCCCAATTCAACTACGTCTACCTGAACGCGTACAAACCAATAAAAAAATGGAATCACAAACTAAGTACTCCACATGAATAAAGTGCATAAATAATTTTCTCAAATATCCTAACCAGCCAGCGAGCGGTAGTAATGTAAATCTAAACTGGTTTCGAATTATCACCATTTTATTAAATTTTATGTTTAGAATAAACGCTACGTATTTAAGTGAAAGATACTTTCAATCACGATTACAGATTTTTTTTGCTTCTTTGTAATAAAGATATAGATTTTACGATTAAATCGACGTTGAATTAAAAACTAATCACCAACCAACCTACAGGTTAATGCTTCAGAGTTAAATGTTTAGTGAATTTACTTATGTTCTACGCCAATAAATAAACGTAAACACGATAATGGTATCACATTTTATTTGAGAGGTTAATAACACAGTGGAATTAGGAATGGGAGTTGATTAGCAGGACTATATGATTATGATTATGTAATATATTAATCGTGCGTTGCGTGATAACAAAATTAAACAAAATGGTGAGAGATATTATTCCTTTTCATGCTTAAGAAGACTAAAAGTGACCTTGGGAAATGATGTTGATTCGAACAATTACGTTATGAATGATCTGCAGCTAGTAATTTTAGTCCAAGTGACATGTATATTACACCATAGACAAGTAAAATGTACTAGTACTTAGTACATTTAGCTTTTAGCCTGTTAAGTGGTAGCAATCGTGCATATATACGAAATTTAACCCACGTCAACGTGCATAGATGCCTCTCTGAGAGAAAATTTATTTCATTCCAGAAGAGTTTTTAAAAACTCTCTATGGTATCTATGTGAGTAGTTCCACGATGTAGTTGGATAAAATGTAACGTAGTAACGCTCATATCACTGTTTCCTGAATGAGATATAGTCTTACAAGATTTGTATACGATTTAGCGGGAAAAAATGATAAAAATCGCTGTGTGTACTTAATGAGATCCGACTGTTCCCCACGTTACATTTCCCAATGGAACTATCCATGTAGTCTTTTTTTAAAGATTTCTTGATCATCTTCTCATACTTTCCTTCCTATGCCTTTTGAACGTGTGTCACTTTTTCCTTCCTCCCCTTTCTGGACACTATCCATCAGGGCCTATTTTCGGAAAATCATATTCCCAAAATTTCCAAAAATTTTCCAGATATTTTGAAAATTTTTGGAAATACGATTTTTCTTTTGATCATGAAAGTCATGAAAATTATTGTTGAGTATCTAGATCAAAGACGAATTCTGTAAAGAAAAGAAGTAGTGGATGATGTTTCTTCAAACAATCTACAAACCGAACGACATAACATCTGAACAGAAGACTATCAACTGAAACATCTAAAGGCCCTTGCTAGTCGTTAAAAGCACTAACTTACGACTTAAGAACTGTCAACTGGATTTACGCATTAAATTCTTCTTGTACATACACATCTTCCATCAATTCTAAACAAAATCTCCTCGATTCCAAATGTAAGTGAACATTCATCGCGAAATTCTTTAGACATTGACTTGAAATTTGCGAACCTTATACCATGCCAATCTGGATATGCATATTTTCCGCATATATTAAAAGTTGAAGATAAATTCTATAACAAAATTGGCATCAATAAAAAAAAATAATTCTAAAATGCAGATAAGTTTTTATGGTCAATCAGTAGCATTTACTAATTTATAAAGACATTCGAGTCGATATTTATGTATGGGATGGAAGTATTATCTGTATTTTAGAAAAGAATGTCTTAATGAACTTAAGTGGTTTTTTAGTTGTTTCTTGTGTGGCTAACAATTTCACCAATCTTTTTTTATTGATTGTTCATGTGGGTGCAGTGTTTTTCTTTATATTATTCATAATCAAGGTTTAATAACCGTTTGACAGCCAATCGTGTTAATGCGTTGGCATTGCAATTTTTAGATAAGCTCATTATTAGAAGGTCTTTCCGCTTCGTTTCCTGGCTTTTGTTCCTTTTGTTTCAATTCTTAAACAAAATGGTCAATAGTTTTTTTCATTGCGAGGGCCACAAGTTAAAAGTAGGTCTTGACAATCAAACGGCCGAAGTCAAACGTAGAATTGGCCTCGGATGGGCAGCATTCGGCAAACTCAAACACATTTTCAAATACGAAATGAACAATAGTTTAAAACGGAAAGTGTTTGATTCGTGTGTCCTCCCGGTGTTGACGTATGGGGCAGAAACGTTGACACTAACGAAAGCATCCGAGAACAAGCTCAGAGTAGCACAGAAAGCAATGGAACGGAGTATGCTTGGAATTACCCTTATAGCTAAAATGACAAACCAATGGATTCGTCAACAAACAAAAGTCGTTGACGTAATGGATCGCATCTCTCAAGTGGAATTGGGCAGGATGTCAGACGATCGTTGGACAATAAGCATAACGAGTTGGATACTACCAACAAAACGGCCAATAGGTAGACCGCCAGACGCCAGAACGATGGACAAATTCGATAAAACGGGCAGTGTGGACGAACTGGGAACAAGTTGCAATGGACCGTTCAGAATGGAGGAAGAGAGGGGAGGCCTACATACAGCAGTGGATATCAAAAGGTTAAACAGGAGGAGGAGGAGGGTTGAAAATAGAAAATTCTTCAACAAGATTAAAGTTTGTGATCAACGCAAAGAAAATTACAACGAGAGTAGAGTTCATGGTCAAAAAAGAGATAATTGCAATGTGGATTCCACTTCTAGTGGATTTGAATTTTACATAATTTCATATTTGTCTAATTGTATGGCAATAGTATAAACTCTAGGAAATTGAGTTGCGAAAGTGATCATTAACATGAGTCTGACAACCTGATTACCGGAAAAGGGCAACACAACACGGAAACGAGAATCAAAAAACATTTCGGTCTTTTGTATCTACAATTAACTTTGTACTTCCCTACTTCCTACGATAAATTCACCTTCAATTCAATCTCAAACGAATGATTTTTTTTTTTCGATCTAGAAGGTCGTTTGAGTTGGCGAAGATTTTGAGTGAGGGAAAAACCAACTGCCTAGAACTCTTTTTGTTACTCTTAAAACTCTAAAAAACTCTTCAAAAGTCTTTGTTCAATGGGGAGGAGTTTCGTGAGTGGGTTAGCTCAGGTCAGATGAAGACTTATTAGATAGAGGAGGGGGCTGAGGGGAAACCCAACCCTTTAAAAGTCACATAAATATAGGAACGTAGAAGAACCATTACGCCTTCAAAAGAATAAAAATTGATTCTCTCTCAACATAATCGATGACATCGTTCGATGTATATTCTTCACTCTGCCTGTTCTGGAACATTGTTTGATTTCACACAATACATCCTGGCGAAAATATTTTGAATCTTGCCACAATCCATTGTTCGTTCCGTGCCTAATCAAATCCACTCGGTCATTCGATTATCAAGCCAAAAAATATCAACGATTGAATTACGCCAGTCGATGTGCTTATTGTTCTTCACCAAACGTTCTGCTTATTGTTTGCGTATCGTATGTGACGAACGTATAACGTACCAATTCTCGAATGATTTGCGTATGTTTCGCTGTGTGTTCTGCTTCTATTGTTTTCTCTGGTTTACATGCAACCGCGTGCTCCTCATATACAAATTCTTCTCGAACGTTTTATTTTTTAGCTATTTTATTGTCCCAACTTGAATTCCTAATTTCAGTTCACTTTTCGTCTTGTTCTATTGTCTTTCCATTTGTTGGCTTGACCTTTACGCTTTTGGTTCACTTATCACATTTCAGATTTTCAATCTAAACGCTTTTCACTTATCAATTTGAAGCTTTTCAATCTTTCCGCTTCTCAATCTTAACACTTTTCAAACTTTACACTTTGCTTTTCAATCTCTTCGCTTAACATTTTTCTATTCAGCGCGAGATTCAGCGTGAAACCAACACTTTTCACCTGAACACTTTTCGTATTTCACAAAATTTAATCCTTCGTCATGAGTCAAACTTTTATTTTGTCTTTTTTTTCACTTCTTTACAACTGCTCTTTTCGAACAAATTGTATCATCAATAGTCTTCTATAATTTCTTCTTCTTTCGCTTATTATCACTTCAATTCACTCTCCTAAAGGTCCTAAAACGGTTGAACCCCCATGTAGGAAGGTAGAAGAACCATTATGCCTTCAAAAGGATAAAACATCGCTAATGAACAACTTTTATTAGTAAACTTGATTCACCAACGGTTCGTCTACGAATAATTATAACAACCAAATTGATTCTCTCTCAACACAATCGATGACATCGTTCAATGTATATTCTTCACTCTGCCTATTACACCAACCCCACATATATATTTACAACTCTTTTGACTGGTTTCCCATTGGGCGATCAGTAAGTTGCTTCAGCGAGGTCCCAATAATTGACGCTAGAAAAATGTTTGATTGTTTAATCGAAAGGAGCGATTCCCAGCTAATAAAACTGAGTTTGTTGCAGGCAATGTCAAACTTTTGTATGAAAATGTTGACATTGTTTTCAGATGACCAGTTAATTTGACTGTTTTTTGCACTTAAAATGATCAGGTTGAACAATGAACTGGCAGGAAACCGATATAAAAACTGATACATAGCTACCAGCTTGTCGACTTGGCGTCAATGCTATGTCACTATTTGAAGAGAAATAATTTTTTTTAACTCAGAGGAAATGTGTAAGGTCAAAGAATCAACACGTCTTAGTTATAAACGATAGAAGCAAAAGTGCTCAGATGCAAGAACTTAATTTCCGCATCACCGTCTAAATGAATAACTGTAAATATATGAATTTAGAAAAAAAATGAAATTAAATATTTATTTCTTCGCTCACAAACAATTCTTTTTTCTTATTCTTTGTTGAAAAAAAAATGTAAGAAAACAATCTCCGTTTGTCAAAAAATAAAAGTATTTAATAATCCTAATAGACTGGAGTGGCACACTGTCAATATTGACAAACCTGTCGGAATTGTTTTTTCTGAAAAGTGTTATACCATAATCTGAACAATACACCCAACATAATCTGAACGTAACAGCGATTCTTCAACGTATCTCAACGACACTCACACTGTCAATTCATATTGTTCTGTTACTTTTCATAATAGGTATTGAAAACACATGAGAATGAGAAAAGATCATCTTGTGAAGTTTACAATTTTTTTTTCTCCTTATAGTCCATAGCTCACTTCCTGATTACATTTCTGTATACACTCCAAATACTTTTATAAACAAATAAATCTTTTATGGCACATTATTATATGGTGTTATATGTGATGCATTAAAACGCACCAAACGTTTGTTTAATATTTGGACAGTGAGAACTCAATATGCACGACAATTTTTCTTTTTCCTTTCTTTATTGTAAATAGCCACAGATAGAGGTTCTTGATGTCCAAACACATTTACTTAAGTAATTTTCTCTCAAAAAATTCTTTGTTTGGCTTTGTTTGGTTTCTAAATATTTCTGTTTTATTTGTCAAGGTGGATGTTGAAGAGGACTAACGATTTTTGTTTCTCATTTTTCAATAAATATTTAATTATTTACTTATTGATTTTCCAGGGGTATTGCGAAAGTAGGCGAACCTAACAATATCTCACCGGTAACTTCTACAATGATGTATATGGATCCGGCTATACATAAAACATTGCGACGAAAGCAACGCCGTTTGGTACGAGAAAATCCAGGTGTTTTAAACGCATTGGTCAAGGGAGCAAATTTAGCAATATCAGAATGTCAACATCAGTTTCGGTTTCGTCGATGGAATTGTTCGACGAGAAATTTTTTACAGGGAAAAAATTTGTTCGGGAAAATCATTGACAAAGGTAAGACGATCTTTGTGATTACTATTTTGATTAGAGGTCTATAAATGAGATTCCTATAATTAATAATCATTTTATCGGAGAAGAAACAATTTAAATTCGCTCAATTATCTCGATATTCTGTTTCTATTAAATACGGACAGCTCTGATGATCCCTTGTTTCTATCCGCGTTCATCACGCAAATCATTCGAAGCTACACCTGTTCACAAAGACTAAGTGTTCCACTTAGGGTACATCTAGCCGATCTGATCTCAAGACCACCTAGAGTACTGAGCTTCAGAAGAGATACTTTTGGAAATTCACCAAGGTTGTTGGTACATTTAAGGTAGCTGATCATTCCCATTTTTACTAAACGCCCGTTGAGTCCACAGTGTCCGGTGATTGCTCCCACCACTCTTCTTATGTGACATCGATCAATGTTTAACAGTTCATTGGCCAACTTTTCAAAGGGCACTGGGACGAATCGTTTTGTGTGCAACCCACAACTGTAAGCGCGCCTATGTTTATTTCGCTATAATCGTACCAATTCCTTCTCACATGGTGATTACGGCGTTGGAATTAAGGTTCGAGTGGGTCGACCCGAAAAAGAACTTCTGTGACTTCTGCGACTGTGGGTCAGGTATGAGTCGACCCGCTAAAACTGTGTGTCAGGTGTGGGTCGAGCCACTCCGATCCGTAGTTGGAATAAACGCTTCGCCATCTTATTACCTTCTCAGTACCTTCTTTTCTAAAATTTACAGGCACCCACGCAACCGTCACCTCATTCTTCTCGCCTTGAACTTCTTCACAAGCTTGCAACTAGCGACTTTAGGAGCCATTGAAATAGTGCGCACGGTAAAAAAGACCCTCCTCCCCCTTACACGCAAAAATACATGAAAAAAAAATTCAGAATGTATAGAGCGCTCACTTTTATCGACCCCCGCCCCTTCTTCAACTCAGATCATGTCAAAAACCGTTTTCATTAAACACACACTTGTTGCTTTCCTTTCAAAAATCGTTTTCACTTCCGCTTTCACCACAGCTATGTATACGATGTTGAACGTGGTGACAAAAAAGCGACAAGTGTGTGTGTGTGGCGAAAACGATTTTTGACACGAAATCTGGAGCCCAAAAAAGCGAATGCACTATTTAAAGGGCCCCTGCACTATTTGAAGGGCCCCTTATCGCTTTGATCATTGCTATTCTACCATCCTTTCATTGCTGACAAGATTTCGAAATGAAAACTCTTTCTTTTTCGGTTCTTGTTCCATCAGAGTTTTAGGAACCATCAATCAAGCGTATGAGTAGACAGTCTGGACAACCATTTAGCCATTTCTGTCTTCTCGATATGATAGAGCTGGAGCTCACTAATCTATTGGCACTACACAATAACAGAGAAACGCTGCCGCCATAAGAAATTATTTTCATTGTAACTGTTTCATTCAGATGACATTTCCCTCCTCCATAGCATACGGATCAAATCCATTAGTATTTTAATAGATAACTGTAAGCGCCATCATTGAGAAATTGGTCGAATTATCTAACTTTCTATGAGAGTGATGCAACTTTGATGAACAAGGATGTAAAAATGACTAATCATTAGTGCATAGAATAAATGAGACATTATGCATGTTATCGTCTAAATTGTGTAATTTCTGGTCATAGCTTCCTCAAAAGATGATATAAAAATGACAACATTTAATTTTTAGTAGCAATTTTTCAAGTGCCCAGAATGGAATCCGTGAAATTCCAACATTAATTTGTCACTCTCTCAAGAAATTTTTCTTTGGATAAGAAATGTGTGAGCAAAGAATTTGTTTATTAAAATTTGAAATTCAAAGGTTTCCGCTCTAGTCCGCCCCCCCCCCTCCCTGCTCCCTGCCACCCTAGTGCGAAGACCACCCCTTACCATAGCTGAACAGTGGCAAGATCTGGCATTCGCACGAGAGTATCAATTCCCCAATGCTATAAACTTATTTCAATGGCTATTAGAGTTAGAAGTGAATGGCTAAAGATCATCCTGGGTATTGCTTGTCCGAAAGCCACTCCTTACATTAAGACTAATCTTAAACTGTATCGTTGTCGCGTTTTGTATGGTAATTGGCAAGCTGTTTATCAGGCGTCCACCAGCAATCGTAACTGCTTTACACCCTCTACCTGTCTTTCTATGAGCCAGGGCTATCATAGGTTTTCTCCTAGTAGGGTAACGATGCCCAGTACGCTCAACAGAGACAGCGTTGTGAATGTTCCCCACCAATGCTCCGTGGGTAAAGCATCCTACACTTAACTGATATAAACTAGAAATATTCAAGACGCCAGGACATTGGGTTCTGAATAAATCACGTGTCGAGTGAGTCTGCTTGAGCTTACACATATGCTTGAGACAGCGTTTCTGTCATATCTGGAGCTGCTTCAGATAAGCCTTACTCGCACTGCCCCATGCTCCCACAACGTAACTCAAATGAGAGTGTCCGAGCGCATGGTAGATCTTCATCAAAATTGGTTTCGGCAGCTTGAGCGAAGCCAAATTCCCGCATAGCTTAGCGACATGTGGTTTCCGGCTTAGAGACTCGTCCAGCATAAGCCCAAGGTACTTAAAGGAACTTACAATTTCAACCGCCTCCCCTTTCAGGGTTACTTGACCCAGTCCATCTACCCTACAAGACTTCTTCCGAAAGTGCATGACTTTGGTCTTCCCAATACTGAGGGCTAACCCATTAATTTCCATAAATCGATTGACTAGCTCAATATCACTGTTCAAGTCGCTCACATTCCGCTCATAAGCCATGTTTGCACAGATAATCCCCGCGTCATCAGCGAACAATGTCACAGTTCCTTTCAGAGCCAACCGATGCATGTCATTAATGTACAGCAGAAACAGAAGCGGTCCTAGGACACTGCCCTGTGGTACACCAATGTCAATGACACACAAATCACTGCTTATCTGTCCAACCCGCACACACTGTCGCAGATTCCGGAGATAACTCCTCGTCAGTTCAAGCGGGATGCCTCTGACTCCCGACACCTCGAGCTTATACAACAAGCTTTCGTGGCTGACACAGTCAAAAACCATGGCTAGGTCGAGGTGCCCTCATCCATATCCGACAGTATCCCATCCAGCATCTCGTAAATAGCTGTGTGGGTACCAGATTTTCCGTCGATCGTATAAAGTTTCATTTTTCTCTAGGAATTTTATTATCCTAACCAGAATCAGCATCTCAAAAACCTTATTCATGAGAGGTAATACAGATATGGGCCTGTAATTCATTGGGTCAGTTTTATCTCCCGAATTAATAAGGGTGTCACACAAGCAATCTTTAAGCAATCGGGATAGATGCCAGTATCGAATGAAAGATTTATTGCTTGTGCTAGATGTCGGAGATTTTTAAGGTAAACTTCCGAGATCCCATCAAATCCGGCACTCTTTGTCACATCGAGTTTCTCTAGCACATCTAAGACCTCGAACTCATCTGTTCTCCGAAGAAAAATTCTGTTTGCACACCTGCGCAGAGTTGAATATTCATTAACATCACCGGAAGCCCGTATTGGATCAGAAATCCGATACCCGACGCTGCATTTACATTTACAACATCAAAGTTTTACATCACTTCTTCCCTATCTCTATTGTAATTCACACTAAAACGAGGAAATGATGATTGACAATGAGATAAATACATTTTATCTACCTTGAACAGTAATGTGGCATTTATCCGTCTAGACCATTTTCATTTATCTCGATATATCTGTTCTCGGTAGAATATTGTATGCAATGCACTTGTGGGCATGACGAATATCGCCTTCGGCTCGAACCGCCATGCCCACACGCCAAAATAACAATTCTAGCAAGAGGTACATAAAAATATAATTTTTATTATATCAATTGAGTACATACATGGCCTATAAACCTTCTAAATTAAATTAGCGGCATAACTTCTTTTTGATCACTAATTTCCCCTGTTTAATCATAAGAAATGTAATATAAAAAGGTGACAAAGTTTTATGACTCAACGCATTCAGCGTCTTAAATGATTTCATACCATAATTAGTTGTGTAATTACAATTTTCTCTACTACACATAATTATCGACAACATAAGCAATGTTACCATTCCATTTTGCATAAAAATATCACAAGTTATCACCATTAATAGACGTAATTAACCAATAAATAATCTCGAATGAAATAAATATGTCCTGTTCCATTATCATGTCGTGTAATGTTTTCTTAATAAACTCAGGTAATATCTCTGTTATAAAAAGCAATAAAATCTTCGCTCACAAATGAAGCAAAATAATATTAATAAAAAATCAAGTCAGAAGAAAACATACAATATTCCATGTTGGATGTAAATAATTTATAGAAGCCTTGGTGGGCAGCCTGCTGTGCCGAACAACAATAACTGTCGACAGGTCTAGAAAAAGGGGGCACCCCACATAGTTTGTGAACTTAACGTTTACATGTAAGCAATACAAGCGAATAGATTTTCTTTTCCACTCGTTTAGAGCAATGATTTTGAAAAGTGAAAAATTATATGCCTTATACTGAATATCGATAGAAAAAAAGTTAACCTAAAATTATTAGCCATAAAAATAGGTAATGGGTAATGGTATGGGAAGCTTTCAGCTGTTGAATGAAGTTTTTTGATGTGTCTATGTGTGAAATGAGTTTGCTGACGTGATATTTTTTTTGACTTCTTGTGCAATAAAGACTGAAAAAGATGATACGCTTTAATATTGTTTGAATAGCTTCATTATTGGCGTAATGCTCTCAACAAATACTAAAGGTGATCATTTCAATGCTAACGAACAATGTAAAATTTCTTATAGTACGGTGTGACGAGATTTACTGCCAAAGCAATAAAAACTACACTGAACCTACCTTTGGACATTGCTACGAAAATAGATAAATTAAATGGAAGTTCTTCGACAAAAAAGGGTTCTTTCCGTTCATTCTACTGTTCTACTGTATTTTTATTTGTATAAAATACAGCTGGTTGTGTCTTGTGGTGAACGCGTCACATCGTTTGCTTCTATGATATTTAGCAAGTCAGAGACGGATTTAACATCCCTAGGCGCTAATTTTTCACTTGTATATCAACCCTTTTGTGTTTATTGTATGATGGTGTTAGCAGAATAAACTAAAGTCAAAGAAAAGACTGAAAGACTCGCCAGATGTGTCATAAAAAAGCCTCCTTTTGGAATACCTCAGTATGTTTTTTTTCGATGTGATTATGCGATTCGTATTCGTAGTCTCCATTCCCCTCGAGTCCTGGACATCCGGTGTTTCTTGCCTAATTTGTTAAAGCTTTTGTCAAAATTATTGTAAAACATAACCAAAGACCCGTACGCATCACAATAGATGTGACAAAAAGAATAGATGTGGCGAATAAAACAAATCTTGCAAAAAGACTCGAACGTATCTTAATATAGTAAGATGCAAACAATCCAACGTTTCATGTTCTCTTATAACTATAAGAATTTCAAAGATCCATAGAAATTACCCAAGGTAATGTCAAAGGCCCTACCGACGAACATCTTAGACCATACAAATCTAGAAAAGGTTATATCCAAGGATTGGGCCATTTTCCCCTAAAATCCTGAAACACGTGTTTTCTAAAATTTTGTTCTATACAAATTTGCCTTTGGAAGCAACCTTCTACCTCTTACAGTTCTAGAGATATGGGTCATCGCTCCCAATTCTAGAAGTAGTCATATCCCAGGATTGTGGCATTTTTACCCAAAACCCTGAGACACGTAATCGCTAAAATTTTATTCTCTACAACTTTGCTTTTGGAAGCAACTTGCTACCTCTTATAGTTCTAGAGATATGGATCATCCCTCCCAGTTCTAGAAGTGGTCATATCCCAGGATTGAGGCAGTTTTACCTAAAACGCTGAAACATGTGTACTCTAAAATTTTATTTGCTACAACTTTGCCTTTGGAAGCAACTTTCTACCTCTTATAGTTCTAGAGATATGGATCATCCCTCCCAATTCTAGAAGTGGTCAAATCCCAGGATTGTGGCATTTTTACCCAAAACCCTGAAACACGTGTACCCTAAAATTTCATTCTCTACAACTTTGCCTTTGACAGTGAATCTCCATATTGCATAGTTAAGGAAATAAACACGAAAAACTGTTTTCGTATATGGCAAAGAAACTCAATTTCGTCGATTCCATTTGTCCCGTTGCCCCGTCCCCTGACCCGATTCCCACAAATTTTCTGACATTAACATGAGCAATAAATCTACGAACTTGAATCATGGGAGGCATGTATCTTTCAGGAAAAAAAGTTTAGGGAGATCGGTTGAGCCGTTTGGAAAAAAAGTGGAGACGGACGGTCATTTTTTTATTGTTGATTCGTCATATTTCGACGATAATAAATGCATCCCCCCAACTGCCCCCTCGATCTACCCCATGTTAGATTAAAATTTTTTGTAGTAAACAGGTCCAAAAATCTAAGAATCTGGAGACCAATTCCATACAATTCTGATAAAAGCGTTCTTGGGCTTACCTTCTCGGATAATTTTAATTTCAAATTACTTGCGATTTGGTCCCTTGGACATTTTTTATCAGTTAGGAACTAGGACTCATCACCCTTCCAAAGTTCAACGCAGTACTTCTCTGTCTATGGACGAAAGTAGGTTTTATTTTCCACCATTGCATTTTCCATAATGCACTGTATGAAGAAGCCGACTTTCTTACCGTCAATTATAAGTTTTAACCAATGACATATTGCGTATAGACTGGCAATCTTTAAGGCCCGTAACTTGTATGCTAAAATATAGTCTACCTTTAGGCGCTCAAATATTATATTTTTGCTGACATCAGTGGACAAAGACGCAGCTTCAAAGAAGTAAGTCAGCATTTCCGTTCCTAAAAATGTTGCCTTTTAATAGCAACTAAACTTATTTTTTGGGATCCTACCTACTCTGAGAACGGCGAAAAAATCGTAAAAATTTGCACAAAAACTCGTCGTTCTGAGACAAGGTTCAATCCCAAAAAATAAGTTTAGTTGCTTTTAAAAAGCAACATATTTAGGAAGGGAAATGCTGACTTACTTTTTTGAAACTGCATCTATGTCCACGGATATCAGCGAAAATATAATATTTGAGCGCCTAATTGTAGACTATATTTTAGTACACAAGTTATGGGACTTAACGAAAAATTCACACAAATTGAAGCAAATATGAAATGCGAGATATTTGGTAGTGTTGGTGAAAGGTGGAAATGTTTACATGCAGAAAGGGGACATATCCACAATCGTTTGTTTATGCACGCAAAATACTCGCATTTGGATATGTTTCATTTCTGCATTTAGCTATTTTTATAGAGTGAAGATTTAGTCGTGTATCGAATCTTATTCAACTACGAAAAAAATGGATAGCGTCACCGACAGCCGGCTAGTATTACCTGATGAAAAGTTATACAAACCACGCTCTATTTCCAGCAGAACAAATCAGAATGAATTGCATATGTGTTGGTGTGCGAAGTGCATGCTCAATATAACTTACGTATTTTCACTTTTGCTTCAGCTTAGTGGCAAACTCAGTCTGTACCTAATATGTCATTGGCTTAAACTATAAAGAAACTGTCGCAGATTTTACAGTCAGTGCAACTATCGAAAATATTTTGTGAAAAAATAACACTTTCCAAGTCTATAAGGAAAATGTATAACAACCGAGAGTGTTAACACTGTTGGTCACATCCTATTATTGTCAAATCTACCTTCGGCTGGCTCTGAACTGTTTTTCACATTCCAAAAATTCCCTTAAAGTCATAAATACCTCTACAAAAGTCAGTGTTAGCTGTGTGAATATCTCAGAGAATCCATTCATTTTTCAAGTTCTATGACTGGGTTGATGACAGAAAGCCATCAAACAAATTTACACAAAGAATCCATTGAACTCCACTACCATTTCCAATAATTAAACAGAATATAATTCAACAATTATCGTGCATCCAGTCACTCACCTAGATAATAAAGTGCACATGTTCACAGTAATTTATACCTCTTTTTACGACAAACTAAAGCTATAGGTGAGTGTTTATGCTCTTGTTATACCATTTTAATGCCATTATATAAAAATTTCTTGGTTACATTCGTGTACAATAACACAAAAGTCACACCAAGAAATATATTAATTTTTATGAAGAAAGCTTTTGTGCTAATTGGTTGATTGCTATGTGTAATAAATTTCAAACAATGATATCTTTGTGGTTAGTTTTAAAGTTCAAGATTGAACCTAATAAATGTGGTTGCGCTACGAGTTTGCGTAGGTGGTATAATTAAATATTATTATATGCGATTTACGTCTCGTTTTTGTGACATTATGTGGTGTTTCAAGGAGCTGTGTAAAAAAAGTAGTCCGAAAGACTTATTAAGCTGTGGCTGCGTATATTCATTGATCATCTTTTTGACAAAGGTAGAACTTAAAACAATTTTTTATTAATAAAACTGTCAATCTTATACAGCCGCGTGATTTTAATAAACACGACAAATCCGAAATCATCGTCATCTTGACAATATTCCACAACTTACACACTTAAATGCATATTTTATCTCTTGTGTATTAATTCAATTTATTAAATAAATAAGTTTTTTTTCTTTCCTTTTTTCCCTGTAAGAGGCTACTCGTAGCCATGAAGAATACTGTTGTATCGTTGAATTTTCGTAATATTTTATTATGAGATTATCTTTTGTAGCGTAAATAATAAAAACGTACATCAAATTTCGACCTTAAGCTGATTATGAAAGTTATAGATGCTGTCTATATTCAACAGTTTACAAAATGTGATTCTTTATGAGCATTTTAATTATACTTTAATCGCTTTAAAGGAATCGATACGTTAGACGAACTTTATTTATTATCCGTCGTTGTGATGTGAGTATATGTTTGGGATTTTGTTATCTTAAACCTTTAAGACTAAAATAAACTACAGAAACAACTACTTGAAATTGCTCTTTTTGAGCTAAGATAATCAAGATATTAATTCTTTAAAAGCGTGTGATGACGAGCGCTTAATTTGTTTTCCTTTTTGACAACTTCAGCTTGACTGTAAACCGAATGGATTTTATTCTTTGCTGTTTCTTTCAAGAAGTTTTAATATTCACGGTCGTTATTAGTCAACAACTATGTATTAATTGCCGCTGAACGTTGCAAACATTCAAAATTAAATAATGTCTTGACTCTTAAGCAATTCGACGTTCTTTTAGGAAATTTTCGGGTGTCTTTTTAGACCCGTACGAAGTACGTAGGTCTGATGCGTTTACTACCACGTTTGTTACATTGCGAATTCGAACCCGAGAGTAGGGGGGAACCTTTTTTTTTGTTGCCTCCAGATGACAAATCAGCGAAAAAAACAATGTCCGTCTGTCGGTCTGTCGGTCTGTCTGTCGGTCTGTCTGTCGGCCTGAAAGGCAGTTGAAAAATATTTTATGGGATTGAATCTGGGCACTGTCGGCCCAAGGGCCGCCGAGCTAGGGCCGTTTAAGTGGTTTTTGGTATTTTGCACATAACTCGAGTAAATCTTTTCTGATTTTCATAAATTTTTTTTTGTTTGAAAGACCTGGGCATGGCCGACAATTTATGGAAGAAATTTTTTTGAATTTGAGTCCTTGGACATAGCTAGGGCACTAAAAACGAGTCTCTGCTAGGGCTCTATGTGTTTTTTGTACATAACTCGAGTAAATCTTTACCGATTTTCAAAAATTTTTTTTTGTTTGAAAGATCTGTACATGACCGACAATTTGTGGAAGAATCATTTTTCGATTTGAGCCTTTGGACTTAGCTAGGGCACTAAAAAAGAGTCTTTGTTAGGGCCCTACGTGCTTTTTGTACATAACTCGAGTAAATCTCTTCCGATTTTCAAAAACTTTTTTTTGTTTGAAATATCTCGGCACGGCCGACAATTTATAGAAGAATTTTTGCCTGTGCTTAGGGTTCAAGTGGGCCTCATGTCGGTCCTAAGATCGGCCCTAACATAAAAAATGTTTTTTGCTATGTTGCAGAGCAAATTGAGGGAAACATTTTTGTCTATGGAAGTATGTATCCGTGGCCTCTATTTAAGGCCCTAGGTCAGTACTAAGGTCGGCCCTAGCCCAAAAAATAGTTCTTTTTTCTATGTTGTAGACAAAATTGAGGAGAACATTTTTCTCTATTTGGAGGTCAATTTTGTGCGTTCGGAGAATTTTTTACACCGTTACTTCGTACGGGTTTTTAAAAATTGCCCTACGGGCAATTTCCAATACAGTCTAATGTGAACGCAACATTTACTTAAATACGTTCCAGTCTTTTCGTAACATCAACTCTGTTTGCCGCATCTATTCTGATACGTACGGGTCCCTTCTATGTTTTTTAGGTTGTTTTACATAAGGGCTCGGATTTTCAAAATAAAAAATATTTTCAGGAGAAGAAGTAGTACTGAACGTTCATGGACTGGACAGTGGACAGTCAAGTGTTTACTTCGGTGTTAATTTGGCATTTCGCATTAATCTTATGTAGAAGTTCTTTAATCGTTCTGACAATGTTATCAAATTTGCACTCTGAATCTTTGCGTTCTAACTCAGTGAAAGCACTCGGGTGTTTCATCTATTTCATGTTTTATTAAATGGTGTGTCATGACTGTGTCAATGTTTGAGTTGACATGGAAAAAACAAGACATTTTCGTCGGACAACATATTGTCTAATGGATTTGCTGTAAGATAAATGAGTCAATGATGTCATTTAACGTAAAAATGATTGATACATGATGTTAAGTTGTTGTAAGCAACAAGGGCAACAAGTCCTAAAAGTTATGAATATTTCATCCGTATCTATAATACAAAATCCAAAAAGTCACTGCACCCCGCTGCACCTTGCTGCATCTCACTACACTACTACTGGAACTTACAGCACCTTGGTGCATCTTATTGCACGTTAAATTATCGCTGATTCTCCGGTAACTCATCCGTGATTCACCAAAGAATCACAGATGATTTCGGTACAAAATTAACATATCTGAGTACACTCTATAGCTGCTTTCATAACATCATTTTAGGCATTTAAATTGATGTTTTCAGTTTCAGTTAATTTTTTATCACCCTTCAAAATTTTGTATTTTTTTAGCGAAAGTTACTCATCCATTTAATTATAAAGTAATATCGTACTCATGTACTATTGTGATAATTCATTGATTGTCTGTAAAACGCTTAAGGCTGCAAGAATATACGATAAACTAGTTTGTGACACGTTCCTTACACTTAAATTAATTTTCCTAGAATCTCATTTTAAAACTCATATCAAATCGGAATTCAACATTTTATAATTTTATACAGTGATCGAATTTGATGAAGTTGTTCTGTTACGATTCATCAAAATAAATCAAATACCGTGACTATTTACAGGCTACCGTATAGTCTTCAACTACCGAAGAAAAAAAAAAGATTGTAAAATGTGAGCAACTTCTTAGATTTTCAAATGAATCCCCGTGCCACGAAGAAGTGGTTTTTACTACCGTTACGGTACTTTATTCTCAGCCTATGCCGACGGTTTATCATAAATACCAATCAATAAAATTTCTAAATCAATATTCACAACACAAACCATTTTTTACTTAGTTTAAAAATCATTTATTTAACATCATTGCGGTGACAAATGACATCAATGAATCTGTCAACTGTTTAATTTATTTTACCATTTACATTGTGTAAATCTGTGTACATATTTTGACTAATGATTGCACAAAACAAACTGTTGAACTCGATCTCGATACATAAAGCATAACTCTTGGATTCAAAAACTACAAACAAACATCTACACTCAATTATTCGAGCAATAAAAAAAAACTAACTTACAATAATGCCAAAGGCTTAAGAAAATCATTATGATTTCTAGGAATTTAGACAATATGTACACTTTTTTGTGGCAGATAAGATACCTCTAAGAAAACACTATTTGAATTATGTGTATCAATGTTGAAATATATAATTTCGTCGTATTGTCGAAAAAAAATGTCGTTAAACATTAAAAGTGTTTACTTTTGGAACTTGTTACGATTTGATTTTACAAATATTGGAGTGGCATCTAAAGCGTCTTCATTATGGAAATGGATTACAAATGCAAGTTATATTCACCTGATTATCTCATGTAACAACGTTATAATGCAACATTTTTTGTTATATTTTTCACTCACTTCAACCGTTATAAAGGGAAATTAGCATAGCTCTAGGGATTCAAAATCGGTAAATGCCAAAATTTAGATTAACTGAGGCGAGGAATTTTCGAATTTAAATGTTTGTCATGTATGTGAATGATTAAAAAAGTACGGTCGAGTGACAGCATCCCCGGCTAAAATTTGCTTGTTTAGTGCGACGTTGGCTTATGTCAAAGTAGTGCAGAAGATGACAAGTTTCCGATTTTTCGTCGCTTGACATATTTTAAATTTCGTCATGAAATTTTATATACTTTAAGATAAGTCGACGCCGCACTAAAAGCATGGATTGTTTACTTTTTACAAAAATGACCAGACCAACATTTCATCGATCTCTCTTGAATTTCCTTTAATAAAAACAACAAGATATTAGACCTTTTCTTTACGAAAACAACATTTCATGGACTCCACTTTCGTCAAAATTTCACTAAATTTGAATTCATGCGTGTTTTGAGAATAAAAGGCTTAACTGCTTCTGTAATATTTGTAAACAAACATCTATTTTAGAAAAGTATGCAGAATTTCAGGTAATTTCAGAAAATATTTCGCAAACACAAGGATCTGCTTAGGGGTCGTTCATAAATTACTTAACGCTCCGAAAGGGGGAGGGTTTTAGTGCCTAGTGTAATAGAGCGTAACGAGCTTGCGTGACAGAGAGGATCGGGTTTATAAGTACCAATTTTTGTGTTACGTAATTTATGAATTTTCAATAATTTGGGAGTTGCGGGAAACGTCAGAATTTTTATGTATCATTCCGTATTGCGACATAACTACTCTTTTTTTGGCTAAAATCTAGTTTACAGAAATAGCTTGGATTGCGCCGCGGAAGACCCTCCCAGGGGAGCCGCACCCTCTCAAGGAAAAAAATATTTTTCTATATTTCTACAATGAAAGTTTTTTTGGTGTGGGTAGGTAGGGGGAGATCCCCTAATGACGTATCAAGAAGAATTGCTAGGTACGCGGAAGGCCTTTTCCGGGGAGCTCGAACTACTCCAAGAAAAAAAAATTTCCCTTATTTGTAACTTATTTATAACTAGGTGGTTAACAAACTGAAAAAATTTCTCGTTTTACGAAATGTTACAAAAGACTTAGTTTTTTGGGTTGCCCGAAAACTAGGTGGCTAATAAACTTAAAGAATTTGTCCTTTTACGAAAGATTAAGTTACTAGGAAATGTCACAAAAAAGTATATGGCTGACAAGCTTAGGAAATTCGTCCTTTTACGAAATGTTACAAAAGATTAGGTGATTAAGGCGGGGTCTAAGGAGCAGAGCCCCATGTACGGAGTGCCGTCTGTAAGTTGTTATCTAGCTCGCCGCAGGCGAGAGGATGAAGGGGCAGTTCGCCCAACAATAAAATAGATTTCATCCTGATTTCGCAACTCGTGACTTCAGATTCTGACTCCTCTAGAGTTTGGCGCCTGCGGGTTATGGCGCCTGTGAATTTTGAGGTCTTCGGGTTTCTACGTCTCCGGACTTAGTCATTAATTGAAATGGCTAGCAAATAGGAAATAGATAAGGTGGCTAGTAAATTGTCCCTTATACGAAATGTCACAGATTAGATTAGGTGGTTACCAAACCTAGGAAATTTTGCTTTTTACGAAATGTGAGTGGCTGTAAAGCGGTAAATTATTTCTTTGTATAAACAACTTGCATATATCGTAGAAATATGCAAAAATAATTTTTCCTTTGAGAAGGTGGGACTCCCCAGGGAGAGCTGCGGCGCCCAAATTCTGCTTAAATTTTCATCAAGGCACCCTTCCTACCTGCCCGACCGAAAGAAAACCTGCATTTATAGTAGAAATATGAAAAAATATATCCCAGGGAGGGGCTTCCGCGCCTCAATTCTTCTTCAACTTTCATCAAAGGACCTCCCCCTACCGGTCCCAACTCAAAAAACGTAAATCTAAGCTGTTTCCGTAAACTATATTTTTGCCCTTTTTTTCCATGTCAGCTAGCATGTAGTAGACAATAAAAGTAAATATCAATCAATCAAATCAATCATTAATCGCTTCGCGCTCATGTTTTTGCTGTTTTCAAAATTATTTCTTTCATCTCTTTTTTTCAATGTATTGGCAAAACTGCAAAGCATGTAAAATTTGACCGCAAGTGAATTTAAAAGCACACGACTGTAAGGCAGTTTGATGTAATTTATTTATTTTATTGGAAACATAAAGGCGACTCACATAATATGATCACGACATGCACATATGATCTCACACACAAGGAGGAGGGGGAGGGTGCCCTTAGAAAGGTGACGAAAACGAACGTGACGTCACGTTTTTGGTCGGATATAAAAGAAATTTTTTAACAGAAATTTCAAAAATTGTCACTTTTTAAAATTAGAAAACTACCACTGTAAACAACTGGCAATTTTTTTTTGTGATTGGCGTGGCTGACATCGATCATCGTTGAGAAAGTAATCACATGTCAAAAATGTTGTATTCATAAAACAAACAACCACTACTGATAACAACAAAAATCCGCCGTTGTAACCAGTTCTAGTCAGAGGCTTGATCATTTTTATATACTCGTTCCGAAATTTTTAATGGGCTATGCTCTCTGCTTAGAGATTCGTTCGTTACCGAAGTTTTTTTACTGTGTCAATGGTAAATTGCAAACAAACTTAGTGCCATCTATGATGTACTAGGTGCGGAAAAGGGCTTAGAATGCCGGTTCGCCCCATCAATGTGTTTTACAGGCCGTGTGCAATCTCAACAATTCAATCACCATAGACTTAAACAAATGAGATGTTGTATGGTTAACAAATACACAATCGGTTTTTTTATCTGTTGCGGTTGACTTTTGAACTCACGCACTGACAACTACTCATAATTAGCGGTAATTAGGGGGGGTTTCCGGTTTGTGCCGTAACATAAAAGGGGGTAAGCGAAGTTAGACGCAGTGTGACAAGGAGGAGCGGAAAGTATCGAAAAATCCTATATTTAGCGTGACGTCATATGTGCACGACCCCTAAAATAGCAGAGCCTATTATTTGGGAACAAATTCCCAAAATTCACTTAATTTTTCCAAAATTTCTCATAGTTTCCCAAAATTTCCCATAATTTCCCACAATTTCCCATAATTTCCCCAAATTTCCCCTAATTTCCCAAAATTTCCCATAATTTCCCAAAATTTCCCATAATTTCCCAAAAAAATATAAAAAATTTCCAAATAATAATTTAAAAGCAAACTTTATGATGAAGGGCATCTCTTTCCACTGTCTGTTTATTTTTAAATTTCAATCTTTATTAGGCTCCAATACCTTCATTTTGGCACTAATTTATATTTTCTGCGAAGTGTGATGCCTGAGATATGCACTAGGGCTACCCTCGCAAAGGCGCTCAACAAGAAAGGGGTAGAACAAATGTTTTTCGTATCGGATAATGTAACACAATGGCATTGTTTTCAACCGGTTATGAGCGTTGTGAGGGATTGAAATCAAAATTTCCCAAAAAAGTATAAAAAAAATCCCAAATAATAGGCTCTGGTAAATAGTGTTCCTCGTAGTTGTTTCGTATAAATACAAATTGATTGATAAAAATATAAATATTCCGACAATAGCTATCATTTCTCGCAACTCCCTAACTCCCTGGTGTCGCGTAGGTAGTATAGCTTTTCTTATGATACATTTCGCCGATGCGGCGTTACACATGGTTCATAAATGTTTAGATAACATTTTCATAGGTAGTAGTAGAGACTATTAGCGGAATGTATGTGCCATTCGTCTATTCGGCAATATACACGCCCTTGGCACAATGTACACGTAAATTTATACAACATGTAGGGATGGAATTAGAAACAAGTTCATCCCGAGGTTCGTATAGTGTTGATGTCTCTCTCAAAACTCTTTTTTTTGTCCCAATGCAATTGCTTGCACATATGCACTGTGAATCTGAATCCAAACTTCTTGCTAAAATTTTCTATGCAAAAAATGCAATCAGCTAATGAAGAAATTGAAAGGAACTTTCGTTTTTTAATGGGAAAAATATTTCAAGTTGTCAAAGACCATACACACTCCTTTTCAAGCCGACAAAAAAAACCAACAATTTTAATCATTTACGTATATTGATATCCGTTTTTGTTGATCCATTACTTAATTTGCCAAGATAATAATACCCTGAAGAATGCAATCCTTTTGTGTAAAAGGATTTCAAATAATTTGTTGAATGAATCACGCTGAGTTAATTACTAATTCCAATTTCATGATTTACGTTTGTATTTTTAACCATGCAATATCAATAATAAATACATGTTTTTTGTCTGCGGATTTCCGGCATTCGTAACGTTAGATTGTGAGTTATATGCGTTCTTACATTGAATTTAATTGGAAAAGGAACATTCTCGTTTTCTTGTTAGAGTGACGTTATAAAATTCATAGAATTTTGGTACATTTTTTTACGATCAATTTGTTTGGTATAGGCGTGACGAAACGCACATATTTTTCCTTGATTCATCAAATTGAATTGAATCAGAAAATTATTTTTTTAATAAGAAAATGTTATGGGCATATAGCATGCAAATTTCATTGAAAATTTTACTTTTTTTTACGTCCGAGTTAAATAATTTATTTTCGGGGTATTCATTCATTCCCATATATAACTCACAAAAGATCATTCCCATCGTTAATATAATGCGCTGTGATTCTCTCAACTATTCAATCAGTTCTTGAGTAGCTATTCGGTATTGTAGCTATTGTAAGACCAAGACATGATATTTGTAAAAAAAATATATTTTTTTTATGAAGTCTAATGTGTGATTGTTTGCTTGTTCAGTGAAATCACATAATGTCTAAAGAAGAATAATTTCAGTTCTTTTCTTTACTTTGCACAAATTTGTTTTGGATGACCTCAATTGAAAGGTGCTCAGCCCTCATAGCGCTTTTGTAAGGAGATTATTTGTATTTGTTGACTATTTTTTTCTTGCAGTTTCTTCAGATTAGTTGAATATTTTGTTTGGAAAAGGAAGTTCACATTTGAAACGGATCTGTTTTCGAATAGACATATCAATTTATTGCAAAAAGACTACCAAAACTAAATTGTTTTCGTATACAAAACTAAAAAATTGAATTAGGATTTGAAGCTTTCGTCAACTGTGAAATTATTGGAATGTTTAAATCATCTTTGGGAACTGAAAGGTACATGAAGCTGTAGGTATTTTACATTTTGCGAAGAGCTAACCAATACAAATGGGTCTTCATTACGGTACAAACTAAAGATGGACATTTTCTGATATATCACATCGTAGGAAGATTATGCTTGACCAATTGGATCTACTCAAAAAATACCTCGAAAAACTCGAAAATGACTGACAAATCTCGTAGGTGCGTATTGCCGCACTATTTTTGCATTGCATTGCATTTGAGTATGACATAAGCCAACTGAGCACTGAACAGCCTCAAACGTTGTTTTCAGACACATTTTTTACAATTCACTAAAACTTTACATTATACTATTCGCTTTTGCCACTTTTTTTCTCATGTCGTTTATTTTTATGGTAGAGAGCACCGGGGGCTAATAGTATCTTCTATATACTGTGATTAATTGCACCGGGTGTTAGTAGCCTCTTTATAATACTGCGGCTAATTGCACCCGGTGGGTGCCAACAGTCTCTTCTATATACTGCAGCTAATGACACCGTGTGCGAATATCCGCTGTATTATAAAGAGACTATTGGCACCGGCTGCCATTAGTCGCAGTATAATAAAGAGACTATTCACACCTAAGTTTTGCGACATTTCATAAATAGACAAACTTTCCTACCTTGCGGAAGTATCCAACAAAAAAAGGCAACAATTTTTTTTTTCACTGGACAAAATATATCGTGAGCTTTTTGTCACCGGGTTTTTGTTGAAGTGAAGCTTTTTGTTGAAAAAATTAATGACCGAAGGCAACAAATTTTTCGGCAAAGTTGTTGCAGCGAAGCTTCTTGTTGGAAAAAATTGTAGACCAAAGGCAACAAATTTTTCGGCAAATAATCAACATTGGTCTTCGGCCAACAACTTGACTGTGGGCAGCGGAATTTCAAAAAATGTTTCTTTAAAAAGCTTTGCCGAAAAATTCGTTCCCTTGGGTCAACAGTTTTATCCACAAGAAGCTTCGTTGCAACAACTTTGCCGAAAAATTTGTTGCCTTCGGTCAACAATTTTTTCCAACAAAAAGCTTCGCGGCAACAACTTTGCCGAATAATTTGTTGCCTTCGGTCAACAATTTTTTCCAACATCTTCGCTGCAACTTTGCCGAATAATTTGTTGCCTTCGGTCAACAATTTTTTCCAACAAGAAACTTCGCTGCAACAACTTTGCCGAATAATTTGTTGCCTTCGGTCAACAATTTTTTCCAACAAGAAGCTTCGCGGCAACAACTTTGCCGAATAATTTGTTGCCTTCGGTCATCAATTTTTGCCAACATGAAGCTTCACTGCAACAACTTTGCCGAATAATTTGTTGCCTTCGGTCATTAATTTTTTCAACAAAAAGCTTCACTTCAACAAAAACCAGGCGACAAAAAGCTCACGCTATATTTTCAGGGTTGTCCAGTGGAAAAAAAATGTTGCCCTTTTTTGTTGGATACTTCCCCAAGGTAACTTTCCTAAGTTTGTCAACCACCTAGCCTGTGACATTTCGTTAAAGCGCAAATTTTCTAGGTTTGGTAGCCATCTAGTTTGTGAATGTTGTGTTTTGATTCACCTAGTTTGTGGCATTTTGTTATAGCGTAAATTTCCTAGGTTTGGTAGCCACCTAGGCTTTGAGATATTTCGTAAAAGGACAAACTTACCTAAGACATTTCGGGTGCCATTAGCCACAGTATAATAAAGAGACTATTGGCACCAGGTGCTATCAGCTGCAGTATATAGAAGAGACTATTGATACCCGGTGCCACTAGCTGCTGTATATAGAAGAGACTATTGACACCCGGTGCCACTAGCTGCTGTATATAGAAGAGACCCGGTGCCATTAGCTGCTGTATATAGAAGAGACTATTGACACCCGGTGCCACTAGCTGCTGTATATAGAAGAGACTATTGGAACCAGGTGCCATTAGCCACAGTATATAGAAGAGACTATTGACACCCAGTGCCATTAGTCTTTTTTATTTTTATATCAAGATTTGCGACGCTTTTGTTAGGTCTAACTTTCCTTTTCTATTTAAGTTTTGAGATTTCAAAGATTTCACAGTACCCAAAAGCAGACCATTGGAAGACATTGCCAGGTCCCTATGGTAGATTGCGTCACTTTAAAAATGATACTTTTCATTAAATATTCATTCAAAAATATACCTTCCAACTGTCGTATGCATTTTAAGCTACGACAGTAGTACTCAACCTTTAAACATCTAAGTTGGTTGACCTTCCAGTCGGTTTAATCCTCCAATCTTTACACCGTTAAAATGGAATTTATCATATAAAAAACGGAGTGAAATCCGAAAAATTAATTTTGCTGTCAAGTTTTCTAGACTAAGTATTTCTACATGAAACATTTTTCTCTTACACCAAACAAAGACATAAAGTCGTGCAAAGAACGCAGAAGAATTTCAAGGTAAAATAGCTTTTGATATAAAACATTGAAAATAAGTTGGTAACTGCAACACCTTTCTGGACAATGTGTGATATAGTTCATTATTCCATACATCTGGCTGTTCATAAGTGGAACAAGTCATAAATCGTATGAAATTAAATGAAGAAAATGATGAATTATTACTATTTTGTGAAGGAATCTTTCATTTATCTGCGTTTCTTTCAAGCCACAGAACGGCAGATCCCTTGCATACATTCAAAGATTGATTTCCTTGGCAAATTATTAATTGCACATAAATGTCCAGTCTGCATCATTTGAGGATTTGTAACCAAGAACAATTTTTGTAAGTCTAACCACTTATTATAGCAAATATGAACTTCGTGTAACGCAATCAACCGACAGATTTCGCACTTCATGGTTGAAAATACCAAAATTTATAAAGAAAGAGGGTGCTAAGCATAACGAATTCGTACTCGAAATTACCAAGCAATTAATCATTTTACCTGCTAGCGGGAGGTAAAGTGTACTTTACCGCTTTGTTTATCACAGTAGTCTAGGTATTTCAATATTCGACTCGAACATTGATATAACAGTAGTTTCCTTCCCTAAAAGGATATTTTTCTTATTTTTGATCAATGGATTGTGGTTGTTTTGAAATTAAGTTTTTGAATGGAAGTTCACTTGAGAAAAAAATTAGATTTGCTTAAGAACTTACCGAAAGGTCTTTTCAAATTTCAATCAATCCCCGCTGAATTCTCCCACTGACTGATTCGTTTGTCTATAATATAAAATCCTTTATCAGTGCACCTTACTGCACCTCACTGTACCTTGGTGCACCTCACTGTACCTTGGTGCACCTCACTACACCTTGGTGCAACCTCACTTTACCTTGGTGCACCTTACTGTACCTTGGTGCACCTTACTGTACCTTGGCGCACCTTACTGCACCTTGGCGCACTTTACTGCACTTTGGTGCACCTTACTGCACGTCACTGCATCTCGATGCACTACAGTGCTCCAGGGTGCACTACGGCGCGCTACGATGCTTTACAATGCACAACGGTGCGCAACGATGCACTGCGATGCGCTTACATTGATCTGCAATGCGCTACTTTGCACCTTGGTACATACACTTTGGTATTTATTTATTTATTTATTTATTTATCATCATATACAAGTTTGGTATAAAGAAGTTACAAAAAAGTCTTGTCTTTCACACAAAATATTGTACTGTTGCGAAAACATCAGAAACATCAGAAGCTTTCCCCAGAAAATTTAAAAAAAAGTTTTTAATGTTTTTGCATCAGTGCAATATTTTGTGTGAAAGAAGAAACAATTGCATACAATTTTTGGAAAAATTAAACCACCGAATGTACCTGTAAACGGTGTTAGGAACTTAATGGAAGGTCAACTGCATGATATTCAGAGTGGCTTCAAGCGTCAAAGAGGGTTTCAAGTTCGGAATATCTGTCTTAGGCAGGCTATTGAAAAGCTTTTTGCTTCATCCGTTTGGAGAAGGCATTCGACCGGTTACCAAGGCGGAAGGTATCAACTGGAGTTTGTTGGGAGCCATTCAATGCCGCGTTAAGAATAGATGGCAAAATCACTGATTCTTTCGAAGTAAGTGAGGGTGTTTGTCAAGGCTACTGTCTCTCTCCACTTCGCTTCATAATTTTGAGCTGATTTCAGAATTAAATGGTTAAGATCCATTTTTTCGTGGATGGCAAGTTAGTAAGGGAATGTTGAAAAAAGACGAAAATAGGAAACCAGTTGAGATAGCACGTTTTCAACAGGCAAATGATTATGTATGGTAGTGAAACTTGGGTCGATTGCGGATATCTCCGGAGGATTCTCAGGAATGTGGAAAAGTAGAATTCGTACATTTAAGTCAAAATTAATAGAAACTTTGTACTTCTGCGCATAAGTACAAAGTTTCTATTCATTTTGACCTGAATGTAGGGAGCAGTGGGATAATCATATTAGGAGCGACGTTATTTGGGGAATTTTAGGAGTTTCGTGCGTGGAAGAGGTGACAAGTGTCGGTTGTGTGCGCTGGCTTGGGCGCGTTCAAAGGATTGGTAAAGATAGACTACTACAGGGTTTAGGATAATCTATAGAAACTGTTGCTATTTGTGGAATCTAATTGCTACATTGAAGTTAACAACCAGACTAACTAACTAAGAGTGAATTACCTTCTTTTATCTGTTATTGTAATTAAAAATCCCTAGCAAATGCTCAAAAAGCGATTCATCCTGGCATAAGTACGGGCATAAGGCCGGGTACAACGCTAGTATTTCTATAATTTCTCATTTTTGTTATGTTGGTAATCGTTGTATGCAATTTCTGGAACATTTCTTCGAGCGCCTTAATTTTCAAAAAATTTTCGGTCGTTTCGTTTGAAGTTTAAAAGTATGAAAAACGATATTTTGACTCTTTCATTTCGTAGACGCAATTTTTTCAGCGTCATCTGTCCACCAAAAACACTCTGTTTCTGTATGTTGATAGCGCAAATTACTCACTCTCTAAGGGATGTTCGTTAAGAGCGTGTTTACTAAAGGAGAACGGGGTCAAGGACCCGCTTTTTTAGTCTGCTTACTTTGTGAATGGCCTTACATACTTCACTGATACTATAACCCATGGAACATGGCTCTCCAACCGGACCTATCTGTAGCTAACGTCTTCCAGCTGGCCAGTCCCACAGTTCTCCACTCTCTCACTCCCAAAGAAATGCAGAACGATTCTTTTGCCTTCCAAAAACCATCTTGATATTCACCAACAAAAGCCATCCAATTTGTCATCTTTCTTGTATGATATCAGCCTTCCACTCTTCCGGTAATTTCTCGGCATTCCAGATGAACTCATACATAAAGTATTACCTCCATGCTTGAAAAGCTCTCCAGGAATGATGTCGGTTCCCGATGCTTTGAAATTTTTGAGTTGGTAGTTCAAATTATACAAAAACAATTCTGACAGAAGATGAGAACAAAATGATTGCAAAACTCAATTTTGCGTTTTTTCTCATTAACCAATTAATGTGTACTTAGCTTTAGTTACCTAACTTTTGCAGTATGTGTTTACAAACATAAACCAAGTTTGACACATTTTATTCGCCAAGTTTCTAATTTAATTATTTTTTTTTGAACGTTAACGCATAAAAGTGCAATTGGTGCATTAAAATCTTTATGGTGATATCAAAAATATTTTTCCCAGAATTACGGTCAAATCGAGCAATAAATTTTAGTAAACGCAGTAATACGAAAACATTAATCGAACTGATATTTGTCAATTAAATTTAACTTCTCAAATGTGTACAACATACGCCACATAATATTACTTGCCTTTAGTGAAAGTCCTATTTTATTTATGTAATTTATTTAATCACTTTGACATCTGAATACTTATTGTGGTGTATTGCATGGAAAATATATAATTAAATAATTTATTGAAGCGCAGACTAATTTATTGAATGCTGATATGTGACATAGAGATAATATGTGCACCGAACGGTTTCAATGTTGATGGGAAAATTGCGTATTTTGCATTCAAAGTCATACCTTTTGAACACAAATCATCGAAGAAGAGACAACAAATTGTATTTACTATAGTTTTATTTTGGAAACACATTTAAATGGAACAAATGTAAGATTTAGTTGCTTGCCTTTAATACAAACAGTTTCTATTCATTTGATCTTACATTTCTCAAAGGAATTTAGAAAATATCGGTATATCGAACGACATTATTGATAATTTATCATCAAAATCAAATCGATAATTATTATCACAGCATACATTTTAGTATCGGAATGTGAATATTACGACGTTTGTAGCACCCTAATTAGGACCCGGGTGAAGGGGAAAGCATCGATCATGGTCCTTAGATGACGAATCAGCAATAAAAAAATGTCCGTCTGTCTGTCACCGCGATAACTTGACCGATTTTCAAAAACTGTTTTTTCCTGAAAGGTAATCCCAAGGGCCCGAGGGCCGTTTAAATGGTTTTTGGTCTTTTGATCATAACTTGAATAATTTTTTTCCGATTTTGATAATTTTTTTTGTTTGAAAGGTGTAGGCATGCCATGAAAGAAACATTTTTGAATTTGAGCTTTTGGACTCAGCCAGAGCCCTAAAACTTGTCTCTACTAGGGCCAAACATGTTTTTCCCACTCATCGGCACTCAGTTCTATATGATCTTTAAACGTTAGAGATTTGTCGAGCGTCATGCCTAGCGTCCTAATTTTAGTATTCCAGGGAAATTGCGAATTCAAGACAGTAACTTTATCAGTAGGAAGCCATTTACTAGCCCTTTTTTAGTAAAGAAGGCAGCTGTTGTTTTGCTGTCATTCAATTTGATTTTCCATGCTTTGCATAAATCAGACAATTGTTTACTAGCGAAATTTAGGCTCTTAAGAATGGCCTTCGGATTCTTAGCAGACTTAAAAACTGAAGTATCATCGGCGAACATACCTTTTTCACTGGTCGAAATTTTCAAGTCAGATGTGTATACATTGAATAAAAGAGGACTGAGCACACTACCCTGTGGGACTCCTGCAAGGATGCTAATGTTTTTGGATGCCCTACCATTTATTGAGAGATAGAAGGATCTCCTCTGGAGAAAGGATTTTTACCATTTTGTTGATGTACATTAGGAATTTCAGTTTGG
>CM055403.1:153146491-153169180 GCA_029228625.1 Pseudolycoriella hygida | reverse complement strand
GAAAAGGCATCTGAAAGAGTGTTGTCGACCAGTATTTTGCATCTCGTTACGTTGCTTTCGTTACGTTGATGGGCTTGGTTGTCGATCTATGGAATCGTATGCTTGCTTGAAGTCTATGAACAGTTGGTGTATATTTATGTTGAATTCTCATGCTTTTTCTATAATTTGTCTTAATGTGATCTGTGGTAGATCTACCGCGCCTGAAACCGCACTGATAGTCACCAATAATTTCCTCTGCATATATTGATAACCGTTGGTACAATACTTCTTATATTTTATACGATATGTTCAGCAGAAAAGGAATATCCTCTAAAATTTTCACATTCCAATTTGCTTCCAAATTCCTTCTTATGAATCGGGATTAACAGACCAACTTGCCATGCATCAGGTCCTGCTCTGGTCCTGCTGCATGGATCAGTTCAGCAGGTATGTTGTCCTCACCAGGTGATTTTCTCGTTTTGAGTCTGTTAACTGCTTCTGCTACTTCATCTTGGTGCTGCAACCAAAGATTCCGCACGCTGATACGTGTTTTGCCCGGCCTGTCGTATTGGTGGTTTGTTGAGCAAATTCTGGAAGTAATCTTTCCATCTTCGTATAATACCATCTGTATCGCTAATTATTTGTCCGTTATTATCTTTAATTTTGTTTGTTCGTGTTTGGAAGCCTTTGCGGTGTTTTTTGAAAATTCTATAGAATTCTCTTACATTTCCGTTACGATTCAGTGATTCCAGGAATTAAATTTCACGATTCAGATATTCTCTTTTCATTCTTCTTAGCAACCTATATGTTTCGATTTTTTTCCTGGTGTATTCTTGAAGGCTAAGTCGCGTCCTTCTCTTAGTCGCTTGGAGTCTGCCACTTTTCTTCGCTTCTACAACAGATTTGCATTGATCGTCGAACCACAAACTATGTCTTCGGAAGGTAGCCTCACCTAGAATTTCGGTTGCTGCGGCTGTGGCGATATCTGTGTTTGATTGCCTAAACTAAAAAGATAAAAATGTTCTCTTACAAAATATTCCGGGGACCATAACGGTCACTAAAAACTATGTAGATGCTGAATAATAAAACAAAATTTCGAACCGATCCACCCTAAATCATCATCATCAAACTATACAGACCATTATTAGTACCTTTCAGTGGGAGGTCTTTATGCCACAACCCTAGAATGGACTACCGTTCTCCATGCCCTTCTATCGTCCGCCGAGAAAATGGTTTGTTCGTCCAGAGAAAGCCCCTAAGTTCTAAGTCTGATTTAATTGAATCTATAAACCTTCTCCTTGGTCTATCCTTTGACCTAACACCCGGGACCTGTGCATCCAAGATCCTTTTCGGTAACCTGTTATTTCCCATCCTTTTAACGTGCCTGAACCAGCGCAGACGACTAACCCTTGCCGGCTCTTCCACTGACGAAATCCCTAATTTCGACATTCCTAATATGATTATCACACTGCTCCGTCCGATTTACCACAGGGGTGGTCGCCAATTGCTCCCTCCGATTAACGTTCGCTATGTTCCTAAGAAAGGTCGTGAATTGGATGGAAAAATAAAAAAATGGGATCTAAGGGGCAAAGCCCCTAGCGGGGTTTGGAGCAGAGCCCCTAGCAGGGTTTGGGGCAGAGCCCAATGCACGTAAGGCCGCCTGCAGGGCGTAAAGTAGTAAACATTACATACAACCTTTTATAAGCGGGGATTACTTGTCCAGGTGGTTTCAGGGTTATTTCGTCCGTCGTCCGTCTGTCGACACGAAAAGTAACCGAAATAGCACCCAGTGGTCCTGCTCTTCCACCCCTGCGCTGCATTTCTTTCTAAATCGTAACTGTCAGTTCCCTCAATTGTAACGCTCTTCCCATACATTGGTGCTATTCAAACTAGCTTCAGGAAACCGTCGTCGTGTCGCCAACCACCAGTGCGTCAATAGGAACGGGAAAATTACCTTGGTATCTATCCCTACAATATCAGCAATTTCATCAACTATAAAACTCATTTATTACCTCTTTCCATTCACAAAGGTGCAGGTAATTTGACAGCGTACATTAATCGGATCCAAGATTTGACGTGGCGCGTCCGTACAGTAGGACTTGAGAATCTGTGGCTTAGTAGGGCTACCCGCTGTTTTTTGCGTATGATTTCCCATATCGAATAGCAGTGAGCCAATTAGAAGCCCCTTTCGGGTAAACTTCTGCCACTCAGAATATTGGCCATAAACATAACAACACATTAGTCTACATTTCTACCAAAGTTATAGTTTTGGCTTTTCGTTACCCCTATCAAATTCAGTGCTCTAAATGGGTCGATGCTTAAGAAGGATCACGCAAATAAACGGATACCATTATAGACTTTAGTTCTCCCAGAAAGAGGAGAGAGATCAACAACAACTTATGATTTGATTACCCAAGTCGCTACTTAAATTTGATATCAGGGCCTAATATTTGGGAATTAATTCCCAAATATTAGGCCCTGTTTGATATACAAATAGAATTCGAGGGCTGCAAGTGATTATTGATTAATTATCTCGTTAAATGATTCATGTAATACATTTCACATTTCGTGGCTTAAAGTATTAAAGAAACAAATTAAACATTGAAAGAGATGCTCTTTTTGTTTAACAATTCAAATGAATTACCCAACAAAACAGACGGACATTAAACATAATAGTTCAATCTTAATATCTCAATTAGTTTTTCGACTTTTGTTAAGCTTTCAAGAGCTGAAAAGGGAACATAAAACAAAAACAAATATAAAAAGAACCACACAAAATATTCCCTCAGGTATAAAAAAAGCAATATAATTTATATATCTAGTGCCAAGATATTTACATACCTTACCTCCTCTCAAAACACAGGTATTTTGTTAATGACTCTCATCTCTATCACATTATATCTACATATCTATTCATCCATCTAACCATATTTTATACGCACACCATATCCACTGAAAATTATAGGTTATCTGAGCAGGTAGTTGAGAGCGGCGTTTTCTCAAATTGAATAAATAATAGTTTTCGAAACACCTTTTCAAGGCAATTTGTGTATATAAGCGCTATTCGGACATAAAGAATCAGACCGTTGTAATATTACACGTATCTATATGCTACACCAAGGGCGAGGATCAAACGCCGATCATAATAATAGTCTTATGTGTATGAACAACATGAATTTGTTCCAACAACAACAAAACCATAACCAGCAACAAATTTTATAAGAAAAAAAATGTGTATTCCGAAAGAAGACTGGAGGAAACTATAGTTTCAATATACAAGATCGCGCGAGCCAAAATAATAACTTTTTTCAGATTTGTGTGTGGTCGAAATAGATTTTTATTAGAAGTAAAGATCGATTTGGAGGCATTAAATATAAATTAGGATATTATAATTAGGTTGCGGTTGGATATTGTGTGAAATTAATAATGGAATGGAATCCGTCAGAGTGAAGTTTATATTATTTTTAATGGATGAAGGAGAAACCGACAAATTAACGTGAATGACATTCAAAGCGGCAACAAAGATTGTGACCGTTTTGATGGCGCTTGTTGTTAAAAAACTCATGTCGTTTAGGAGAAAAAATATGTCGAGAACTTCTAACAAACATCTCAAAGGAGAGATCGATCATCTTCAAGTGCTTCAATAACATTTCTTTATTAGGGTAGTTCCATTGGGAAATGTAACGTAGGGAACACTCGGATCTCATTAAGCACATATCGCGATTTTTACCACGTTAACATTTTTTCCCACTAAATCGGATATTACCAAGAACTTTCTGGAAGATTGTAAGGCTGTATCTCATTCAGAAAACAGTGATATGAGCGTTCCTACGTTACATTTTATCCAACTACACCGTGGAACTACCCATTAATTTCAAGAGTGTCCCTGTTGTTTTGTGAACAAAAATGTATACTTTTGATCGGATACAAGGGGTATATTAGGCGCTTTGTTTTATGTTTGTCCGTATTCAGGTATGAAAGCATGAATGACTCCACTTGAGAAAAGGGCGTAGTTCTATGTTGAGATATTTATTCAGTTAAGAAAAATCATAGATGTCACCACTTGACGAATGACATAATATTATATAGACTGGATCAACGCAACGATCAGCTAAAGCAAATATGTAAATTGGGTAATCCATACGGTTTTTTGAAAACCGGTAATACAGAAAACCGGTTTTTGGATTTTCATCACGGTTTTTTTCGGTAAATTTTTTTTCCAAAAAAGCTCTGTTTTACTTCTTGATTTCAACATTTGAAGTTTTCAGGTAAATTTCCTTAAAGTTTTCAATGACCAATTTTCCAGATTTGACATAGAAATGGTTAAGTGGCCATCATGACATCCCAAAAATTAGACCTGACTTTCGAACATATCTTTTTCATGCAAGTGTAAGAATCTGATATCTTTGAACATGTTCCGATGAAATAGACAGCTTCGAGCTTTTAATTTTCTTTGTTCTATGGTGTGAATGGAACGGAAGTGGTGTGCTGAGAAAGTTTTTGGCATTCTTTAACAGATCTTGTAATGTTCATAAATACAGGCTTTCAGAGCGAAACTTGAGCTTAGGATGGATAAAATGCTCGATCAAAATTTAGCTTACCTAAGTTGGCAATGAAATATTATCCCAAATTCTGCATATAGTTAGATTATATTAGATTAGGGCAGGTGGACGTATGTCCCGCATCTAAGCCTCCAGTGGGCCTGGGATTGCTGGTGACGCCTTTATTGTGAAGGTGTCTGTTAGGACAGTGTCCTGTGAGAACTCTGTCAAGCGCTTGAGGTTTCTTCTACTGAGACCTAAGAAAAATCTGGAGTTTTTTGAACTAATACTTATGCAGTTCTTTGATTGTCTAGCATGGTTAATGGTGCTCCAATGTTTTTGGAATACTTTTCGCTTCCATTCTGCAATATATCTCCTTGCGCCTAAGAATGTTTTTGCTGCACCTGTCTTTGCTAAGTCGTCTGCTATGTCATTGCCTTCAATGTTACTGTGGCCGGGGACCCACGTTAAGGTAAGTGAGTTATTTTGAGCCAACGATTGTGCCTTTTCTTTACATTCTAGTACTAATGACGAGTAGATTTTGTGGGAACTGATGCTTTCGAGTGCGCTATGACTATCTGAGCAGATTAGGATGGTGGAATTTATGATTGTGCTATCTAGCATATAGTTAATCAACAAATTCTGCAGTCAAAATGTTGTCGCTAATTTGAAAATGTAATTTTTGGCAGAAGCATATTCTTTGAATGTGCGCGCATTTTCCCCAGAATAAAAAAATTTTTTAGTTACTTCTAACAGTTAGCTTCTCAATCCTTGTTTAAAACAGTCTAATATACTGGCCCTACTATGAAGCATGAAAAACATAATACGTCACTCGCAAAAAGCATGACAACATCAGGAAACCGATCAAACGACATCCAAATCTTCTTTGTTGAGATAATCTAAGATAATGAGACACGAAAAGTGACTATTAGAACGAGTTGGGTGCGAGTGCGTCATTTGACGTGTACGATGAAGGTAATACCAACGTGATATTGAATCGGAAAGAGCTTTTTTTGCATGTTTTTCGTATCTTTTATAAATTTACCGGTTTTTTACCGGCTTACAACTTTAAAAACCAATTGCAAAAATATGAACTGCCAAATTTGCGAAGTTTTTGTAAAACAAAAGCAAATTATTTAAAATATACCTCATGCACTGTGAGAGGATGACTCTTACACAAACAATAGCCGAATCAGAATTCAAAAAGTTTGACTACATCCAAAATTTTGAATAATTTATTATTTACGCTGAAAAGAAAACATTGCAAATTTGATAGTTCACATTTTTGCCTGATCAGTTTACTTGCAAAAAACCAACTGTTCATTTGTAGGCAATGTCAAAATTCTCATATAAAAGATTGAGAACAACTACAATAAAATAAGATTTTTTCACTCTGACTCACTTTCATAACTGATCCGGTTAAACAGTCAATTAAATTTTCATTGAAGTATGGGGTTGTTCATGCATGGAGTCACGATTGTTTTCGTAAGTTTTCTGTAGACCGTCACGCTTTGCCAGTACATGACGTCATTCATGAACAGCTCCTATGTACTTTTCGAGTCAATATAATCTAATAAGCAAGTCGCGTGTGCAAGTAATGCGTAACCTTGGTATCCCGTCGTGTAAATGCAGTAAATGATTGAAATTCAATACAATTGAAAGGAATTTAAGAAAAAAATAAGTTTCTTTGAGGAAACCCGTGACGTATTTTTTTTATTGCCAACCATACTGTTTTGTTATAATACATAAAAACACTTCACTTCAGTCACTGTTAACTGGTAATAAACCAAGTTGCTTGCAAGTTTGTGTCCTTCTTACACAGAAGACTTTGGTTAACAAGCTGGAACCAAATGTTTAGCGTAGAATAATATCGTGGATAGTGGTAAGATAATCTTCGCACAGCAGAATAATTCTGTTAGAAACAGAATCACTCATTTTTCACTCTAAGTTTTCGTTATAAAAGAATCTTTTAATTTTTGTATTAATTTACTTTTAACTAAGAAATCCTCAGTTTTTCACGTTAAGTTTGATATAAATAAGGGTATTTTGTATGAGAAGGAATCAGAGCCTAAAGTGAGAAATTTCCACTGGAGAGCACTTTCACAGAAAGAGTGTAATTTTCAAGACTCAAAGACTTCATACTCTTGTTTCGCTTCAATTTTTTTTACAAAATCGCATTATTTATACAAGTTCAAATTAGAAGGGCGGAATCGCCTCTCCTTCTTTGTAAAAAATGTATCAACAGCTGCCCGTGAGTCAATTTCCCAAAACTTCTCGTTATATAAAAAATCGAGCGAAGTTTCCCGATGAATATTTAAAAATTACCACACTCGGAATAGACATAAAAAATGCGTGATTTCATTTTGTTTATCACTAAGTAGTAGGAATTTTGTTTGGTGAATAAGTAGAAACGCGCGGTCGTAGCGGGCGAAAAAAATCTGAAAAAACAGCGAGCAAAATTGTTTCAGATTTCAAACTCAAACTCAAATGTAAAAAACTAAAGAAGTGCGACCGTAGCGAGCGAAAAAATTTTAGATTATGGACCCAAGAATACTTTTGAAGTAATCGCAAGCGTAGCGAAGCTTTTTTAGATTTCGAACTCATACACAGTGTGGAGAACCGATTTTTCGGCCGAAAAACTTCGCGGTATCCTTAATACTGCACTATTTGCACACCGGGCAGAAGATGATGTTCCAATGCCATTAATAACTAATCGTCGCGGTACTGTTCTCAGATTACTTGTTCTACGATGTAGTGAACCCGTGGTGTCGCTACTAAGGAAGGACAAAGAAGTGTTCGATTGGACGAACATTCATAGGTTTTTTTTGCGATTTTTGTATCATCGATATCTGTGAAGAATTCGTCAAAAGAGGCTGGGGAGGGCGAGAAGGACGTTGGAGGAATTCAGTGGGCGTCCGGTGCATTTTTCCTCCTTCAATATATGTTATTTTAGGCTCTGGAAGGAATCATAAGAATTTGGAGAAAGCATTTTCAACAAATTCTAAGACCAAAAAAGCAAAACGAATACAAAACTCTTGTACTTCAAAACGTTCAAAGAACACGTTTTCTTTAGTCCGATTTGGACGATATAAAAAATCATTGTTCATGGTAGTCGTCATTCTATGACCAAGTGTGCTGATATACACAAACAATATGTCCTGACGATGTCGTAAACGACGAAATCAGCATCAAGTTTGTGAAAACGTTTCTATTTACGGTTTGAACTTTTGTAAGGTTTTGAAATATTCTTCGAAAAGTAATCAAATATTTAAATAAATTAATAAAACGAGGCTTGATTTTAATTTTTTAATTATGTCTTTTATTTTTAATTTTACCGACAGGTTGAAAGAGAGAATGAGAAAGAGAATGAGAGGTATGCTCTCATTATTAAAGTGTGCCCAAAAATCTCTATTTTTTAATAAAAGATGTCTATAATCTAAGGCTAGGAACAGGTCGGGTTTGACCTGACCTGATATATCGATGAACTGTCATGACCTGACCTGATGACTTGACTTGAAAAATTCTAAAGGCAATCATTGTGAATGTTTGACCAAAGAATGTGCAAATAGAGGCTTTAAATCGATTAAGAACAATCTTTGTAAAAACGATGTTTTTCTAGCTATAGTTTTGTTATAAAAATTTGTCATTTTCAAAAAAGTACCTAAATAGCTGTTTACATACATCGTTCATTAATCTAGTAGTTGAGCTACTTTTTTTGTGATTGCTTTGTTTTCTTAACAAATCTTTCGCCAGAAGAAAGGTCTGCATTTCAGACTGGACAGCCTGGTGCTGAAAAAGTGTCTATAACAATGTTGCATGGTGGAATAAGTACGCAACTGTTCACTAGTTTCGGACTCGTCAGCAGGTTGCGTCCTTGATAAATTTGATAGACAATGTAGAAGGTAGTCTGGTGTCGCAAATGGGTCGGTGTAATTGAAACGGCTGTATCATGAATACTATAGGTCATACAAATTTCAAGCCGGCACTAAGCTGCATGCTTATACTTCCGTATTATGAATGTAGATGGCAGCAGCAGCCCGGTGCCAAATTGAAACTGATGTGAAATATATGATTCACTCCTGCCTACATTTTTGCATAAACAGATTTGCAGCACCAGGCTGCCATCTACATTCTCAGCTCCACCGCTTAAGTGAGCAGCCTGTGGCTGTAAATCTGTTTTGCCAAATTGTAGGCAGGAGTAAATTATATATATGTCAAGTAAGGCTGCTACTACCACCTACATTCATAAAACAAAAGTTTAAGCACGCAGCCTAGTGCCGACTTGAAATTTGTGTGACGTATAGTATTCAAGACAACTTTTTCGATTACACCGACCCATTTTCGGCACCAGGCTGCTTCTACATTGTCAATCAAATTTACGCAGCCTGGTGCCAAATTTGAAACATGTGAACAGTTGCGTACTTTTTCCACCATGCAACATTGTTATAGACACTTTTTCGGCACCTGTCACGCATACCTATCTTCTAGCAAAAGATTTGTTAAAAAAGAAATCACAAAAAGTAGCTCCACTACTAGATTAATAAAAGTTGAGAATAAACAGCCATTTAGTTACTTTTTCGATCCAAAACGAGCCATTCCTTTACTTCTATAAAATTAATGTTATTCTTTGTTCTCAGTCGACGATCCAGTGGACACTATTACTAAGTGTAGACTGTGCACATCAGTACACAATGGTGATGGAGATAAGAAAAACTTGGCATTATATAAATAACATGAACGTCAAAGTAAATTCATAAATAATCGACATTTATATGAAAACTTTATTTCGTCGGATCAACCAGGTCAGGTCAGGGTTTGTCAGGTCAGGTTAAAACAGGTCCAGGTCAGATCATATCAGATCACAGCTTACAAAATCAGGTTCAGCTCACCTCAGCTCTCAGGTTTTTCAGCTCAGGTCACAGGGTAATTATTTATCACTATCTTAGAAGAGAAAGGTTGGTGTTGGATTAAGGACATTTCCATAAAAATACCCTGTTTTTACTTCTACAGGTTTAATGAAGAACTCTTAAGTTTTAATTTTTCAAAATCACATAGAAAATGGCTTCCAGAAAACAAAAAGCGGTAGTTGCGTTGATGGACTCTTATTCCATTCCATGTCGAAAAACAATTGTTTGGATTTGTTCGAGACGAAATCTGTTATGTAGTCAAGTAGACGTCTCTTTGTTTTGCATTTAGATGAATAAAGGAAAAGATTTCACTCATTAGGTGTTTTCTGTATGCCAAAATTGGAAAAAAAACTTTTCCGAATTCTTTAAGAACGATGATTATTGAGTGGGCACTCTGTACGCTTAATTTCCACTTATACAACCTCTCCTAAGTTGCTCCAATGTCATCCGTACTCCCCCGCACAGGTTAATCCACATTCATACTCACAATTCAACATGGTAATATATTAAGTTTTACTGAAAACATAAAGATACATTATAATGTTATACATTACAACATAATATTGAGCAGGAACTGGTGAATATATCGCTCTTGGGTGCCAGAAATTGACTTATTGAATACTAAACTGAACGCATTCGATGCGAAAATATAAACTTCGAGTTAATAATATTTATAACAAAAATATATTATGATGACCTTATGGTGGTGGTACACTTTATGTTCATAAAATATTGATAAAAATTGAATAAATATTTCATTGCCCATGTGTGGCAATTTTAAAAAAGCAACAAAAACATATAATCACGATCATCGATGTTTGGATATAATGAAATATGGGTATTGATTGAATGTTATGCATAAAATATTTTTATTGTAAATATTTCGTTTCAAGAGAATGGAAAAGCTTTGCATTTTTACACTTTTGCAACACGGATATCATTATGGAAAGTTCAGCAATGCAAAGTTATTTAGTGGAAATTTCCTTTTTATAATGGCAAAATGGCAAAAATTATGCTTGATCTATGCAGGACATTACCTCATCTACACTTACGGAAATATATTTTTGCATCAAATAGAATTTTGTACTTCTGCGCAGCTTTTTAACACTGCAAAAACTTGCGCAGAAGTACAAAATTCTATTTGATGCAAAAATATATTTCCGTAAGTGTAAGCAAATCAAAGTTTCTACTACTACTATTGTCTCACGCTCCTCCATCAGTTCTGTCCAGTGCCTTTTATAAGGATTTTGAAGTGGGTGGAGATTCTACCGAGGGGGCTCAAATTTTGTAATGAGATTGCCCAAGTTTTCTATTGAATGTTTTCCATAAATAGTGTGCGTCTTCTGTCCATACTTGTATTTTGTTTGAAAAGAACAAATATCGTGTAAAAAGCGCGAACAGGCCTGTAATAATAATAATAATAATCTGCCTTAACAACCCATGAAGGGTTAGGGGCTAGATCATTATTTACTAGTTTCGCTACTTTTTGTGGTTCTACTATTTGAGATCCTTTCATTACCGGAAAGTTTTTACTGTGCCAGTGGTAAGCTGTGCGCCAAACCCAGTGCCATCCATGAGAGACTAGGAACGAAACTAGTAGGAGTAGAATACCGGCACCTCCCAACAATGCCTTTCACCGGTAAGCCGTACGATGACGCTACACTCAACTTCACATGACTTGAACCGATTCAATTAGCTTTGTTTTTGTTTACAAATCTAACAATCGGAACAAATCTCTCTGCGGCTGAGTTTCGAACCAACGCACTGGCAACTCGATCTCATAGTAGCAAGCAGACGTGTTAACCACTACGCTATCGAGTTGTAGCCAGGACGAATTCACAGTGAGGGGCGGGAGGGTGCTTGCGCCCAATTTAAATAATAATAAAAAAAATAATGAAATTTATATGACTTCAGGGCAGTAGGATCTGGAAAATTCTGAGAGAGAGGGGAGGGGGTGAAAAATGTGTAATGAGAAAACTATGCACATAACCCAATATGCAGTAAAAACTTGCAACAAATTAAGAAATTGCGATCGGAGCGACTGAAATTTTTTCTGAATGTTCTGCAAAATGTAAAATTTTTCACCTTTTTCCTTTGCCTTTATCTTGTGAGTTTCGCACTCTAAGTTAAGTTTTTCTTTTAAATAATTTATAGATTTATCAGGTTAGGACGTCCGTTTCCGGACTCGAAACATAGATCTATGGATCCTTTGTTTCATCCTGATCATCATGTAAATCATTTGAACCTCCCAGTTCCCACTAGGAACCTGTTTAAAGCAACAGGTCCTAGTTTTTGGATCTCTGAAGGTGAAACCACGCGAGCACCCAGCATTCTGCTTTTCAGAGTATAGTACTTCGGACATTCACTGATTAGGTGTACACCCTTTTCTTCCTATAAGCCGCAACTGCAATTTGGATCGTTTCCGATCTTCATCCTCGGCAAGTGCTTGTTCAAGCCACAGTGCCCCGTAATAGCTCATACTGTTCTCCTTATGCTAATACGGTCCATGCCAATCAGCTCCTTTGTCCACCTTTCGTCAGGCACCGGAAAGAAGAGCTTCGTATGTGCTCCTCCATTGTTTAAGCTTCAACGTTTCGCGGATTCCTTTCGTACCCAGTCACTTATCTCTCTAACACACAGGGAGTGTGGTATTGGGAGGAAAGGTTCTGGGCCGACGGTAACGTTTGCTGAGCCTTGTTTGGCCAGCTCATCTGCCCTCTCATTGCCGTCTATGCCGGTGTGCCCTGGGACCCAAGCCACTATGATCTGATTACTCATTCCCAGTCGATTTAGAGTCGCCTTTAGCTCACCAACCAATCTAGACGTTGTGACAGGTGACGCGAGTGCTTTGATCACCGGCTCGCTGTCCGAGCATATTAGTGCTCTATTAGCCGTTGTTACTTCCGGAACCAACTCAGTCGCCCCCATAAGCGCAGCAAACGTCTCTGCTTGGAAGAAGCTAGCTAATTTTCCCATGTGGAGTGGAAGTTATAACCGTTCTCCGGGTCTTACGTATAGACTCCAACCCCCGTTCCCTGCTCAGTCTTCGATCCATCAGTGAAGCCTACCTGTGCCCCATCGGAAAGGCCAATCTTCGAATTTCCCAGCCAGTCAGTCCTGTGCGGTATGACAGTTTGGTATTGCCTCTCGAAGCTGATTGTAGGTACCATTCGATCTCTGGACATTCGGAAGACCTGACTGTTTATCATTTGTCTGATTCTTCCGTGGCCCGAGTCGAAGCCCCTCATCCAGAGATCAGTTGACGTCAGCCTATCTGCCGCGGCAAAGGCCTTCGCTCCAAATAGGTGGGAGTGGGGGGAGGGGTCAGAATCAAAAAATCTTTGTATTATGGGAGTCCATAATTTTGCTAAATATCATTTGTTTCCATTGCGTCTCACACGAGTTATAGACAAAAAACCACTTTTCCCAACCTCTGACGCGCACTTACTCCATAGCCACTTGCTTCAAATTGAAGATGAATTTCACAAAACTGATACAGGGTTTTCCTCTCCACAGTCCTAAAACCCTGATATCACGTGCCACACGTGTGCTGTTTTGTTCAGGGCCTATTTTTGAGAGCATTTTTTCAAATTTTCTCGGATTTTCTCAAATTTTCTCGAATTTTATTTTAATGAAAAATACGCTCAAACAAGTTAAAATGAGTGTAGAATTAATAAGAATCGACGTCAAGTGTATTCTGAACCATATTAGAGGTCGTGCAGATGAAGATTTTTTGATTCTGACCCCTCCCCCCACTCCCACCTATTTGGAGTTATTAGTCATTTTAGGTAAATTCTTTAGATGACTTTTGCCGCTTGCAGCAGCGGTGTGCTGTGAAACTGAGGATATGGGTAGTTCGTACACCTAGCCTAGTACAAATATCTGCAAAGACTTCCTTGGTAATGTTGGTTGCAGTCGTTGAGAGGAAATTTTTTAAAATAACTTCCATTTTTGGAACATTTTTCAAAAATTTTCGCTGTTAAAGTCTCTCATAAATGTTAATTCCTCTCTAAATGTAATTAAATAGAGATATTTGCAAAGAAAAAACAAAATTAAGCTGACACAAACCCATTCACTTCTGTACATATCTGACGAAAGATAAGAAAAAATTCGTCCATGTGTCGACACGATATCTCAATCGATTTTCAAAATCTTGTCTCATGCGCTCACCACGACGTTTGTAACTACCCCAATTTCGACCCGAGAGTAGGCGAAGGAGCATCGATCATGGTTGACGATCAGCAACAAAAAAAAAAATGTTCGTCCGTCTCATCCATCACCGCGATAACTCTTGAGCAAAACTGAACCGATTTTCAAAAACTTTTTTTCCCTGAACGGTAATTAAAACATATGAAGGGACCCGTACAGAATATGTGCGGTAAACAGAGTTGATGTTACGAAAATACTCGAACGTATCTAAGTAAATATAGCCTTACGTCCACATTAAATTGTATTGGAAATTGCCGATAGGGCAATTTGAAAAATCCGTCCGAAGAAACTAGCTAGGGCTAGTGTCGACCTTAGTACCGACCTAGAGCCCTAAGTAAAGGGCTGAGACACATAAGTCCATAGACAAAAATGTTTCCCTCAATTTGCTCTGCAACACAGCAAAAAATTTTTTTGGCTAGGGCCGGCCTTGCCCTAAGCACAGGCAAAAGTTTCTTTTATAAATTGCCGGCGATGCCTAGATCTTTCAAAAAAAATTTTTTTTTCGAAAATCGGAAAAGATGTACTTGAGCTATGTACAAAAACACGTAGGGCCCTAGCAGAGACTCGTTTGTAGTGCCCTAGCTAAGTCCAAGGACTCAACTCCAAAAAAATTTCTTCCATAAATTGTCAGCAATGCCCAGATCTTTCAAACAAAAAAAAATGTTTGAAAATCGGAAAAGATTTACTCGAGTTATGTACAAAAGACCAAAAACCACTTAAACGACACTAACTCGGCGGCCCCCCTACTCCCGGGTCGAAATGGTTACAAACTACGTGGTAAACGCAATAGACTCCTTTCCGAAGCACTGCGTTCTTCGTACGGGTCTAAAAATCTTTTTTGGGCAATGTCGGCCTAAGGGCCAATGAGCTGTGGTTTTTGGTGTTTTGTACATAACTCGAGTAGATCAAATCTTTTCCGATTTTCATCAATCTTTTTTGTTTGAAAGATCTAGGCATGGCGGACAATTTATGGAAGAAACTTTTTTGATTTTGAGCTTTTTGGTTTTTAAAAACTTTTTTTCCTGAAAGATAATCAAAAAATTGATCACGGAATTGAACTTGGCCAAAATCGATCGAGAACTTTCGAAGTTATGGTCGAAAAAGTGGTCAAAAACGCGGAACTTTTTCACTTATTTCTCTCCGAAATTAGAACGGAAATCGTTCTTCAAGATTTTGAATGAAAGATGTGGACATCAAAAAATCACGAAAATTAAATTTGTGAGTGGTTCGGGCTGTAGAGTCCTCAGTGTGGGCCCAACTCACGCTACTCGACCACACACGATATTTGGGGATTTTTCGTGAATATTTCTTTAATTATGAAGTTTTTTGTGCCGATTGCGAACATTTTTTTTCATGGAAGTATGGATTAGGAGCCTCTCCCAAGTGCTCTACGACGGTTCTCAGATCGGCCTTGGTGCAATTTTTTTTAAATTTTGAGACTTTTTTAGGGATTTAGAGAGATTTTTGCGCCGTTTCTTCGGACAGGGTTTTCAATATTGCCCTTTCGGCCATTTCCGACCCAATTTAATGTCGACGTAATTTCATGCACTTAAGAAGAGTTAAGCAGCGGCGCCGACTTGTTTACCGTCCATGCAAATTTTTTTAATTCGATGATGTGTATTTGGCAAACATGCCAAAGTAAGCAATGAAACGGTAGCTAATGTTTGATTTTATAACGAAAGTTATAAGAAAATTTTTGAAGTAATAGATTCCAAATGAAGCTGCGGTATTTGCCGTTTATTTGACAGAAGTAAGTGTGGACGCGAGCGAAGCGAGCGAAAATCCTTCTGTTTTTGTTATTTAATGGAACCCACAGCATTTATAGATTTTACAAGAAATATTCTAAAGTCCTAAGACCCTAAAATTTGAATCTCTCAATTTGTGAAACGAGTTTTTTTAATTATTGGAAACTTTCGAAAAACGTGTCTGTTCTGGCCATTCGGGTGCAATTCTGAAACATTCTCATGAAAAATTCAGGCCCGTTTTGTTGACAACTCTACAGATATATGCTAATTGTAGTGGTTTGCAAGTATAGGTTGAGCACAACAGGCCCAAAGGCGGCCTAGGTGCTGAACCTCGGTTCACCCTCGTAACCTATACATCAAGAAGTGACTTCAAAAATGTATGGGCTAGAAGTTTGGAATAACACTTTATTGATACAAAATTGAGCTAGGTATTCCAAAATATTCAAAAAAAAATTTGTCGGTCCTTGAAAAAACGTCAAATGTAAAATGGACTGCTAATCCTATAGGATGGAATATGCCTTGAATATGCCTGTTCAGAAAGTGATTAAATTTACCTTTCGTTTAATTTGTTATGTTTATTCCTCTCGTCATGGGGCATTTCATGGGGGGCACTTGCCCCCTGCTCCCTATACTCGGCGCAGCTGGAGTTAAGGCAACATTTTGGATCTTTTTGCAACATCTATTCTGATGCGTACGTGTCCCCTGCATATGTTGATATTTGGACACATACGAAGTACGAAGGTCCTATACGTTTACTACAAGTTTAGGGCTTCCACACATCCAATATTTAAAAAATTGTCCGTCTCCACTTTTTTTTTTCAAAATGGCTGCACCGATCACACTTAACTTTTTTTTCGCTGAAAGGTACATATGTCCCATGGTTCAAGTTCAAAGATGAGCAAACTCGATCGGGTAGTTTCGGAAATATGGTCGTAAAGGTGTCCAAAAACATGGTTTTTTGGGGGTAGGTGAGACTTTTTCTCAGATATCTCTAGAATTAAGGCAGTTAGAAAGCTACTTTCTGGCACAAAGCTGTAGAGAACCAAATTTTAGCGAACACGTGTTTCAGGGTTTTCCCCAGAAACGTCCCATTCCCGAAATTTAGCCACTTCTAGAATTGGAAGGGATGATTCATATATCAAGAACTATGATAGATAGAAAGTTGCTTTCGAAGGCAAAGTTGTTAAGAATCAAATTTTAGAGAATACATGTGTCAGGGTTTTCCCCAGATACGTCCCGATCCTGAGATCTAGCCACTTTTAGAGTTGGGAGGGATGAGTCATATCTCAAGAACTATGACAGATGGGAAGTTGCTTCCAATGGCAAAGTTGTGGAGAATTAAATTTTAGCGAACACGTGTTTCAAGGTTTTCCCCCCTGTCACGGTCTGTCACATTTCGATAACCCCTCCCCCCTATAAATTACGTCACGTTTAGGTACCCCCCCCCCAAATTTGACAAAGAAAATTACATATTTTCCATCGGTCTGCCAAACCGATGCCATTTCGAATCAAACAATGTTTCTTAACATCAATGACGCGTTGCTGGTCGATAAACTGTCAATAAACTATCATTGCGCAAAAGAAAGTAGCGGTCAGATAATTAACCTAGCATCGAGACCGCTACTTAAAAAGGGATACATATGTACTAAATACCTTTTGGTTTTCGAGTTTAAATTTCACCGTTTTAGGGGATCATTCATAAAGGATGTCACGCAAAAACATGAGACAAAAGATGATTTATGTATGCAATATAGATGTTTTGTCGTATGTTTTTGCGTCATATCTTTTATGAATGACGCCCAATTATGTTAACTTATTTTTCTTCTTTCGACTGCTATACTCACTGACTCAGTTTTAAATTAAACTCTGAAGATGACTACATAGCAGTCGAAACATTGTAAGTTGAAAAAAATTAATTTATCACACTCGAAACGGTGAAATTTAAACCCAAAACCCAAAAGGTGTTTAGTATTTTGAAATTGGTGCCGTCTTCTTGAAACCGATGTGTTTATACGAAAAGAAAATGCAAGTGTAGAAATAAAAAATGTGTGAAACGGACGATTTACGTGGATTTTTGAAATATTGAAACCGTGATGTCACGTTTGAAGTAATACCCCCTCCCCCCTGTCACACAGCGTCATGATTTCCTAGACTCCCCCCCTCCCCCTAGAGCGTGACGTCATTTGTGAACAGCCCCTAAGAGGTAGAAAGTTGCTTCCAAAGACAAAGTTGTAGAGAGTTAAATGTTATCGAGCACGTGTTTCAGGGTTTTCCCGAAAAATGTCCCAATCCTGAGATTCAGCCACTTCTAGAACTCAGAAAATGTACTTCGGGAGGGCTTTCGACATTACTTTGGGTAATTTCTGAGAGTCGTTTAAATTCTGATAGTTCTAAAAGAACTTGACTATGCATTCTGATGCGCATTATATTTATGATAATAGTAGTAAGAGTTTGGTACATCGAGGCTTTTCGCATGTGAAGGCTTTACGTACGGGTCTTTGCATATGTTTTGCGATACACTCAAAAAATTATTGATGTTTTCGTTAAGTAAATCTGGTCAGAACTTAGAATGGAAGACTACGTAGTACGTATCCCTCTTAGTATTCTACTCTGTCTACGAGTCTGAAGCCGCTCATTCTGCGTACAGGTCTAAAAATTATGAAATGAACTGATACCGCCCAATTCAGATACAAAAAATATTTGATTAACTAATAACTAATTAATTCAATTAAATTGAAATTAATTGAATTTTACCACAAGTGATGCATCATACCAATTCCATTTAAAAATGACTGAAATTACCAGCAAAAAAACGTTTTCAAGAAATTCTATAGCCAATTCATTAAAGTCGATTAAAATGATTGTTTCAATTGACGTGGCTAACAATGAAACTTCTCAAACATTAAACTCTCAAAACTATCATTAAGCCATTATTTAATAAATGGAAAAAAGTGAACAAGACATTAACCCGAAAAACCATCATGACATGTCATCCAGTCTGACAGATCCATTAGCCCGATCTAATATACCTCCAATACTTTAGCTGCCCATTATAAATGTTAGCATGCCCAATCAAATACCGTAATGTCCATATCCATGCTATGCTATATACTCATCATAATATCCAATAAATGAATGGTAATCAAAAAATGATTTTGGTGTGTGACTGATCGATAATGATCGCAACTGAATATCACAGCACAAAAAAAAGTGGAATTCTTCTCATGTTCGATATGTCGACGGAAATGATTTTGATGAAAAGTTTTGATTTCATTCTTTATTTCTTTACTTGAATTGTTCGAGAGTTGAGTGGATGTTGATCATATTATAATATAATAAACAAATATTTTTATATTATTCATGTTTGAATTTGTTTTCAACGGTTTGTTTGCAGTCGTGTTTAATGGTTGACATGGACTGTGATATCTCAATTCATAAATTACGAATATTGTGAGTTATTCAAATCGGAATCGCTAAATATTTTTTTTGGCTCAAGAATTCTTGTTACTTACGTTATTGATGATGTACATTTATTTACGTGTTTTTTCTCTTTGATTCGAAAACGGCCTGGTCATTCCGCGATTTAGTTAATCAAGTAGACAACAAAATCTCATAATTTCAAAACATGAAATGAATACAGCGGAAATTCATAGCAAATATTTTCACTAATTTCCGTTGAATTGCATTAATTTATTGTATATACGAGTACAAAGGAAAGGTCACTCTTTGCAGGATATCGACATCGAGAAAGTTGACTCTTTTTGAGTTATAAACAAGAAGATTCACGCACCATCAGTAACAGCTCCTACTAAAACTTCAGTAACACCATATCGTGTGACACCTAAAGGACAACATCAAAAAGTTCTAGACCCACTCAACTTGGTCAACTAATCTATGTCAGCAACCGATAATAATGAGCTATACCAATTGCTGCATAGTTTCGAACAAAATACATGGACATCTTTTGATTATTTGAGCCGAAAATTAAGCGAGCATACCGACGCATTACTGAATATTGAAACAGATTGTAAAGAGTTTAATGCTAGATTCAATCACATTAGACAATCTTCAAACAATAAGCAACAAATGTGATATCATTGAAAAAAGGCTCCTGGAACTGGACTCAAACTTAAAATCGCAACGCATAAACTCTTACGTTGACGATGTATCAACACAAGAAATACGCGGTCAACTTCGGAAATTAATTGACGAAAACTCTGATGGAGACGTAGTGGAATGGCAAAACGACACACTCTCAGTGGAGGGAGATACAATACAGAAACTAGTCAATAACGAATATCAAAAGAAGGATAACACGTGTGTGGCACCAAAGTCCGAAAATGCGATGAACAGTAGCCACCATCCTGACTCAAAAGAAAAACATGCTTTCTATGTGTCCAAGTTTGAACCAAGCACGACTACTGAAATGATAACTGATTACATGCGCAGCAACGGAGTGAAGGATATCGAGTCAATTAAAGTAACATGCCTCACACCGAGGAACAAAGATCGATCGACGATCAACTTTGTATCCTTCAAAATCGACGCTAACGCCACTGTCGCGAAAGTTATTACAAGCAAAGCATTTTGGCCGAGCAAACGTATTATCAAGGACTTTGCACAAAAATCAATTATCAATCTTAGGAAAAGTACGTCGCAGAATGTTTTTTTTCGAGACCCTTCAGCACAGAAAAGCCAAAGATAACAACCAGACAAAGAGCTGCAAGCGCTATCACTGAACAAATCGACTTTATCTCCTTATTTTATGAAAATATTGACGGTACATCAGCTCACAAATGCAAAGACTTGCTAGAATCAACTTCGACATCGGAATATGACATCCTGGTCTTCACGGAAACTTGGCTCGACGACAGGTTTTTTTATAATGAATTCATCAACGACGCATACGAAGTTTTTCGCAAGGATAGATCAGAGTCCAACATACCGGAAAAAACAGGAGGAGGAGTGCTGATCGCCGTGAAGAAAAACAAGAACCTGACTTATCACATATGACGAAATCAAAGACCTAGAAGCAATTTGCATAAAAATTACACAGAACAACTCTAACATGTATATTTATGGAGTATACGTGCAATATAGAAAGACAGATGAAACGCTAAGTAAATTTTACAACGATCACCTCCGGTCAATTGAAGCATTATAATTTATATAATTATATAAATATATATTATAATATATTAATAATAATAACTTTAATTTTGGGAACAAAATAAAATGGATGGAGAATGACACAGGCTTCGACTTTATCCCAGTCTTGGATGAATCGAATGAAAGGAAGACGGAAATAGCTCGTGATTCTACAACGGCAATGATGGACAATGGCCTCTTCCAAATGTCATCGCTTACCAACAGTAGCGGTAACGTATTAGATCTATTCTACACGAACAGCCCGGAGCTTACTGTAGTATCGAAGGCTGAGTTCCGAATGATACCCGCACATAAAAGCGACGTCTGTCATGTTCCTACCATGTGTTTAATTGAATTTACTCCTAATATTTTACCAAATGAAAACCACGATTTGGAGTGCAACGAAGTTTACGCATTTAAAAAAGCAAACTACGATGCTATACGGGCACATTTGTCGTCGATTGACTTTTTTAATAATCTACAGAACCACAAAAATGATGTAAATGGTATGGTTGACGAATTCTATAGATTATTACGAGCTACCTTCGAAAATTTTATTCCTAAGTCAAAATAAGATCATCAAATAGACCAAGATGGCATGATAAAGAGCTGGCCTCATTAAAAAACAAAAGAAACAAGGAATATAAGTCCTTGTGTGCAACCCGCCAAACTAAAGAAGTTATAGACGAGAAACCATTCCTAGAATCAAAATCCAAATTCGAAGCATATAGAACGGAGCAACATGAAAAATACATTAGACAACAAGCTAAAAACTTAATGAACAATCCAAAAGAATTTTGGCAACACTTAAACAACAAAAGGAAAAATAGTAGTCTGCCGGAAACTATGCATTATAACGGAATCATAGCGAAATCTGACGAAGAAAAGGCGAATCTAATCGGCGATTACTTTGAGAGTGTATATTTCAACCACCAAAAGGACGAAACACTTGACTCATTCATTTTGAACCGAAATGACGACAATTCCTTCGATTTTATAATCTCAGACAGTCACGTAAAAATGATTCTAAGTCGCATGGACATCAATAAAGGCAGTGGATTTGATGGGGTTGCTTCAATCTTCCTACGAGAATGTGCCGAGCAATTGAAAAACCCACTAACACTAATTTTCGCAACGTCGCTACAACAAATGACTTACCCTAGCGCGTTCAAGTTTGGTCAACTAACCCCAATATACAAGTTAGGTGCTAAAAAGGATGTGACTAACTATCGTGGAGTAAATACAATGCCTAACATAGCCAAAGTTTTCGATATAATCATTGCCGATCAATTAAAGACGATTACCAAACCAAGAATCACAAACACTCAACATGGATTTATCCCAAGTAGGAACATCGAAACAAATCTTTTTGAATTGACCACCCGCATCTATCAAGCATTCGACAATCATTCACAACTGGATGTTTTTTATTCAGATATTTCCAAGGCGTTCGATCACATTGACAAATCCAAGCAAATCAGGAAACTTGCACGATTTCCAATATCCAACCAATCACTTTTTTGGTTTAAGTCGTATTTGTCGGAACGACAGCAATATGTTAAGATATGTCGTGCTGAATCCAAATTTTTGTGTGTGCCATCAGGCGTAGGACAAGGTTCAGTCAATGGACCATTCCTGTTTATTGTATTCTTTGATGACTCCGATCCATTGATGGGCGAAATTGCTGCGTTAAACTTCGCTGACGACAAAAAGATCGTGGAATTCATCAATTCCACGGAAGATGCCATAAAACTTCAGAAAGGGATAAGTGACTTTATGCAATGATGCAAAGATAATAAACTGCAAGTCAATAATTTTCTTTATATGACGTTTGTATGACGTTCATTAGGAAAAATAACCCTATCATTTTTAACTACACCATCGACGGTGAACCAGTGAAAAGGGTCGAAGAAAGTATGGACTTGGGCGTGATATTTGACAAGGGGTGCACATTTCAATCACACTACGAATATATATCTAAACGAGCAACGGCAACAATGAAATTTGTCAAACGACAAGGGCAGTATTTTGGAAAGAACACTATCAAAATCATATACCAACTGCTGGTTCGCTCCATACTAGAATTTGCGGCTCCCATTTGGTCGCCAACTTATTCGGTACACAAGACAAAATTGGAAAGTGTTCAAAAGCAAATGGTTT
>CM055403.1:153132656-153145991 GCA_029228625.1 Pseudolycoriella hygida | reverse complement strand
TTCCACGGGCGATGCCATAAAACTTCAGAAAGGGATAAGTGATTTTATGCAATGGTGCAAAGATAATAAACTGCATGTCAATAAAGAAAAATGCAAAATAATGACGTTCACTAGGAAAAATAATCCTATCATTTTTAACTACACCATCGACGGTGAACCAGTGAAAAGGGTCGAAGAAAATATGGACTTGGGCGTGATATTTGACAAGGAGTGCACATTTCAATCACACTACGAATATATATCTAAACGAGCAACGGCAATAATGAAATTTGTCAAACGACAAGGGCAGTATTTTGGAAAGAACACTATCAAAATCATATACCAACTGCTGGTTCGCTCCATACTAGAATTTGCGGCTCCCATTTGGTCGCCAACTTATTCGGTACACAAGACAAAATTGGAAAGTGTTCAAAAGCAAATGGTTTTGTTTCTACTCGGTGATGATAAACGTCGTTTGACAGGTTCATACGTTCTACCTCCTTATGCTGATAGATGTGAACAGCTAAAATTAACAACACTTGTCAGACGTCGAGTCAACGCAATGATCTTGTTCATACACGCAATAATTATTGGCAAATATCAATCACAGCATCTCCGATCAATGATTAAGCTCAATCCCGTTACTCGCATATTACGTCATTCAAACTTCATCTTATTGATCAAACACGATAATTCTCTATTCAACAATGCTTGCCGTCTGTTTAATATTGCAGTAAGTGAAATCGATCCATCGTTACCATTTCGTAAGGCGTCACTGCAACTTCCTGACAACTTGTTCGGAGACTGGACAAGGCTATGCCTACTGTCTACTCGACAATCCTACTTCCTCAGACTTAGCTCTCACTTGGAGACTTAAACTCTAGACGATCAATTTATTTATTTGAGATAAACCTACTTTTTACTACTGTGATAATTCCAATTTTCCTATTACCTAGACGACCAAATTTTTTGAGATTGAATCAGCTGTGATTATATCTATAAAGTTTTCTAATTATTTTGTCTATTTTTGCTATATTTTTATTTCTATTTCCTTTTAATTTTTGTATATTTATCCTTTTTGTGATATTTATTGTTATATTATTGTTATGTTTTAAGTACCTCGCTCTGCTCGGTCTACAACACGCGAAATTGCCTAAAATCAGTCATCAAAAACAGACACACAATAGTTATTTGGATCACAAGGGACGAAAGTGAAAAATTTCAACCGTGTGCGAAATTTGCAGCCCGCGCCGAAGGCAAGGGCGGCAATCGCACAGGTTGAAATTTTTTACGTCGTCACATGTGATTCACACAACTTTTCACTACAACGAATACGAATCTTGTAATTTTCGAATCCCAAATAGACGCGAAAATTAAAAAATGCAACTCGAAACGAAAGCTTACTCATTAATAAATTCAACAAAGGTCAATAATTTATTCATTGGAATTGTTATGATTTAAACATCACTGCAGTAATAGCAGCAACAGCATATAAATAATAATAATAATACGCCTTACAACCCATGAAGGGTTAGAGGCTAGATCATTATTTACTAGTTTCGCTGTTTGTGGTTCTACTTTTTGAGATCCTTTCATTACCGGAAAGTTTTACTGTGCCAGTGGTAAGCTGTGCGACAACCCCATTGCCATCTATGGATATAACTAGAAGAGAAACTAGTAGGAGTAGAATACCGGTTCTCCCAACAATGCCTTTTCCGGTAAGCCGTACGATGGCACTACACTCAACTTCACTTGACTGGAACGATTCAATCAGTTTCGTTTTGTTTACAAATCTAACAATCGGTACAAATCCGTCTGCGGCTGAGTTTAAAACCAACGCACTGGCACAGTAGCAAGCAGACGTGTTAACCACTGCAAGCAAGTGTCATTAAATGAACAAAATGTTTGAGTTTTGTACTATAGATTCCACGATTCATTTTTACCATGGCTCTATGTGCACCTGCTTAGTGCGCGAAATTGCCTAAAATCAATCGTCCATAGCACGTACACAAATAACCATTGTGATTCTCACGCGAAATGATCCACATCCAAAATTAATGACACACATCCAAAACTCATGATACACATCCAAAACTAAGTGATTCACATAACAAGAACTACGAGAATATTGCAGTTTTTCCTTACAAAACTAGAAAGACAAAACTAATTTAAAAAAAAAATAACATTTCCTTCTTCAACAATATCATGTTTAATTCCGCATAAAAAATCTCGGTAGCACTGGCGCACAGATTTGTTACACTTTGATCGAAGTAAACTCAATGAAGTGTCGAAGTTTTTTTGCTGTGTCAGTTATTTTCGCACCTCTGTTTAGAGGACCGAAAAAATTTTCGTCCCTCTGTTTATTTTCGCACCTCTGTTTAGAGGGCCGAAAATACTTTCGGTTCCCATAGCATTCTAAGTCCTACTGAGAGTTGCATTTTTTAATTTTCGCGTCTCACTTGGGAAGAGAAATATACAAGTTTCGTATTCGATGATGATGTTCGTTATGATGTTTATTAGAAAAGATCAACATTTCGGCAGCAGTAATCATTTCGGTGACAGCTCGATAGTCCAATCAATACCTCTAACTGAGACAAATAGATACGTTAACACTTTGTCCATCACGACCATCAGTCTGTGTCAAATAAGATCCCTCAATGATGGCTTTAAAGGCATCATTTGTGATGGGGATCAAAAATGTATGGAATTTGACGTTGTTTCACATAGAACACAGCGCCACTTTTTTGCACATCAATATAAATTCAACGCGATATAAAGTTGCATGACCTGACTGAATATTGGCACTAGATGCCGAAATGTTGATCTCTTCTAATTATCTCCATAACACAACTGTTCTAGACGTGATAATGTCTGAGCGTCATGTCAATGACAAAATAATTCAAATAAGAGCTTAAACGTTCATAGTAAAATGTAATGTAATATGTAATGAGTTGCATCGTACGATGGCGGGCGATGGAAGGGCATGGAGGACGATAGCTCACCATTCTGGAGTTTCTACAGAAAGACTTCACACCGAAAGGATTATGATCCTGACTAAGACCTCTATTAGAAACTGATATTTATAACGGTTGAAATGTTTTCACATTTAAATTTGCTTCTAGAAAAGTTTGGGAAGCGAAAATGACAATATCCGTAGTTGTTGTAATGAAATAGTTATTTGGATCACAAGGGACGAAAGTGAAAAATTTCAACCATGTGCGAAATTTGCAGCCCGCGCCGAAGGCAAGGGCGGCAATCGCACAGGTTGAAATTTTTTATGTCGTCACATGTGATTCACACAACTTTTCATTACAACGAATACGAATCTTGTAATTTTCGAATCCCAAATAGACGCGAAAATTGAAAAATGCAACTCGAAACGAAGGCTTACTCATTAATCAATTCAATTAAGGTCAATAATTTATTCATTGGAATTGTTATGATTTAAACATCACTGCAGTAATAGCAGCAACAGCATGTAGAAATTAAAAATATGATGTTTTTCATGCCGGGCGCCTGAATTACAAGAAAAATTCTGTAATTTATGCCCAATTCATGAAAAGTTGTATGTGCATTGTGCACCTGCTTAGTTCGCGAAATTGCCTAAAATCAATCGTCCATAGCATGTACACAAATAACCATTGTGATTCTCATGCGAAATGATCCACATCCAAAACTCATGATACACATCCAAAACTAAGTGATTCACATAACAAGAACTACGAGAATATTGCAGTTTTTCCTTACAAAACTAGAAAGACAAAACTAATTTAAAAAAAAATAACATTTCCTTCTTCAACAATATCATGTTTAATTCCGCATAAAAAATCTTGGTAGCACCGGCGCACAGATTTGTTACACTTTGATCGAAGTAAACTCAATGAAGTGTCGAAGTTTTTTTGTTATGTCAGTTATTTTCGCACCTCTGTTTAGAGGACCGAAAAAACTTTCGTCCCTCTGTTTATTTTCGCACCTTTGTTTAGAGGGCCGAAAATACTTTCGGTTCCCATAGCATTCTAAGGCCTACTGAGAGTTGCATTTTTTAATTTTCGCGTCTCATTTGGGAAGGGAAATATACAAGTTTCGTATTCGATGTAATGAAAAATTATGTGGATCACAAGGGACGACGTAAAAATTTCAACCTGTGCGATTGCAGCCCTTGCCTTCGGCGCGGGCAGCAACTCTCGCACACGGTTGAAGTTTTTACTTTTCGTCCCTTGTGTTCCAAATAACTATTTCGTTCCTTTTATATGATTACAGTCTCTTCGTTGTTATAGACATAGTCCAGCAATGCATTCAGACCAATAACTATTTGTGTACCTGTTTTGGACGATTATTTTTAGACATTTTCGCTTGTAGACCTCACTTCGTTCGGTCTACAACTCGCGAAATTGCCTAAAAACAATCGTCCAGAACAGGTTCACATACAACTTTGCATGCAAAGGGGCGAAACCCCAAAAAACTTACAAAAATGCCCTCATTTTCGACCCTGTCGCATGTAAAGAACTGAAGAAATTACTCGGCACTACAATTACACTCGTTAGTGTGCTGAAACGACGGTTTGAAATTGGATTTGCATTTGGTAGCTCAACTCTATTAGCTCTGGAGGAGAAATCACACTTGATTACGCTCCTACTGTGGAGCAGAAAACTTTTCTGGAATAATGAGGACATTGGAAAAGGTATATGAAGATTTGCACTTTAGTTATGAAAATAATAAACCTTTGAGAAACGTTACTGACAACCACCACTGAGATGACAATGTAGAGTGACTGGAACACACAAACTCTTCTCCTTTTATATCGAAAAAATAGAATTGAACATTTTCAGTAACAGATTCAGTTAACGTAAGTGCTGTTGGAAATCATTCAAGCAAAAATAAAGTAATAGATTATTTGTCATACTTTTGTCGTTCATATAACGATGATTAAATGCGAAATTGTTTTTATGATACGGCGTTTGTATAATATACAAAAGAAGACTTGACTTTATGGTAGTATACCTATTTCCGAAGAATGGTTGAAGCTTAAGTTCTTCAAAAAGATATACAAGGGAACCGTACGCGTCAAAATAGATATGGCAGACAGATCAGAGGCGCCGACTTTCATTTGACTCAACAGGGGCGAAACAGTTAGAATTAAAAATAGTTATTTTCATGACAAGGGGAGAAAATAGAAAATTGCTTAACAAGGTTGACGTCTGTGGCCAAAGCAGAGAAAATTGCAACGAGAGCAAAGTTTGTGGCGCAAGCAGAGTAAATTGCAACGAGAGTGAAGTCGCAATTTTCTCTGAGAGGGCCGCAAACTTCACTCAAGTTGCAATTTTCTCTACGAAGGCCGCAGACTTCAACCGAGTTAAGAATTTTCTATTTTTACCCGAGTTATGAATTAAACTTTTCACATTTGTTAGGCGAAAATTCATATTTTCTCCCGAAAAAGATGCACTATTACAATTATTGTAGATAACTTAAGACATTTAAGCTTATAAAAGACGAATTTCACAGAAAACATAGAAAGTAACTCAAAAACACATTCGACTGTGTTATTTTTCGAAACTCTTAAATCTCGAGAAATATTTGCCAGATTAGCTAATGAATTACTTTAGAGTAATACTGTGGTCCTAAACTATGTGCTGGCATTTTGTTTAGCTCGTATCCGTCTAGTCGAAAATTAATTATTTTTTGTTTACTTTCTTCATCGCAAAAAAAAAGTCATATGAACAGATCGGCCATGATACTTTGTGTTAAGTATTTATTTTCTCACCTCAAATGAGGTGCGAAAATTTACTTTTCATCCCGCTACAAGCCACCCATGCAAAATTCAATTTTAGCACCTCATTTGTGAAAATATAATTTCACAATACTGTTTTATTTTAAGGAAATTTCGATAATATTTCACTTCTGTAGGCACAGGATTTCGTTGAGCAGAATAAAAAACAATAAAGTTGGTGGTTTATTTATTGTAATTCAACACATCCGCACACACCAAATCCAGGCCCGAGTTACAACTGAAGACAGAAGGCGATGGTTTACGAAAGTTTTGTAAATTATTTATCAGAAACTGAATGTTAGTTTTTTTGGGGCTGGGAAAAATTCTATCATAGCGCCGCAGACGAAATTTGTAGATCCAATGCAAACATTACAATCTGAAGTCAAGTAAAATTGAAACTTTCTTAGCTTACCCCTGAAATACCAATGTTTTGCAGCGCCGTAAAGTTTTAGGTAAAAGGTAGATCGAATGCAAGATTTTTTATTAAATAAAAAAAAAGTTGGAGTTGAAATTGAAAAAAGTATACATTTTTTGAGTGTCTTGGGGGGCTCTGTAACGGATTAGGTGGGCTGTCCTATTTCGTTTGTAATTTCTTGACGATGATTTGATAGGGAAAAACTATTCGTTCTCAGCTATTCATATGTACTAGCTCTTAAATAGGCCTATTGTCGTTTCAACCTAGAAAACGATCGTTTGGCTACGTACACAGTCTAATAGGTATTTTAGGGCCAGAGCTCTGCTTTAATTTTCGAAATAGTTTTTTTCATACGCAATAGCAACCGGACGCCGCCCCCATTAAATCGCCCCCTCGCCCCAGTGTAGTTGGCGCCTCTGAGACAGATTGCATGCTGCGAAAAGACTCGAACGTATCTACATTAATATTGCCCTAACTCTTAAGCATATGACATCACGTCCACATTGAATTGGATTGGAAATTGCCGAAATGGCAATATTGAAAGACCCGTCCGAAGAATGGATTTAAAAACATTTCCAAAGCTTCAAAAAACATATGCAGGGGACCCGTACGCATCAGAATAGATTTGGCAAACAGAATAGACCGTGGCTCTTTTTGGAAATTTATTTTTGATCGATATAAAATGATATTCTGTAGAACAAACATATAAACAGAATTCATGAAAAACGTTTCCTCGATTTTATATCTCAATTTGAAGAAAATTGTTCTCAATCCTGAGTCAATCCCGCATATTGGAAAAAATACAATTCCAATAGGAATTTCAATGGGAATCGTAGGAATCGTGTTAGAATGTGAAATGACTACTACATTCTAATTGATGTGTTACAACTTTCAAATTGAGATAAAAAATCAAGGAAACGTTTTTTGTAAATTCTGTTTATACTTTTGTTCTACAGAATATTATTTTACATCAATCAAAAATAATTTTCAAAAAGAGCCACGCTCTATAGATTTTGCAAAAAGATTCTCTCAAGTGCGTGAAATTACGTCGACATTAAATTGGATTGGAAATTGCCGAAAGTGCAACATTGAAAAACTCGTCCTTAAAAACGGCGCAAAAACCTCTCTAAATCCCTGAAAAATTCTCGAAATTTAACAAAAATTGCACTGAGGCCGATCCTAGAACCGACCAAGAGCACTTAGGAGAGGCCCCTGATCCATACTTCCATGATCAAAAATGTTCACATCTTTTTCTCTGCAGAACCGCACGAAAAACCTCATACTTAAAGTAATATTCACGAAAAATCTGTTGGAACTGTGTAATTGAAGCACATTGCGCAAAGGTCAGACGGTTGTCCATACAATGCAAGGTAAATGTGACCTTTTTGCAGATTTTTTTTAAGAGGTTTATGTTTTGAGTTACACATTTGATTTTGACAAATAAAGCAACATACCAGCCTGATGATGTTGTTGGTAATGGTGATGCCTTTGGTATTGATAAATTGGTTGATATTGGATCGTTATGTCTGAATCGTGCCGAAATCCATAAAGCGTTGATTGATGTTAAAACATCTAAGGGTGACGGACCTGACAATGTTTCTCCATTATTTCTTAGGAATTGTGCAGATAACCTTGTAACTCCTTTACATACTATTTTTAACCTGTCTCTCAAGACCACTTTTCCAAACAGATAGAAAGTGTCGTACGTTACTCCGATCTACAAAAGTGGGGCAAGGAGCAATTTTGAAAATTACAGGGGTGTGGCCATTTTGCCGACATTTGGGAAATTATTTGAGTCTATTGTTAGTGGCATTTTCATGTATAAGTTGAAAGACGTTATTACTGTCCGCCAGCATGGATTCATGAGGAGACGTTCAACTTCCACGAATCTCATTGAATTCGTGAATGAAGTCGTCAACGTGACGCGGTCTACACTGACATTCGTAAAGCATTTGATAGGGTGTCCCATAGTTTACTTATTCAAAAATTGAGTGAATTGAGTATTCGTTCTTAGGTACTTATTTGGATTGACTCGTATTTGAGAGGTCGCTCTCAATACGTGAAGTTGTCCAGCTGGGAATCTCGCTCGTTTTTAGTTACGTCAGGTGTTCCCCAAGGGAGCCATCTGGGCCGCTCTTGTTTATTTTATTTATTAATGACGTCACTAAGGTTTTCAAAGTAGCAAAGTATTTGTTATATGCGGAAGATATGAAAATATTTTACCGTATTCCATCAGTTTTCGATTGCGCAGCCGTTCAACGTGACCTCGACGCTCTTTCTTAATGGTGTGTTCGTAACCATCTTTTTCTGAATGTTATTACATTTCATCGATCAAAGTCGCCAATAATCTTTGAATTTAAGATCGATGCTGCTCTGTTGACGCGTGTTAATGTGATTCGTGATTTGGGTGTTTTCCTTGATTGTTCTATCAACTTTAGGTATCACATTGAGTGTATCGTTTCTAAAGCCTACTCAATGTTGGGATTCGTTAAAAGAATCTGTTACTGTTTTACTAACATCAAAGCTCTGACTTCGATTTATTGTGCCCACGTTCGCTCTCACCTTGAATGGACGACGCTTCGCAAAGACAGTCTAAACCAAAATAATGCTTCGTTGGTTTGATTCCCGGGTCAAGCAGATAGGGTGAAAATCATTGAATCTATCCATAAACAATTTGTTATTCATGTGCTTCGCAGATCAATCAGTAGGGACTCTAATTATAGGCTGCCGTCGGTCGTATAAATCAAGGTGTGTGCATTCTTTATTCATCATCTTTTAAATCGACGCGTTGATGCACCGCAGCTACTTGCGAAGCTTCATGTAAGCCGTCCCCCCTAGAAACCTTCGTTTTCATGAACATTTGTTTGTTCCGACTCATCGTACGTTCTACGGATTCTTTGAACCTGCGTGCAGCCTTTCTCGAATTTTTAAGGACTTTTGTCGTGTTATTAATCTTAGAGTATCGAAATTAAGTTTTCGCGTCGCGGTTAGCTCTTTGCCTATTTTATGTGAACTTGAATTCGCTGTAGGAGCTTATGTGGTTGATTGAAAGCATATGTCATCGTGGAGTATGTCAGTTGGTCTCATACAACGAATTTGATTTCCTAATGTTTCATTTTCATTAAATCTAAAAAAAAAAAAATTGTATAAATTGATTAGTTCTAATTGTCTGTCGGTTCTAGTTTAATTTTTTTTTATCTTTTATCTCTTTAAGCTTATCTTATTTTATCTTATTTTTATCTTTCTTATTGTGTTAGCTTAATTAATATAAATGAAGCGTATGGTTATTATCTGTAGGTAATCTATTACTGTAGGTAATTAATTGAAATGAATCTAAATACTATAATACTGATTTTATGACCACTTTGGTTCAGACTAACGTTTATGTATATAGTTATGCAAGAATTGTGAGCCAAATAAACTGTTCTCTCTTGTTTATCACCTCGTACAGAACGGACGCTTTAATTTATTCCTGTCGAAATATCAATTCCAACAAAATCACCAAATCACCAGATATTAGTGAAAAAGTTCCACGAACCTTAAAAAGCCACGTTTTTTACCATTTTTTCGACCGTAACTTCGAAAGTTTTCTACCGATTTTGCCCAAGTTGAATCCCGCATAGAGATGAGCGGGTTGCCCGAAACTTCAAAAAACCTGACCCGAACCCGAACCCGAATTGTTTTTTTCGGGTTCATGGGTTTCGCGATTCGAAAATTTTAATCGGGTCGGGTTCGGTCCGGGCCGGGCTTGGAAACAGTTCGGGTTTCGGGTTTAAAAAATTTTATCGGGTCGGGTTCGGTCCAGGTCGGGTTGTTGTATAATTTTATTCGGGTCCCGATCCTTTATTGACTTTTTATATTTTACAAAACTCGTCCAAATTTTGTCATCTTACATTACAAGAATTTTGTTTTAGTCTAAGGTCCGTGAAGAATGCAGACGTCGGGCCTTGAAATAATTTTTGTTTCGAAGTAATTTGGGTTGTGAGTTTCGAAAAACTTGAGTGTCTGGCTCGGTCCGGGTCGGGTTTAGAAACAGTTCGGGTTTCGGGTTTCGAAAAATTTTATCGGGTCGGGTTCGGTCCGGGTCATCTCTAATCCCATAATCAATTTGGTTATCTTACAGGAAAAAAAAGTTTTTAAAAATCGGATAAGGTTTACCCGATTTATCTAGAAAAAACACGTTGGGCTTAAGTAGAGATTCAGTTTTAGGGCCCTGGCTGAGACCAAAAGCTCAAAATTCAAAAAAGTTTCTTCCATAAATTTTTAGGCATGCCCAGACCTTCAAAAAAAAATAATGAAAATCGGAAAAGATTTACTCGAGTTATCGCGGTGACAGACTGTAAAATTCTTTTTTTTTTGAAGATTCGGCATCTTAGGACCATGGTCGATGTTCCTACTTCATCCTCAAATCGACTGGTGATAAGCGTCTACGTAAACAATAATTTTATGTAGTTCATTATTACTTAATCGGCTAGCCACACGGCGCGGTGGACGGAACATCTGGACATTCGCAAATCTGCCTCGATTCTGCCGTTAGACCCTGACTTACGTCAAGGGAAGGGAAATAAAACAATGTTCGAAATTCTAAATTCTAAGTTCGAAATTCTAAAAACACAGCGCTTTTCATTCTTAGAAATTGCTTGGCTATCCCAAAGTTGATTTATATAATAAGAAAGTCAGTGGCATGGAAATATTTTCGATTCTCAAGGTATAATTGTTATTCACCATTTAATTGAACCCATGGAAAATCTTTCGCAAAAGAATTGGGACCTTATCGACGTTCAACGCATAATAAAAACATAGAAGGGACCCGTACGTATCAGAATAGATGCGGTAAACAGAGTTGATGTTACGAAAAGACTGGAACGTATTTAAGTAAATGTTGCGTTCACATTAGACTATATTGGAAATTGCCCATAGGGCAATTTTGAAAAACCCGTCCGAAGTAACGGTGTAAAACAATTCTTCGAACGCACAAAATTGACCTCCAAATAGAGAAAAATGTTCTCCTCAATTTTGTCTACAACATAGCAAAAAACTTTTTTTGGGATAGGGCCGACCTAGTGCCTTAAATAGAGGCCTCGGATACATACTTGCAAATACAAAAATGTTTCCCTCAATTTGCTCTGCAACATACCAAAAAACATTTTTTTATGTTAGGGCCGACCTTAGGACCGACACGAGGCCCACTTGAGCCCTAAGCACAGGCAAAAACTCTTCTATACATTGTCGGCCGTGCCGAGATCTTTCCCAAAAAAAAATGTTTTTGAAAATCGGAAGAGATTTATTCAAGTTATGTACGAAAAACACGTAGAGCCCTAAAAAAGACTCTTTTTTAGTGCCCTAGCTAAGTCCAAAGACTCAAATCTAAAAATGTTTCTTCCACAAATTGTCGGTCATGCCCAGATCTTTCAAACAAAAAAAATGTTGAAAATCGGTAAAGATTTACTCAAGTTATGTACAAAAACACATAGAGCCCTAGCAGAGACTCGTTTTTAGTGCCCTAGCTAAGTCCAAGGACGCAAAATAAAAAAAGTTTCTTCCATAAATTGTCGGCCATGCCCAGATTTTTCAAACAAAAAAAAATTTATGAAAATCAGAAAAGATTTACTCGAGTTATGTGCAAAAGACCAAAAACCACTTAAACGGCCCTAGCTCGGCGGCCCTTGGGCCGACAGTGCCCAGATTCAATCCCATTAAATATTATTCGACTACCTTTCAGGAAAAAAAAAGTTTTTGAAAATCGGTCAAGATTTACTCAAGTTATCGTGTTGACGGACAGACAGACAGACAGACCGACCGACAGACCGACAGACGGACATTGTTTTTTTCGCTGATTTGTCATCTGGAGGCAACAAAAAAGGTTTCCCCCTTACCCCCGGGTTCGAATTCGCAATGTAACAAACGTGGTAGTAAACACATCAGACCTACGTACTTCGTACGGGTCTAAAAAATGAACAGGAACACAATAAGAGGAAGCATGTTTAAAAATCATTGAAATAATATTACTAGTTGCCAGCCAAAAACTGACGTAGAGGGTGATGTGAAGATTTTCACAGACGAAACCAAGATAGAGACGGGGATAGGAGCGGAAATATGCTTTGTGGAATTAGGACTAAAAGTAGAGGTGACCGGGTTACCCGAATATACTTAAAAACCCGACCCGAACCCGAATCAATTTTATCGGGTTGACGGGTTACGGGGTTTTCAAAATCGAATCGTGTCGGGTCGGGTTTCATTTCATAATAGAACTAGTAAATACCCCCGCCCCTAGGGGCTACGCAGGTTTTATCATTTTCGCTTTAACATTAAAGGGTAGGTTACGTAGTCGAAACCCCCGCCCCTAGGGGCTACGCAGGCTTTATCATTTTCGCGTGTTGTCTATTCAGAGAGCCATATTTTTTTTCGTTTTAAATAATGATGCGTAATGTTTCAACTTCCCCCGTACTCCACTTTCTCCGTGGAACGTATGCAACGTTCCCCGTATTCAACTTCCCCCGTATTCCACTTCCCCCGTATTCCACTTCCCCCGTATTCCACTTACCCCGTATTCAACGTTCACCGCATTCCAAGTTCGCCGTATTCAACTTTCCCCGAATTTTATTTCTTCGTATTCCACTTCCCCCGTATTCCACTTCCCCCGTATTCCACTTCCCCCGTATTCCACTTCCCCCGTATTCCACTTCCCTCGTATTCCACTTCCCCCGTATGCCACTTCCCCGTATTCCACTTCCCCCGTATTCCACGTTCACCGTATGCAAAGTTCACCATATTCAACTTTCCCCGTATTCCAAGTTCCCCTTATACCACTTCCCCCGTATCCCACCTCCTCCGTGAAACGTATGCAACGTTCCCCGTATTCCACTTCCCCCGTATTCCACTTCCCTCGTATTCCACTTACCCCGTATTCAACGTTCACCGCATTCCAAGTTCGCTGTATTCAACTTTCCCCGAATTTTATTTCTTCGTATTCCACTCCACCGTATTCCACTTCCCCCGTATTCCACTTCTCTCGTATTCCACTTCCCCCGTATTCAACGTTCACCGCATTCCAAGTTCGCTGTATTCCACTTTCCTTGCATTCCACGTTCACCGTATGCAACGTTCACCGTATGCAACGTTCACCGTATGCAACGTTCACCGTATGCAACGTTCACCGTATGCAACATTCACC
>CM055403.1:153102649-153127924 GCA_029228625.1 Pseudolycoriella hygida | reverse complement strand
TCCTCTACAACATATCAAAAGTTTTTTTGAGCCGCCGCCGCCGCCAAACCGAGCCGCGGCGGCTACTACTTTCATGGGCGAAAATGATCCCCTCAACTTCCTCTACAACATATCAAAAGTTTTTTTTTGAGCCCCCGGCCCATTTTCCGCCATTTTGGCTGTCACCCCTATACACTACACACCCAACCCAACATCTTTCCCTTTGACACCAAACCTGTATCTCGAACACCCAACCATGTCTTATACAAAATATGCTTCCATATCTCCGGATCCACTGGACCGATTTTTTTGAGTAAAAAGTCGATTTTCATCAGAATTTTACGTAGAATCCGAAAAACTAGGGCTCAGAAAGATACGACGCAAGGCAAAAAAGTCAAAATCTAGCTGTATATATGGTTCCGAAGTCTACGAAAAAAAATTTTCTGAATTTTTTGCTCGTGGGGACTTGCGCCACGGGCGCATTGCTACCGCGCGCCCATGATATGGCTATTCGCACTATGTGCGAGTAGACTTTATTTCACTATTGGCACGTTGTGTGAATAGTATCTACCATAAAAAAAATGACCTTCCGTCCATCCGTCCGTCACCTCAAACTTTTTTTTCCGTGAAAGGTACATGCTGCCTCCCATGATTCAAGTTCGAAGATGAGCAAAATCTGATAAGTAGTTCCGAAAGTGCGGTCGAAGAAGTGTAGGTCGGCCATAGATTTTCGAGCGTCGATGAAACTTGTTCGTAAATATCTCGGAAAGTAGAGCACGGAATTCGTTCATTTTAGTGTAAAATGAAAGTATTTGATCTCAGAAAATTTGGAACTTGTGGAAATTGGGTCAGTGGTCTGGGCACAGGGATCAATGGAAGGGACGAAATTGAGTTTCTTGGCCGCATACGAAAGCAGATGGTTTTTTGTCTATATTTGCTTAACTATGCAATATGGAGATTTACTGTCAAAGGCAAAGCTGTAGAGAATAAAATTTTGTGGAACACTTCTTTCAGGGTCTTAAGGTAATGGGGGACACATATCTCTAGCACTATGGCAGAATAAAATTTGCCTCTAAAGGCAAACATGGTGAGAATTACATTTTAGAGAAAATAGATTCAGGATTTTTTGGAGAAACAACGTTGGTCCTCTTTGTGATATGGTGCAGGAGAGAACATTTTGGTCATAAAAATCATTGGTCTCAGACGAACTTCGGTAGGGCTTTTGACATGAGGGCGTATCGAATTTCAGACATTTTAAAACCTGCGATAGCCTGGGAGTGGAAAATGTAGATCATCAAAAAATGAGTCGGAATATGTGGTTAGGCGGACCTTCCGGCAATGGCAAGAAATCCCCCCGAAATATTCAGTGGTTCAGTTGACAATATATCTCTGTGAAATACCATCCGTTTTTAAAAGTCATGTCCTAGCAAAATGTAGAGCATTAAAAATGCTACAAACTGCCGAAGGCCCCGATCGTCCAGGTAACGTAGTTAGCGAGTTGGACTAATACCCAAGGTTGGCCAATTTTGCGTGTATTTCTGGACAGGCAGGTGGCAATGAGAGGCTTAGGATATGGAATGATAGAGTAGATCAAGGCCTACAACTATGCCCAAGGTACCCGGTCTGGCGTTTTATCCTTGACATTACTTTCACTATTCATTGTATGGGCTATATTAGTCTAACTACGGTATCTCAGATGCCTCTAATTGCACTGCAATCGGTGCTGGAGGGCCGAGATCATCTCGGGCAGTAAGTTTACACAACATTCCATGACACTGTTCCAATGCTGTGTGTGTGGACGTTAAGAATACCCGGTGGACGGTATTCAACTAGCTACACTCTCCACTTTTAAGTTCTCATGACTGAAAATACAGACCTTCACTTGGTGCAACTCTTACACCAAACGTCAAGAATGTACTGAGCTCAGAAGTTAGTTGAGAGATTAATCTAGCCGTGTCGCACGTCAGTTCCGCACTACAATTACTGTGATATACGATATGAAGAGCCAGATATGTTCTGGTATCTGTGAAATTAGCGAGCCATCGCTAGAAGCTCTTCTGTCCCTTTGCCCCACTAAAACATCCGTTGAACAGAATTAAACAGCGACGACGGTCACAATATGAAAACAATCCTACTTTCCTTACTTGAGTCATTTAATTAAATTACATAAACATCTTTGAATATCTGCTTGAACTTTTCATCGAAGCCGTAATCTTCAAACATCTTTTCATCATCGTCCAACAATTCACCGAGAAAATGTAATTTCAAGTTGATTTTGCCCAATAACTTTTTCTGTTTGATTAACCAGTTTATTGTTCGTTTCGTTTCATCGAAATCTAGATATTTACGGCATATATTTTTAAAGTAACTATCAAGATAATGGATTTCATTCACTTTCGGAAGCTGCACGAACAAATCTGAAACAATCGAGACTGAGTTGAAGCAACTAAACACTTCGACATTTTTGAATCTGTTCACAGTCTGCCGATCAGCAATTTGAAGCTTTTTCACCGATTCTGAATGTGGAAATCGAATTCCGCTTAGGCCTGTCATACAGCTAAGAACTTCTAGATTGGGTGCATGAACAGCAATGCCATCACGGTTATAAGCGGCACAATTAATTCTCAATACATTGAGAAGAGGGAGCCTTATCTGCGGTGGTGGTGCTTCTTGGTATGTCAAATTCTGGAATTCGAGGTGTTTCAGTTGCTGTAGCAGATTTAGAAGAGATACGTCTCTATACGTCAATGGTATATCGATGATCAAAGCGGTTAAATATACGAGGCTGAAAGGAATATTTCGGCATTGAACGAACGACAATATATATATGATGTCATCGTCGTCAACTGGAAGATAGCTGTAGTACCACGCACGTGTTGCACGATAATCGGGACATCGTAAAACCACTTTTTTTAGCCTCGCTTGTTCAGCACTTTCCTTCCATCTAATGAAAAATGAACGAGTAGAGTATAGTCACAGATAATTATTTTGTGGAACACTTATCCTACCGCCTCGACACCTGCCTACAGTTGCTCAAGCTTTTCACTCCTAAATATTCGAAAATATTTAAAATTAGCTCGTTCGGCAAAGAATCCATTTTCGTTCAAATCACGCTGCAAAGCTGAACTAACAAATCTTCACATTAACATTAACCTTACGCTGTTTTAATTTCTTTAAGGGCGCACACAAAACAGATTATATACCGCGATACACAAACAGTTAACATTTAACACAACTGACTTCGAAGACGTTTTGGGATTCCTTTTGGTCCATTTATAGAATAAGTGCGTCGCATCAGTGAATGTTTTCCAGTGGTCAGGTATTCGATCATATATATTCTTGCAAAGCCTGCAACGTACGAGGAGCGGTAGGAAAACGTTCGTGTGGGTTATGAGTTTTTTTTTCAGAGAAATGATAACTTCGTACGCTTGTGCCGGGGTAGAACATAGCCGTGAAATATTGCCAAAGTGTGAAGTATCGCCAAAAAATGTAATTATTTTTCTTTGGTGTTTTTTCTAATTTCTTGGTGATATTTCACACGTTGGCGATTTTTCTTGGCGTTTCATAATTTTTTGCTGGCGTGTAAAATTGCCAAGAAAAAACGCCAAAGTGTTAAGTATGGCCAATTTGTGAAGTATCGCCAAATATTTTTTTTGACGATTTGACTTTGGCGATATTTCACGGCTATAGGTAGAACCGGTAGAACAGACATGTGAATTATAGTTGGGTTGTGTATAGGAGAGAATATAGGCAAAATTTTACTTTAAGTCACAAACTTGGAAATCCCTTTTTTTAGGCTGGGGAGGGTCACCACAGGCCCGGACTGGCGACCGAAGGGCGCACCGTGCGAGCCGACTGAGGGGCGGCAATCTAAGAATTTTTTTACATGCAAGGGTGTCGTTATCGTGTTGTACTTTGCGTGATATTTGTGCCCAGATTGCATCGGCATGTAGAGTTACGTGATGCTTGTCTGCTTGGAAACTGTTTGTTGAGACTCGAAGAATTACAGTATTCGTTATTAGCTCATGTACCCCAGGGCCGTAGCCAGACCGCTTGGTCAGGGGGGGCTGAAGCCCCTCTATCAATCAATTTTTTTTCGAATCGTTGAAAAATGTAAGCGAGTAAAGTCACTAGTCACTAGGCCCCATTCTAATTCTATCCTGGATCGCGCTGGTTTCAAGTGTGACCGAACGGTGAAAATTCATAATAGTATGGTCGTGTACACGTGTATACGTACACGTATCCCTTCCTATGAAAATGAATAAGTATGTTGAGATGGAAAAATCCGTGACGGACTACAACAAAGTTAATGCGGTTAATGCTTTCGCACCTGTTTGACCCAGCTAGTAGGCCTGCCTCCGACGAAGCGAATGTTCTGTACTCTTACTTTATAAAGAACTTTCAGAAGGTTATCTCCGATTGCACCACAGTTAAGAAGTTATGCAGGTATAGGTCGTGTACTTTAGACCATTCTAATGACACCCTACTTGTACTAGACGGACAATTTTCCGATTAAATTTGAGGAAATTTTCTGCCATTTAGCAAATTTTGAGGGTTTCGGGAATATTTTCTCGTAGTGATCTCCAATTTTCTCAAATTTTGTCAAGTTAGGTAGGTCTCGACGAAACCTTTCCAAAATATGATGGTTTGCAGATACTTTTTGATGATCTTTTCGTAATATTTTTCAATTTTTCGTTTTTTTCATCAAAAATCCTGGCAATTTATTAAATTTTCAATTATAAAATATTCAAAGTAAAATATTTTTAGAGTCTACAATTTTGTTGATGTTAGCTTATTCATTCTTAGGACATACTAAATTGTATACAGCAGTGAATTAGCATAAAAACAATAACTCGTACATTCAAATGACAAGAACCAAAATTAACTTTAATTGAATTTCAGTTTGTCTGCAATGAGAAAAAACATTACATTATTTCTCAGTCACTTAAACTAAAAAATCAAAAATTCGTTTAATTTTAATCGTTTCCCGCAGCTCCCAGATTTCGGAGTGTGGCTTCCCGGAAACAGAAGAACTAAGAATAGGTTGTGAAAACAGTTCTGTAAGACAGTTCTGTGAATTTTGAGGAAATTAGAGATTACTGTATGGAAAAATGGTCGGAAAACAGCTAAAAATTCGTAAAAGTAGGATTTTATAGGTTTTTGATGACTTTCAAATCTTACGAAAAGTATTTTGACCTTGGCCGATTTTGGGTAAATTAGTTAAAAAATTTTTATCTGGCAAAAATAGTTTCATCGATGTAAATGCGAATTCGTTTCAAATTGGGCTAGTTCAAAATGAAATGTTTGGGTGAATATCGAACACCAAACGTTTTCGTTACTGGCAGTGATCTTATTGGATGTATGTTTTAACTAAAAGACGATTGAGATTAACTTATATTTGACAAATTTCTGTGTACGATCAACTTTTGCAAAGTTTTAATTTAGTGTTTTCCGAAGCGAACTTTGTAAAATGAAAGAAATGCATCAGCGAAAAATTTGCAAAAAGGTGTCTTCTTGGTGAATGAATGCACCCACAAGGAAAATCTTTTCGATAGTTGTCAGTGTAGGTTTCTGCGCCACTCACCACACCTACACAAATTGAAATGTATCCCCAAAAACAGATAAAAATTTTTTTTTGAAGACTGTGAACTTTGGTCAAGCATTTTAGTGGCCTAATTCTTATTGTATTCTCATCTGGTGCCCTTCTACATCTTACCCCACCTAAAAAAATTTAAATTATAACGAAGATACAAAAAAAATTTTTTTTGCACCGCGCGCCTAGTTCTTGTTGTTTTGTCATCTTTTGACCTTCCTCCGCCTTCTCCAAACTATAAAAAATGGGATTCAAGTTTGTAACTTAAAGTAAAATTTAGCCGAGAATGTCAGAGAATTGCGTGCAAAACTGGTTCCATCCAAAAAAGATAGCGCAAATGCCACGGGACACACGAAAAAATGGCGGAGGCAGAGAAACGATACAGAATTGGGTGCTGTTTCGATAGACATGGTGTGTGTTAACCTGTTGACATACCAGTGAGCTTGATCGTGGAGTCACTTTTAGTGGAGGAACCACTCGGACCCCCCTTTTTACTCTCCAAGATGAACATAATACCACATACAGTGTATTACTTACCACTTGGTATGCGTTAACTTATATACTAACAACAACCACTGTCGCTCGACTGCATGCTCGGACTAAGCTACTTTATGCATTTTCAAGTTGATGAAGAAATATGATCAATATGTTACCTTTGTTAATTACAATATTACCATAATGCCTTTGTACTATCAATGGGTCATCCAATTTTTTTTGGTTTGAAAGGTCTGGATATGCCTGACAATTTGCGGACTTCAGACTCAGTGCATCTCGCCGACACCAGCCAGAGACATTGTAATCGTTGACTCCTTAGTCCTTCCTGGTTCAAATTTGGGAGGACAGTGCCTATTTCAGTGAGACAGGTCACTGTCCGCTTGCTGGGGCGCTACCTGTCATGCTGGTACTTATATCTCGCTGTGATACATAGTGAGAACTAGCAGCAACTGCCGCTGCTCGGTTTAACAGTCGAAGTAACTATTTAATTTGGTTGATATTTTCGTAAATCTTTTATTTAATTTAATTTAATTACCTGGTAGCTGGTGTGGCTTTTTTGCCATCTTATCTTACCATTTTAAGCCTAGCAGGTCTTTTCGTGTTTTTTCAACATCTTACATGTCCTTTACCTATGTGTCCGTAAGCATTCAGTTGTAACAAAGTCGATCCTAATCAATTCAGCGCTTTTTCCAGCATATTTTCACATTTCCGAACGTCGCCATGAGCATTTACGTGGTTACCTTTACCGACTAACTAATGCCGTTCCATATTGTTAAATTTGTCAAGCTGAGCGGCCGGAAAGACACGACAACAGTCACTTTCGTCTTCTTCAAAGACTTTAAGTTTGGTCTGTGCATGAAGTCGACTTGGACAATTGCCACACAAAAAAATGCATCCTATGCCATTAGGCCCGATAACAGTTTGGTGGGGAACCAACTGTCGACAATGAGGTAGATGAACCCACCGCCTCAGCGACTAGATATTTTCACAATTAAACAATGCGTTAAACATTCTTTCGAGTCGCTTGAATTAGTATTTACAATGAATTCACTGATATTATTTCATTTTTAAAATAAATTTTACGGAGCAAAATAGTTTCGCGACCATCCACTATCACCGCCTATCACTACAACTGCCGACACACCCAGATAAAAGGACATTTAGATCTTACTCATTATAGATGAGCGGGCAACACTTTTTTGCTGCCCTTGCCCGCCCTACCCTAGCCCAAAATTCAGAAAAATTGCCCGCCTAGAAACGTGCCCATTCAATTTTTGCCCCACCCGGACCATTCCCTATCGGGCGCAGGCATAATTTGAATTTCCCTCCCGTCCGCTCATCTCTATGATACTATGATTCATTGATACTGTCCAATGAAAAAATAGTGCTGTAGGTATAAAAAATTTAGTATTCGCATGGTAAAGTGTAAATAGCTTCATTATCAGTGGACGTAAAAAAACCGCCTCGTAGACACAAATTTTGACTATAAATTGAAGAATAGAGGATGACTTTCGAAGGACTTTCTTTGAGTTTAAAAAAATTTAGACCAGATTTAGACCTTAGCCTCAGCCCCCACCCCCTATGCACGCTTCCGTACGCTTTTCATAGACTCCCCACACCCCCCTAGTGAGTACGTACTTCTTGAATGGCCCCATAAAATAGAGAAACTTTTGAAATTTTCCCCCTGACCCCTTCCCTACTCCAACAAATTATTTGAAAAAAATTCACTTCGCAGCAGCTTTCCAACGAGCCCAGACTCATCAAAATCGATTGGAAATCGGGTGAGATATCGAGGTTTATAAAATGACATTTTTCTATGGGCCGTCGATTTTTCTATTGTTCTCATTATTATGAAAACTTTTTTCTGACATGTCAGTTTCTGTCTATGTTCTATCTATCAGTCAGTGATCTTACTGAAATTTTCACTGAACGTCAGTCTTGGCTCCAAATGAAAGATTTCATAGGCCGTTTTTCCGGGAAAATTCTGGAAAAACCGTAGCATGTTTAAATGTGGTCAATTTTGACCGTTTTTCAAGTAATAATCGGAATTTTCGAACAATAGCCAGAGAGTTGGTTTCTTCGGGAAAGTTATAGAGTTTGGTCAGGGGAATTTGTTGCGATCTTAAGAAAATGTCTGCCAGCAATCAGAGCGGCGGCGCCATCTTGAATTTTCGTTTTTTTTTTTTTGTTTTCGAATTTTAGCTTCGGAACGCAATACTTAGAGAGTTGGTGTCTTCTACATAGTTATAGAGTTTGATCAGGAGAATTTTTTGGAATCTTAAGAAAGTGTCTGCCAGCCGTCAAACCGGCGCCGTTTTGGATTTTGTGAATACTCAAAAATGCTATCTTCTGCATTAGAATAGCTATGTGGCTGGTTTCTTATAGAAAGTTATAGAGATTGGTGAGGGAAATTTTTAACCTGAGGCCTGAAATTTTTTTCGCCGGAAAATTCTTTTCGTCGGAAATTTTTTTTCGCCAGAAATTTTTTTTCGGCGAAAATTTTTTTCTGTCGGAAATTTTTTTTCGGCCTGAAATTTTTTTCACTGAAATTTTTTCCCCAGGAAAAATTTTTCGCCGAACATTTTTTATCACCGAGATTTTTTTTTTTTGCCGAAAATTTTTCATTGGGATTTTTTTTCGATGGGAATTTTTTTTCGCCGTAACTTTTTTCGCCTGAAAATTTTTTCGCCGGAAACGCAAAAAAATTCTTCTGAAATATTTTCACACAAATATTTGTGACAAAGCGTCACACATGCCGGACCCCCCAGTGTTATAGTTGTTCTGTTCTTTCAGCTTTCACACAGTAAAAGTTTGACTTTACGGAATGTATGTATCATGGGCGCGCGGTAGCATTGCACCCGTGACGCAAGTCCCCATACGATTAAAAAAATCAGAAATTTTTTTTCGTAGACTGCGGAACCATATATACAGCTAAATTTTGACTTTTTTCCCTTGCGTCGTACCCCCCTGAGACCTAGTTTATCGGATTCTACGTAAAATTTTGATTGAAATCGACCTTTCACTCATTAAAATTGGTCCAGTGGATCCGAAGATATGACCATTAGAAAATCGTCATTTTCCATACAAAATGTGCTGCTTCATAGAAGCCAAAGAAAATGTATACATCCAACGTTAGTTAGTTAGTGGGTTAGTGGGTTAGTTAGTTAGTTGTGGCATTTCCATTTGTATGAAAAACGACTTTTTTGGCGATTTCTCGAAAACTGGCGGTCAGATCTTCTTTAAATTTTGCAGGGACCTTCGGATGGGCATTCCACGCCATCTAAGATTTTAAAAAAGTGGGGTCACCGGCTTCGTTTGGGCGCTAGGGCTCCTGGAAGCTTCCATACAAATCCCATATAAAATAATGTGTATGTGTGTGAGTGTCACAGTTGGGTGAGTGAGGTATTCAACTTCCATTAGAGTTTTTGATATTTTTCGGTTATTCTCGACATGAGTGAGGTCATGCAATGGAGCTTCCTAGGTTTAAGGGATTTTCAAGGATTTTTTTGGATTTCTCTAGCACTTTTCAACTTCCATCAGGTTTTTTGATATTTTTCGGTTATTCTCGACATGAGTGAGGTCATGCAATGGAGCTTCCTAGGTTTAAGGGATTATCAAGGATTTTTGTGGATTTCTCTAGCACTTTTCAACTTCCATCAGGTTTTTTGATATTTTTCGGTTATTCTCGAAATGAGTGAGGTCATGCAATGGAGCTTCCTAGGTTTAAGGGATTCTTAAGGATTTTTGTGGATTTCTCTAGCACTTTTCAACTTCCATCAGGCTTTTTTGATATTTTTGATCGGTTTCAATTTCTTCCAAAAGTACTGGTATCACAACAAAAACCCTTTTAAAAGGGAAATGTGACGCAAGTCGTTGTCCCTTCTTCCAAAACAACTGATATTAGTATAGTATTAGGATAGTATTTTTGTGCAGTAATTCAAATTTTGGTGGGAAGGTGATACGAATCGAGCAACTCAGTGGAGAAAACTTTTTTCGGAGAAAATTTTTTTTGAAGAAAACCTTTTTGGAAGAAAACATTTTTTGAAGAAAATTTTTTTCGGAAATTTTTTCGCATGAAATTTAGTTATAACAATTGTAAACTTCCAAACCGACTGATATCCCAACAAAAACCTCTTAAAAGTTAAAGTGTGACGCAGTCCATCCCTAATGCCCACATCCAAAAATAGTTTTAGGTGACGCTATCGCTGGTAATACGCAGAAATTTGTTTGAATTAAAAGTTAGTTTGTGGTCAAAGTTTTATCCTTTGAAAAAACTGCATCGCTTTGTTTTAAAACATAATTACGTTGTGTTCAGAAACGTGCGTCACAAATGCCAGACCCAACGACGAAATAATTTTTCTGTACTTTCAGTTTGTACGCTGCAAAAATTTAACTTTTGTTTCCTTGTGCGAAGATTTTTTTGTTTTTTACATTTTTGCGTGTGAAAACTGAAAGTGTTGGCCTTTTTCCATGTGTTTTGAATTTTACTATTGTTGGAATCGTATGAAGTACAAAGGTCCTATACGTTTACTACAAACAACTTTATTGTAACATGGGGTATTTCGAGGTGGGAGGTGAGGGATACATCTATTATGGTGTAGTGATGACGAATGAGCAATAAAAAAATGACCGTCCGTCCGTCACCCCAAACTTTTTTTTCCCTGAAAGGTACATCCTGCCTCCCATGATTCAAGTTCGAAGATGAGCAAAATCTCGGCAAGTAACGCACGGAAATCGTTCGTTTTGGTGTCAAATGGAAGTATTTGATCTCAGAAAAATTCGAACTTGTGGAAATTGGGTTGGTGGTGTGGGCACAGGGATCAATGGAATGGTCGAAATTGAGTTTCTTGGCCATATACGAAAGCAGATAATTTTTCGTCTATATTTGCTTAACTATGCAATATGGAGATTTACTGTCAAAGGCAAAGCTGTAGAGAATAAAATTTTGTGGAACACTTGTGTCAGGGTTTTAACTCATTAAACCTTAATGTCAAGGTGACTTTTTCGACCATGTAAAAATCAAAATAATGGTGTCAAAATTCTGCTTAAAAAGAATGAAAGGCATTAATGTGAGAAAGCTTGTCACTTATTATCGACTTGGGACCAGCCTGCCTCCCTGTGTAATCACAAAACAATTATTGAATTTGTATGGGAGCTATAACAAAGGCGGCTGGTGTTAAACTTCTGCCTACCCCAAATGAAAGATGTCACTATTAGTCCTAATTTCCATCAATATCAATTTGACACCAGCCTGCCTCCTCGAGGTCTAGTTCAAAGGATAAAGAATCCGTATGGGAGCTATAAGAAGGCAGGCAGGTCTGAAAATTCTTTTTGTGCCGAATGAAGGTATTAGTGTAAAACAATGTTTGCGTAATCGTCTACTTGACACCTGCCTGCCACCCTGAGTTTTAGCTATGGGAATCCTCGACTTATACTTGGAATTTGGTAAGATGGGCAGGCTAGTGTCAAAATTCTGCTTGAGCCAAACTAGAGGTGTTAATGTAAGGTATCATCTCACTTTTTCTCAACTTGACACCAGCCTGCCTCCTTGAGTTCTAGTTCAAGGAATGAAAAATTCGTATGGGAGCTCTAAGGAGGCAGGTTGGTACCAAAAATCTCTTTGTCCCCAATAAATGGTATTAGTGCAAAACAACATTTGCGTAGTCATGAACTTGACACCAGCCTACCTCCTTAGTTGCTAACTCAAAGACTATATTTTGTCTATTGGAGCTATAAGAAGGCAGGCTTGTGCTAAATTTCTGATTTGGACCAATGAAATGTATAGCTGTAAAATGGCATTTCCATAAAAATATGAATTTGACACCAGACTGCCCCTTCGAAATCAAGCGATTGAGTTGGTAATGGGTGACTCATATCTCTAGCACTATGGCAATTAAAAATTTACCTCTAAAGGCAAACTTGGTGAGAATTACATTTTAGAGAAAATAGATTCAGGATTTTTTGGAGAAACAACGTTGGTCTTCTTTGTGATATGGAGCAGGAGAGAATATTTTGGTCATCAAAATCATTGGTCTCAGACGTACTTCGGTAGGGCTTTTGACATTAGGGCGTATCGAATTTCAGACATTTTAAAACCTGTGATAGCCTGGGTGTGGAAAATGTAGATCATCAAAAAAGGTCCCCCCGACCAGTTCAGTGGTTCAGTTGACAATATCTCTTTGAAATTCCATCCGTTTTTGAAAGTCATGTTCTCGCAAAATGTAGAGCATTAGAAATGCTACAAAACTGCCGAAGGTCCCGATCGTCCAGGTAACGTAGTTAGCGAGTTGGACTAATACCCAAGGTTGGCCAATTTTGCGTGTATTTCTGGACAGGCAGGTGGCAATGACTGGCTTAGGATATGGGATGATAGAGTAGGTCGAGGCCCACAACTATGCCCAAGGTACCCGGTCTGGCGTTTTATCCTTGACATTACTTTCACTATTCATTGTGTACGGTATCTCAGATGTCTCTAAATGCACTGCAATCGGTGCTGGAGGGCCGAGGTCATCTCGGGCAGTAAGTTTACACAACATTCCATGACACTGTTCCAATGTTGTGTGTGTGGACGTTAAGAACACCCGGTGGACGTTATTCAACTAGCTACACTCTCCACTTTTAGGTTCTTATGACTGAAAATACAAACTACAGACCTTCACTTGGTGCAACTCTTACACCAAACATCAAGAATGTACTGAGCTCAGAAGTTAGTTGAGAGATTAATCTAGCCGTGGACCACTTTCCCTACTTGTACTAACCAACAGCGATGCAAAATGTCGCACGTCAGTTCCGCACTACAATTACTGTGATATACGATATGAAGAGCCAGATATGTTCTGGTATCTGTGAAATTGGTGAGCAATCGCAAGAAGCTTTTCTGTCCCTTTGCCCCACTAAAACATCCGTTGAACAGAATTGAACAGCGACGACGGTCACAATATGCAAACAATCCTACTTTGCTTACTTGAGTCATTTAATTAAATTTCAAAATCATCTTCGAATATTTCCTTGAATTTTTCATCGAAGCCGTAATCTTCAAACATCTTTTCATCATCGTCCAACAGTTCACCGAGAAAATGTAATTTCAAGTTGGTTTTGCCCAATAACTTTTTCTGTTCGATTAACCAGTTTATTGTCCGTTTCGTTTCATCGAAATCCAGATAATTACGGCAAACATTCCTAAAGTAACTATCAAGAAAATGGATTTCATTCAATTTCGGAAGCTGCACGAACAAATTTGGAACAATCGACTCTGAATTGAAGCAACTAAACACTTCGACATTTTTGAATCTGTTCACAGTCTGCCGATCAGCAATTTGAAGCTTTTTCACCGATTCTGAATGTGGAAATCGAATTCCGCTTAGGCCTGTCCAACAGCTCAGAACTTCTAGATTGGGTGCATGAATTGCAGAGACATCATGTCCAAAGACGACAAAATTAATTTTCAATACTTTGAGAAGAGGAAGCGTTATCTCCGGTGGTGGTGCTTCTTGATATACCAAACCAGAGAATTCGAGGTGTTTCAGTTGCTGTAACAGATTTAGAAGAGATATGTCTCCATACGTCAATAGTGCATCGATGATCAAAGCGGTTAAATATTCGAGGCTGAAAGGAATATTTCGGCATTCAACGAACGACAATATATATATGATGTCATCGTCGTCAACTGGAAGATAGCTGTAGTACCACACACGTGTTGTACGATAAGCGGGACGTTGTAAGACCAGTTTTTTTAGCCTCGTTTGTTCAGCACAATCCTTCCATCTAATGAAAAATGAACGAGTAGAGTATAGTCACAGATAATTACTTTGTGGAACACTTATCCTACCGCCTCGACACCTGCCTACAGCTGCTCAAGCTTTTCACTCCTAAATATTCGAAAATATTTAAAATTAGCTCGTTCGGCAAAGAATCCATTTTCGTTCAAATCACGCTGCAAAGCTGAACTAACAAATCTTCACATTAACATTAACCTTACGCTGTTTTAATTTCTTTAAGGGCGCACACGGAACAAAATGTATACCGCGATACACAGACAGCTAACATTTAACACAACTGACTTCGAAAACGTTTTGGGATTCTTTTTGCTCCATGATCTTAAAAATGCATAGGCTAGTCGTCTAGAATACGTGCGTCGCATCAGTGACTGTTTTCCAGTTGTCAGGTATTCGAACATATATTCTTGCAAAGCCTGCAACGTACGAGGAGCGGTAGGAAAACGTTCGTGTGGGTTGTGAGTTTTTTTTTCAGAGAAATGATAACTTGGTACGCCGAGGTAGAACCGGTAGAACAGACGTGCAGCGCCGTATCTAGGGGGGCGAGGGGGCTGAGCCCCCCCTGAGATTTTCTGCGCCCCAACCCCCCCCCCCCTGAGGTTTGTTCCTTCCCTACTGATATATATTAATGTTCGGAAGAAAATCTGCCCGTAATGGGTACTGTTAAGCCTTCGAATACCTCTGAATCAGAGCAAAATTTCTGTATATTTAATGAAATTCATGAGAAAGATTTTGGCGCGCTCTACCCCTACCATCTGAACCAGTGAATCAATTTTCATTAACTTTTTTTAGTTATGTTTTTGAGATCCATATCTTTCATTCCAAACCGTGAAAAGGAATTCCCGTTCGTCGGAGATATAAGCAAAAACGTTTCTACGAGCTTCAAAAAACAAGGTTTTGACAGGAACAATAGAATAATAATAATAATAATTTGCCTCTACAACCCATGAAGGGATAGGGGCTAGATGATTCGTTTTTGAAATCTTTTCCTTACCAGAAATTTGTTTAGTGTACCGGCACCTCCCAACAATGCCTTCCACCGGTAAGCCGTACGATGGCGCTACATTGAAATTCACTTGTCTTGAACCGATTAAGTCAATTTTGTTTTGTTTGCAAATCTAACAATCGGAACAAATCTGTCCGCGGTTGAGTTTTGAACCAACGCACTGGCAACTCAATTTGATAGTAGCAAGCAGACGCCTTAACCACTACGCTATTGAGCAAATTTTTCGAATTACCTGAAAAACGAGGAAAAGCAGTCCAAAGTTTTTGCCTGCGGCGATTAAATGGTTCTTCGATTTACCTTAAGAACGATAACAGGCGGTTCAAAATTTTTGCCTGTTGCGCTTTGCATGAAAACCTTACTTACACCAGTTGAACACTATAATTAAAAAAAAATTGCCTGCGGCACTTGGCTTTTTGGCTCCAGGTCGGCTTCGGACTCAGTTATCACTTTAAACACTTTTCAGTACGCTATAATATACATTGATACTTCATTGAATTGCAAAAAAAAAATCTGGGGCGCGCACATCCCCTAGAAAGGCGGTTTAGATACGGTACTGCAGGTATAAGAGAGACTATGGGCAAAATTTTACTTTAGGTCACAAACTGGGAAATAATTTTTTTTAGGTCGCGGAAAACCTTCAGCAAGCCCCAGTCGTCAAAAACAAAATGATTTTTTTGCATTTTCGCTAATACACGAACGGAAAAGTGAAAAGCGTCAAGTTTCTGATTTGTCATACGAATTTACCATACAAATCAGAAATTTTTTTTGTGGTGGGTGAAGTAGAAATCTCCAACAAAATATTAATCAACTATAAATTATCGAGGTTTTTTCGGGTCCTGCATATACCAAAATATTTAAGGTGTCGCCGGTACAAAGAAAATGGTTCGTCGATATTTTGTACAAGGAAAATCTATCATGTATACTTTGTAATAGTATAATCTTCCGCAGATATTTTGTACAAGGAAAATCTTTTCGATAGTTGTCAGTGTAGGTTTCTGTGCCACTCACCACACCTACACAAATTGAAATATATTACCAAAAACAGATAAAACATTTTTTTTGAAGCATTTTAGTGGCCTAATTCTTATTGTATTCTCATCTGGTGTCTTTCTACATCATACCCCACCTAAAACAATGTAAATATTAACGAAGATACAAAAAAAATGTTTTTTGGACCGCGCGCCTAGTTCTTGTTGTTTTGTCATCTGGTGACCTTCCTCCACCTTCTCCAAACTAAAAAAAATGGGATTCAAGTTGGTAACATAAAGTGAAATTTAGCCGAGAATGTGAGAGAATTGCGTGCAAAACTGGTTCCATCCTCTTCCATACAACTGTCATTTACACGTGTTTTCTGCCTCAGGCGTACCAACTTATCATTTCTCTGGATTTTTCCCAAGGCAGACAAAAAAGATAGAGCAAATGCCACGCGACACACGAGAAAATGGCGAAAACAAAGAAACGATACATAATTGGGTGCTGTTTCCACAGACATGGTGTGTCAACCTGTTGATATAAACACAAATTCGACGCTTCAAATGAAAGTGATGTTTGAATAGGTTGACCGAAGCAACTTAAAATAGAGGAAATTTTAAAATTTTTCCTCTGCCCCCGCCTCACTCAACAAATTATTTGAAAAAAATTTACTGCGCAGCAGCTTACCAATGAGCCCAGATTGGAAATTGACTAAGATATAGAGGTTTGAAAATGACATTTTTCTATGGGCGTCGATTTTTCTATTGTTCTCATTATTAAGAAAACTTTTTTCTGACGTGTCGGTTTCTATCTATGTTCTATCTATCCATCTATCTATTAATAATTTTCGATCTCGAGAACCAGTCAGCGATCTTCCTGAAATTTTCACTGAACGTCAGTCTCGACTCCAAATGAAAAATTTCATGGGCCGTTTTTCCCGGAACATTCTGGAAAAACCGTCGCATGTTTGAAAGTGGTCAATTTTGATCGTTTTTCAGGTAATGCTCGGAGTTTTCGAATTTTAGCTTCGGAACGACAATACTTAGAGAGTTGGTGTCCTCTACAAAGTCATAGACTTTGATCAGGATAATTTTTTGGGATCTTAAGAAGGTGTCTGCCAGCTGTCAAAGCGGCGCCATCTTGGATTTTGTGAATACTCGAAAATGCTATATTCTGAATTAGAATAGCTAGACAGTTGGTTTCTTATAGAAAGTTTAAGAGATTGGTGAGGGGAATTTTAACCCTGAAAGTTTTTCGCCGTAATTTTTTTTTCGCCGAAAGTTTTTTCTCGACGGAAATTTTTTTTTTCGCCGTAAACTTTTTTCGCCGGAAACGCAAAAATTTCTTCTCAAATATTTTTACACAAATATTTGTGACAAGGCGTCACACATGCCGGACCCCCCAGTGTTATAGTTTTCCTGTTTTTTCAGCTTTCACACAGTAAAAATTGAGAAGAATTTAAACCGATAATTCTAAAATAAGAAATCACCGCAAAAAATTAAGAATTGATCGCAAAAAATAAAGAATGGATCGCAAGGAATAAAGAAATGATCGCAAAAACATAAGAAAAGTGATCGAAAAGCGATAATTTCTTTATTTCTTGCGAACAATTCTTCGTATTTTGCGATCAATTCTTTATTTTTTGTGATCAATTCTTATTTTCCTTATACAGAATCTTATTTAATAGCGATCGCTTTAATTACATGACGTAAAAATTTGACTTTGCGGAATGTATGTAATAGTATTTTTGTGCAGATACTCAAATTATGGTACGAATCGAACAACTTAGTCGAGAAAATTTTTTTCGGAGAATTTTTTTTTTGAAGAAACGTTTTTTGGAAGCAAAAATTTTTTGAAGAAAATCTTTACGAAAAATAAAAAAATTTACACACGAAATTTAAACAATTGCAAACTACCAAAACGACTGATATTCCAACAAAATGCTCTTAAAAGGTAAAGTGTGACGCAGTCCCTAATCTACACTTCCAAAAATAGTGATATCGTTTTAGGTGACGCTATCGCTGATAATACGCAGAAATTTGTTTGAATGAAATGTTAGTTTGTGGTCAAAGTTTTATCCTTTAAAAAACTGCATCGCTTTGTTTTAAAACATAATTACGTTGTGTTCAGAAACGTGCGTCACAAATGCCAGACCCAACGACGAAATAATTTTTCTGTACTTTCAGTTTGTACGCTGCAAAAATTTAACTTTTGTTTCCTTGTGCGAAGATTTTTTTGTTTTTTACATTTTTGCGTGTGAAAACTGAAATTGTTGGCATTTTTCCATGTGTTTTGAATTTTACTATTGTTGGAATCGTATGAAGTACAAAGGTCCTATACGTTTACTACAAACAACTTTATTATAACATGGGGTGGATCGAGGTGGGAGGTGGGGGGATGCCTTTATTATTTAGTGATGACGAATCAGCAATGAAAAAACGAAAAAGCTTCCCGCACATTGTTCGAATAGTGAAATAAAGTCTATTCGCACATTGTTCGAATAGCCATATAAGGACTATTCGCACATGGTACGAGTAGACATATAAGTACTATTCACACATTGTGTGAGTAGCCATATAATGACTATTCGCACATCGACGAAAAGTACATTTTGCATTTTTGTGTAATGAAGAAAAATATTAAAGTTATAAAAATGCCTGCAAGGTTTTTCCTTTTAGTAGGTGAACCAAAAGTTTACGATTTGAAATCACAGTCGCTTTCTCAACAACAAAACTTTGTCAATTCATTTTCAAATTCAAGTTCTAGGTATAAAATGGCTAATCAAACCTAGGTGGAGTAAGGAGATTTTCCTTTTACAAAATGTCACAAAAGCTAGGTGGCTAACAACGCTAAGTAACTTTTTCCTTTAAGAAATGTCACAAAACTAGGTGGCTGACGATGCTAGGGAATTTGCGCTTTAATGAAACGGGACAAGAACCTACGTGGTCAACAAAATTAGGGAACTTTTCCTTTTACACATGTCACAAAAACTAGGTGACTAACGACGCTAAGAACATTTTCCTTTTACGAAATGTCCAAACTAGATTCGTGCTAATATTGCTCATAGGGTTTATCGTGCAACGTGTATTCGCACGTCCTTATGTCTACTCATACAATGTGCGAATAGTCCTTACATGCTATTCGGCAAGCAGCGCACGGAAATTGTTCATTTTAGTGTCAAATCTCAGAAAACTTGGAACTTGTGAAAATCGGGTCAGTGGTCTGGGCCCAGGGATCAATGGAAGGGACGAAATTGAGTTCCTTGGCCACATACGAAAGCAGATGGTTTTTTGTCTATATTTGCTTAACTATATAGCAATATGGAAATTTACTGTCAAAGGCAAAGCTGTAGAGAATAAAATTTTGTGGAACACTTGTTTCAGGGTTTTAAGGTAGGTGACACATATCTCTAGCACTATGGCAGAATAAAATTTGCCTCTAAAGGCAAACATGGTGAGAATTACATTTTAGAGCAAATAGATTCAGGATTTTTTGGAGAAACAACGTTGGTCCTCTTTGTGATATGGTGCAGGAGAGAACATTTTGGTCATAAAAATCATTGGTCTCAGACGAACTTCGGTAGGGCTTTTGACATTAGGGCGTATCGAATTTCAGACATTTTAAAACCTGCGATAGCCTGGGTGTGGAAAATGTAGATCATCAAAAAATGAGTCGGAATATGTGGTTAGGCGGACCTTCCCGCAATGGCAAGAAGTCCCCCCGACCAGTTCAGTGGTTCAGTTGACAATATGTCTGTGAAATTCCATCCGTTTTTAAAAGTCATGTTCTCGCAAAATGTAGAGCATTAGAAATGCTACAAAACTGCCGAAGGTCCCGATCGTCTAGGTAACGTAGTTAGCGAGTTGGACTAATACCCAAGGTTAGCCACTTATGCGTGTATTCCTGGACAGGCAGGTGGCAATGACTGGCTTAGGATATGGGATGATAGAGTAGGTCGAGGCCCACAACTATGCCCAAGGTACCCGGTCTGGCGTTTTATCCTTGACATTACTTTCACTATTCATTGTATGGGTTATATGAGTCTACCTACGGTATCTCAGATGTCTCTAATTGCACTGCAATCGGTGCTGGAGGGCCGAGGTCATCTCGGGCAGTAAGTTTACACAACATTCCATGACACTGTTCCAATGTTGTGTGAAAATACAGACCTTTACTTGGTGAAACTCTTACACCAAACGTCAAGAATGTACTGAGCTCAGAAGTTAGTTGAGAGATTAATCTAGCCGTAGACCACTTTCCCTTCTTGTACTTACCAACATCAGCGATACAAAAAGTCGCACGTCAATTCCGCACTACAATTACTGTGATATACGATATGAAGAGCCAGATATGTTCTGGTATCTGTGAAATTGGCGAGCAATCGCAAGAATCTTTTCTGTCCTTTTGCCTCACTAAATCATCCCTTGAAGAGAATTAAACAGCGGCGATGGTCACAATATGCAAACAATCCTACTTTGCTTACTTGAGTCATTTAATTAAATTTCAAAATCATCTTCGAATATTTCCTTGAATTTTTCATCGAAGCCGTAATCTTCAAACATCTTTTCATCATCGTCCAACAGTTCACCGAGAAAATGTAATTTCAAGTTGGTTTTGCCCAATAATATTTTCTGTTCGATTAACCAGTTCATTGCCCGTTTCGTTGCATCGAAATCCAGATGTTTACTGCAAGTATTCTTAAAGTAACCATCAACAAAATGAATTTCATTCAATTTCGGAAGCTGCACGAACAAATCTGAAACAATCGACTCTGAATTGAAGCAACTAAACACTTCGACATTTCTGAATCTGTGCACAATTTGCCGATCAGCAATTTGAAGCTTTTTCACCGATTCTGAATGTGGAAATTGAAGTCCGTTTAAGCGCGTCATACAGCTCAGAACTTCTAGATTGGGTGCATTAACTACATAGTCAAAACCGCTATAAGCGGCACGATAAATATTCAATACTTTGAGAAGAGGAAGCGTTATCTCCGGTGGTGGTGCTTCTTGATATGCCAGACTTGGGAATTCGAGGTGTTTCAGTCGCTGTAACAGATTTAGAAGAGATACGTCTCCATACGTCAATGGTGTATCGATGATCAAAGCGGTTAAATATTCGAGGCTGAAAGACATATTTCGACATTGAATGAACGTCGATATATTTATTATGTCATCGTCGTCAACTGGTAGATAGCTGTAGTACCACACACGTTTTGCACGATCAGCGGGAGATCGTAAGACCATTTTTGTTAGCCTCGTTTGTTCAGCACATTCCTTCCATCTAATGAAAAATGAACGAGTAGAGTATAGTCACAGATAATTATTTTGTGGAACACTTATCCTACCGCCTCGACACCTGCCTACAGTTGGTCAAGCTTTTCACTCCTAAATATTGGCAAATATTCAAAATTAGCTCGTTCGGGAAAGAATCCATTTTCGTTCAAATCACTCTGGAAAGCTGAACTAAGAAATCTTCAGATCACAATCAATGAATTAGACGACAACCGTTTCAACAATATCGTTTAGACGACACTTTAAAAATTAGTTTCTGCACTTCAATTGGAAGACATTAACCTTACGCTGTTTTAATTTCTTTAAGGGCGCACACAGAACAAAATGTATACCGCGATATGCAGAGAGCTAACATTTAACACAACTGACTTCGAAAACGTTTTGGGATTCTTTTTGCTTCATTAATTTTTTTAGATCATGCATAGGTTAGGCGTCTAGAATACGCGCGTTGAATCAATGAATGTTTTCCGGTTGTCAGGTATTCCATCATTATAGTGGAGGAGCGGTAGCAAAATGTTCGTGTGTGCTATGTGTGATTTTTCCAGAGAAATGATAACTTGATACGCTTGTGCCGAGGTAAAAGAGACATGTGGATGATTGTTAGGTTGTATAGGAGAGAATTCGATAGAATTGCGTACAAATCTGGTTTCATCCTCTCCCATACAACTGTCATTTACACATGTGTTTTAGTTCGACTTAGACGTACCAGGTTATAATTTCTCTGGATTTTTCTCAAAGCAAAAGATAGCGCAAAAGCAGCGCGACACACGCGAAACTATCGAAAGCATAGAAAGACGATACTTAGCTGGGTGATGTTTCGAACGACAGACGGTGTGTTAACCTGTCGACATAAACACAAATTCATATAGAAGTAATAAATTCTTGAATAGGTTCATCGAAGCAACTTACACATGCGATAATTAAAAACTGCACTTTTTACATAATTTGAAAAGCGTATAATAATTTCGTTATGAATTGAATCAATATTTTGTGAAAAGTAGATAAAATGAGTAAGATGTAAGCAGTTTTAAATCACAGATTAGTTGAAAGCTGGTGCAATCAACATAACCAGGAAGTAAATACGGAAAAAACAAAACTTTTACTATTCACAAGGAAACGTAAAATCCTAGGTTTTGGTAAAGCTATTGAACTTTCCCCGTGGGTAAAGTTTGTAGGAGTAATCTTGGATCCTAAAATAAAATGGACCTTCCATATCGAATACCGCATTCGCAAAGCTATTGCGTTACTATGGATGTGTCGTAGCGCCTTCGGGAAAAACTGTGGACTCAGCCCAAAAGTCTTATTTTGGATTTACACAGCTATCGTCAGGCCGATGGTATCTTACGCGTCTTTCATTTGGTGGTCGCGTTGTCACGTTGGCACAGCCCAAAAACAACTCGCCAAAATACAAAGATTAGCACTCATAAGCATCACAGGTGCAATGAAGTCTACACCAACAGCTGCCCTGGAAGCCTTACTTAACATAGAACCACTACACATTCATATTGAAGCAGTGGCCAGAGCCACCTGCCTAAGACTACACCAATCATCCCTCCTTATTAAACAAAACTATGGTCATGCTAAACTATGGCAAACTATGATCACAGAATCGCCATGCTACGAAATGCCATTTGACATTACCAATCCTACTTACCGCTTTAACAAGGCATTCATTCACAACACTATTCCCCTCACGGGAGGAATGGAAAAATAACGGTTGTACCAGTATTGATAGCCAAATAATGTGGTACTCGGACGGATCGAAATTCGCGGATCAGGCTGGAGTGGGCATCTTCTGCCAGGAAAGTCAAACGGGCAAATCGTTCCTGTGCCACTATTTTCCAATCAGAAACTTTTGGAATAGCACAGTGCTGCAAGGTGCATTAAAGGCCTTAAGTACATATAAATTCCGCTCGGCCACTGCACTCGGCTGCAGAGACAGAATTAATCTCCTCGCGACTAGCAACTCCGTTACTTTAGTCTGGGTTCCTGGTCATAGTAATATCCAAGGCAACGAAATGGCGGACAGTTTAGCTAAAGCGGGAGCAACTTGCAAGTCAATTGGTCCAGAACCACGACTTAAAGCCCCACCCTCTTTCTTTAAGAGCATTTCCAACAACTGGAAAAACGAATCCTTCAGAAAGCACTGGATCTCGATAGACCATCTGAAAACTGTATACACCCAAACACCAATAACAGTAAGTACTTACTTTCTCTCAGCAGGAGGAACATCAGAAGAATGACCTCCATACTTACTGGTCATTGCCCTCTCAACAAACATTTACACACCATCGGCCTTACAAACAGCAATCTATGTGCGAACTGCGGTGACATAGAAACCGCCGAACACCTCTTATGTAAATGCCCAGCATACATCACAGCCCGAGCTAAAAGCCTAGGAGCTTATATTCTCCTTTATAACATCATCTGGAGCATTCCGCCCAGCAACATATTAGACTTCCTCAACCGAACTGCTAGAATGTAGAAGAATGTAGGTAGTCTAATGTGGGTATGCACAACAGGCCCAATAGAGGCTTAGGTGCTGGAGCTTAACTCCGCCCAGTTAAACTAACTAACAATCACAGATACAGTCAGCATAACGAATATTACTCGGGCTCATTAACAATTTCTTTGAGAAGTCAGTTCCTGAAATGATACTACTTGTCACCAACCACAGAAATAATACGTAGACGTTATGAGAAACATGGCAGGAACGGATGATATGTCAAAATGGCCGAACATTTCTTTATGTTTAACTCCAAACATAAACGTAATAACATAGAAGGGACCCGTACGTATCAGAATAGATGCGGCAAACAGAGTTGATGTAACGAAAAGACTGGAACGTATTTAAGTAAATATTGCGTTCACATTAGACTGTATTGGAAATTGCCCGTAGGGCAATTTTGAAAAACCCGTACGAAGTAACGGTGTAAAAAAATTCTCCGAACGCACAAAATTGACCTCCATATAGAGAAAAGTGTTCTCCTCAATTTTGTCTACAACATAGAAAAAAAAACTATTTTTTGGGCTAGGTCCAACCTTAGTACTGACCTAGAGCCTTAAACAGAGGCCTCGGATACATACTTCCATAGACAAACATGTTTCCCTCAATTTGCTCTGCAACATAGCAAAAAACATTTTTTTATGTTAGGGCCGACCTTAGGACCGACAGCACAGGCAAAAATTCTTCTACAAATTGTCGGTCGTGCCGAGATCTTTCAAACAAAAAAAAAGTTTCTGAAAATCGGAAGAGATTTACTCGAGTTATGTTCAAAAAACTCGTAGGGCCCTAACAAAGACTCTTTTTTAGTGCCCTAGCTAGATCCAAAGACTCAAATCGAAAAATGTTTCTTCCACAAATTGTCGGTCATGCCCAGATCTTTCAAACAAAAAAATTTTTTGAAAATCGGTAAAGATTTACTCGAGTGAGGTACAAAAAACACATAGAGCCCTAGCAGAGACTCGTTTTTAGTGCCCTAGCTAAGTCCAAGGACTCAAATTAAAAAAAGTTTCTTCCATAATTTGTCGGCCATGCCCAGATCAGAAAATTTATGAAAACCAGGAAAGATTTACTCGAGTTATGTGCAAAAGACCAAAAACCACTTAAACGGCCCTAGCTCGGCGGCCCTTGGGCCGACAGTGCCCAGATTCAATACCATATAATATTTTTCGACTGCTTTTCAGGAAAAAAAAAGTTTTTGAAAATCGGTCAAGATTTACTCAAGTTATCGTGTTGACGGACAGACAGACCGACAGACCGACAGACGGACATTGTTTTTTTCGCTGATTTGTCATCTGGAGGCAACAAAAAAAGTTTCCCCCTTACTCCCGGGTTCGAATTCGCAATGTAACAAACGTGGCAGTAAACGCATCACACCTACGTACTTCGTATGGCTCTAATAAAAAACATAACCAAAGACCCGTACGTATCAGAATAGATGTGACAAACAGAATAGATGTGCCAAAGCGACTCGAACGTACCTAAATATACAAATAAGCAAACAATCCAACGTTTTCTGTTCTTTTATAACTGTAAGAATTTCAAAGAACCATAGAAATTACCCAAGGTAATGTCAAAGGCCCTACCGAAGTACGTCTCAGACCATTCAAATCTAGGAAAGCTTATATCCAAGTACTAAGTCATTTTCCCCTAAAACC
>CM055403.1:153064971-153098550 GCA_029228625.1 Pseudolycoriella hygida | reverse complement strand
GTTATCCCGGGATTAGGCCACATTTTCCCAAAACCATGAAACACGTGTACGCTAAAACTTAATTCTCTACAACTTCGCCTTTGGAACAAACTTTCTAACTCTCATAGTTCTGGAGATCTGGGTCATCCTGCCTAATTATGGAAGTGGCCATATACCAGGATTGGGCCATATTTCCCCAAAAACCTGAAACACGTGTTCGCTTAAATTTAATTATCTATAACTTCGCGTTTGGAACCAACTTTCTAACTCTCTGTTCTGGAGGTCTGGGTCATCCTGCCCAATTATGGAAGTGGCCATATACCAGGATTGGGCCATATTTCCCAAAAACCCTGAAACACGTGTTCGCTTAAATTTAATTCTCTATAACTTCGCCTTTGGAACCAACTTTCTAACTCTCATAGTTCTAGAGATACGGAATACATTTCATGAAACTTTCAAAACCTTACAACGTCAAAAAAAAAAAAAAATTGCCACAAAGAAAGAAAGGAAGAAAGAAAGAAAGGTTTACCAAATTGACTAGTTAAAAATATTCGATTTGAGTCCATTTTCATACAAAATAGCAAAATTGTTTAATTCATATCTTCGGAACGACTGAACCGATTTTAATGAGTGAAAAGGCACTTCGGCCTAAAATTTTCCGTAGAATCCGGGAAAAATATTTTCCGGGGGGTACGTCGCTTGGGGGGGAAGTCGAAAAGTTCCTGTATATATGTTCCTTAGTCTACGAAAAAATTTCTTGTGAATTTTTTGGCGTGTAAGACTTGCGTCACGGGCGCATTGCTACCGCGCGCCCATGATAAACGTCTAAAGTTTGTCTGTTTAGTGTCTATTTATTAATGTGTCCAAAATACCTTTTGATATGTTGTCGGGGATGGTCGAGAAAACATGTTTTCGGGTGGGATATTGTTATGAAATAAGGGAGTTATCGGTAAAAAACGGGTCAAAATGAAAATCGGCCAAAAGTCAGTCAAGATGGTCGGGGAAGAAAAGTCTTAGAGTATTTGATCGCCTACAACTTTGTAGAAGAAAACTTTTTGATCCGACTTCATGCGGAGGAGCTGGGGTTTTCTCACTTTGTTGTTAAAGAACTTTTGCTGTTGGACAAAGTATAGATAATTTTTGATAGCCAATCGTTAGTGGAGGCTTGGGGCAACGAAATTGTTAAACAATGTTAGGTGAAAAAGTTTCCCACTCCCGAGATATGGGGCATTTTCCAGCGATTTTGTCCAGAACGGGAGCACTTCTTCTGGTTTATTTCGGCGGGTAGTTGCCGGAATGAGGCCAGTGACATGTCAAATGAAAGGTTTCGACAGTGTGAAGGTAGCGGAACTGAGAAAATCTGTTGAGCGCTTCGGTGTCCAGGGTCGTTCAAAGGAGGCAAAAATGAACAAAAATTTGCACCGCTGCCCGAAAATTAATGAACAATTAATTTTTGATATGTTGTCGGGGATGGTCCAAAAGGTGCTGCTACAAATGTGTAGTCGTCAACCCATATTTTTATTTTATCTGCACAAATTATTTTCCTCAATTTGTCCTATGCGTCCGACACAAAAAAAAATTGTCCTACCTTGGGGTCCGAAATATAGAGGTGTACTAAAATGCCAAAAAGCTAAAAATCGCTTTTTTGAAAACGATAAAAATTTGAGCAAAATTGGTGATGCCATTAATTTGTCCTCAATTTATCCTAAATTCTTGACACTTTCAAATTATTGTACTGACACTGACTTCGATAGTGTAAAAGTGTGTTACTAGATTTTAAAGTGTTTTGTACTAAAAAGTTAAGTACAGTAAAAATTTGTCCTCAATTTGTCCTATCAGAATATACATTCAAAATTTTCAAAACGGGGGGGGGGCTAAGTGGCCAAAAATGTGTTACGTAATTTAGGGACAGCCCCCATGTTGTAGAGAAAATGGAGGAAAATATTTTCGTCTATATAAGACCTAGGTCGATCCTAAGGCCGGCCCTAGACAAAAAATGGCTTTTTGCTAAAGTGAGATGAACATTTTTGTCTATTTGGGGGTCAATTTTGTACTTCCGAGAGGCCTTTTTTACACCGTTTCATCGGACGGCTTTTTCAATATCGCCCTCTCGGCAATTTCCAATACAACGACGGTTTTTTTTATAGAATGAATGCGAAACGTACTCGCTTCGCACGCGCATAGTGTCCGATTCATTGTGCCTATATTCCCAGCTACTACCCGGACACATTCCCATTTTAATTGGTTGAATTCCATTAATTTCCCTGTTTTCACCCCACACAGATCATGTCAGTAAAAGAAAAGGAGGGATTTATCGCAATGGCTGAAAAAGATAGGACTCGTAACGACTCAGAAATGCAAAACGATGTGCCACCAAAAATGCCACCAAAAGAAGTTGTTTTGGGTCGCGAAAAAAGGCGAAAACAGATCAAAGATCCAAATGTACCGAAAAGATCGCTGTAAGTGTATTGCCTATATGAATGTTAATTGATAGTTCTAACGCATTTGTAATTCCGGCACTCAAAATATGACCTTTATTTTCAGAACGTTCTGCAACGATGAACGCACAAAACTTAGGGCTTTATATCCTGAGTATCGAGTAGGTGACATTGCCAAAAAATTGCGAAAGAAATGGTCAGAGATTAAACCGGAAATTAAAAATTAACGATCCAAATGCAACAACTGCTGCAGTATTTGTTTTCCTTTTATTTCGGTGTTGAAATTTTTAACTTCAGATTTTTATGTTCGTGCAACTTTTTCCACATATTAAAAATATTGGAAAGCAAGAACTGTAAACCAAATCCCAAAATGTCATTGGCAATTCAATATTTAAGACGCAACTATTGTGCAATGGTTAGAAGAGTATCCTTGAACGCATGAGTCTATCCACTAAATAATCAATTTCAAACATCTTCAAATTCTCTCAAGATTTTTTTTTAAAAAAAGTGCTTACTGAAGCATTCCATCAAAACCTATGATACTTTACTCGATCTTGATTGTAATAATGAAAGTATTAAAAGATTATATTTTGATTGTAACCTATAGGTCAATAAATTGAGTCGTCATACGTTACAATGAATTATTATTTACAATGACAAAGCAAATTATTCCAATTTTCAATTCAAGAATAAAATCATAATAAAAAAAATAAGAGAATTATTCATGCTTATGGGAACCTACATTATAAACAAATTATTGAAGCTCGTCAAACATTTTATTGAAGAACCATCATGATCCACAACAACAACCGCGTTTTCCTTCCATCTATAAACGTGTAAAACCACAAAATGCATGGCTAATATTCTTTTATTTATAAACAAATAACTTTATTATCGAGATTTCTTTCGTTTCGTGGTGGCAATGATTATAACCTTAGAATTATACGCCGGAGGTCTACACTGAAAATGAAGACGTTTCGTGACTATTAAAGGCCTTTAAGTAAGGGTTATTAGTCTTGCATTCGCACCGTTTCGAAAATATGAATTCTGTAACAGAGAGTAATTTTTTTTATAATCGCAATGTGGAAGACTGGATCGAGGGGGAAGCAACAAGAGGAAATTGTGGGACAGTGATGACAAACATCGTGACACTATGAGAAATTAGAGAGGATAGATCAGTTCGCCCGATAACATTGATAGTCCCATTTTGAAGAGCCTGTGGAGGTTTCGTTGGGCGAGCTGCCGTGGAGAAGGAGATGGAAAACCTGGACATTACAATAAGGTACGTTCTGCTACTTTTTATGATCTCTAAGAAGAATCGCCGAATAGCTGTCATGACGATGTTGTATTTCCATGAAGTATCGCCGAGAAAAAATTCCGAATGGTCCACGGCTATTTTTACAAGTTAATTTTAACAGACGTAAAATGTTATTGTAAGCAATAAATTATTCTACGGTTCACCTTCAAAACGTAATGTTTTTTTTATTTTTGTTGTTTTTCTTGAAAAAAACTACAAAATTTTAGCCCCATTTGACAGCCGCAAACGCACTGATGGAGATCGAATGTACTACTTTACGATTAAAACCTATACAGTTTTTAGGGTTATAAAGAGTTACATTGTGATTTGAAATTCAATTTAAGTGTCCGCCATCGCTTATTTTTTTCGATTTCGGCGGCTGTACTAACTGAACTGCTCCTTTCATTTAATACTTTAATTAATTTTATAAAAAAATTGATGCATTTTTCCGGCGTGTCGTACAACAACTTTTTGTTTAAAATAATATTTTACGTCAGTTTTGTCGAAATAGCCACCAAATACATTCATTTTTCTTTAAAGGAAGTTTTCGATGACATTTCGTAAAAAGAAATTAGTTTACACTTCTCTGTATACAAACAAAACCAAGTTTCCCTTTACGAAATGTCATGGAAAAGCTTCCGTACAAGGAAAATGTTTTCAGCGTTTCAAAAATTCTGAGATTTTTTAGGCGATAATTTTCGGAGGTTCTACTTCGTCATGACAACTAGACTATGTCGAAAAGTTAGGCTTTTTTTCGGCGATTCTTCGGGGATCTTTATATGGATACACAGTAAACCAAATTCTTCCGAGGAAACTCGTTCGGACATTGAACAAAAGAAGATTTTGAAAGCTTTCATTGTTCTTTGTCCGAACGAATTTCCGCGGAAGAATTTGTTTAATTGGGATAAATATGGAATCACAGCAAAAACCCTTTTTAAAAGGGTAAGCTGTAAGCTGTAAGCGTCACCCTAATTGATATCAGTTGTTTTGGAAGAAGGGACGAGGACTTTCGTCACGTTTCGCTTTGAAAAAGGGTTTTTGTTGTAATATCAGTGGTTTTGGATGAAAAGAGGAAACAAATTTTAGAGAAAAAATTTCCGACCAAAAAAATTTCCGACGAAAAAAAATTCCGACGAAAAAAATTTCCGACGAAAAACGTTACGCGAAAAAAATTTCCGGTGAAAAAAAATTTCCGCAAAAAAACTTTTCCGGCAAAAAAAATTTTCGGATGAAGAAAAAATGTTCCGACAAAAACAAATTTTCGGCCGAAAAAAAATTTCAGACGAAAAAAATTCCCGGCGGAAAAAGTTTCCGGTCGAAAAAAAATTTACTTTGACACGAAACATCTATCTTCAACAAACAAAGTTTAAAAAAAATCAATTTTCCCCATAAATCCGTCCCATACCACCATCGGCCATTTTGTTGGTCACCCTGACACACTACACACTCAACCCAAAAACATTTCCTTTGACACCAAACATCTATCTCCATCCTAAGACAGTCGAAAAATTTTGCTCATATTTGACCCATACTTTGAATACACTCACACACACATACAAAGCATTCTTTTGTATGGGCTTTATATGGCGCCTTCTAAGAGCCCTGGCGCCCGAACGAGGCCGGTACCCCCCTTTTTTAAAGTCTCATATGGCGTAGAATGTCCACCCGAAGGTCCCTGCAAAAGTTCAAGAAAAGTTATCTAGCCGTTTTCGAGAACGAGCCAAAAAACTCAGTTTTCATACCAATGGCTCTGGAACTAACTAACGTAGGATGTTTCTATTAACTTTGACTTCTATGAAATAGCACATTTTGTATGGAAAATGACGATTTTCTAAAGGTCATATCTTCGGATCCACTGGACCGATTTTAATAAGTAAAATATCGATTTCAATCAAAATTTTACGAAGAATGTAAAACACTAGGTTTCTGGGGGTACGACGCAAGGGAAAAAAGTCAAAACTTAGCTTTATATATGGTTCTGCCGCGCCGTCTACGAAAATTTTTTTTTCTTAATTGTGGAACACGATTTTTCATTATATTTCCCCCTCGAACAAGCCGAACATTTTGATTTTTTCTTGAATTGAGAACAGTGTGGGCTAAACAAATTTCAGATGCTTTTTGGATGGAAAACAATAATTTTTAAAATTTACTTTTTCTTGTTGAACATACGTGTTTGTACGTGCTTCGTGTCGTTGAAATTGTTAAAATAATTAAAGTGTGCACTTTTTTTAAATGAAAAAATTTGGTCGCCTTCGACCACCCTATCCATTTACGAATTATAAACAATTATGTTATTAATGACATTAAAGCTGTGCGCCGACTGAATGAGTTTTAGCGGGGCATTCCTAGTTTTTCTTTTTTTATTTTGTTACATTTTTTCCTGAAATGGAAATCAGTCGATTTGTCGGTGGCGGTACAAATGGTAAAAAAAAAATGACTGCGAAACCATATATACAGCTAAGTTTTGACTTCCCCCCTTGCGCAGTACCCCCGGAAAATGTTTTTCCCGGATTCTACGGAAAATGCTAAGGCGAAGTGTCTTTTCACTCATTAAAATCGGTTCAGTGGATCCTACCTTTAGTTAGTTAGTTACTGGTTTCCATTGGCATTTGTATGAAAAACGAATTTTTTGGCTCGTGCTCGAAAACGGCTCGATAACTTTTCTTAAACTTTTGCACGGACCTTCGGGTAGACATTCTATGCCATATGAGATTTTAAAAAAGGGGGGGGGGGTACCGGCCTCGTTCGGGCGCCAGGGCTCTTAGAAGCACATTTTGAATGAAACAAGGTTGGGTGTTGTGGTGACCGCTAAAATGGCGGAAAATAGACGGGGGTCCAAAAAAAAGCTTTTGATATGTTGCAGAGTAAGTTGAGAGGATCATTTTCGCCCATGGAAGTAGTTGCCACTGCGCTTCGGTTTGGCGGCGGCGGCTCGAAAAAAGTCTATCCGTGAAGCAAGTCCCCATACGATCAAAAAAATCAGAATTTTTTTTTCGTAGACTGCGGAACCATATATACAGCTATAAGTTTTGACTTTCGTCCCTTACGTCCTGAGACCTAGTTTAACGGATTTAACGTAAAATTTTAATGGAAATCGACATTTTACTCATTAAAATCGATCCAGTGGATCCGAAGATATGACCTATAGAAAAGCGTCATTTTCCATACTAAATGCGCCGCCTCATAGAAGCCAAAATGAATTATATCCTCCGCTAGTTAGTTAGTCGTTCCAGAGCCTTTTGTATGAAAAACGACTTTTTGTGCGATTTCCCGAAAACTGACCGCCGATCTTCTTTAAATTTTGCAGGTACCTTCGGATGTGCATTCTACGCCATGGGGTCACCGGCCTTGTTTGGGCGCTAGGGCTCCTGGAAGCTCCCATACAAATCCCATATAAAGTAATGTGTGTGGTGAGTGTCACGGACAGGTAAGTGAGGTATTCAACTTCCATTAGAGTTTTTGAAATTTTTCTGTTATTCTCGACATGAGACAGGTCATGCAATGGAGTTTCCTAGGTTTAAAGGATTCTTAAGGATTTTTGTGGATTTCTCTAGCACTTATCAACTTCCAACTTAACAACTCGATAGCGTAGTGGTTAACACGTCTGCTTGCTACTATGAGATCGAGTTGCCAGTGCGTTCGCTCGAAACTCAGCCGCAGACAGATTTGTTCCGATTGTTAGATTTGTAAACAAAACAAAGCTAATTGAATCGGTTCAAGTCAAGTGAAGTTGAGTGTAGCGCCATCGTACGGCTTACCGGTGAAAGGCATTGTTGGGAGGTGCCGGTATTCTACTCCTACTAGTTTCGTTCCTAGTACATCTCATGGATGGCACTGGGTTTGTCGCATAGCTTACCACTGGCACAGTAAAAACTTTCCGGTAATGAAAGGATCTCAAATAGTAGAACCACAAAAAGTAGCGAAACTAGTAAATAATGATCTAGCCCCTAACCCTTCATGGGTTGTTAAGGCAGATTATTTATCAACTTCCATCAGGTTTTTTGATATTTTTTTGTTATTCTTGACATGAGACAGGTCATCCAATAGAGCTTCCTAGGTTTAAGTAATCTTTAAGGATTTTTGTGGATTTCTTTTTTAATTGGGAGATGTGACGCAAGTCCGCGTCCCTTCTTTCAAAACAACTGATATCGATTTGGGCGACGCTTACAGCTTCTGTTGAAAATTTTTTTACCTTACGTTTCTTGGTGGGATATTCTCCCCGTTACACGAACGCCAAGGAACTAGTATTTTAGTTTGAAAATAAAAGCTTTACTTGCGAAGTTATCCCTTCGAACAACTCTTATTGAATGCCTTTTAGAACAAATTTACACTGCTTTTATAGGCACTAGATTTCAGTCAATGCACCTGTGATGTAGTCTTATTAGATTTTGTGTAATTTGCTACTTTGTTTTTTCTTTGATCAAAGCGTGTTTTCTTCTCGTTAATTTGGTATGCATTCTGCATTCATGAAATATATTCACATTTGATTAAAATTAAAAAATTGCGTCACAAATGCCGGACCCTCGCAAACTGCGCTTTCAGATTTCACACCACAAAAATTTAGATTTGCGCGATGTTTGAAGTACGGGTAGCCAAATTTTTGGGGTGTGAAATCTGAAAGCGCAGAAAAATTATTACCTTGGAAGGGTCCGGCATTTGTGACGCATTTTTAAAATGAAATGTGACAATATTTGAAAAGAATTTTTTGCGTTCCAAAGATGTAAGCGTCGCCCAAATTGATATTAGTTGTTTTGGAAGATGGGACGAGGACTTGCGTCACATTTTCCTTTTAAAAAGGGTTTTTGTTGATATATAATGTTACTGTAGATTTACATATCATTGCAAAAATGACTGATGCGAAATTTTTCGAATCAGGCAACACCGAATTTCATTCATAAATCGGAAGTTTGCAGTGGAATATGGCATACTATAGTTTATTTTATATCGACTGTAGAGAAAGGGGATGCAACATCTTAAAAAAGACTTTAGACATACACTTTATATTTTTGTCCATTTTCCTCTGATGTTGTGAGGAAGAGTGGGTGAAAGTATCGTTTCATATTGTGTCTTTTGTTTATTATACCCTAATGAAAGGGAAACCCTGAACATTTAAAAAACCTCAAATCGTTCTGAAGAGACAATTCATTTTGAGGCTGTAAATCAACTTTTCGTGCTTCCATCGTCGGCTAACTGAAGGGAGACTTTTCAAAACTATCTGGAAAAGTGTACAATCACAAAATCTGAAGCCGTCCTACATCTTTTTTTCGAAGAATGTGCATTTCAGACCCTCTCGATTAAGCAATTATATACAGCCAAGGATTCATAATTTTCATCATACAGCAATTTTAAACAAAAGAATTCTAATGAAAATGATGCTTTACTTGGCTTAAGTTATTAATGCTTGGCTGTGGCTGTAGAAGAAATAAATCCAAGGTTTCGAATAAACAGAAGATTAATGCAAAATCACACAATTTCATCAATTTCTAAGCAATCAATCATTACATTTTTGATCTACGCACCTAATGCTTTTGCTTACTTATTTTGATTTAGTTTGAATTAAACGAATTAAAACACAATAGAGGTGTTGTGACGACCCCACCACAACAAATTTGTTTTGACATAACGACGACTAATCGAAATATTATGAATCCGAAGATTGATCTATAAATGAATCCAGATTTCAATACGGTATTTCTTTATTCTCTCTGGGCTTTTATTTTTGAAGATTGTTTTTTTAGACGTACCTTATGCCACTTACCACAGAGTGGTCGATAATCGTTTAGTTTGACTTCAAAAAGATTTTCTTAAAGAAAATCCTCAAATGATTCATTTTTTTGGTATCCAATGATTTTCTTTCGTTTTGTTTAATTTTCAATGATTTGCTTTGTCAATTACCGAAGATTTTTTGGCTCTTTCACAAGATTTTTAGGGATTTCCTGTTTATTTTCACGGATTTTCTTTGATTTTCAAGGATTTCTTTTGAATTCCAATGATATTCTTACAATTCAAAGGATTTTTTTGAGAATTTTCAATGAATTTAAGAATATTCTTAACAATTAATTTTCTTTTGAGTTCTAAAGGATTTTTTACGTTTATCTGCCCCTCGCCTACCACTTTACCACGACGTTTGTAGCCAGTCAAAGTTTGACCTAAGAGTTAGTGGATTTTTCGTTATGAGGTCTGAATAAAAGAAATTAGGAAAAATTTTATCCGCCTGCCAACACAATAACTTCGAGTAAAATTTAAAAATCATGTAATCTTATATAGTATATTGCTCCAAAAAACAAGAATGAGTCGTAAACGATGAAATCAGCAGTTTGATTTGTTAAATCTTATGAAGACGCTTCGTTTGTTAAAATGGAATTATGAAGGAAATGTTTTGCTCATGCATGAGAATTTGAAGCCTACTCCCTTAGTTTATTTTAAAGAAAAATATAATCCCACGGAGCCAAAAGCAAGCAATCAAGAAAATGCATCATGGAATACTAAGTTTCAATTTACATAAGGTTTATGCTAAGTAGGTCATTGGACAAAATACCTTGGAAGGTCGAATCTATCAAAATCAAAAAGAAGACAAAAATATGATAAGCAGGAGAGAAGAAAACGCAGTGATTTATGAATTTTAAACCAACCTCTAATCGTCAAGGAAGGATCGTTATGAGTAATTGCTAGGTGGGCTGAGACGCGAACAATATCTGATTATTCTTTAAAACATCAATGCAATAAATGTGACTTTAACAAACAACAAAATTGTGATAGTGTATTAGATTCAATTTGGGTAGTTTATTAAATAGGACAGGTCCTGAGTAGGAGATACCCCCACTTCCAATAAGCGTTCTGTACTCGTACAATGGAATACTTAACAAAGTTTTAGATGTTGTCGGATATCGGTGAATCGGCTTTTTGAAAACAAGATTGCGATGACAGAGATTATGAATGCACGAATACACAAACTTACACACGGAGTACTGGTACAAATCCTGAACCCTCAAAATAGTTGGACAATATTTACTGAACAACAACTTTGAAGGAAACCTATACCTAATAGGGAGCTTATGAGTCACTCTTAAAGAGATTCTCTGTAGCCCTTCAGTATTCTTCATCAAGGTTTTATTAGCACTTCCCCATGTTTCACCACACTAGGATAACCGTGAATGAATAAGCGAAAAATAAAGCATCCTCAAAATCTTCACTGGCAAAAACGATTTCAATCTTCTAATAATACCAATATGACTAGAAATTTTTGTGCAAAGTTGAGTGATGTGGTCATTCCAGTTCAAATGTTTGTCCAATATAACACCCAAACAGTTTGTTGATTGTTGAATCAACAGATTTAATCTTAATGCCATCAAACACCATCGTCGAATGTCCCTTGCGTTTCGACCGCGAAAGCTATGAATTCGTGGTTAAAGATTAACTGTTCGTATTTAAAATTGCCTCGTTTTGGCTTTGTTGGCGGCAGAACCAGGTTCTTTAGAGGTATGGTGAAGGTATGACGGGGAGAGAGTGTCGTTACAGGTGGCGTCCCAAACTGCAAAATAATATTTCGCCAACTAAACCCTTACTGATCTTTTGCATGGTTTCAATGTTGTTTTGACTACATTAAGACCGAGTCAGATAGATTTCTAATCATTTACAAAGAAGAACTTTGTTTGCCGGTAGAAAGCTTATAATTTCTTCAACGGGCGGCTTTAGCTTAGTTTGGAGGCTTTTTGCTTCGATATTCAGGAACCGCCCGTTAAAAAAGTTTGAATCTCTTTTCCGGGTGGTGCGTTTTTTCCATAAAAGCAAAAACTACAGCAAAAAATGCTCTAACCGGTCGTTATTTTTAAATTTTTTTAAAGTGAGGTCCAGAATATTAACGGGTGACATGAATTATCGCCCAGGGAATTATAGCCCAGACCAAAATAAATTGCCATTTTCACCCAGGGAATTATCGCCCAGGAATTATCACCCAGGAATTATCACTCAGACAATTGGAAATTATCACCTAGGGAATTATCGCCCAGACAAATGGGAATTATCACCCAGGGAATTATCGGCCATGAATTATCGCCCAGCAAGTTTAAAGCGGTCAAATTGTACAAGGAAAAAGCCGCTGGTATATGGTGTTCTAAAGCGTCCAATTTGTATAAAGAAAATGCCATTTTTGGACCCGTACGAAGTACAAACATAGAAGGGACCCGTACGTATCAGAATAAATGCGGCAAACAGAGTTGATGTTACGAAAAGACTGGAACGTATTTAAGTGAATATTGCGTTCACATTAGACTGTATTGGAAATTGCCCGTAGGGCAATTTTGAAAAACCCGCACGAAGTAACGGTGTAAAAACATTCTCCGAACGCACAAAATTGACCTCCAAATAGAGAAAAATGTTCTCCTATACTTTGTCTACAACATAGCAAAAATCTATTTTTTGAGCTAGGGCCGACCGTAGTACTGACCTAGGACCTTAAATAGAGGCCTCGGATACATACTTTCATAGACAAAAATGTTTCCTTCAATTTGCTCTGCAACATAGCAAAAAACATTTTTTTATGTTAGGGCCGACCTTAGGACCGACATGAGGCCCACTTGAGCCCTAAGCACAGGCAAAAATTCTTTTATAAATTGTCGGCCGTGCCGAGATCTTTCAAACAAAAAAAGTTTTTGAAAATCGGAAGAGATTTACTCGAGTTATGTACAAAAAACACGTAGGGCCCTAACAAAGACTTTTTATAGTGCCCTAGCTAAGTCCAAAGACGCAAATCGAAAAATTTTTCTTCCACAAATTGTCGGTCATGCTCAGATTTTTCAAACAAAACAAAAATTTATGAAAATCAGAAAAGATTTACTCGAGTTATGTGCAAAAGACCAAAAACCACTTAAACGGCCCTAGCTCGGCGGCCCTTGGGCCGACAGTGCCCAGATTCAATACCATAGAATATTTTTTGACTACCTTTCAGGAAAAAAAAAGTTTTTGAAAATCGGTCAAGATTTACTCAAGTTATCGTGTTGACGGACAGACAGACCGACAGACCGACAGACGGACATTGTTTTTTTTGCTGATTTGTCATCTGGAGGCAACAAAAAAAGGTTCTTCCTTACTCCCGGGTTCGAATTCGCAATGTAACAAACGTGGTAGTAAACGCATCAGACCTACGTACTTCGTACGGGTCTAAAAATGTCCGTCTGTCCGTCTCCACTTTTTTTTCCAAACGGTTAACCGATCTGCCTAAACTTTTTTTTCCCCTGAAAGGTACATGCCTCCCATGATTCAAGTTCAAAGATGAGCAAAATCGATGAACTGGTTCCGGAGATATGGTCGAGGAAGTGACCAAAAACATGGTTTTTCGAAGGTCGGTGAAGCTTTTTCGCAAATATCTCAGCAAGTATAGCACGAAAATTCCTCATTTTGGTTTCAAATGAAAGCATTTGATGTCACAAAATTGTGAAAAAAATTTTGTGGGAATCGGTACAGGGGTCTGGGCACTGGGAATAATGGAATGGACGAAATTGAGATTCTTGGCCATATACGAAAACAGTTTTTCGTCTATATTTCCTTAACTATGGAGATTTACTGTCCAAGGCAAAATTGTAGAGATTTTGTAGGATTTTGGGGAAATATGGCCCAATCCTGGTGTATGGCCACTTCCATAATTGGGCAGGATGACCCAGATCTCGAGAACTGTGAAAGTTAGAAAGTTGGTCCCAAACGCAAAATTGCTGAGAATTATATTTAAGCGAACACGTGTTTCAGGGTTTTGGTGAAATATGGCCCAATACTGGTATATGGCCTCTTCCATAATTGGGCAGGATGACCCGAATCTCCAGAACTATGAGAGTTGGAAAGTTGGTTTCAAAGACGAAGTTGTAGAGAATTAAATTTAAGCGAACACGTGTTTCAGGGTTTTAGGGAAAAATGAGTTAGTCCTTGGATGTAAGCTTTTCTATATTTGAATGGTCTGAGACGTACTTCGGTAGGGCCTTTGACATTACCTTGGGTAATTTCTATGGATCTTTGAAATTCTTACAGTTATAGAAGAACAGAAAACGTTGGATTGTTTGCTTATTTGTATATTTAGATACTTTCGAGTCTCTTTGCCACGTGTATTCTGTTTGCCTCATCTATTCTGATACGTACGGGTCTTTGGTTATGTTTTATAAGGAAAATACTATTTTCTATAAGGAAAATGCTATACCGGGTAATAATTCCTGGGCCCCGTGTGATAATTCTCATTTGTGTGGGCGATAATTCCTGGGTTATAATTCCCTGGGTGATAATGCCCATTTGTCTGGGCGATCATTCACCGGGCGATAATGCTCATTTGTTTGGGTGATAATTCCTGGGCGATAATTCCCTGGGTGAAAATGACAATTTATTCCAGGAAACAACGAACAGAAAAAACAACAGAGGAATTGGGATCTTCAGAAGATCGACAGTAAGTTTTCTAGGATGTTTGATTCTAGTGAACCTGTTGCTCAGGCAAGACTACTTGCGTCATCTACTAATGTATCTTCAAAATGGCTGCAAGTGGTCCCATCGAGTAATACTGGTTTGCTATTAGATAACAATTCCGCGAGAATTGCTGTTGGTCTTCGTTTAGGTTCCCAATTATGTGAGGAATATAAGTGCATTTGTGGCCTTATGGTTAAAAAAGACGGCTTGCATGGTTTGTCATGCAAGAAGAAAGCAGGGATAATTTCTAGGCATGACGAAATTAATACAATTATTTCTCATGCATTTTCTTCTGCAGAATTCCCAAATATAATACAACCACCACGAATTTCTAGAGACTATGGCAAACGACCTGATGGTATGACTCTAATTCTGTGGAGTCATGGAAAGTCTCTTCTCTGGGACGTGACAGTTCGAGATACGTTAGCTCCTTCTTATGTCATTGAATCTTCTAAGAAACCTCGTTCAATAGCCGATAACGAGGAAAGATATAAGCAAAATCATTATATATCTTTAAAAGAAAACTATTTATTTACTCCTGTTGCTTTTGAAACCCTAGGTTGCATGGGTCCAGAAACCAAGAATCTTATAGGCACATTAGGGTCATTGATAAGGACAGCTTCTGGGGAATCACGCTCGAAAGATTTCCTATTGCAGAAAATTTCAGTTGCAATTCAAAGAGGCAATGCAGCATGCATCTTGGCAACACTAGGAAAAAGTAGAGTAGATGAATTTTATTTATTGTAATTTGTTGTTGAAAAGATCGTTTTTTTATTGGCTGCGCCATTGTGAGTAGCCTTTTTTTCGCTTAGTAAAACTGATAAGATTTCAAATTATTTTGATCTGGGCGAAAATTCCCGTCACCTATCAACTAGGGTGAAAAGTTTCAATATAAAGTCGAGACTGACCATTGAAAAAGTTTAAAGCTCACTGCCATGCCGGCATTTTACGAAACGCTTCATTTTTCAAGAAAAACGCTCCAGCCGGTCGCGGTTTTTTAACTTTCTAAAGCGGCGGTTTCAAAATATCAACGAGAATGAAAAGCTTCCATAAAAAGCCCAAACCGCCTGTAGAAAAAGTTTTCAATTCTCTACCGCCTAGAACAGGAGTTTGAAAGACTTTCAAATGGGCTCCCTCTTAAATTGTGAAAAATTTAAACATTTTCCTGGTAGTCTCCATATTTGGTAGATAAAAAATGGAATTTTGCCTCGTGATCCTTTTTGGTTTTTGAAATTAAATTTTATGGCAGAGTGCCGAATCAACGTGGTTGTGTTCATTTTGTGCAGCATAATCTCATCATTCTCATCAAAGATCGCATTTTCAGATGTTTTAACCGTTCATCATATGGCGGGCGCGGATGAGTGGTTCGTTTGAAATACAAAACTCTGGGGAACTTTTCATGCACACGTTCGATCTGATCAATTGCATTTGCTTAACAGGGATTCCATTCTGGAGTGGGTGATTAAAGAAATTCTACATCATTATGTGAAAATAAATCTAATTTTGATGATGACAATGACGTTGAATTTCTTTGATCACCCACTCAAGCGTAATTAAAAGATTCGGCGTCAAATAATTAACCACGAGGAAAATCTCCCCCAGCAATAGCATATAATGTAATATGGAATATTGTAATATGGTTTCGACATTTTTATTTTGACGAGTGGGGAGTTTGCATCCGAAGCCGAAGGCGCGGGATTCAACCACACGAGTCAAAATAAAATTTTCCAGACCATATTGTAAGTTATTTTGCTTGTTAAGCCCCGCGAAAATGAAAATTACCGCAACTGTCATCAGGTAATGACTCATTTTTGCGGGGTGCTGCAAGTGAAAGCTTTTTCTGTATACGTGAGGGTGTATTGGTTGTGACGGAAAAAATATTTCCTTTCACTTGGGATGAAAAGTAGTTTTCCGCGGTATGTGCACCAACACACTCTCACTATTACAGGAAAATATCTTTCAAAATACCCCAATACACACTCGGTGTGTACTGGGGTATGTTGAAATATATTATTACTTGCACTCAAGGTAGTATAAGCACATGCTCTTCTCTCAAAAATGGTCAAGAACTTTCGAATTTACGGTCGAAAAAGTGGCTCGGTGAAACATCTTCGCTACACGACAGTTAATGATGAGATTTTTTGCGGTGTTGCAGATGATGCATTTTTTCCACACACAGTTTTAGAGGCAACTATAATGAAGATATTCCTTGTTTTGATTTGAAAATTAAATCAACCAAAATTTTTTCATATTTATTTTCAATATAGAAATCACCCAAAATACCTCATCTTCATTTTAGAAATTCATTCAACATTATTTAGTGTTTTTTATTGTTCCATTATTTTTTATTTTTTACACCTTAAGCTCAGGCTGAGAAAATTGCTTTCGAATATATATGTTGCAGTGTTACGTTATTATATACATGAAAGCGAACGAAAAATTCTTTAATAATTTTGAAAGGAACGATTTTCAGGCGTGAAGAACACCAACGTTGATGTTGATTATATATTAAAAAAAACGAGAAAAAAATGGTTAGAAAAAGTAAACTTACATATTGAAACATATGTCCGAAGATCATTTTCTGGTATTGGTATTCATGTCTTACATTTTATGCCTTGTGGCGTGCACGAGGAGTTTTTTTTCATAAGTGCATTCAAGATCGAAAATAATAAAGTTAATGGTGTTCTAATAAATAATAGACAAATGATAATGAAAGCAATTTATAATTTATTTGAACGTTTATGAGACTAATTTAATTAAACTCTTTCACGATTTAGAATGGAGCGTCCATAAACGACACGTGATTTCAATGGGAAGGGAAGAGGCTTAAGCTCATTTTTTATTAAATCGAATTGATCGAGCAATCATGGGGCACACCAAGCATTCATCTTTGAAATCTGGAAAATAGAGTTTTCAGTTGAATTCCGCTGATAAAATAAGGCAAGGTAATTTTGGATGCCATTTTCATTTTCATACACTTTTGCAAATGCTTTAAAACATTTTTACAAAGTTCTTCACAGTAAAGGGCTCATTATATTGGGCGCGATGCGAATCGTATCGCGTAAGGTCTGTGTGAAAGCTCAACTTGACAGAACAAAAATTTTTTTTGTCAAGTTGAGTTTTCACACAAACCTTACGCGATGCGATTCGCATCGCGTCTAATATAATGAGCCCTTAAAGGGGTCATTATATTGGACGCGATGCGAATAAAGTCGCGTTAGACGTTTTTACATATTTTACAACGTCTCAATATAATGACCCCTCAACAGAAAATCGTGAAAATGTTTTTGGTGCTTGGCTCAAGAATAAGCACCAATCTTCAAAAGGAGAAAATGAGATAGGTAGCTTTTCATTCTTTGATTGTTGACTGCACAAGAAAGAAAATCTTCAAAAAATTTTAGACATCATTGCCAGAGCGGTTGTGGAAGCCATGAGGCAGTCCCTTACCAAAAAAAAAAAGCAGAAAAACATCGCAGAGCCTTTTGGACAACGAGATATGTCTTCACGTGAAGTCAAAGAGTATTTTTCATGTAAATTATCTGTGTGTGAAATCTGAAATCGTAATATGGGGTACGTCTATTGAAGTATGCGTCTAACAATTGCGTCATATAATTCATTGTTTCGTTGTCTTGTATAACTTTAAGATTACGAATTAGAAGACCATAACAATTCCGAAAATGTCTTCTCCGCTCTGCAGTAAGATCCATATATCGCTTGAAATATCGGTGGCCGTCAAAAATCTCGAAAATAAAAATCCCGAATGCACAAATCCTGAATGCAAAAATCTCGCATAACAAAAATTCAGAAAATCTGCAATTCAGCACTAAGTCACCCCGAAGTACCTCAGCTGAGTCTCAGCGAAGGTGATATTAAAAAAAAGCGGGGTCGAGGGGCGGTAGCCCCCGCTACGAGGGGTCAAGGAGGGTATAGCCTCCCTTGCGGGGACTAAAGGGCAGATGCCCTAGCGGGGTTTGGGGCAGAGCCCCATGCACGTTAGGCCGCCTGCAAGGCGCGGGGGTTAGGGGGCCCCCAAACTCAAATTCACTCGTATCAATTAGGGTTTTTAAATATTTCACAACTTTTGTTTTCATTCGGGATTATGGTTATTCGGGATTGTTGTACATTCGGGATTATTGATTTCGGGAAGTTTGTTATTCTGGATTTTCGGGATTTTTGCATTCGGGATATGTGCATTCGGGATTTTAATTTTCGAGATTTTTGACGGGAGCCGAAATATCAACGCAGGAAGCTTTTCAGTTTGAACTTACCCAGGACATACATAACAATTTGCTTTTTGACAGTAGTTTGTTCAATTCACAGCGTGAGATGGAAAATTCTCGTGCCAGGCCTAGGGTTTTCATCCATCGAACCTGGAATTACAGTTTTCCAGGAAGAGTCGAAACACGCTACTTTATAGTAAATTCTACTACATAGGCCAGTCTCGGCACGTATCTTTTCTATCCACAGGCTTCATTCACAATAGAAACCTTCTATTCCAAATGTCTACTGTAATGCTCCACTGCGGAAGTCTTCCGTGTAACGGTCTCTATGAGTCTTTGACATAAAATCGTAAGTTATTGTTAGACCCGTACGAAGAACGAAGTTCTTCGAAAAAGGGTCTATTGCGTTTACCACAACGTTTTTAACCAGTCAATTTTCGAGCCCGGAGTAGGGGGGAGCATCGATCATGGTCCTTAGGTGACGAATCAGCAATAAAAAAAATGTCCGTCCGTCCGTCACCACGATAACTTGAGTAAAACTCAACCTATTTTCAAAAAAATTTTTGTCCCTGAAAGGTAATCGAAATATCTTTCATGGGATTGAATCTGGGCATCTTTTCCGATTTTCATAATTGTTTTTTTAATCGACAGATATATGAAAGCGATGAAAGCCCAACAATTAGTAGAAGAAACTTTTTTGAGGCTAGGCCCTAGGCTATAGCTAGGGCACTAAAAACAAGTTTCTGCTAGCGCTCTACATGTTTTTTGTACATAACTTGAGTAAATCTCTTCCGATTTTCAAATTTTTTTGATCGAAAGGTCTAGGACTCAGTCAGGACCCTAAAACTGAGTTTCTACTAGGGCCCAACATGTTCGCTTACATAAGTTGGATAAATCCTAACTGATTTTGTTGATTCTTTTTCTATTTGAGAGATAATCGAGTACCGAATTATATTCAAAAACAAATTTGGACCCGGTGCCTGCGCTTAAGGCTGAAGTGGGCCTCAGGTCTGTCCTAACCAAAAATTTTTTTTTGCTATGTTGAAGAGCAAATTGAGGGAAATATTTTTGTCTATAGAAGTATGTGCACGAGGTTTAAGGTTTAAGGTCTGCCCTAGACAAAAAAATGGTTTTTCACTATGTTATAGAGAAAACGGAGGGAAATATTTTTGTCTATGTAAGTGATTGTCCGAGGTCTCTCCTGAGGACCCTAGGTCGGCTCTATACCAAAAAATGTTTTTTTGCTATGTTGTAGAAAAAATTGAGATGAACATTTTTGTCAATTTTTTACTTTCGAAAGGCCTTTTTTACGCCGTTTCTTCGGACGGGTTTTTCAATATTGCCCTTTCAGCAATTTCCAATACAATTCATTGTGGACATAGTTTCATACAGTTAAGACTTAAGGCAATATTTGCTTGGATACGTTCGAGTCTTTTTGTAATATATTTTCTGTTTGCCACATCTATTCTGATGCGTACGGGTCCCTTGCGTATGTTTTTTATTGTTGATTGGTCATCTAAGGACAATGATCGAAACTCCCCTCCCCTCTACTACCGGGCTGAAATTGGGGTGGTTACAAACGTTGTGGTAAACGTTTGCCCCTTACGAAGAACGAATTTCTTCGAAAAGGGTCTTATGTATATACATATAGTTTTATATTGTCTTTATCTGTAATTTCATATTATTTAATACATTGCCACTGATATTTAATTTATTCTAATAATTTTCAATGATAGCACCTGAAAACACAAAATATCGACGAATTACGTTCAGCTACTCTCACGTGTTCAGCTCAGGGCCGTAGCTACGGGGGGGCTAGGGGGGCTGAGCCCCCCCTGGACCACTACTGAGCCCCCCCCTGACACTCAGAAAACTGTACTAATTTTAGATTTGTGTCTTTAACTTTTCAATGTCAACACCGGCTGTTTTCTTATTCTATGAAAAATATTGCGTTCGAACAGCCTTTCACCTCAAAATTTTCGCCTGCGGCGCTACAAAACAATAGTTTTTCAAGGAATTATCTAAGAAAAAGCTAAGAAACTGTTTTGTTTCACTTGAATTCATAGTGTAAAATCTCTATTCTAAGATAAGAATTTCTTCCAACCCCATATTTAAAAAAAGTGAAATGAACTATTTGATAAATAATCTGCATAACTTTCGTAATTAATCGCCCTATATTATTCCTTGGGCTCGGATTCGCTGCGAATGGCCCTGTACAAAATTATGATAGAGGAACTACCAACTTCATTGTTTTATTTTCTGTTTTACGAAGTCTATAGCGTCAAGTTGTAAACATTTCTGTAATACAACAACCTCGAAACATTTCATTTCACGAGTACAATAGGCAACAAGCAAAAAAAAAATGTTGCTCGCTCCGCTCGCGGCGTTTTCACGTAAACACATGATTTTTATTAAGTTCGGGGCTTGAGCCCCCCCTGTCAATGGTCGCTAGCTACGGCCCTGGTTCAGCTACTGCAGCACTTACCTTAATTCACTTATCCGTTCTGCACTGTTTACTGAGAGAAAATTGACATAACGTTTACTATAATTAAAAGTAGAATGAAGAAAGAGTGATAATGATGAAAGTTTGTAGCAAAACCCTCGTTTTCTTAAGCCCTTGCCATAGCAAATTGACTTTTTCAGATATAAAAATTCTTGCTCTCATATTCTTTACCCGTTTTTTAGGTCATTACTCCAGTTTCACTTCAACTTCATAAATTGAACCCAAATGTTATTTTCAATATTAAACATACTATTCATTCCTAACATTTTCCTGAAATGAGTTTGCCACTACCTGATGTCGTCGTCGCGGTCTGGCGCTAGGAAAAGTTGGGTACACTCTGTTCTTCAATGGGTTCCCACGGCTCCGATACCGTGCGGAAACTCGAAATAAATCAAAACAGCGTTCTCTAAGGCTATTCTGAATGGATTTAACTAAACTTGCTTGAACATGACTCCCACCCTTATACTAGTTTCATGTAATTTCACAAAAGTCTACGTTTTTCACTGTTTTTGGGTTTTTTTGACTATTTTGATTTCACTTCACTTTCATTAGATTACTCCAGATTGAGTTGCCTCCATAGACACTTTTTATCAGGGACCCATTTAGATTTTTTTATACGCTGGTGCCCCATACTTTTTGACAGCTTTATTTTTCCATATATTTTTGGACCTTAACACGTCACTACAAACTAACTTTGCTTTATTATTTTTCAGGCAAAGTTGTAGCAGCAAGTAAAGCAAAACTTAAATCTGAAACGTTCAAGTGTGAAATTATTATGCCAGAATTTACATGCAGTCCATGTTAAATGTATCTAATCGACCAGAATTTCATGTCTCTCGACTCGCCTTTAAAATGAAACTCCAAGTCAAGTCGACTTTCTCAAAAACAACTAGTCCAACCGACTAGTTCCCGCTAACCTTTTTATTTCAAGTGAATCACTGGCAACACGGGACGTTGGTGCTTGATTTGCTGTTTTGTAAATATTTTTGTAAAAATGTTTTTGTAAATATTAGTAGTCAGGAAGGCTTCGGCCGTTGATGGGTAAATAAATAAAAAATAAAATAAAATTGAGAGCGCGACAATCATTACAAAGCTCACCTTCTCAGTTTCCTATGTATCCTGACAGACATAGGGAAATTTCGCTTATTGTCGAGCTAACGGGTGTTCGGAAAGTAATGAGACAGAAACAAACTAAATCGTTAAGAAAATTGTCTCATTACTTTCCGAACACCCGTTATGTCCAATTTTACCTCGGACACCACTTTTACCAGCCTTTGTAACCGAAGTATATACTCGAGCGAGGTGAAAGCATTCTACAAAAGAGCTGTGTTTTCAACATAAATAATATTTGTAAATACTTGATATTTGCCAATTCAATGAATAAAAAGTCGAAAATGCTGATAGTAAAATTTCTTTATTTATAAATAAATTTGTCTCATTAAAATATATTTATAGCGTTAAATGTTTGACCAATTTTTACAATAAATAATCTTCGTATATATTTAAGAATTTTGTATCCTGAGCAGCTAATAAATTGCTGGAATTGAAATGAACATCATTTTAGAAAAATAGAGTAAAATACTTTTTTATTAAAATTCTTATAAAGTAAACAACTTAGTTTTCACATAAAAGTGGATGTTAAGCCATAATCGTATTAACCGTTTCCGTAGTCAAGTATAGCGAAATATTTCCTTATCGACAAGTATTTACTTCCCTGTTTTCAATGCAAACACTGCATGTAACATCACAACACCATTTAAAGGAACATTTGCAGTTAACTTTTTCTTGAACAATGCGATGGTCGTAGCCCCTGCCGCAGCACAATAGGTCGCATCCGTCAACACCCTGTGATGTTGCATTACATTCACGGCCGAACGTACCAAGCGAACCGGTTTTATGATTCGATCGACAAAAGTCTGGCGAATCTTCAGTATACACAAGATCTTGCCGTGTTGGTGGTTTTATGGTCTGACCCTCGGGCATAAAGCTGTTGCCATCATTTCGTGATATTACCTTAACAGCTCCATCGAATCGATCCTTCAGACGATTGCCGATTTCACGGAACGTTGCCATTTTCATCCAACATGTTCGTATCGTACATGAACCGGATAGACCGTGACATTTACATTCTAGTCTCATGTAAAGTTTCACCGCCTGTAAAGAATGTTTTAAAGTTTTGTTAGATGTTTCGGCAACTAATCGAATAGAAGTCATTGTCATGTTACATCCTTCCGAGCAGTAACAAAAAGTAAATTAATGTGAGATGAATGTCAAAATTAGATAATCATTTTTAGAAGCATCGGGGAAAAATCCTATTTCAGTGAGCTCGAAGTGTCATTGCTGTAAAACTGTGAGACAAAATGTTAGCTTTGAACTTCCCTATACGGGGAAATTAATTGTCACTTTTAATTTAAAGTTAATTGTCAGTTACAATGGTTACAATTGAAAATTAGCTTGAAATTCGTCAGAAAATTCATCTTTTTTCTTCTCGTTTTCACTCATTATCAATTGATTCCTATATAAAGTACTTTGTATCTCACCGAACTCAAAACATAGGGCAAACACTTCGTCAAAAAGTGAGCAATCATCAGTCTGCGCATATGTCACACATAGAAACAAGCAACCGGAGTGCTCTACTAAAATTAATTTTACCATATCAACGTTGACTTGGATACAAATGCAGAGGCATACTAAGCCCAACTAACTTCTAGACTATTCTGATTATTCATAAATCATCATAAACAATGAAGCGAGTATTCTCAATCTAGTACCAAATGAAAGTCTAGAGTGGTTTGAGACGAAGTTATTAGATATGAAATTTACATCAACGTTGCAAAATATGAAATTTAAATAAAAGACCGGGACCTGAAAAAAATGATACGGAAACCCGACCTGACCCAAACCCGACCCAACCCGAACCCGACCTGACCCAAACTCGACCCGACCCGAACCCAACCCAAACCCGACCCGAACCCGACCCGATTAAAATTTTCGAAACCCGTGAACCCGATAAAAACAATTCGGGTTCGGGTTCGGTTCGGACTCGGGCCGGGTTCGGGTGGGGTTTTTCATAGTTTCGGGCGACCCGCTCATCTCTAGTTTTTGCATTCTTCCTTGACTGGTTAAATGTTACTCCTAACAATTTAACCAAAAGATTTCACCTTGTTTGTTCCAATCATGATCTTTTCTAACAGTGTGGGATTCATTCATTTATACAGCCGCATGCATTCTGCGAGACAACACAGTTCGCTAATGTATGCTCTCACGTGGGACCATGGCGCAACACAGTTCGCTACTTTATGACCTTAAGTGGAAAATCATGGCTCAACACAGCTCGCTACTGTATGCCCTCATATGTAACCCTCGCGCAACGTCACCTCTCTACTTATTTGTCAAATAAAACGAATTACGCAACTAAGCTAATGTAATTTTTAGTGGAATTCCTCCCCAAATTTTTAACGCTTTTTTGTTCTTATTTCTTTTCAATTCCAATTCCAATTTCTTTCCAAAAACAACACGACTAACAACCAGTGGGTTATGCACCCCAGCTCGCAATCGCAAGTTGTTGAACACTTTTCTACAAAGAAAACGATTCGCTTGGGGATGTTGTCCCCGTGAACTTATCGTTCTGAATGCTCTTTATTCATATATTAAATCATTTCAAATGGTTGCTCGATTCTTTATCATTTCATCAGTTATTTCACTTAAGTCTGTTTTAAGGTCAGAACAATTCCTGACAGCTAACGTCAATAATAAATATACCATGAGAGTTCCCAAATCGGGATATTAGTACGGCGGCTCTCATAGTTTAAGTATGGTTGGAGTTAGCATAACATGGTTACAAATATCCCAATTATGCAGGTGCGTTGCATAATATGGTTGCGTACAGTTAAATATACTTGCATGTAGTAAAATATGCTAATTTATGATATCAACAGCTTAAAAATATACTTTTTGCAGCCTCGTCACATTTTTCATTTTTTTTGGGCTGTAGCATACTTTCATGGACAAAAAAGTTTGGATTTTTCTTCTCTAAAACATTGCACAGAAAGCTTTGTCATTTGAGGAATATGCATGAAAAACCACCAAATGTCGTGTAGTGTAGTTGTAGTAGCGTAAGTTGGGCTATTTTCACTAATTTTCTTCTAGATTTCTGAAAGTCCATATGTTTCATAAAAAACCTTGAAGAGCGATTTCCGTGCTAATTTCGCCGAGATATAAGTCAATAAGTTTCACCAACCTTCAGGTCTAGGCATGGCCTACAATTTATGGAAGAAAATTTTTTTAATTTTGAGCTTTTAGGCTCAGCCAGGGCCCTAAAACTGAATCTATACTAGGGCCCAACGTGTTTTTTCTACATAAATCGGGTAAATCTTATCCGATTTTCAAATTCTTTTTTTCTGAAAGATAATCTAAAAATTGATTAAGGGATTGAATTTGTATGTTGAAAACTTTCGAAGTTACGGTCGAAAAAGTGGTCAAAAACCTGGTCTTTTGAAGGTTTGTGTAACTTTTTAACTTATATCTCGGCGAAATTAGAACGTAGATCGCAATGAAAGGTTTTAAATAAAAGATATGGAGATCGAAAAGTCACGAAAATAAAATTTTAAAAAAGCTGTTGAGTCATTCGGGCTGTGGTGTCCTTAGTGTGGGTCAAACTCACCACCCAAGGACCACGCGACCCTACACGATATTTGGTCGTTTTTCGTGAATATTTCTTTAATGGTGAGCTTTTTTGTGCAGTGTTGCAGAAAAAGAGGCGAACTTTTTTGTATGGAAGTGTGGGTTAGAGATCTCTCCTAAGGCTCTAGATCAGTTCTGAGATCGGCCCTAGTACAAAAAAATTTTTTTTTAGTGTGAAAAAATTTGTTTTTAATTTTTTCTTCAAACTTTCTTTGGAAATTTCTTTTTTGATTTTAGGCTTTTTAGGGATTTGGAGAGGTTTTTTGCGTTGTTGCATCAGACGGGTTTTACAATACTGCCCTTTCGGCAATTTCCTTTATTATTTATTATTTCTTTTTGTAACGTATTTTCTGTTTGCCACATCTAATCTGATACGTACGGGTCCCTTGCATGTTTTTAAATATCTCTCGAAAAAATTGCCCCTTCAGTTAGTCTCACCCCCAACCAATCTCCCACCTTATTTTCCTCACAACTCTTCACCTAGTGCTCCTCCCAACATCCAACCCACTTTTAGCCGATATCCAACATCCAACACATAACATTCTCCTCAACCTAATTCCCCTTTCAACCTTACTTCCGATATCTGTCTCGAGATTAATTGAGATGTTCAGGATTTTGGTTCGGGTCGTTCAAGTGATCCTAGGAACTCGGACGACAATATTCTTCTTTCCTTTTCCAGCAATCTTTGAACAATTACCTCCCCCTCTCCTTCAAAACGTTGATTTTTTATAACCCTATGTCTAGAATTAAGAAATTGATCCGGTTGAGTTGTGGCAGTGGTGCTGGAATTTTAGGAACTCTTCCTCAATAATCATTCAAAAAATACGAATGAAGCTCTCGGTTTCCGTCACTTCTTAAGATAGGAGTGTTGTAGAGAGATGCATATTCTAGAATATATAGTCTAATGCTATGCATGACGCTTCACTTTCCGTCGAAGAGAATTTTTTAAGTTAAAGACATTGGCCTAGAACATTTTCAGCTCCAATTAAAAAGAGAAAATTATTGACTACTTAGTTTCTGAAGACATGAAACGTCGTCGTCCATTTTGGCGTCACCCCTAAAATTGGAGCGGAAAATGTTCTTGGCCAAGGTCTTTAACTTCTACAGACAAGTGCTGATTCCCAATTTCAGATATCCATCTCCAGTGGAAGCTCAATGCGGAGTCAGCTAGCGTAGGTATAGCTCGTCTGAATCTTTCAAATGAGCCCTTCAAAATTAAAATATGTTAAGAACTTTTCTGGGTAGAGCTACTCAAAAATAGCGGTTTTTTAATCACTTTTTTGGGAATACTCTATAACTGCTCATATATTCAAGTTTCAGAAAAAAGTTTTTCTATGAAATGTTGGGAATGGAACATTTTTCCAACGAAAAATAAAATGATAGAAAAATATTGCTTACTTTCCTAGATATTAGTGTTTTTAGTTTTACCTTCGAATCGGTTTTTTACCGGTTCCACCGATTTTTGATACACAGAAAAAAATTTAGTTACGAATTGTATATCCCTCTATCATATCCCACTGTCAAAATGACATGTATCATCTCAGCGAGCGGAAAACTTTTTTTCGACAAATCCACCCGGACTAATCGGGTCGGGTTCGGTCCGGGTCTTATATCGAAACAGTTCGGGTATCGGGTTTCGGGTTTCGAAAGATTTAATCGGGTCGGATTCGGTCCGAGTCGGGTTTCGAAACAGTTCGGGTAGCGGGTTTCGGGTTTCGAAAAAAATTTTCGGGTCGAAGTCAAGTGAATTCGATGGTTAAGTCAACTCGATGGTTAAGTGAAGTCGATGGTCAAGTAAAGTCAATGGTCAAGTGAAGTCGATGGTCAAGAGAAGTTGATGGTCCAATGAACTCGACCGTCAAGTGAACTCGAAGTGAAAGTTTCGTCAAGAGAAAGATTGCTCAGTTGTTCTGGCAGCAATTGAAGAAAAAGTCAGTTGGTGTAGCAGCAATTGAAGAAAAATGTGCAATTGGTGTGGCATTCGTGAAGCAGCAATTGAAGAGAAAGGTTGCTCTGGCAGCAATTGAAGAAAAAGTCATTTGTCAGTCTCTCATCCTTTATTGAATTGAAAGTTGGTCAGTTGGTCTGGCATTCGTGTAGCAGCAATTTAAGTGAAAAGTTGGTGAATTGGGTGACACCTTGGAAAATGTAGTGAGTCAGTGATGGCCCAGCATCAGCGAATCCAAAGGTGGACGAGATGGGAACCAGTCACTTTGAAAGAAATGAATTTCAAGCATGGAAATAGCGACCAAAGCGGGGCCGTGGCTATTTCCGCGTCTATTCTATTCTGATGCGTACGGGTCCCTTGCATATGTTTTATAGTCAGCGTTAGCGTTAGCAAATAAAACCTTCACTTAAAGTTGTTTACGTTTCATCTTGCATCAGATTTCGTGAATGCTTTGAGTTTTTCACTGGATCGTACAAGTTTTAACTTGTGTTTAACACACTTTAATGTGGCTTTCCACAATACGCTCGAAGCATTGCTTGATTTTAAATGAAAAATGCAAAAAATCTGCTTAGTGAGCGTTAACGACGCTAATATTTTTTTTGAACTTTGCGTCACTGTCGCTAGAAGCATTGTAAATAATTAATAACGTAGCCATGAACCATTCGACAAATGCTAAAAGGTTCGTCACTTTGTTCAGCTCTTTCGCTTACACCATCGACAATTAAAAGTGAATTTCATTTTAGTTTTTTCGCAACGATAACCGTTGATTATTAACGACAAAAAAAAATTTACAAATTTAAATTTGTAAATGCCAACATGATATCATCTCCCCTAAAAATGTTTTTCTAAATAACTTACCAATCGCCCAGCATTATTGTTGTGTAATTTGACCAACGTTTTAATGTCACTTCTGCGCTTATATCTGATTGAATCTAAAAATTCTTTGGACTTTCTGAGACCAAAATGCACATTATCACCACAACCTCCCCATTCCCAATCGCCATCCGGTAATGCCAAATTTTTCACAATTTTTTTATTTCTCTTCTTCATATTGTTAACATCGTCAATGATAATATCATTACTATTAACGTTATTATATTGTTGTCGTCGTCGATTTTTATCACATGAGCATTCAACTAGATTTCCCATTGTGCATGCCCTTGTTACCGCATATGTCAGTCCAGCTGCTGTTATTGCATTGACGAAGCTAGTTTCTCTTGTATCTGCAAATAAGAAAAAAAAACCATATCGAAACAATAATCCCAACAAAAAATTACAAATGAAATTGATAGAACTAGACGATTCAGATCCATGTGATTGAGAGGAACATTTTAACATAAACTCACAACTCAATGCTAAACAATTTCAATTATAATAAGCAAACATTATCATTCAATTAACGTTTGGCGTTTTTTGGTGATCATTTTACCATAACAATATTGAGTGAGACTACTATATTAATGATAGCCTAATATAGATTTCAATCCCAGCTGTAAGGTGATAATGCTGATAATGGGCATTTGCATTTTTTCATAACATTCCAAATCAATGTAACACAGAGATTTAATTATACAACCGTTTGTGACATGATAGCTTCATATGAGCTACGATTTATTTGCATTTGATGTCAAAAAAATTAGTTGATCGTGTTCGTTTAATTATGCAAAGTTCTTTGAGAAAATATTTTTTGGGATGTTTACATTACAATTAGCATATACTTGAGTTAAAATGTTTTTTTTTTACACAATATTTGGTAGATATACGTTTCATCAAGCATATTTGTGTATGGTTTGTGAATATCATTAATTTGGCAAAACGTTTTGGGATTGAGTTGTCAAGATTTTCACAATAACAAATCTGGGTAACATTTAAATGTAAAGTTGAATAGTATACACTGCTTAATAAGGAGCTTACAGCTGATTTAGGCCTTTGCCCTATGACTTGTTCACCTATTTGGTCTGAATCAGACGTTGACGTGTATAGTATAGTTTACTTTTATGAGCAGACGGACATTCTGAACAAAACACGTAGGGAAATAATTAACAGGAGGGAAATAAAGTAGGGAAACAACTGACAGGTAAGAAATAAACACAACAAAAACCCTTTTTAAAAGGGAAACGTGACGCAAGTCGTAATTCTTTTGAAATATTTTCCCTTTTGATTAAAAAATGCGTCACAAATGTAATAATTTTTCAACGCTTTCAGCTTTCATACGCAGAAATTTGATTTCCTGCACAAAACTACGTCATACATCCCATAAAGTCAAATTTTTGCATTGTGAAAGCCGAATGAACAGAAAAACTATAACACTGGGGGGTCCGGCATTTGTGACGCATTTTTTAATCAAAAGAATTTTATGCGTTCCGAATAATGTTCGGAAGAGATTGTTTTTATCTGATCTGAATCTGAAAATCTGTGATCTGAAAATTTCAGATTCAGATCGGATAATTTATATTCAGATTTTATCTGATCTGAAATTTTCAGATCGGTGCGTTTCAGATTCACTTCAGGTTTTATCTGATCTGATCTGTTTATCTGAAATTTATTTATGTTCAGTTCACTTTTTTATTCAAGAAAATAGAAAATTAAAAAAATCTGAATCTGATCTGATTTTTTCAGATTGAAAAATTCAGATATTCCAGATTTCAGTTTGAATTCAGATTGATCTGATCTGTTCCGAACTCTAGTTCCAAAGCTGCAAGCGTCACCCAAATCGATATCAGTTGTTTTGGAAGAAGGGACGAGGACTTGCGTCACGTTTCCCTTTTAAAAAGGGTTTTTATTGTGATATCAGTGGTTTTGGAAGAAAAGATGAGGACTTGCGTTACGTTTCCCTTTTAAAAAGGGTTTTCGTTGAGATTGTAATGTTTTGCATTATTTTGAGCCGCTGTTGCCGCTGAACCGAAGCGCGGCGGCTAGTACTTACATTGGTGAAAATGATCCCCTCAACCTCCTCTACAACATATCAAAAGTTTTTTTTGAGCCGCCGCCGCCGCCAAACCGAAGCGCGGCGGCTACTACTTCTATGGGCGAAGATGATCCACTCAACTTCCTCTACAGCATATCAAAAGTCTTTTTTTTATAGTCCCCGCCTATTTTCCGCCATTTTGGCGGTCACCCTGATACACTACACACCCAACCCAACAACTTTCCCTTTGACACCAAACCTCTATCTCGAACACACAACCATTGCCTCATACAATGCCCTGGCGCCCAAACGAGGCCGGTACCCCCCCGTTTTTTAAATCTCATATGACGTAGAATGGCCACCCGAAGGTCCCTGCAAAATTTCAAGAAAAGTTATCGAGCCGTTTTCGAGCAGGAGCCAAAAAAGTCGGTTTTCATACAAATGGCTCTGGAACTAACTAACTAACCCACTAACTAACTAACTAACGTAGGATGTTAGCATTAACTTCTATGAAACAGCACTTTTTGTATACGAAATGATCATTTTCTACAGGTCGTATCTTCGGATTCACCGAACCGATTTTAATGAGTGAAAAGACACTTCGCCTTGGAATTTTTCGTAGAATCCAGGAAAAATATTTTCCGGGGGGTACGTCAAAACTTAGCTGTATATATGGCTCCGAAGTCTACGAAAAAAAAAAAATCCGAATTTTTTGTTCGTATGGGGACTTGCGTCACGGGCGCATCGCTACCGCGCGCCCATAATGTAGGGAAATAAACTGTTGAAAGAGTAAAGAAAGCAACGAAGATTTACTGGCAATGTCGATGTGCTTTCGGGGCTTGAAGGCAAATGTTATCAATTGGCTATACACACATACATCGTTAGACCCATTCTTTACTATGGTAGTCATGTGTGGTCCTTTTGGGAATCACTGGAGTAATGAAATCCACACCGACTAAATCCCTAGAGATTCTACTATCGCATCTGCCGGTAGATATCATAGTTGAACAGGAAGCGTTGATAACGGCGCTTAGGCTGAGGAATGTAGATTGCTGGGAAGATAAAATTTATGGTCATGCTATGATTATAAATCGACATAGGAAAGCAATCTCAATAATTAGCAATGACAAATGCGTACCAGAATACCACTTTGATAGGAACTTCAGCGTCTTAATTCCCGAAAGATCATATTGGTCTGAAGAGAATATTGAGGAATAAATCGGCACGCACTTGTTCGCCGATGGATCGAAGACGGCAGTCGGTACAGGATCCGGAATTAACTCGAGAAGCCTTGAACTAAAGGCATCAATATCGCTTGGGATCAATGCTACAGTTGCCCAGGCAGAGGTCTATGCTCTTATTGAACCATGCAAGGAGATTTTAGACAGAAGAATTAAAGATCGTGTATTTACATCTGTTCGGATAGTCAGGAAGTGCCGAAAGCACTCAATTCACACTGTTTCACATCAAAACTGATGACTGATCGCTTAAACAGAGTAAAGCTAATGTCGGGCCGACGATGCAGCCAAGAAAGGAAGTGAAACCTAATTTGTGGGCCCAGAACTAGCAATTGGTATCACGTATGAGACTCAGAGGAAGATCGTGCGGGAGTACTTTCTACATAAACATAATATAATGTGGAGCGAACTGGTTAGTTGCGGACACACAAAGAAATTCATATTGCAATCCAATATCAACACCACCAAATACATCCTAAACAAACTACGAAAAGTCATAAGGGTGATCACTGGACACTGTAAACTAAATAAACATGTGAATAGAATGGGTCTGTCCAATAGCAGCCTATGCAAACTTTGCAATGCAGATGATGAGACTCCTCTTCATCTACTTACCACATGCCCAGCGCTAAGCAGACAGTGCAGGCGGATTTTTGGGCATCATCTTCGACAGCCAGAACAAATGGATATTCAACAAATTTTAAATTTTGGCATGGAACATATCGCGGAATACATGGAATAAATTTTTCTTTTAGAATTATATACATTTTGGTTGATAAAAGAGGCCCAACTATGAGGCCTAATTATATCTTGTAAAAATAATAAGACGATCACGAAGAGAAATCTGCAGAAGAATTGACGAAAGAAATGGTGAATGCATATGACGCGGCGATGCCAAGAAGGATGGAACCGAGGAATGGGCGAAAACCGGCATTTTGGTGGAACGACGAAATAAGACTTTTGCGAACAACTTGTTTTAAGACAAGAAGGAGGATGCAAAGGGCCAGAAACGAGAATGTTAGAATAGAGAGGTCTGAAGAACATCGTAATGCAAAACTAGCACTGAAGCGAGCAATCCGGGCGAGTAAGAGGGATTGTTGGAAGAAACTGTGCCAAGAGGCAGACACGAACCCGTGGGGCAAAGTGTTCAGAACAGTAATGACGATGATGAAAGGTACATTGGGGCTAAAAGAAAAGTGCCCGGATAGGTGCGGAATGCTGGAAACCGCGATCCTGAATAGACTAAGAAAACACACGAAGGGCGAGCACGGACTGTCGGACGAACAATTCGGATTTCGAAAAGGGAGATCGGCGATTGAGGCCATTAAAAAAGTCATAGAGACCACAGACAAGGCGCGGAAGCAAAAAATACGGGGTAACCGCTTCTGTGCTATAACGACGATAGACGTTAGAAATGCCTTTAATAGCGCAAGCTGGATAGAGATAGCCAAGGTGCTACATGTCATGAGAGTCCCCGATTACCTCTGTAGGATACTGAAAAGCTATTTCGAGCGACGAGTACTAACGTACGATACTAATGAAGGGAAAAAGACAGTCGACATCACAGCTGGAGTACCACAGGGATCCATATTAGGACCAACGCTGTGAAATGTTATGTATGACACAGCGCTGAGGCTGAAACTGCCAAGATGTGCTAAGACGATTGCTTTTGCCGACGACTTGATCCTCACGGTATCCGGAACGTCGAAGATGGAGCTGGAGGTGGTTACGATGGAGACGCTAGAAACTGTCGAAGACTGGATGACAGCGGCGGGGCTGAGGCTGGCCCACCAAAAAACTGAGATCATGCTAGTAAGTAACTGCAGAAAAACCGAACGAATCATTTTGAACATTGACGGGGAAGAAATCACATCCACTCGCCAAAATACCAAAATACCTTGGAGCTGTGCTGGACGACCGCAGAA
>CM055403.1:153035137-153064471 GCA_029228625.1 Pseudolycoriella hygida | reverse complement strand
GGCTTTCGAAGTTAATGAGGGAGTTCGGCAGGGTTGTTGTCTCTCCCCTCTTCTGTTCATAATTTTTATGGACAAGGTTATCAGGCAAGCGAATTTGCAAGGGAATGTGAAGGTGGGGGAAGTAATCATGAAAATCCTGGCCTATGCGGATGACTTAACTCTATTAGCAGATAATGCCAAGGATTTGCAGGAGAATTTAGACTGCCTGAATGCTGCATGTGAGGAATACGGCATGAAAAGAAGTGTCAGTAAAACTAAAGTTATGCATATTGGCAAATCCCGGAAGGATGTAGTTTGCAGTTTAAATGGGGAGCAGTTGGAACAGGTCTCTGAGTTTAAATATTTAGGAGCAATTTTTTCGGAGAATGGCAAGTTAGTTAGGGAATTTGAAGAAAGGAGAAGAATGGGGAATGCAGTGGCCAGTCAGTTGAGGTCGTATGTGTTCAACAAAAAGGAGTTAAGTAGTGGCACAAAGCTAGCTATTCACAGGTCAATCTACAGACCAACGATTTTATACGGTAGTGAAAGTTGGGTGGACTGCGGATACCTTGTGCATGACCTGGAGGGTTCTGATATGAGGGTTCTTAGGAGCATAGCAAAAGTAAATCGGAGGGAACAGTGGGACAATCATATTAGGAACGACGACATCAGGGAAAACTTAGGGGTTACATCAGTGAAAGAGGCGGCAAGGATTAGTCGTCTGCGGTGGTACGGGCACGTTCAGAGGATGGGGAATAGCAGGCTACCAAAGAGGATATTGGATGCTCAAGTCCCGGGTGTGCGTCCCAGGGGTAGGCCAAGGAGAAGGTTTATAGACTCAATTAAATCCGATTTAGAAGTTAGGGGACTTTCTCTAGGCGAACAAACCATCGCCTTGGCACAGGATAGGGGGGTATGGAGAAGGGTGGTCCATGATCAGTAGTAAAGACCTCACACCGAAAGGTACAAACGGTCTATAAAGTGTGATGATGATGATGATGATGATGACACAAGAATAAAATTATACCTACTGCCAATCGAGACTGAATAAATGAATTTTTAACATTTGCATCTTCACGTTTCTATTCACCTCATTATCACCAAAGTCAACTTTTTCTGCAATTTCGTAGAAAATGTCATGAAAAAATATAGCCGTAACTCATGATACAATAATTGTGATGCCTGAACATCGAAAATTGTTGCGATCTACCCTACCGTACATTTTTAAGGTTGTTGTGGCGGAATCAAAGTTGTTTTTATGTGAAAACTGATTGTGGGAAAGAAAAGACTCAGCTACTCAACATTAAAATATTTGTGACTGCCCCTGGTATCCGGGCATTTTGAAGTGCTATCCAAATACTAACAGTTAGCTCAAAAACGTTTTCTTTCAACTCGTATACGTTCAAGAAAACATTGATGAATAATGATATAAGTTCATGGAACTACGCCTGAAATGAGTTTTTGAAAGCAAAGGAAGGTCGCATTTAAAAAAACATATTACACAAAGCATCGAACTAAACATAATTGAATATTGCCTTGCGTCTCGAGTAACGAAATTACGTCGACATTAAATTGTATTGGAAATTGCCGAAAGGGCACATTGAAAAACCTTTCAGGAAAAAGGATTTTGAAAATCGGATAAGATTACCCGATTTATGTAGAAAAAGCACGTTGGGCCCTAGTAGAGACATAGGTTTAGGGCCCTGGCAGAGTGTAAAGGTTCAAAATCAAAAAATGTTCTTTTGAGACCTTTCGAACAAAAAAAATTTACTCGACTCCCAATTCCAGTATCAGCGATCTTAAAAATTTTTCGGATTCACTTACGATTAGATTTTTGATACAAACGTTCATTATATTTTGAGAACTCACTGAAGTGCACTGCCATAACTGTTGTAGATTCCTGTCAAAATCATGCTTTCACCGGCAAAATGTATGAGGTTTCTTACCGTGAATGTTGTAATAATGGAAAGAAATTTAGATGATAAAAATGTGAAACCTAATCGAAAAATCTAATGCATTGTTGAAAACGTTATTTGGCTTTGGGATAATAAAACGTTTTAATTTAATTTTGATAATAAGCAAATTCAATTATTCGATTTTTTATTTCATGCCGAAGGAGAAGAAGAACATTTACGCATTTTGAAATTTATTTTTTAATTATCTACATTTGACTTTAAAACCTAAATTGCAACCTGTGAGGCGAACCCCTGTCATAAAGAGAAAATTAACCTATATAGCACAACTTGTAGTAGATAACGAAAAGAAAACAGAGATGAGATGAGAAGAGAAATGAAAAATGTGCTCAAAATATTTACGAAAGAAATACAACTTTTAGTAAAAGAGAAGCGACTTATCGGTCAATATAATCGCGGGTAAAATGAATTTGTTTAGCAAACAATTAAAATTAAAAAATCGAAAATTTTCAATGTGACGTACCTTCAATAACTCCAATAAAAATGGACTAGCTGCACACAAAACAATTTTATGAGCTGGAAAACTGCGTCCACCTGCAGCTAATGTACAATCAACTAAGTCCCCGTGACATCGTAATAATTGCACAGCAGAGACTAAACTTGTCCCGTAGTCGCCCCACGTCAAACTGTACAAAGAGTTTATAGGCAGCGACATATTTATTGTGTTTTCAATGTTTTAATAAACTTATTCGTTTTTGTTTTAAACCGTGTGACAAAAAACATTTACAACAAACATCGACGATGACTGTGGTCAACTCCGCGTTCCACTCTTTAGAATTTTATGCTTACGTTTTAAACGCTTATTTACTGCCTGAGATATTCATCCGACACATGAAAAATCTTCAGTGCGATTTCTAGTTTGTTTTACGAATATTGAAGTGACAAATGATTTGATTTAAATAGAGAAAATTCAGAGAAACTACACCAGAAATTTCTGTCAAATTGAACAAAAAAAAAATATGTCCCAAAGAGTGTCCCAAGAAAAGAGAAAAGAGTTTTTTTTCGGCTGTCCCAATGCAAGGCGCGCCAACATGAAAATAATAAGATGGCTTGAGTTATGTGGCACCATCTTGTGAAAGTAACGTCTATTAATAATTCGAATAATAAACGGCGGCAACTTGAATTTTTTTATAGAAAATTTAAGTAATTACGAAGTCATCAAGGGGTATGATACTTCCATATAAATCTTATTGAAACCATAACCTCAATTTTCTCAAATTTCACAACCCGTTTGACATTTGTTCGTCAAATAAATGTTTGCAGTGAAGTTAAGGACGTTTGTCAATCAAATTTTGAAAAGCGCCATTCTGTCAATTTTGTTTGAAACATGACAGTCGTGAAGTTGGCACAGTTTGCAAAAATCACAATATAAAACTTTTAATTTTTTCAAACGTGCTGATCGTCGCGCTGATCGCACGACCATTTTTTTGTATGGAGTGTCATAGGGGACATTTGATGTGAGACTTACCATCGCCTATCATTAACAACTTTTCCGAGTTTGACAGCTGCTCCTTTCATTCTATTCAATAAATTCAAATTGAAAGAAAAATCGCGCTTCATTTTGATAGTTTGTCCTGCATATTAAACGGTGTCATATAAATGACGCATGTCAAACCCCATAAGAGAAAATCGGATTTGTCCCTCTATCTCTATACCAACGGGTATGATCTGATAAGATCAATAAACTTGTATTGTCGGCAAAGTAAATGTACGGAGGGGGTAGACGAACTATCGAAAAATCTCGTACGTATGTGTAGTATAGCAAAATATCTGAACCATACACATTCAAAACTGGGCAAATAAGTCCAAGACAAGATTTGCAGAAATTCGAGTTTTTTGGTCTATGGTCTATGGATCAAGCGCCTATTTCACATATTAGCCACAAAACAGTCGTCGGTGACAAAACATTAAATTTGCATGGAAGAAATTTGTTTTTTGTGAATTATTCATTTTGTATTTGTATACAGCGGACATTCGGTCCGCCTAATAAAATACAGAAAATGATTAATTCGCAAAATACAATGTTTCTCCATACAAATTTAATGTTTTGTCCCCGACGAAACAGTTCAAACTTATGTAGTATTGCCTGATTGCAAGATTTGATCTATTCCGTTCAGAATTTAACGACGCTGTTAAATTTAGCTCTTGGTTAAATGATTAAAGTTTGACAGATCGGAAAAAATCATGCTCGGAGCGGTAGCGGAGAGCGTGACGCAGTCCCCACACCCGAAAAAAAAAACGTCCACAAACCCAAAAACCTCCATACAAAAACCTTTGGGACAAGACACGAGTTTTGAGTTTTTTCCCCTCGCCCCCCTTCCCCTCCAAAAAAAACTACGTCGCAGCAGCTTTCAAAGAAGCCCTCACTCATCAAAATCGGTTGAAAATTGACTGAGATATCGCCAATCAAAGATGACCAATTCCTAAGGAAAAGTGGTCAAATTACCTTTGTAATTAATAACAATTTTATTCCTGTGTGGTGTGTCAACGATGTATCTATGTATCTATGTATCTATCTATCTACTTTTTTTTTCTCGAGAACCGCCAGAGCGATTTCCTTTTTTTTTTTTTTTTATAAGGGTCAGGAAATCTTCATAGACACCCGGTCTTTCTGAACCAAGGTAGTGTTGGATTCCATTAACTTTAATGACCTACCAACTAAAACCTCCTTCCTTAGTCTTCGTGCACTCTTCTCCCCGGAACCGCCTCACAGCATTACTTCGGGGAGGAGCTGTGCTTTCGCACCTACTCTCTTAGATCAACTGCCAGTCTTCTTTGATCGTCTCTCCATGCAATTTGCAGCTTCGTCATTATTTTCGCAACTACATTATCCGCCACTATGCACACCTCCTCATCGCGGCACATCTCCGATATTATGTTTTCGGCACTTACATCTGGCCTACTCACAGTCAACAACTCTCCTCGTTCTTGTTCGAAGCGGGGGCAGACGAATAACACGTGCTCCGCAGTCTCTTCCTGCCTATCGCATGCCGTGCAGAAAGGTGACTCCGTGAATCCAAACCTGTGCAGGTACTTCCTGCTTCCTGAAGCATCCGTGACCAGACAGAAACTGTGTCAGGTGGAAATTAACCTCTCCATGTTTTCTCTGGACCCATGTCGTTATTTTTGGTATGAGTCTATGGGTCCACCTTCCCTTGTCCGAGGAGTCCCACTCTTGCTGCCACTGTCTCAGTGATTCGGCTCTTAATTTCGCCCTAACTGTTTTGGTAGTTTGACCCTCCATTCTCTTCTTTCTATGACATTCACTGTCTTCTGTCAGCGTTATGCATATGGGCATCGTCCCGGTTATAACACATACCGCTTCTAAAGATATTGTTCGATATGCGCTTGCTACTCTTATGCTTGTCAGCCTCTGGGCTCTATTAAGCCTTCTCCGATTCTTCTTCGTATCTAGCGCCTGTATCCACGCTGGTGCTCCGTAGCGCAATATCGATAGGGTGACACTTGCAAGGAGCCTCCTTTTGCTGCTGCGCGGTCCAAAGCCCTTTGGCATTATTCTGGCCAATGCTGCGGTGGCTTTCATTGCCTTTTCGCACGTGTAGTCCACATGGCTTTTAAAATTTCTGCGGTCGTCCAGCACAACTCCAAGGTATTTTAATTGGCGAGTGGATGTTATTTCTTCCCCGTCAATGTTCAAAATGATTCGTTCGGTTTTTCTGCAGTTACTTACTAGCATGATCTCAGTTTTTTGGTGGGCCAGCCTCAGCCCCGCCGTTGTCATCCAGTCTTCGACAGTTTCTAGCGTCTCCATCGTAACCACCTCCAGCTCCATCTTCGACGTTCCGGATACCGTGAGGATCAAGTCGTCGGCAAAAGCAATCGTCTTAGCACATCTTGGCAGTTTCAGCCTCAGCGCTGTGTCATACATAACATTTCACAGCGTTGGTCCTAATATGGATCCCTGTGGTACTCCAGCTGTGATGTCGACTGTCTTTTTCCCTTCATTAGTATCGTACGTTAGTACTCGTCGCTCGAAATAGCTTTTCAGTATCCTACAGAGGTAATCGGGGACTCTCATGACATGTAGCACCTTGGCTATCTCTATCCAGCTTGCGCTATTAAAGGCATTTCTAACGTCTATCGTCGTTATAGCACAGAAGCGGTTACCCCGTATTTTTTGCTTCCGCGCCTTGTCTGTGGTCTCTATGACTTTTTTAATGGCCTCAATCGCCGATCTCCCTTTTCGAAATCCGAATTGTTCGTCCGACAGTCCGTGCTCGCCCTTCGTGTGTTTTCTTAGTCTATTCAGGATCGCGGTTTCCAGCATTCCGCACCTATCCGGGCACTTTTCTTTTAGCCCCAATGTACCTTTCATCATCGTCATTACTGTTCTGAACACTTTGCCCCACGGGTTCGTGTCTGCCTCTTGGCACAGTTTCTTCCAACAATCCCTCTTACTCGCCCGGATTGCTCGCTTCAGTGCTAGTTTTGCATTACGATGTTCTTCAGACCTCTCTATTCTAACATTCTCGTTTCTGGCCCTTTGCATCCTCCTTCTTGTCTTAAAACAAGTTGTTCGCAAAAGTCTTATTTCGTCGTTCCACCAAAATGCCGGTTTTCGCCCATTCCTCGGTTCCATCCTTCTTGGCATCGCCGCGTCATATGCATTCACCATTTCTTTCGTCAATTCTTCTGCAGATTTCTCTTCGTGATCGTCTTATTATTTTTACAAGATATAATTAGGCCTCATAGTTGGGCCTCTTTTATCAACCAAAATGTATATAATTCTAAAAGAAAAATTTATTCCATGTATTCCGCGATATGTTCCATGCCAAAATTTAAAATTTGTTGAATATCCATTTGTTCTGGCTGTCGAAGATGATGCCCAAAAATCCGCCTGCACTGTCTGCTTAGCGCTGGGCATGTGGTAAGTAGATGAAGAGGAGTCTCATCATCTGCATTGCAAAGTTTGCATAGGCTGCTATTGGACAGACCCATTCTATTCACATGTTTATTTAGTTTACAGTGTCCAGTGATCACCCTTATGACTTTTCGTAGTTTGTTTAGGATGTATTTGGTGGTGTTGATATTGGATTGCAATATGAATTTCTTTGTGTGTCCGCAACTAACCAGTTCGCTCCACATTATATTATGTTTATGTAGAAAGTACTCCCGCACGATCTTCCTCTGAGTCTCATACGTGATACCAATTGCTAGTTCTGGGCCCACAAATTAGGTTTCACTTCCTTTCTTGGCTGCATCGTCGGCCCGACATTAGCTTTACTCTGTTTAAGCGATCAGTCATCAGTTTTGATGTGAAACAGTGTGAATTGAGTGCTTTCGGCACTTCCTGACTATCCGAACAGATGTAAATACACGATCTTTAATTCTTCTGTCTAAAATCTCCTTGCATGGTTCAATAAGAGCATAGACCTCTGCCTGGGCAACTGTAGCATTGATCCCAAGCGATATTGATGCCTTTAGTTCAAGGCTTCTCGAGTTAATTCCGGATCCTGTACCGACTGCCGTCTTCGATCCATCGGCGAACAAGTGCGTGCCGATTTATTCCTCAATATTCTCTTCAGACCAATATGATCTTTCGGGAATTAAGACGCTGAAGTTCCTATCAAAGTGGTATTCTGGTACGCATTTGTCATTGCTAATTATTGAGATTGCTTTCCTATGTCGATTTATAATCATAGCATGACCATAAATTTTATCTTCCCAGCAATCTACATTCCTCAGCCTAAGCGCCGTTATCAACGCTTCCTGTTCAACTATGATATCTACCGGCAGATGCGATAGTAGAATCTCTAGGGATTTAGTCGGTGTGGATTTCATTACTCCAGTGATTCCCAAAAGGACCACACATGACTACCATAGTAAAGAATGGGTCTAACGATGTATGTGTGTATAGCCAATTGATAACATTTGCCTTCAAGCCCCGAAAGCACATCGACATTGCCAGTAAATCTTCGTTGCTTTCTTTACTCTTTCAACAGTTTATTTCCCTACATTATGGGCGCGCGGTAGCGATGCGCCCGTGACGCAAGTCCCCATACGAACAAAAAATTCGGATTTTTTTTTTTTTGTAGACTTCGGAGCCATATATACAGCTAAGTTTTGACGTACCCCCCGGAAAATATTTTTCCTGGATTCTACGAAAAATTCCAAGGCGAAGTGTCTTTTCACTCATTAAAATCGGTTCGGTGAATCCGAAGATACGACCTGTAGAAAATGATCATTTCGTATACAAAAAGTGCTGTTTCATAGAAGTTAATGCTAACATCCTACGTTAGTTAGTTAGTTAGTGGGTTAGTTAGTTAGTTCCAGAGCCATTTGTATGAAAACCGACTTTTTTGGCTCCTGCTCGAAAACGGCTCGATAACTTTTCTTGAAATTTTGCAGGGACCTTCGGGTGGCCATTCTACGTCATATGAGATTTAAAAAACGGGGGGGTACCGGCCTCGTTTGGGCGCCAGGGCATTGTATGAGGCAATGGTTGTGTGTTCGAGATAGAGGTTTGGTGTCAAAGGGAAAGTTGTTGGGTTGGGTGTGTAGTGTATCAGGGTGACCGCCAAAATGGCGGAAAATAGGCGGGGACTCAAAAAAAAAAGACTTTTGATATGCTGTAGAGGAAGTTGAGTGGATCATCTTCGCCCATAGAAGTAGTAGCCGCCGCGCTTCGGTTTGGCGGCGGCGGCGGCTCAAAAAAAACTTTTGATATGTTGTAGAGGAGGTTGAGGGGATCATTTTCACCAATGTAAGTACTAGCCGCCGCGCTTCGGTTCAGCGGCAACAGCGGCTCAAAATAATGCAAAACATTACAATCTCAACGAAAACCCTTTTTAAAAGGGAAACGTAACGCAAGTCCTCATCTTTTCTTCCAAAACCACTGATATCACAATAAAAACCCTTTTTAAAAGGGAAACGTGACGCAAGTCCTCGTCCCTTCTTCCAAAACAACTGATATCGATTTGGGTGACGCTTGCAGCTTTGGAACTAGAGTTCGGAACAGATCAGATCAATCTGAATTCAAACTGAAATCTGGAATATCTGAATTTTTCAATCTGAAAAAATCAGATCAGATTCAGATTTTTTTAATTTTCTATTTTCTTGAATAAAAAAGTGAACTGAACATAAATAAATTTCAGATAAACAGATCAGATCAGATAAAACCTGAAGTGAATCTGAAACGCACCGATCTGAAAATTTCAGATCAGATAAAATCTGAATATAAATTATCCGATCTGAATCTGAAATTTTCAGATCACAGATTTTCAGATTCAGATCAGATAAAAACAATCTCTTCCGAACATTATTCGGAACGCATAAAATTCTTTTGATTAAAAAATGCGTCACAAATGCCGGACCCCCCAGTGTTATAGTTTTTCTGTTCATTCGGCTTTCACAATGCAAAAATTTGACTTTAAAAGTGCGGTGAGATGCACCTAGGTGCGGTGAGGTGCACCTAGGTGCGGTGAGGTGCACCTAGGTGCGGTGAGGTGCACCTAGGTGCGGTGAGGTGCACCTAGGTGCGGTGAGGTGCACCTAGGTGCGGTGAGGTGCACCTAGGTGCGGTGAGATAGGTGCGGTGACCTAGATGCGGTGAGGTGCACCTAGGTGCGGTGAGGTGCACCTAGGTGCGGTGAGGTGCACCTAGGTGCGGTGAGGTGCACCTAGGTGCGGTGAGGTGCACCTAGGTGCGGTGAGGTGCAATGCACAGAAAGACGGACAGGAAAAGTGAAAACATAAAGTAGCTATCGCCACTTAATAACTGACAGGTGATAATGTGACAATTGTGATAATGTAAGGAAATAATTGACAGGTGGGAAATAAATGAGTTATTTCTAGACCTGAATTCGGTGGGGAATCTGACGTTCTTCGTCCGTATGCGCACAAAAGATATCGAAAATCTGTCTTATTAGTTTATTTGTCTTATTTAAACTCCAAAACGAAAAACTCGAAATTTGACTGGTCACAAACCCTATAAACCCCTTTTCGAATCACTAAAACTGTTCACTAAACAAATCAACAGAGCCTACAGAGAACTTCGAAAAATTAAACCACATAGACACCGAATTCTCAAGAGCTTTTTCCATCGAAGACGTAAACAACGCACTGCTATTTATGAAGAATGGCAAAGCCAGCGGTTTTGATGCGATTTATCCTGAATTCTTAATATTCAGTGGACCACGAACGAGACTATGGCTATCACGGTTTTTCACAAGCGTTTTGGTTCTGAACCACCTGCCGGCATCATTCAAAAAATTGAAAATCATCGCGATACTGAAACCGGGGAAACCAGACAATCACCCAGAAAGCTATAGACCTATCGCTGTATTATCTGTAACGTTCAATCTGTTCGAAAGCAACCGAATCGTCACGGAAATAGACAAATTGGTCCCCGAAGAGCTGGTTTCCAATCTACAAGGAGCTGTGAAGAGCAAGTGTTGACTTTGACTAATCACATCGAGGCAGGTTTCCAAAGGAATATGAAAACCGGTGTCGTTTTCATTGACCTAAGTTCGGCATACGACACTGTATGGACAAACTCAAAGCGATTGGATGCCTTCGAATCGTCGACATAGTCACCAGGATGCTGAGTGACAGGTTGTTTCAAAACAACAGTTCTAGCACTAGTGTATTCATGTGCAGAGTACTCCAGTTCATCTTGACTCAATAGTGCACACGCAAAGAAAGTGGATGTGGTACTCAACGAGTCGATGAGAATAATAACAGGCACTGTCCAGTCTACACCGTTAGAATGGCTACCCGCATTGAGCAATATCATACTACCAGGCATCAGAAGAAGAAACCATTTGTTAACGATTTACCGGAAGATCGCAACAAACGAAAAGATTCCTCTTAACAAAGACATGGAACTGCCTATAATCACGAGACTGAAATCTCGCAATCCAGCGATCAGTACGGCAAAAATTCCACCCGAAAGAAATATGGAAAGTGACAGTGGCGCAAACAGTATATTGTTGGATAACGAAAATCATTCCGCCAAATCCAAAGAATTCGCACTGTCACGCAAGTTGTGGAAGAACTTAAACAGACTCAGAACTGAACATGGTCGATGCAATGCTATGCTATACAAATGGAAATTAGTCAACAGCGCCAGTTGCTCGTGTTGACAACAACGACAAACAATGACGCACTTGCTGTTGGAATGTCCCACTCACAAGTACGGAGGACCAATGACCGATTTCCACCCCTGGAACAATCAAGCCATCCATTGGTTGGGTACACTGGATCTGTGATATATTTATGTGATATTTTATTTTATTTATTTTCTTTCTTCTAATTTGTAACTTAGTTTTGCTTTTAAATTTTGTTTTGACTTCACTTTATATTTGTGCAATAATTGTAAGAGAAAATGCCATACGCTAAATAAAAAAATCGAACCACTAAATGAGCAAAGAAATCAGAAATTACGCAAAATAATGTAGAAAACCCTCTGGAAGCACGTCTTATGAAATCGAACTACCGCACTCCCATGACCAATAGCCATAGGTTCGATGTAAAAAATTTTCTCCTCAACCTCAGCTACCAAAATAATAACTTATTATGTCCTCGGCCGACCGTAGGGCCGCTTACAGCCCTAACCTGAGCTCTTCGGCCATGGAAATAATGTTTTCCTCGCGGGAGTCGAGTCCAAATTTCCTCTCACCCAAAAAACAGCCAACGATTTCCCTATGTCGCTGGTGGGAGAACCCGGTACTGGAGGGTGCCGCAATTGGATTTTTTTTTGAGATTGTGTTAATTAATTTGCAAGTAGGATTATCAGTATCGATCCAAAGAGTAAAACACCGCAGGCAGGGGAATATTTTTGGTTGTAAGGTTCATTGTAAGTTAGAATTTTATAAATTGACTTCCTGGTGGCTTTGACTTCCCGCTTCCCTGTGGCATTGCCTTCTCAATGGTTTTCGCTTCCCGGTGACAATTTTTGTATGGTAAAAGCCTTCGCCTTCGGCCGAGAACCATATTCTTTTTCAAAAATTTCCCGGAATACAGGTTCCGGCATAATTTCCATGGACGAAGCTCGTGGAACCATATGGCTCCGTGGGCAAAAATTTTCACTCTAACGTGATGTATAACTTTTGAAAGACATCGTCTGCTTAACGAAATATTCACCAAAAATCCCCTCCAAAAGTCGAATAGCTTGAGTTAGGAGCGCTATGAACTCTAAGACCGATATCTACACCGATTTGACTCATGTCATAAACTCCGCAGTGAGCCCTTAAGACCCATCTTACTGTTCTCAAAGGGGAAATAGAAAAACCACCTCTTTAACTTCTTGGGAATTGATTTTACTGATGGTCTTAGATGTTCTATGGTCTTAGAAGAAGGCATACGAAAGGTCTGCGATCAGACAGATGGACCTTGAATATCTCATTTCATTCAGATTCACCATAGTGCACCTAAGAGACGTTAGACTATTCAATTAGTCTTGTTGGAATAACGAAAGAGGCATGCAAAAAGATAATAAGAATTATGTTCGACAGATTCGACGTTTTCTTTGCAATTTTTAACTTCACTCCGAATACATTTTTTAAAATTTATCTCTCGAATTGTCGTCCGTTATTGAACATATCGTCCGCAATGGTTTGCCTACTTGAATTGAATTTTTTCATCAAGTACTTTAATGCTAAATGAATAAATTCACAAAACGTCTAACTCAAACAATCAGTACATACATCAATTATACGGAACGGAATTGAAGTAATCACGTACATGCAATTACAATCAAAACGTCTTTAAACGTTGATTATGTAAGTAGCTTTTTATGGGATTCTTTTTTTACCTTGAATTTATCAACATCATTTCATTGTTTTTAAAAAGACAGCCAAAGTCATTCAGATTTTTCGTTTTGAGAGTTGTGAGAAATTGGGTTTAACGAACGTAAAATATTTATTCGGTAGCACAAAAATTGTATCCCGAAAAAAAATGATCGCAAGCAACGTCTTTACCAGTACTCGGTAAAAAGGTTGTGATTGATTCGTAATAGTGGTACATAGAACCGCGTTAAAGTGATCAGTGACCCTTCGACGCTTTCATAAAATGAATCGAAGACTCAAATACTATTCAAGTCTAAAGTATCCATAAAATTGTGCACACATATCTAAAACTGAACTCCGTAAAATAAAAAATGTTTGAGAAATAAGGATCCATGGAAGCACATTTTTTTGCTTTCTATAAATTGTTACAAAAAGAGAAAAAATCAATTTTCTTTTACAAATAACGTCTCCGTTTTAATGGACATAGATGTCCATGTCTAACGAGACATTGTTGATTTCCATAGTGATTTCTCCGTTCAACACATTCAATGAAAATAAAATTGTCAGAGTTTGGATGCTTGATTTAGAGATTTAATTGTTGCCAAATTTGTAGACCTTTTTCTGAACGGTATTTTATCACATCGGGGCCTATAATCATCAATTAGGACGTCAATACGCTTTTTCATGGCATAACAATATTTCGTGCAATAGTAGATCGCTATTACAGGGAAGTAATATGAATTTGACATCTCGTATTCAGACGGGCTGAAGTCCTCGGATACTTTTACTTATCGAGATTTTTATTTTTTTTTAAATTGTAAGTTGGAGTTTGTTTCAATAACATACAGCATAGTCTAATTCACTAACTTTCGGATGACACTACACTAGAGCAGGCCGCCGAAACTCGAAGATAAACCCGAGCCGACCCGAATCTGAATCGATTTGTCTCGTTGTGTTGGGTTTTTAAAATTCTTTTTTTGTTGAGTCGGGTCGGTCGGGTTTTTATTTCGTTTTTTTCGAGTTGGGTTTTCATTGCCTTTGATTCAACTTGATACCGACCTTAGACCCTAAGTTGACTCAATGGGCAAAAATTTCCACCTCAACTTAGGGCCTATTCAAATAGTGTGCGCGCTAATAAAGACGAATTTGAGCCCCCTTCCCCCCTGCATGCATAAATACATGGAAAAAAATTTCAAAATGTACGGAGCTCACGCTTTTCTCAAACTCTCCTCTCCCCAAAAAGCGTGCGCACTATTTGAATGGACACTTACCACATAACTTTTGAAAACGATACTGTGTACATCGTGTTAGGAAATATTCATAAATTAACACCTTACCGTGTACGGTCGAGATGATTCCGTTTGTTCCGCTGGAACTCTAGAACACGATCAACTCAACTGATTATCTCAAAACGTTCTCAGCTGATTTGTGAGATCTCTGTGTTTCACATTAATGTACCCGACAAAAAAAAAAAAAAACAGGCGAACACCTCGCTCAGAGAAAAAATAGGTGAAGCTTTATTATTTATTGGTACTGTCCAATAATTTATTTATTTAGCGTATGGGTACAATCTCATAGAAGTCTTACATTACATTATCAATTCTTAATTTTAAGAAATTTGTTTTGGGTGTAGCTGAGAAATGACTGGGTAGTGTCTCTAGCGGGGGTAGAAACAAAAAGACGGGTTGATGGGACGCCGATATCAAAAAGGCGGTGTTGGAGAAGAGAAAGCTGTATTTGATTTGGTTACAGGATAAAACGGATGAGAAGAAAGAGGCTTACACGGCGTGTAGGCAGGCGGCTAAGGCTCTACTTAAGGAAGCGAAAGACCGGGTGAGGAAGAACTTTGAGGAGGAGTTGGAAGAAGCAGGTCAAGAGAGCTGCGGTAGCATTTTGGGTAAATATGGCCAGTTAATTACGGATAAGGGTAAAGTCTTGGAAGCCTGGCGGGATTATTTCCAGGATATATTTGCCTCTGTCAATCCAGTAGTACAACCTGATAGGGAAGCAAGTCCAAACTGGGTCAAGCTGGGTGACGAAAGGTCAGCAAACTGAAGGCGGGAAAATCCGCAGGGGTAGACGAAATTAGGATTAGGCTCAGGGTGGTTTCAGACATCTGAGAGGGTGTCAGGATCAGATCAGAGGGTTGTTCGACCACTTAAAGTTCAGGTCAATGGCTGCGTTGTACAGTATATTGCGAGAAGGGCTGGGATATCTTCGAGACTTCTTGGATTTTGGTAAATCAGCTCGTACGAAACAGCTCATGATACCTAGGGAGAATGTTTGCGCAATGGCTTAGTGAGTGGAATGCCTTGCCTATGAATGTGAGATATTCGCGGTCGCGGGAGACATTTAAACGGAATTATCTGAATTGACATGCTTAATAGGTACCTCAACTTGGCGAATTGTGAATTGTTCTAGGGTGTTGCGTTGTTCTGATTATTTTATACACATTTATTCTCTATTGTACACTTATGTTGCTAATGCGTCTTGACAACTTGACTTTAATTAAATTAAATTTTGTAAGATGTTTGTGTGCTACTTAACTATGTCCTACGAGAGGTGTATAAGGGCAACCTTGACATAGATATTGTAAATAAATTGAATTAAAGGTTTATAGACTCAATTAAATCAGATTTAGAAGTTAGGGTACATTCACTGAGTGAACAAACCATCTCCTTGGCAGGGGATAGAAGGGTATGGAGTAGTGTGGTCCAAGATCACCCGGTTGTGGCGTAAAGACCCCTCATCGAAAGGTAGTAAGGGTCTATAAAGTTTGATGATGATAAATTCTTAATCTAATACTGGTTTTTCTATATTGAAACTGTTCGTTCTTATAAATGATGCCAACTGCCGGGAGGATGGCAATGGCTAACTGATTGGGCAAACGAAATTGATGACACTTTCGTCTTGTGCAGACATCGTGAAGACCTCTTTACTGGCTCTCATCTGTTCACGTTCAATTTGTTCACAGTCGCAGGTTGTATCAGTGTTATTTAGTGTCGACTTCTATTGACAGGTTCCATCGCTCGAGGGGTCGGTATCGAACACATGAATACACAAATTCAGTTGAGAATGTTTGACGCCATCTTTCGTGTGTTTGCACCTCCTTTCATATGTGAGTGACGTCACAAATTTTTACATGCGACGCGACGGGGCCGAAAATGAAGGCTTTCTTGTAAGTTTTTTTGGGATTTCACCCTTTGCAATAAAGTTGTATGTGCACCTGTTTTGGACGATTGTTTTTACGATCACAACTCGGGAAATTGCCTAAAATCAATCGTCCAAATATAATAATAATCAGCCTTACAACCCATGAAGGGTTAGAGGCTAGATCATTATTTACTAGTTTTCGCTGTTTGTGGTCCTACTTTTTTTGAGATCCTTTCATTACCGGAAAGTTTTATTGTGCCAGTGGTAAGCTGTGCGACAAACCCAGTGCCATCTATGAGATGTAACTAGGAGCGAAACTAGAAGGAGTAGAATACCGGCTCTCCCAACAATGCCTTTTCCGGTAAGCCGTACGATGGCACTACACTCAACTTCACTTGACTTGAACGATTCAATCAGTTTTGTTTTGTTTACAAATCTAACAATCGGTACAAATCCGTCTGCGGCTGAGTATCGAACCAACACACTGGCAACTCAATCTCGTAGTAGCAAGCAGACGTATCCGACACATCACTGCGAAAGTGTTGGTGCCTAGGGACCGTCCATAAAGGACGTCCGCTTGAGGGGGGAGGGGGGTTCCTTAAAAGCGGACAACATGGGACAGGGAGGGGAGGGGGTAAAATGCATTTTGGACATCCACTTTTTTTTATCACTTTAATGAACTGAAGAAAAATACTTTGAAAATTTACAATAAATTTGCAGTTTCGTTATTTTCAAAATATTTCGCAATTACTAGAGTATAATCAACCGACCGTCAAATATGTTTTGATCTATTGTTTTGCTGTCAGTGTGTAGATGAGCACACGAGTATTAATTTATTTGTTGTATAGAGACGAATGTAAATGTTAACGAAATGGAAGACGCTGAGTGGCATCTTCAGGATCTAAATTTGGAAGGTGCGTACAGATCCCAGATGAAACTTTTGCTTTGGGAAACATTGTAATATCCGTTCCGACTACTCTGCACTGTGAGTGGCAAAGCCTATTTTCGTGAAACAATTTCACGCATCTCAAGAGTTGACGATATTCACGAACAAAAATCTGTCAATTTCGTGAATTTTTTGCCAAATTCGGACGTCCTTGGGGGGGGGGAGGTATGGCTAAACGGACAAAGCGGGACAGGGGGAGGGGGGGGGGTGTCGAAAAAGTCGTTAAAAATGCGGACGTCCTTTATGGACGGCCCCCTAGCGGAAAAATATTCAAATGTCTTTTTGACGTAGAAAGTGGGGCCATGACGAAATAATGGCGAAAGTATTAACTATAATTTTGCAATTTCCAGCAAAGAAAATGCTTCCATCTCTTTAAATAGTTTTTGTCGAATTAACTACTGCGCTATCGTCCAAAGCAGGTACATAAATAACTATTTCGTGCTTTGTATTGTGCGTTTCGGGAGTCGAACCACGAAACTATCCAATTTATGAAGCTTGGGTGAACTTAGAAACTATGCTTATAACTGTTAATCGCAGAAAAATCTTAAACATCGCGGGGATCGAATCCGGGTTTTCTGCGGAAAGGCAAGCACGTACACTACTATGACATCCGTCCCGTACTGTCCCATAAAAAGAGGCAGACGCTAATTGCACGCGCGTGCGAATAGTCTATAGTATTTTGACTATTTGCACGCGATAAAATAATTTAATGAAGACATTGTAATTTATAAAGTTTTTTTGATAGAAATACCATCTGTACAAGGAAAATCTCATTTTACACCAGACGTAAAGTCTTTACGTCACCATTTGTACAAGGAAAATTTAATTTTTTATTCGATTTGACTCTACGTCGCGTGCGAATAGTTAAATTACTAACCGTACGCGCGTGCGAATAGTGTTTAATGGACTGTTCCTTTATATTGAATGTAAAAATAAAATTGAACAAAATAAAAGGTTGGCCAAGCAAACTTTTCGGACGATCACTTCAATATATTCCCTTAACGAATCAGATAAATGGCTAGAAAATAAATAAAGCGATTTTTTGTAACATCTAAACCTCCCAATCAGCATCTCAGAGTTTTTTTTTTGCCAAAGTGTGCAACATTGATTGGCAAGTCGATCAGATACGATTAAATTTTGCATACGTAATACCACGCACAAGCACATCCTTCGCCCATATATTGTTGTATATAAACGTAACAAGTTGCCAGTTTTTCAATCAAAATCAACATGCTGATTAATGTGATTGTATTCTCATTTAAATAAAAGAAAAACGAGTGCATGTCTTATGCCAAGAGTAGAGTTAATACAAACATGTCACCATTGTGTACACATTGATTTACAATCAACAATTGTTGTTGCAGTGAATTTATTGTTATTATTTACAATATCGATGGAAAGTCGTTTTATTTATACTTTTTTTCCATTACAGACAGATACAGATCCTTATTGTTAAACTGAATGTCTTGAAAAAATAAAAACAAATAAACAAAAAGAACATTCTGGAAAGCTGTACCACGAGACAGTAAATTTGTTGAAACGTTTCAGACTTGCAGTCATTGGTCTCTAAGGGTTAATTAATTTATAGATATGTGAAACGTTTACATCATGTAATACTTCCCTACTATCGTCGGTGGCGAAAATGTCATGAGGTCTTTTGGGCGAAATATTCGCGCTTTAATTGTACTTCAGATATGTGTTTACAAATTTATCGGTAGTTTACTATTTTTTATCGGTAAAGTTGAATAAAAATATCGGTCTTTTATTACCATTCATAGTAAACTTCAGAACACCGTTAGAAAAAAGTCATTCTTTAAGGTCAAATTTTATGATAGGGGCAGAACTTACACAAACCTTACTCTCCTCAAATTTCCTCAGTGTAACCCTCCATGTCTTACTGTCACTTCGTCAGAACCCCTTCGAAATCGAAAAAAAAAAGAAGTTAGGTAATAGCCCGACAGGACAGACGCTGTTAATTGTGAATAGGAATCTACATTTTAATTGAAACCGTCTTTGTTTTTTATCTTCTAGTTGTCTTGCTCGTCACAAATGACAAAGGCAAATGCCAATTGGTTGCGTTTTGTGTTCTCTCATTGAACGGTAGTGGACGCTTTTGAGCATATTTAGTATAAAAAATTAAATATCACATCATACAAAATTACAGTAGCAGAATTTTGTACTACAAATCAATATGGGACTTATAGGCCGCCGCGGCCGGCCGTACAAATGAATAAGAAACAATACAACAAAATTATCATTGAACCACTCCGACGAATAATAATAAAACGACAGCTACAACTCAACATAGGACAAGTAACAATAATACTCAAAATCGACGTCCCAGCGTCAACGGCTTATGTCAAAGATGTGATTAGACCCGTACGAAGAACGAAGACAGTCGAATTTGAGCCAGTGAGTTGGTTATTTTTTTCGTTTCAGTGTCTAAATAAAAAAAAATGCAAAACAAATTTTGTCCGTCCGTCAACACGATAACTCGAGTAAAACTCAACCGATTTTTAAAAACTTTTTTTCCGTGAAAGGTTATCGAAAAATCATGCCCACCGAGCTTAGGCCGTTTAAGTGGTTTTTGGTCTTTTGGACGTGGTGGTGACGCACTGGCTTTCCACCAAAAATGCCCGGGTTCGATTCCCGGTAATAGAAGAATTTTTCATTCAAAAATATAGTTAAGAAATGTCCACAAGTTCACCCAAGCTTCGATGCTTCGTTTAAATTGGGTAGTTACGGGATTCGATGCTCGTAACGAAATACGAACATACATCATACGTCACTCAATAGGAATGTGCACAAATGAATGGTCATCAGAATTGGTGGGAAAAAGCTGACACAATGGTGGCAAAAAGCATTCATTTCAAAATAGACACGAAGACGGCAGCCCATATCACACAATATGTTCGTGTGGTCCTATAGACAAGAGATGTCGTCACCCGGTCGTCGGAACTGTTGGCTAGCCAACCTCCCCGCAATAGCATCTGACAAACCAATAAACTACTGAATGAATGTGTGTAAAGAAAAGCGTTAGCCTAATAATTATGTATAATTGTAAAATAAGATGTAAGAAACCATACGATAAATATATCAAATTGGTCTTTTGCACATAACTCGAGTAATGCCAGGCTAACTCGGGGTGTCTTCCTTATACTTGACATACTGAAAATAACATAAAACCACCTTATGGAACCTATGAATCCTATAATGCTTAGCTGGTGCCTTAAATGTCTTTTGGTTTTTCAGATCCTATTCTTTTCTGTGGGATGGCAAATCAGCCTCACACTGAATTGTTGTTCTATGAATTATGCGTTAAAGTTAATTCTGTCAAACTTTTAGGTTGAGGCGACTTTGCCATCCCACTCTAAACGTTACCCGATAGGGGCTTTTGCCCATACAAAATACATTGAAAAAATTTTAAAAGCACCCGGCCGTATATGCGAATTATACTAAAGTATTTCAGTTCATATCATTGGATTTAAATCTTCAGTCGGAAAACTTGCTCAAAAAAGAGTTAGTTTTCGAGGAAATGAGTTTTCAGGTCATTTCAGGTCTTGACCTGAAAATTCAGGTCAGGTCAGGTCAAAGAAAATTTTCTTATCAGGTCAACCTGACCTGAAATGTTGTAAGCCTTAAAAAACGTGTTTTTTTTGAAGGTCGGTGAAATTTTTTGACTTAAAACTCTGCGAAATTAGCACGGAAATCACTCTTCAAGGTTTTAAATGAAAGATATGGACTTCCAGAAATCACGAAAAAAAAATTGTGAAATTTGGCAGAGTGATGCGGGCTGTGGGGTCCTTAGTGTAGGTCCAACTCACGTTACTACACTACACGATATTACATATTTGGTTGCTTTCACGCATATTCCTCTAATGTGCAATATTGTAGAGAAAAAAGAGTTGAGCGTTTTTGTCTATCCTTTGACTGGTCCTGAGTTCGACCCAGATCCGAAAAATTTGTTTTGCTATATTGTGCAGTAAATTGAGAAAATCTTTTTTTTTTTTGATATGAAGTATGAAATGTTTTTTTGGAAATTTTTTTTGAAAATTTCCATCATCATCATCATCATCACACTTTATAGACCGTTTGTACCTTTCGGTGTGAGGTCTTTACTACTGATCATGGACCACCCTTCTCCATACCCCCCTATCCTGTGCCAAGGAGATGGTTTGTTCGCCTAGAGAAAGTCCCATAACTTCTAAATCGGATTTAATTGAGTCTATAAACCTTCTCCTTGGCCTACCCCTGGGACGCACACCCGGGACTTGAGCATCCAATATCCTCTTTGGTAGCCTGCTATTACCCATCCTCTGAACGTGCCCGTACCACCGCAGACGACTAATCCTTGCCGCCTCTTCCACTGATGTAACCCCTAAGTTTTCCCTGATGTCGTCGTTCCTAATATGATTGTCCCACTGTTCCCTCCGATTTACTTTTGCTATGCTCCTAAGAACCCTCATATCAGAAACCTCCAGGTCATGCACAAGGTATCCGCAGTCCACCCAACTTTCACTACCGTATAAAATCGTTGGTCTGAAGATTGACCTGTGAATAGCTAGCTTTGTGCCACTACTTAACTCCTTTTTGTTGAACACATACGACCTCAACTGACTGGCCACTGCATTCCCCATTCTTCTCCTTTCTTCAAATTCCCTAACTAACTTGCCATTCTCCGAAAAATGGCTCCTAAATATTTAAACTCAGAGACCTGTTCCAACTGCTCCCCATTTAAACTGCAAACTACATCCTTCCGGGATTTGCCAATATGCATAACTTTAGTTTTACTGACACTTATTTTCATGCCGTATTCCTCACATGCAGCATTCAGGCAGTCTAAATTCTCCTGCAAATCCTTGGCATTATCTGCTAATAGAGTTAAGTCATCCGCATAGGCCAGGATTTTCATGATTACTTCCCCCACCTTCACATTCCCTTGCAAATTCGCTTGCCTGATAATCTTGTCCATAAAAATTATGAACAGAAGAGGGGAGAGACAACAACCCTGACGAACTCCCTCATTAACTTCGAAAGCCTCACTAATTTCACCATCTATCCTTACCGCAGCCTTGCTCCCTGAGTAGATGCTTTTGATAGCGCCCAATAAACTTCCATTAACCCCGTATTCGCCAAGTACCTCGAACAGCTTTTGCCTCGGTACCCGATCGCATGCCTTTACTAGGTCGATGATGCACAAGTATAAATCAATATTTCTCTCAGAGAGCTTTTCTATAGCCTGCCTGAGACAAAAGATCTGATCCTGACAACCCCTCAGAGGTCTGAAACCACTCTGAACCTCGTCAAGAACACCTTCCACTATAACCCTAACCCTGTCTACTAGCACACTTGTATAAACCTTCCCGACCACGCTCAAGAGTGAAATCCCCCTGTAGTTGGAAAGGACTTTGCGGTTACCCTTCTTGAAGATCGGAGCAATAACACCGAAGCTCCAGTCAGCGGGTACTACTGAGGACTTCAATGCTACATTGAAAATCCTACAAAGCCATTGAACCCCACCCGGCCCGCTATTCTTAATAAATTCTGTCCTAATTTCGTCCATACCTGCGGATTTTCCTGCCTTCAGCCTGCTGACCTTTCGTGACACTTCCTCTAATGTAATTTCCTCCTCACCCTCCAAGCTCCGGCCCTCTTCCCTGTCAAGGCTTGTTACGGGATTGACAGAGGCGAATAGATCCTGAAAGTAATCCTGCCAGGTTTTCAGGACCTCACCCTTACCTGTAACTAATTCGCCATCTTTACCCAAAATGCTACCGCAGCCCTCCTTTTCACCACCACGCCTAATATCCTTGACTGCCGACCAAAATTTTTTACCCCTTCCTTGACCAGCCTCTTCCAATTCCTCCCCAAACTTTTTCCACGACCGATCCTTCGCTTCCTTGACTAGAGCCTTAACCGCCTGCCTGCAAGCCCTGTAAGCCCCATGCTTTTCGCCCGTCTTATCCTGTAACCAAATCAAATACAGCTTCCTTTTCTCTAATACCGCCTTTCTGATATCTGCGTTCCACCAGCCTGCCTTTTTGTTTCTACCCCCACTAGAGACACTACCTAGACATTCCTCAGCTACGCCCAAGACAAATTCCTTAAAGTTTGCCCACTCAACCTCAATGTCTACGCAGTCCGGAGGAAGCCTTCCGAAAGCTTCGCTGAATTTTGACATAAAGCGAGACTTAACTTCCTCGTCCCTGAATTTTCCCACACGAAATTTCCGAACCACCACTTTTTTCCTTTTAGCCTGACAGAGTTTACTAACAGAGAGATGGGTACCCAAAAGGTAGTGGTCTGAGTCAAATGTGAAACCCCTGAAAACACGTGTGTTCCTGACTTCCTGTCTCCTGTCCTGCTCTATAACCATGTAATCAATTATTGACTTGTGCCCCAAACTATTATTAACGTAAGTGTACCGATGGATCCACCTATGCCTAAAGAAAGAGTTGGTTACTGCCAGTCCATTGAAATCGCAGAAATCCAACAATCGCTTTCCGTTTGCGTTTAAAACATCCTCCCCGAATTTGCCCATTACCCTTTCATAGCCGCCACTGGTCTTACTGTTTCCTATTCTCGCGTTGAAATCCCCCAACAGAATCACACACTCACTACCTTTTTTGCTGACAACATCCCCTAACTGCTCGTAAGAGGTGTCAAGATCGCCAGCACTGCTACCCTCGCACGGGCTATAAACACTAACCAGCCGATAAATACCTCCTGTCAGCTTAATGGAGACCCACATGATCCTTTCACTTACATACCGCACGCCCAAAACAAACTTTCCTAATTCCCTTTTGATTGCCATTCCAACTCCCCAGTTCGCCCTACCAGACTGAACACCAGACGAAAACACTTTATAACCGCCCACCAGTCCTTCGCGCTGCCCTTTCGTCCTCATGTCGCTCAACGCTAATATATCTACACCATAATCCATTGCCAAGTCCACCAACTCACCCTTGCGACCCCTAAAACCCCCATTAACGTTTAGACTTCCAATAAACAAACCATCAACCTTTTTACATTGCCTGATCGTCAACGATGGGGTACCGTTCGAGTCCCGCATTGGCCGTACCCCGTGACCAACACTCGTCCGAGGCTGCCTATGACCGTTTTTACCAATAATGAATACAGTGGGACGGCCTGGTAAGCCGAACCGCACTGGAAGTTCAAGCCTCAATGGGGACAGCACACACGTGCCTGAGATGCCAAGCGCAAGCTCATTTATTTTTGCCAAAAAAGAATTGCTATATGAATAGCGAAGAAGTTAACCGTAACCGCAGACAAACACCTACTTGAAATCCTATACCAAAATCACAAACACAAAACGCCGATTGTTTTGCATGAAGAAAACAAAACAAACACCCGAAAAACGCTGTAACTTTGAGGTTATGTGAGCACTACGTTGCTTGAAAAAAAATGCAGATTTTAATTGATATCTAAAAAAGTTACAAAAACACACACTAATTTAACTTAACTTATTTACGAGAAACTGTGATTTAAAACGCGAAGAGGGCAAAAAATAAACGAAACTTACTCAGAGCAAAACAAACACGTCCATATCTGCCGCCATCTTGACTTGAACTTGAAAATTTCCACTGCAATTTAATGCGTTCTGTTTGTCACATCTATTCTGATGCGTACGGGTCCCTTGCACATGTTTTTTATCTGTCAAATTAATGATTACTTGCTTCACAGCTTAAACATTGTGTAATAAAAATCACTATACGGTGACGTAAGCAGTTGACGCGCTATAAGCGTGGATTCAACTGATTGTGGTGTGATGCCTTTACAGAGGGTTTATAGAATGTGAGCATAAAATCATATAATGGAGTGAAACTTTACGAATCTTATCCATCTTACCAGACGATTAACTCAACGTGTTCATTTCATGCCTACATTTCTCATATGAAATGACGTCTGTATGTCATTTTCACTGTCTTATTTCATTGATTTCTTTGATCCTTTTGAAAATGGAAGAGTGCGCAAGCTTTTGTAGAACACCCCAACCACTCGCACTCATTCGCATACTTTTCAAGAACCCCCTTTCCCCCTTTAATGCCTGCCCACTTTGTGGGCAACAATAAGGCAAGTACAGGCGAAAAGCACCGCCACGGCGGCGTGACGGAGTTGCAAAAAATTTCCGAGAAGTGACGGCAACTAAATTTAAACAATTTTTCAGACGATACTTTTTATTTGCGCTTCACTAATGATCCAACAATCTTCTGAAATTGTTTTAAGATAACCGTTCAAAAGAGATACGTATGCGAAGGGACAAAATATTTGAAATTATTAAAATTTTGGCGAAGAAATAATTCACTATTAATATGTCAAATATCCAACTCTTCCGTTTTCGTTGAATGATACGACAAATTCTCATAGTCTCAACCACAACTTCTCAACTTATGAAAAGAAAGCGCATATCGATAAGTATGTATATTACAATGTAAACTACTGCCTAAAAAAAATCTCCTCCTTCAAAAAATTTCCAACCAAATTCCTCAACATCCAAATTCTTTAAAATATTCACAAATCTTACCTCTGATTAGAACTTTTCTCATAATATTCTTTTTGTGTGATGTACAATTCCATCTTCTGTTTTTGAACTGATATTCGCATTCCTTAAATCCCAAATTAATTCCTTTTGTTATTTCTTTCATGAGTGATGTTTCGTTTTTACAGATGTCATTGTGTTTGCCACGTAACCGACGCGTTTTTTTACATACTAAATGTGGATCCAGTAGCAAGTTACTGCCCTCGGCCCTGAAACAATAAAAAAGAGATGAATTCCGTATTTATTCGTTGTGATTTGAAAACGGAAAACAGAGAAGACAATGGAGACTCGTTTGAAAAATTAATAATATGACACGATCGCACATTAGATCGATACAATTCTTTCAAAATTTGTTTTAAACTATCTTCAGGTGAGCCATCTTTGTCCCATCGTTTAAAACAGTTGTATAAACGAACTCTAAGTGAAAATGAAAACAGACTCATACGAAGTAAACGGTTTTCGTGTAGTCATGGTTTGGAGAATATTACGCAGAAAAATTAGTCATTTAAGCTTATAAAACTGACATTTAAGTTACTTTGATACAACTCATGCACATTCACATGATAAGAAGGTAGCAAGATAGGTTTCATTCAAGTGAAGTAAAGTTAGCACGCCCGAAATAACGACGCAGAAGTTTAGACGTAATAGTACATTACATCACAAGGAGCTAAAACGGTTCATTTATACCCAGGTGGTGAAAAAGTCAGATTTCGAACAAAACACTCAACAAACTTATGTTCAAATTTCATATTATGATCATAGTAAGTATACGATACAATTGTGTCACTACATCTTTTTCATTCGATTCCTTGTTTTCTTCTGATGAAATCGTTTTTATTGAATTTTTTTTAAATCGTGTGTGATTTTTAGAATTAGGTGCCTAATAATATCGACAATAGGTGTGTGCCCGCGCGTACCAATAAAAGTGCAATTAAAATGAGCTTGAACATGTTTATGTTGCAGGTTGGTAAAAAATGACTTACTGGACTGGTATAAAAATGATAGATGGGTAAAAAACGTCATTTCAAGCAGGGCAATAAATGACATTCAAATGTGACCCGAAAGAGGTTACTTTATGATCTAAATTCGGTGAGAAAATCTGACGTTTTTTGGCCGTCTGCACGAAAAATACTTTATAACACGCGGGGCTATAACATGCGTATTATAGCCCTCAAACTGAAGTTTGAGGCCCTCGGCTGACGCCCTCGAATCTTCAACCCCTCCCAAATACGAGATCTCAAATTACAGCCCTTGTGTTATAATATACTATTATTAGACACTGTACATTATTACACTCTGCCTGTGATCTCAAGTCATAATTATCAATAACAACATCACCAAAGACCCATACGTATCAGAATAGATATATTCCGGGATTAGTTCACTTTTCCTCAAAACCCTGAAACATGTGTTCTCTAAAATTTTATCACCAACAACTTTGCCTTTGGAAGCAACTTTCTAACTGCCATCCTTCCTGATTCAAGAAGTGACTGAATCCCAAGGATAGGGACATTTTTCGGGAAAACTCTAAGACACATGTTATCTAAAATTGTATTTTCTACAACTTTGTTTTTGGAAGCTAACTGCCTTAGTTTTAGAGATATGAGTCCTCACTTCCAATTCTATAAGTGATCATATCACAGGAATGGGCCATTTCTCCTTCTTAAAACCCTGAAACACGCGTTCTGTAAAATTTTGTTCTCTTCAACTCTGCCAAGAAACTCAATTTCGTCCATTCTATTGGTTCCAGTGCCCAGACCACTGACCTAATTTGCACAAAAAAATTTTACCAGTTTCGTGAGATCAAATGCTTTGATTTGACACCAAAATGAACAATTTCCGTGCCATACATGATGAGACCATGTTTTTGGTCACTTTTTCGGCCACACCTACGAAAACCACTTGACCGATTTTGCTTATTTCTGAATTGGAATCATGGGACATATGTACCTTTCAGGGAAAAAGGTTTAGGATGACCGGTGCATCCGTTTAGAAAAAAAATGACGAGACGGACATACGGACATTTTTTTTTGCTGACTCGACATCTCTAGACTATATTAAATGCATCCCCTTAACTTTCGCCTCGATCTACCACATGTTACAATCAAATGTCTTGTAGTAAACGTAATAATAAAATCTAGTGCCTAATAAAGTACATTGCATTCGGTTGCATAATAGTAGTTTTTGATACAAGTTACGTATGGAGGTAACGCTGGATTGTCGATACGAGTCGAAGGCGAGCTCTGCAACACATCGTTGAACAATTTCAAATCATAAAAGTCTTCAAAAAATCTTTGAAAAATCCCAGAAATTTTTAAAAAATCCAAAAAATTTTCTACAAATTTTGGAAATCTCAAAAATCCCGAAAGTCCAGAAGAGCACAAAAAACACCGTAGCTCCATTTCTGACAACGACAACATAACAACAGTTTTGCATTTTTATTTCAGTGTTACCTCAATCCCGATTTATTTGGTAACAAGTTACCCACAAACAAACAAATATTGCGTAAGAATCTTAAAAAAATCTTCAGGGCTTTGAAAACCCCAGATTTCATCCGGATCGTTCCGGGAGTCATGAAAATCCCTAAAACTCTTGAAAATGCAAAATTTCCGTAAATTCATAAATGAAGTCTACATTTGGAAAAAACAGATTTTCATTTGAATGGAACATTGCAAACAAAGAGGAGGGGACCCAAAAACCCGGAAAAAATGTAGACGTCATATATGAACGCTCCCTATGAAAAAATCTCGTCATTCTATTTAACTCTTGATCAACTGATATCACAGCTTTATTTAGTCAAAAAAGAAGACTTCCGTCAGACTAACACTTTAAGTGGGTTTTTGTGGGTAAGACAAACCTTCCTGAGCCTACGAAAAAATTTTTGGCGGTAAGACTTGACCGTGAAGTCATGATTAGGGACGATGATATCAAGAAAATTTTACGGGCTTTGTCTGTAGAAGGGGCAGCATTGTTGTGTTAAGCCAAAACAACGTATCGACTTTAGCAAAGCTTCAACACTTTCGATAAGAAATGAGGGTACCATAACATCGGTACTGATTATGCTCTCTCTCAAGTGTTTTGTATTCTATCGATAATCTTGTCGAACGATCAGTCAGAAGAGAACGTTAGAATGTTACATGAAATCAAATTGTTTAAATAAATAATTGTTCGTTTACACAGAATCCGGTGGATTTTATGTTTCATTTTCTTTCCTGGATCCTACAGAAATGCATTGCAAGGTTTAAAATCTTTGATTTACGATAAGTTGTTTTCGGCTCTAGGCTCAAATCTGGATGGCTATAATCCGGAAGGACAAAATCAGGACGATGAAAAATTTAAGAAGGACAATATCCGGATTATAACAAATCACGGTAGGATAAAATCAGGAAGAAATCCGGATGAAATCAGTAAGCCTACAGATTGATCGTATAATATGTATCACAACAAAAACCCTTTATAAAAGGGAAATGTGACGCAAGGCCTCGTCTCTTCTTCCAAAACAACTGATAGCAATTTGCGTGACGTTTACAGCTTCGGAACGCAAAAAATTCTTTTGAAATATTTTCATTTTCGATTGAAGAAATGCGTCGCAAATGCCCGGATCCTCCCAATGTTATAGTTTTTCTGTTCTTTCAGATTTGACACGAAAAAAAATTAAGTTTTTCGTGATGCCACAGAAAGCACAGAAAAATTATTACATTGGGAGGGTCCGGCATTTGCGACGCATTTCTTTAATCGAAAATGAAAATATTTCAAAAGAATTTGTTGCGTTCCGAAGCTGTACGCGTCACCCAAATTGATATCATTTGTTTTGGAAGAAGAGACGAGGACTTGCGTCACGTCTCCCTTTCAAAAATGGTTTTTGTTGTGATTTCAGTAGTTTTAGAAGAAAACAAAAAACAAATTCTGGAGAAAAAATTTCCGGCGAAAAAAATTTTCAGCGGAAAAAATTTCCGGCGAAAAAAAATTTCCGGC
>CM055403.1:153009960-153022335 GCA_029228625.1 Pseudolycoriella hygida | reverse complement strand
GGGGGGGGGGGGGGTACAGCGACATGTACCTCCAAACTACTGTAGAAAAAACTCACTTTGTACTGAAAAATCAGGGATGAATAATTGAAAAAGTAATCAAAATCGAAAGCTTCCTTGGGAAAGATTGATGGTAAGAAATTGTGCCGCAGGCCGTGAATTTTCTTCTTCTTCTTCTTAACAGGCTTTGTCAACTCAAGAGGGTTTTGGCTAATTCCACAACTTGTTTTCGCTTTCATTCAGGTCGCTTTCAATTGTACGCAATCTATCAAACTCTTTCTCGACTTGCCACTTATTCTCGTTCCACCGACTCTGTTCACTAGAACTTTTTTAGCTACCCTAGTTTCGTTCAGTTTGGTCAGACGTGCTGCCTTGATGACGCTTATGATATTTTCTGTGCGAAAAATTTACTCTAGCTCCATGTTTGTTCTGATTCTCCACATTTCTCCTACTTAGACCGGCCCGCAGATTGATCTTTGGATCTTCCTTTCGAAGCATCTCAATCTGCTCTCTTGTCAAAGTCCAGGTTTCACATGCATTTGTAGCGACGTTCCTGACTGAGGTCTTGCACAGTCGATATTTTATGTGGATGTTCAGTAGATGCTTCATCGCGTAATAGCACCTGTTTGCTTGCACCGTTCTGCTCATCAATTCATACATCGAGAATTTTACGGACAAATATAGAAAAGAGCAAGGACTGCAGCAACATGCAAAGGGAGTCAAGTGGCAGAACCTCACGCAAATATTACCGCTACATGGCGTTTAAAAACTCGCAAGGATTGGGGGTTAAGGGGTAGAGGACACATGAAATTTGACCTACCTGATGAGTCCCCAAGCGGAACTGTGAGATGTAATCCTGTCTTCACCGTGATTACGTTATTTGTGTCAGTGCCGGTAGTACCTATTATTCTTGGAGTGAAGAAGACTGACGTGTTCGGTATTATAAAAAGGAATCAAATTTAAATTTCCAGTCTAAATGTGACAAAAAATTTAAAATCCTAAATCCTAAACATTTTCATTTCGAGCACAACACCAATATTAAAATACAAAAATGTTAATGCCTATGTAAAATAATACCAAAATGCATCTTCAGGTGTTTCAAATATTTGCATATCACAGTCATAAAGTGCACATTATAATTTACTGTATAATAAGCGCTGAGACGGTCCTTTTGAGAATATTTATTTTCCCAGTTATTTTGATTTGTTTTAAAGTTCAGCAAACAAAAATCACTTAGCCGCATCAATATGCATTCAATCTTTGGTTATGTTTTTATAGCAAACAAATACAAGAATTATAAACCACAACGAACCACAACCATTCAATCCAATACAAAAATGTTCGATATCCAATAATAACGCACCTTCTTAGGCTCGTACGAAGTATACGGGGCTTGAGTGTTTAGCACTACGTTTATAGCAATCTTGTCGGAAAAAACTTTCACTCGCAAGGAGACTCTGTATGAAATATTTTGTGTATAGTGACGCCTACAAAGATAACTCACCTAACACTTACCAAAACTTAGCAGAGAGTCCCCCCGAGCCTCTATTTTCATTAAACGAGAAGTCGAATGTCTTCTCTCCGGTTGTCTCCGCAGCTCTAACTCACGCTATATAAATTCTCACAGGAGATACAAAATGTGAAATAAAAGTGAGATACGCCCCTTCCTTGTTTAAAATAGGGTAGAAGGGGCTATTCACAAAGTACGCACGCTAAAAAACGGCTTTTTGCAATTCTAAAGCCAGGGAAGACAGACGATGTAGCGGCAAATTTCAGACTAGTCGCCATACTCAGCACCTGCTGTAAACTGCTCGAAAGGATTTTATACAACCGCATTATGTCACACATCGATAAAAAGATCTCAATCAAACAAACAGGTTTTCGTCCCAGTCGTAGTTGCACTGACCAAGTGATGGCCTTAACGACATACATCGAAAACGGCTATGAAGCAAAGATGAAAACAGCAGTTGTGCTTATGGATCTGAAATCTGCCTACGACACCGTTTGGAGAAGAGGTTTACTCTACAAGCTTATCAAAATCATCCCATGCGCCTCGTTCACAGACCTCATAAACGACATGCTCAGCGAAAGATCGTGTATAAACGATTCCAAGAGTCGCAAATTTACGCTTCACAACGGCCTGCCTCAAGGTTCGGTACTCGCTCCGTTCTTTTTCAACGTATATATCAGCGATATGCCGCCCACAACCTGTAGAAAATTTGGCTACACCGACGACAATGCTCTAGCCACGCAATCAAACAGCTTCGCAGAGTGTGAGGGAATCCTGAATCAGGACCTGAAAATACTTGAAAAATACTTCATGGTATGGGGCCTTAATCCTAATCCTACAAAGTACTTAGGGGTAACACTCAATCGGTCGCTAACGTTTCGGAAACACATGGAAAACATAGCAGTAAAACTAAAAACCAGAAATAATATCTTACACAAGCTATGTGGTATTTCGTGGGGAGCAAGCGCGGATACTCTGAGAACATCTGCTCTTGCTCTAGTTTCATCAGTTGCTGAATTCCCTGAATTCTGTGCACCCATATGGCTCAATAGTGCACACACTCAACTGATCGAGACACAACTGAATGACACACTACGCACCATCACTGGATCAATCAAATCCACACCAACCAGTGCTTGCTCACATCGCTCCACCTCACATCCGTCGCCAAAGCGCATTGATCAGAGAATATCATAAAATTCTCTCAACCGACCAACTACCGATCCACCAAGATATGGTACAGAACGAAGCGCAACGCCTGAAATCTCGGAAACCAGCATGGAAAACAGCAGCGAAACTACTCAAGGACGGTTTTAATGGGACAGAGAGCTGGCAAAAGGAATGGATTCAAGAAAATCCAGACGCTCACAGCATCATCGACGATCCATCCAGCAAAGTGTCTGGTTTCGACCTAACAAGAAGACAATGGTCCATGCTAAATCGGTTCCGCACTGAACAAGCGGAAATCTAATGTACAAATAAGGTGCAGTTAACCATAACCATCCGAATTGTGACTGTGGTGCTTCCTACCAAACAATGAAGCATATTGCTTCTGATTGCCCCAATAGAGCATTTCCAGGCTCCTTTCAAGATATGCACGCAGCGACACTGGAAGTAATACAATGGCTAAACTCACTTGACATATCAGTGTAGTTTCACTGTGCTTAAATCTGTGATAATTTCAATTTGAATAATTTTTGTCAACTATGTCATGTACTCGCCAACACATACGTTAAATAAATAGACTAATTCGTAGAATGAAACGCTTTCACTTGTTGCGGGACTCTGTGAGTCATTTGTTTGCACCTGTGAGTTTTCTTTGCAACCGTTACAAACACACAACAGATAGTTCACGCTTCCTGAGGAACTGCAAGTGAAAGCGTTTTGTTCTACGAAGGAGCCTATGTACGCAACACCTTTGCACATACCTATAATTAGTTAATTTGATACGTTATCATAGGTTCATTAAGAGTTTTAGACGTCTTGTGGTGGCTCTTCGCGGGATCGTGCGGGTCTGAGCTTATGTTTCCTATTAAAATGTTTTATTTTAACAACTTTATCATCTCATAAAACTTATTCATCGTTTATTTGAAATTTGTAAGTTTTTTCTTCTTTATATATTTAATTTTTCACTCTCTGTTCATTATCCTATTGCTTGTTGTTAATTTATTTAATATTTAACAATTTAATTTTATTGGAAAATTGTATACAAAATGATGTTAGTATTTATTTAGTTTTAATTATCTCGGTTATATAAATTTCACAGTTTTTTTTTATTATTAGCCTTCATCCCATCCCAACAAGATTTAATAAATTATTTGTTGTTTAATTTTATTTTGTAGTCGGTAATAATTTCGTGTGAATTTTTTTCAGAAAGATATTCAACGTAAATATTTGTCCGTGGTGAATGTATACAAAAATGTTATTCTGAATTTTATGAAATTTAATGTTTAAAAATATTTCTATGTACAATTAATAAAGTGATGACTTTATTGATTTTTGATTGCGTATACGTAAAATGAAGTTATAAAATCGAGATTTCGAATGAAGATAATATTCCGTAAATGAACGCAAATGAACATAAATTACACGACCCACCGACATCACAGCTTCTGGCTTTGTAATGCAAATGAATCATCACCTTTTATAGCATTACATAAATGTTATTATGTGTATGGCATATAGCCCTCAATCCGATAATTATTTTGACCTATTCTTAAAAATCTAGCACGGAGAAAGTGAAAGTATATTAAAGGAAATGGCACTCAGACCCTTTGTCTTGCATTTTATCTAAGTTAGTTTAACACCATTACTTGGAACATCGATCAGTTCAATGGAACTTGGATCTTGATCCTTATGATGAGAGTCGTAAACATTTGAGCTCATATCTACTCTACGAAAGGTGTGAGCTCGGTGACGTTGGTTTGTTGAACGAATTATCAAACCGAAACAAAAACGTCGACTCCCATCCTGCCAAACTTAGTGAGGAGAATTACACTGCCATTATCAGACCAATTCTTTTTTACGGTAGCCATGTTTGGTACCATAAAACTAAAATGAATACGGTCAAAACGGACCTTGAACACGTTCAAAGGATGATCCTGCTGGGTATCACAGGAGTCATGAAATCAACCCCTACCATAGCACTGGAAGTGCTAATGAGTCTTCTTCCGGTAGACTTATACGGGAAACAAGAAGCCATGATCACTGCTAGAAGACTTAAAAATTTTGGATGCTTGAGAGACTCCACATATGGACACGCCTCCTTGCTGAGGTCTTATGAAAATCTCATTCCAGAACTGACAATGAGGTCATATAAATGTATACCAGAATATTTCTTCGGAAAGAACTTTAGAGTTTCAATACCGCAGAGAGGATTCTGGGAGGGAAGCAACCCATTCAATCCGGGGGACACAAACATTTTTACAGACGGTTCAAAAATGGATTCAGGTGTAGGTCTTGGAATCTATGCCACTCAACCAAGAATTGAAGTCGTTGAAACATTAGACAATTACGCCACGATAACACAAGCGGAAGCTTGTGCAATCATAGAAACGTGTAATATCCTAAGATCAGGTAACATTTGTAACAGGAACATAAACATCTGCTCAGATAGTCAAGCCTCACTTAAGGCCCTTAACGGGCACTGCTTCATCTCAAAGCTTATGATAGAATGTTTGCACTCATTGAATGATCTATCCCACTCTAACACATTGAATCTTATCTGGGTTCCAGGACATAGCAATATAGGAGGAAATAAGAATGCGGATAAATTGGCACGAGCAGGCAGCAAAAAACCATTCATTGGTCCGACGCCCAGTATAGGTCTCACATATACAAGTCAGAGAAGAATCATAAGGAACTCTACAACGAAAAACATAAAAACCTGTGGATCAGGCTCCCTAATTGTGAACACAGCAAAACCTTCATAGATGGCCCAAACGAAGGAAATACGAAATTTCTATTGAACAAATCTAGACAAGACCTTAGAATCATCATTGGCTCAATCACAGGACACTGCAGCCTTAACAAGCACCTACACAGGATGGCACTAGCACAAACAGCGTCGTGCAGGAGATGCGATGAAGACGATGAACGCCACTACATCTACTGACAGTATGCTCGGCAGTGATGAAATGGAGAGCGAATACTCTAGGAAGCCACACAATTTTGGAGAAAGAAATCACCAATCTCAAAATGGAGGAAATATTTACTTTTTTCAAAAAAGTCGAGATAAAAAATTTATTATAATTTGCTTAATATGTAAATAAAATTATATAATTGGTAACATGAGGACTAATTGTGATCTAAGTTTGTATTAATTTCGAGCCAAATAAACAAAACTAACTAACTAGTGAGGAGAATTTGTGAATGAAAATATATGAAAATCTCTCATGACGTCGTTAAGTTTTTTATGCGTCGTCGTCTTCCCAATCACAAGTTCAATGATCCTAAAGCCGCGATTTGTAAAATTTTTAAAAGATTCAGGCGGTAAAATCTGTATGACTTTTTAACCTGACCAGATTATGTGCAAAAAACTAGTTAAATTAATTGGTTATTGGAAGGCAATGTTAAAATTTTCAAAGTTTGTTTGACAACGCCTACAACAAAATTAGCTTTATTGGCTGGGATTCGCCCTCATAGCTGATCCGATAAAACAGTCAATAACCACAACTCAGTAAACTGGAAACCAGATTTATTTATACTGTTTCTGAGCATAGTACACCTTTAGATGAAATTTTGTTCGAAACTATAAATTGTTATCCCACATTCTCTGTCCCAGCCAGCAAAGATTGCTAACTGCCGTTAATAATTCCGAGAAGAATTCTTTCAACAACTTTACTCCTAAACGCCTCCTAACATCTTTTTTCCTAATTGGATGCATTCATTGATCCTGAATCAGAACGTAACAACTGATGCACTCAACAGTTTACTCAACTCTTAGTCACATGAAATCGCTGGCATAAAATTTAACATATGAGTCGCTGGCTATTTTCATCAGCAATCCATACATTGTCGTTCCCATGTAACCTGGGGAACGAATATGCTCTGTCTCATGTTAATATAAATCACATTGAAAGAATGTAAGAGATGGAATTCGTTACCCAGGTGACGGTACCGATGGAATTAGCCCGCTACAAATTCGTTCACCCCAATAAATCTAAAAATTCCCATATATATCCCAGACGTTCTATCTTGCTTACTCTTTAATTTGGCTTTGGAAATCGCATCCAATCGAATGGAACGGTTCAAGTTGGACTTGGATCTCGCCAGTCTTACACATGCAGCAGCAATTGACACTTTCACAAATCTGAAAATCCAAGCTGAGAGAATGAGTTTGATGATGAACGAATCTAAAAGCAAGTGCATGAAGAACGAACCGAATCCGGTAGCCGATCAACAGGGAGACGAAATACGCATTGGAGAGTTCAATCCCGAGATAGCGAATCAGTTCATTTATCTTGGAGCGCTGATACGATCAGATGGTGACAACACACCTGAAATTCACAGACGTATCATGACGGCAAGTAGATGCTGTTTTGGTCTAATCAAACAGATACGATCAAAGTTAATATCAAAGAAAACGCAGTGCCATATTTACAAAACGCTTGTTCGTCCAGTATTGATCTGCGGATGCGGATCTCTTGGACGATGAAGAAAAGTGATGAGCAGTTGCTCCTAACATTCGAGCGCAAGGTACTTCGCACCATATTTGGAGCGATATAACTTTGAATTGGAACGTGATTTTGGCGAGCCGGATATAGTGGCGGTGATGAAAGTCCGAAAGTTGAGGTTGGCAGGGCATTTAGCACGAATGGATGAAAACAGAGCTCCCTCAAAATTATTCCATAATGATCCAGAAGGGTCGGACAAGATCTTTGCACGCTCGAAATAAGAAATTGGCAATAACTACGCGGCAAGGAACAGAAGCAATTGGCTCAGAATCCTCGAGCAGGCCAAGGCCCACAAGTGGCTGTAGCGCCGAAAAAGTAAGTAAGTAGTAGAACACTTACTTGCGCTGGAGATAGTACCGCTAGGTTTTCGCTAGAATTAAAAATTGTTTTGACTTAGGCTGATTGATTGATTGAGGAAGTACGATTTTTCGGGTGTTTGTTTTCATTGCATTTTTCAAATGTTCCATCCGTACTTAATTCAGAACAGTTGACAGATGACAGTTCATTTTTCCGCAGGAGAGGTTTTACAATCGGCTAATTTCATCCTCAGTCAATATTAAGAATTAAAATCGACAAAAGACTTCAAAATAAGGTTGTCCGATATAAATCTAATCGAATCGAATTAAGGCCTTACACTTGAGAGAGATTCTCAAGAAATGTTTTGTTAGGAAAAAAATATTTTGAGAATTTTTCTCAAATGCTAGATCCTGCTTAGCCCTGGTTGAAAGATTAAATGAGATGAAAAAACAGTGCGTACCGCCGTAAACAGAGCCGGACTGATGACCCAAAGGCCCATCGGGCTAAATTTTGATAAGGTCCACGAAATGAGTTTTATCATGGTTTTCGATCGGGCCCACGTTTGAAAGTCATGAAGTCTTGTAGTGGAAGACAAATAACAATTTTTAAAAATTCTACTGTCAAACAAAACCGTACATAGAAAACCTGGGCCTGGGCGATATTTTTTTATTATTATGTATAGTCGTAATATCGCGAGCGGAGCGTTTTATTTACAAATTTCGTATTTTTAAAGCGTTTTTCGAAGATAAGAAAAGTACAAGATGTTTAAAGACATCAATTGAAAGTACGAATAAAATCAATTAAATACGCAGGGCACAATTTCGATCACTCTCACTGTCGACGTTTATACAAAACAAAGCTACATGTCTCGGCTCTTGCTTGAAATGGCCCAACAGGCAAAAAAAGCTTTAATTCGAATCGGAAAAATTTGATCTAAATACATGAGTCTCATTTTTTGCTCTCAAAAAGTTGGTTATAGGGGAAGATTAACGAAGCCGGTCGAATTCCTAGGTGGCTAACATAAATATCTCTAGGGTGTCTTATCGCATCGGCTACCATCAGGCACCTCATAGTTTTCGCAAAACGACGGTTGATGTTCAACTTTTTAATGACTGAATCGTTCACCCAAGTAATCCAACTATGAACGCTTCCACTTCGCAACCGTATCCCTGACCTTGGAAGTCGTGTACCAAAAAATGTGCTAGAGACCAAGGTTGGAAGAATCGGAAACGTGATGCATGTGAGATTCATACAAATCGTTCGAAGATTTCATGAAATCACTCTTTAAGTTTTTTGTTTGCATTCTAACAAATGTTGCAAGAATTAAAAAAGGGCCATCTGCCCGAACGAAATTTTGACTGGTCGAAAAATTCAAAAGGCCCATCGAGGAATGCCCCGATCGCCCATTAGGATCAGTCCGGGCCTGGCCGTACATATGTGTCTTCTCCACATTTCCACTTGATTTTGTTGCACCGTGAAATACAAAGAATAATTTAACTTTATCACGATTTGTTATCACTGCTAATAAACAGCCCGAATTTATTGATTTCACATCTTTTATTGTCAGTATTGAGTCAGACTCTATTTTCGTGAAATAATTTTAGGAATTTCACGAAAAAATTCACGAAATTCACAAAGAAATGAAAAAAAAATTGTGAATTTCGTGAAAAAATTTCACGAAAATAGGCTCCGGTTCTGGTTCATAGGATGTCAGACGGAGGGTTAAATTGATATTTATGACTTTATGTTAGTTATAAAGGAACGAGAGACAATTCTTACCCACGCCCATTATGTGTATAAATACTAGACCTAATTAATAACAATAACAAAAATTGTAAAATCAGTACAAAGTGATGAAAACCATGAAATGTAATAAATTGTTAGAGTTTTCACGCCGGATGTCATAAACCGCTTGTGACTTTTACTAAATAATCTCGAAGCAAATAGAAGACATGAATGTTTAACATACTAACAACTAATGTTTATTTCATTGTAGCGTTGAGAAATAATTACGAGTGAAAAATAATTGAATTAGAGCTTACCATCCGAATCCTGTAATAGGCATTGCTAGTAAGAACGCTGCAGTGATCATCAATATTCTCATTGTAAATAAATATTTGATTTGTTGACTCAGCTTGAGAAGAGTAGGTCACTCTTTCTCCGCCAGGCCGCACAAATTTGATTCAGTTAGAAGTAATTAACTAAATAATGTTAATCATTTCAACGAACAAACGGATTAGGATCACGCGTAAACATTGTGTCATGTTTTGATGAATGTCTGCTGCATTTCAATTTGATTTGAAAACAAAAAGAAAATGGTTTTACTTTTTGTAGCACCCTACTATTGTTTGCATTTTATTAAAACTTATTAATTTACAAATACAAACACAACACATAACTATTTATGCTCTCCACATTACCCCACCACATCACCATCAATAAAATCCAAATCGTTTTATTAAATAACTTTGCTTATAATAAGAGAGCAACACCGCCAAGTAACCATTTCCTGCACAAAACTATTTGAAACAACTTAATCCTTTTGTATGAACGTTTGCCCGAAAAAATCTAACTCGTGAAACGTGGTGGATGCGTAATTACAGTCGCAAATTCGTTCGTCCCGACGCATAATTTCATTCACATCACATTTATGAAAGTAAAAAAAAAAACAATAAATAAACGACTTAAGAACCCGCGTTTCATACAAATCGTTAACGAAATTATACTGTGCCAGCGACGGTGGATACAAGGTTAGAGGCAAAACTTAATATTGAGTTGCACTTTCTGCCCCCCTGTACACTAATACAGAATATCGTGTGTTTGGTTACCTTACCCACATATGTACAAAAATCGTTTATATTCATAATGCCAGGTATTTGTAAGGTGTACCTATATGTGTAGTGTAGTGGAAACGACTTAACATAAATCGTAAGGAAGACTCACTAAGACGACGCATGCTCAATATCACCATCAAATACACGTATACTATAAAAATGTGTATCAGGTTTTCATGCAGCGGTTTTCGTTCAAATAATTTTGATGAGTTTACACGAACATTCTTAGTCCTAATTAATTTTCTGTTGCGGGTGGTTTGCGCAGAAAATATTTTCCTAGCAAATAAGACAAACTTAGAACATTCACTGTTCAAACATTGTCTTTAAACCGTTCACCATCGCCGATCAATACGAAACGACGAAAATAATGATTCAATCTGGTATCCACCGTAAGGTCGTCGTCATTTCGTTTCCATTGTCTTTATAGGTATCCATTTGAAGATCACAATATTAAAAAAAAAAAACAGAAATATTTTTCATTTCGGAAAAAAAGATCTTGAAACCAACAGAAAAACTAATGTTATCATCACAAAAACGACAAGTATTCATCACATATGTGTCTGTGTGTCTTCACCAAAAGTTCTAGACATTCGAAAACACAAAAGTCTTCTGTGACAATCAAGATTTATTTGATGTTTGTTGAAAAAATCTCTGTTCATAAAATTTTATATGTCATCTTGGAGTGTTATCTCCGCAATTAAATATCATCAGACGAGTTATTTTTTTTTATTTTTACTTGATGAGAATTTTGAAGACGAGGAGCAAGATATTTAAGGTTTTATTTGGATTTTATATGGGTTAATTTACCTAGATTATTCGAATGAATTATAAAGTGTGCAACGGTGTGCGTGATATAGTTGGTATGACTCAAAATATTTCAACGGATTCATTGTAGAGAAAAGTGTAGAAAGTTTGAGAACTCGAGAGAGAGACCGATTTATTACTTTCTGAATAGATCAACATATTGAGAGAATAGAGTGAGAAAACAGTAGTTTGTCTGACTCTTTGCATAAGGACCGCATCAGTTACAATGTGGCCTAAAGAAGGAGAAGACGTATGCGGTAGAGTGTAACGAGGTAGAGACAACGTTTGTAGTTGTACAGCTCGCTTTCGGCTCGGATATGCAAACTCTCGTCAAGACAAGAGTTTCCAAAGCCTGTTGCTCAAAAAAACACTCCTGAGTTTGGCTCTTATCACAAAATTGTGTCCTGATTACATTTCGCACGGCCCAAAGTAATGTACTATTACTAACTACGAGAAATTCATTTTCCTTGCCTTACAGTTGAGTTAATAGTACATTTCAATATACACACAAGACGTGTACGTACGCGCGTGCAAAGCGTGTAATGTGTGCGAAGTGTGTAATGTGGTATTATTGAAAGATATTTTTCTGTATATGATAGAGTGAGTCGGTGCGTATGCCGCGAAAGTAACTTATGTATACAGCGAAGTAAATTTTCACTCACAAGTGATATAAAAATCACACCCATACATTCTCGTATACACAGAAAAATTCATTTTTCATGCTTGCTTAGAGAACCGAAAATATTTTCAAAGTACTTTCGGTTCTCTTAGCAAGCATGAAATACTTATTTGGATCACAAGGGATGAAAGTGAAAAATTTCAACCGTGTGCGAAATTTGCAGCCCGCGCCGAAGGCAAGGGCGGCAATCGCACAGGTTGAAATTTTTTAGGTCGTCTCATGTGATTCACACAACTTTTCATTACAACGAATACGAATTTTGTAATTTTCGAATCCCAAATAGACGCGAAAATTAAATAATGCAACTCGAAATAAGATTGAACTAAGGTCAATAACTTATTCATTGGAATTGTTATGATTTAAACATCACTGCAGTAATAGCAGCAACAGCATATAGAAAACAACCAAAGACCCGTACGTATCAGAATAGATGTGACAAACAGAATAGATGTGGCAAAGTGACTCGAACGTACCTAAATATACAAATAAGCAAACAATCCAACGTTTTCTGTTCTTTTATAACTGTAAGAATTTCAAAGATCCATCGAAATTACCCAAGGTAATGTCAAAGGCCCTACC
>CM055403.1:152994830-153009460 GCA_029228625.1 Pseudolycoriella hygida | reverse complement strand
TCTCTGTATTGCGTATTTACGCAAATACTGAAAAAAAACTATCTCTTATCGTTTTGGGCAGAGAAATTTATTTTCGCCCATTCCATGGCTCCCAGTGCCCAGACCCCTGACCCGATTCCAACAAAAAAAAAAATCCCCAGTTTTTTGGTATCAAATGCTTTCATTTGTTACCAAATTGAGCAATTTCCGTGCTTTACTTGCTGAGATATTTGCGAAAAAGTTTCACCGACCCTCGAAAAACCATGTTTTTGGTCACTTCCTCGAACATATCTCCGGAAACACTTCATCGATTTTGCTCATCTTCGAACTTGAATCATGGGAGGCATGTACTTTTCATGGAAAAAAAGTTTAGTCTGATCGGTTGAGCCGTTTGGAAAAAAAAGTGGAGACGGACAGACGGATATTTTTTTTATTGCTGATTCGTCCTCTCTAGACGATAATAAATGCATCCCCCCCCCCCTCCCCTCGATCTACCCCATGTTACAATAAAATTGTTTGTAGTAAACGTATAGGATCTTTGTACTTCGTACGGGTCCAATTAAAAATTATGATATAACAAGAACTACGAGAATATTGCAGTTTTTCCTTACAAAACTAATTTAAAAAAAATAATATTTCCTTCGTCAACAATATCATGTTTAATTCCATTTCATAAAAAATCTTGGTAGCACCGGCGCACAGATTTGTTACACTTTGATCGAAGTAAACTCAATGAAGTGTCGAAGTTTTTTTGTTGTGTCAGTTACTTTCGCACCTCTGTTTACTTTCGCACCTCTGTTTACTTTCGCACCTCTGCGAGGGCCGAAAGTACTTTCGCACCTCTGCGAGGGCCGAAAGTACTTTCGCACCTCTGCGAGGGTCGAAAGTACTTTCGCACCTCTGCGAGGGCCGAAAGTACTTTCGCTTAGCATAACATTCTAAGGCCTACTGAGGGTTGCATTTTTTAATTTTTGCGTCTCATTTGGGAAGAGAAATATACAAGTTTCGTATTCGATGTAATGAAATAGTAGATTTTATAACTAGGGAAGGAAATAGAAAATTCCTTAACAAGAGTAAAGTTTGCGACCAGAGCTGAATAAATTGTAACGAGGGTGAATTTACGCCTCGAGCTTAGAGAGTTATGAATTACATTTTTCACAACTGCTCTGAGAAAATAAGGGACCATCCATAAATTACGTACGCTTTTTTCAGTGCTGTCAGCAGATTTAAATCGACAATAACTTGAAAAATATTCACTTTTAAGACGTCAAATGTATGGCCGACCACCCATTTAAGGGGGTAGTTTGGGGGGGTCGGCCATACATTTGACGTCTTAAAAGTGAATATTTTTCAAGTTATTGTTGATTTAAATCTGCTGACAGCACTGAAAAAAGCGTACGTAATTTATGGATGGTCCCTAAGTACTTTATCTCCGAAAAAAATCTGTTTCTAGAATTAATCAAGAAAATAAGTATTTTGTTTCTGAAAAAATGTCGGGACTCGGTCTCCACAATTGATAATTTCAAACATATGAAGGGACCCGTACGTATCAGAATAGATGCGGCAAACAGAGTTGATGTTACGAAAAGGCTGGAAGGTATTTAAGTAAATGTTGCGTTCACATTAAATTGTATTAGAAATTGCCGATAGGGCAATATTGAAAAACCCGTCTGAAGAAAAAGTGTAAAAAAATTCTGTGAACGCACACAATTGACCTCCAAATAGAGAAAAATGTTCTCTTCAATTTTCTCTACAACATAGCAAAAAAACAATTTTTTGTGCTAGGGCCGACCTTCATGCTTCCATAGACAAAAACATTTCCCTCAATTTGCTCTGCAACATAGCAAAAAACATTTTTTTTGGTTAGGGCCGACCTTAGGACCGACATGCGGCCCTCTTGAGCCCTTAGAACAGGCAAAAGTTCTTCCATAAATTGTCGGCCGTGCCAAGAACTTTCAAACAAAGAAAAAGTTTTTTAAAATTGGAAGAGATTTACTCGAGTTATGTGCAAAAAACACTTAGGGCCCTAACAAAGACTCGTTTGTAGTGCCCTAGCTAAGTCCAAGGACTCAAATTCAAAAAAGTTTCTTCCATAAATTGTCGGCCATGCCCAGGTCTTTCAAACGAAAATTTTTTTTGAAAACAGGAAAAGATTTACTCGAGTTATGTACAAAATACCAAAAACCACTTAAACGGCCCTAGCTCGGCGGCCCTTGGGCCGACAGTGCCAAGATTCAATTCCATAAAAGATTTTTTTATTACCTTTTAGGGAAAAAAAAGTTTTTGAAAATCGATTGAGTTTTACTCGAGTTATCGTTGTTATTGTTGATTCGTCATCTAAGGACCATGATCGATGCTCCCCCCCCCCCTACTCCATGGAAAATATAGGACTAATGCTGAAAAACCCAACATTCCAATACTAGTTGCACAACGTACTATTTTCGCACTAGTGCATTTTCCATTTGTTTTGACAGTGGTGCGATCTCATTTTCTATTTACTACTCTAAACCGACTGAGAAAGTTGATGTATTTGAGACAGTGAAGCTGTCAAGGAAAGCATGGGTCCAGATTTATTATGCTTGCGTATTGGAGTGTTCTGATGTGAGGACTTTAGCCGAGTTATTGTGTTTGTTTTGAAGTTCAGTTTGCGTCGAGGGAGAAACTACTCCTAAATATGTTGTTCATACCAGCGTTCTTAAAACAAAAAGATTCTTGAATGATTTTTAAACTCCAGTGCTTTTCCCTTTGTTTACGAAAACTCTATAAATAATTTGATAAAAACTAAGCACTTTTGACTAAACGTTCTACAATCATAACAATTTATAGTCAATGAACTTCGACATCGAGGGAAATTTACTAACCCTTATGGGGTGATAGAGTTGCATGGAGGGGTCGTTTATGATTCAGGGACTGCTACTTACATAGGTCTCAAACTGTAAGTTATTTTAAGAATGTGACATTTCTCTTTACTATAGTATCGATAATAATTTTCGTCATTTGATTATTAAAGAAAATTTCTCCCATAATTAACATCGTAAAAATATGGTTCACATGTTCACAATCAGAAAATCTCCCGCTTTCCATGGAAAATTTTCCTTCCCGTGGGACTATTTCTCTCGCAGAGAAAATTGCAAGTCCAGCTAAGCTTCACGTTTGTTCCCTTCGTTACGAAAATGATATTGTGCGTAACGCTTTAAAACAGAGGATCATTGGAACATATTCATTAACAATTCGTTGAATTTTATCTCAAAATTAAAACGAGTCAATAAAAAATGACGAACGACAACGTTAGTTAATACAAATGTAAACGATTTATTAGAACCAATCGTTTCTGGACTACATAACGTCTACGGCACGGCGTTCGTTCGCAATGTTCTTATAAGTTGTTTTTGTAATGCGAACAAAAACGTTTCGTCTTGCTTCAATTTATGCAATAACGAAAGCATCATGAAAAAAGTGATGTTCATAGATTAGTAAGTCTTTAATGGTACTCCTGAGGGGAAATGCAGAACTCACACGTTGATACACGTTGCTAATAAACTGCAGCAATAAATATTTCCTTTCGTTCTCTTTTTTATTTTGAAAAATATCGTTTTATTTGTTTTAACATTGCAATGCACGTACATTTTACGGATCAATTTGAAGTCTTTGCGAGAGTCTTTGCGTTTTAATTGTGGTGAAAGAGTAAAAGCGTGCAAAGAAAGGATAATTAAATCAGAATTTAACGAGCCAAAGAAAAATAAGTGTATCGAATCAGAAACCTGAAACTACGTCAGCCCCGTACGTTTACATAGCAATGTGGATAAAAAGTTGTATTGAAAAGAACAGAGTGCCTAAAATTCAATTATGAAAAAAGCTTTATTGAGGTAGCGCACTGTGTTTCAGGCGGAAACGTTTGCAGCGATGAAAGGACTGCGGTTCTCTGTACGACCGGAATTGAAGAATGAGAGAATTACGGTACTTTCTGATAGCGAAGCGATTAATTAGGCGATTGTGTCGCCCGTCAGAGTTTAAGGAGACCCTAAACGAACGGTGGCGTGGGTACCTGTACTCTGTGGAAGTGAAGGGCAGTGAAAGGGCAGAAGAGCTGGCGAAGCTGAACTCTAAATCTGTTAGACAAGGACCGGAACCGTTCATTATCGTGATCACTTTGTGACAAGGCGGTAAAGGACTGTACAATGTACAGTCCTTTACCGCCTTGTCACAAAGTACATGTACAGTGTACATGCTCAGAGGCTAACAAGCATTGGCACGCTTCTTCTTTCGTAACTATGTACGCGAACCAACCGACCAAAACTTTTTGTTCCAAACGTTGCTGTTGACCTCAGTAAACCAACTGACCAAAATTTTCTGTTTCAAACGTTGCTGTTGACCTCAGTAACGAACCAACTAACGAGACTTTTTTGCACCCAAACTTTACCGCTGACCTTCTTCACGAACCAACCAACCAAAAACTTTTCTGCATTCAAACGTTGCTTCTCTATTTTTCTAGCAGCGATGACCAATCCAAAAAACTTTTTCGATTCCAAAGTTCCTTAATGAACGTCATTTAACCTCACTTTTCGAACCACGGAAAACAAAATTTTTCGTTGTTTTCCAAAACTAAATGTTTCCAACCCAAGCCTCCAACTTTCTTTCTGACCTGTTGCCCAATATTAATTTGGATGACTTTTATTTCCGTAGATTTACTCGGATTTCTTTTTGCCACATGTGACCTCTTTTCACATCAAACACACGATATTAACTTTTCACAAAAAAAAATCACTTTTCTGTAGCACTAATTTCCTTACTCGTTCACTCAATTTCTCTGCTATGATTTACCAAAACCAATTTATCAACAAATTCTAATTGATACTTCAATTTCTTTTTTGCGCTGACGAACAATTATCCGGCTCGAAGGACCAAGAATATTCTTCTCGGGTTGTGTGGACTGTATGATCGGCGTGAGTGAACGAGTCGGAGGTTAAACTGATCCGTCAGATGCGACGACATCTGATGGAAAGGTTTTACATAGGCTTTTTGGTTCTAAAACTAATGCAACAATTTGAATGTTGGCACTAACATGTTCTTAACAAGACAGGCTCACTAGCCAAATTCTCGTCAGACCAACTTCTTTTTATCATCTTGAGGAGTAGTTTTTCTGGCAGATAATTTGACGTAGGTCAACGTTTGTGAAGAACGTTTTTCGAAAAAATTGGGTCTTAATGCCTGGCACGCGAGTTTTGTTCTTCTATTCTAAAGCGTAAGCTAGAACAAGACAAACTATATTTGTCTCACTCTAACACACGCTTTAGAATAGAAGAACAGAAGTCGCGTGCCGGGTATCAAGACCCAATTTTTTCGGAAAACGTTCTTAACAAACGTTCACCTGTGTTGCCAGAAAAACTGCTTCCCAAGATGAAAGAGATAAGTTGGTCTGACAAGAGTTTGGCTAAGGTTCACACTCAAAGAGATTCTTCCAGTGGTCGATCGTGGTTAGAAGAAGAAACTGTTGCAGATGGACCGGGATCGAATAAGAAGATCACCGAACACTACGCCCTAATAATTTATAACACTCACCACAAAAGGAGCTTCGGCTCTAGGACAAAATAACACCAGCACAAAATATCTCATCGAAAATAACTCGTCATTCTCAAACATATTATTAGTTAGTTACAAAGGAAAAATAGTACAGAATTGAACTTTTAAAAGTACTAATATCTACTGATAGTACAATAAATCATTTAAATTGGAAATCAGTTGAGTGTTTTGGGTGTTACATCCTTGAGCAGACCTAAATCGGCCAATTTGGCTATACACAATAGTGGCTGATTTATCAGCAGTAAAAAAAAACACCCGAAATTCGAAAAGAATTGTAATTCGGATAAGTTTTTTAGTTGAAATTTGGTTCAACTTCAAAAAATTCATTTTTTTGGTGAATCGATATTATACACTTGCAACATTTTTATGGAATATCGAGGGGCAGATAAACGTAAATTTAAGTGCAAAAGAATTTCTTTTGATTTACCAAAATTTGAAATTGTAATGATTTTCAGATGATTTTCTTGTTTTTCTAAAAGATTTTCTTGAATTTTGAATGATTTTCATTGATTTAAATGGATTTTCCGGGATTTTTGAGGATTTCCCTTGATCCCCCCAGATTTTCCAAATGATTTTCTTTCCAGTACAAAAGGATTTCCCACGCTTATCTGCCCTTCGTGAAATATCTCGAAAATATCAAGTCTAAACGAATTATTTAGTAACATAGTCAACAAAGTCACACGTGGTGATTGTACAAAATACAGAAGAACAAAATCCCGAATTGCAAAAAGGAAGACAAAATTAGGAAGCATCGAAATCTGGAAGCTTCAAAATCAGGAAGCTTCAAAATCAGGAAGCATCAAAATCAGGAAGCGTCAAAAGCCTCCAAAACACTGAAGCCTCGAAATACGTAATGACAGAAAAATTCCAGATTTTTTCCTGACTTTTCAAAAAAAAAAATCCGAAAAACTCAAAATAAGGAAGACTTAAGATCCGGAAATTTGAAATAGGAAAGAATGATTCGTAAAAAATTTAAAAATCCGAAAGTTGCGCATTAAATGTATGTTTGCCCCCTATGAAAACCACGCATTATACTAGACACGAGAAAAAATTAGGGGCAGCCTACGAATCACTGAAGACAGTTTCCCAAACAGATTTTGCTGCTTGTCTAAAAAATCTGAAAATTCAGTCTTGAACATCGAGCCTCCCCAATCTGTTATTGAAAGATTGAAACCATGCTACGAATAATTTTTTTAACAGTTGCGTAAAATTCAAGGCAAAATACTTTAGCTCCATAGCGAAGCGTAAGAAAAATATTTTGGCCTTCAGGGTGATTTGTGAAAATGTTGTCAAAGTCCGATACTTTTACGGTACCTAATGTCATGTTAAGTTTGGGTACTCAAAGCTGCTTACGTTATTACGTTACTACGTCATCTTGTGAAATCTGTACGACTCGTAAAAAGCAGTCAGTTTGAAAAAGAAAGGTAAAAAGGGAAAGAAAAACATGTAACAGCCATCAAAAATAAGTGAGAATTGAATTGCAGGAGAAAAAAGTCGATTGATTTCGCGTGATATAGTTATTTATCACAGCAACAGTTCACAAAACATTAATTTTCAATGGTTGAATATCAAGTGCTTGTTGTAGGAACTAAATTGGAGTAGTAACTCGACCCGTCGCGTTGTAACTCACTTGGCCACTCGCCCTTCTGTTAAACCCTCTGTACAACCGTCGCGTCGTAAAGGTATTAGTCAGAAATCATGTTGATACTTCAGGATGAAATTGTGATCTCGAAGGTATAATAGGCTTTTGTGTAACGTGGAAAACACTTTCCCGAATATGTCGTTATAAAACATTTTTTTCTTAGAGGAATAAGTTTTTGAAATACTTCTTGATGTTAACATGGTCTGAAATTTGTAGTTAACTTGCGATCAACTCATTGGCCTTTCAAGTTCTCTGTTGCCAAGGACAAAGAAATCAGGAGGTAGGAGCTTGAGTGAATTATCTGTGTGTCAATCGATTGTCTATAATTCCCTCTGAATTGCTTCGATAAAGATCAGCAATTTCTCAAAGTTGCCGCATATGTGTAAACGTTGGACATGATCCAGGAATCGCTTCGGATCAGTCTAACGCATGTTCATCACTAGCATTAACAATATCATCTTATCGAAATCGATAATCAAATCGCAGGTAATTTTCATACAATAAAAATCAAAAACATATTAATTCAGACTAATTATATTATATAAAAATCCTTTTTTTTCAACGGGAGAACTTGTTATCGAATTTGTTAGGTAGCACTTTACTAATAAAAAAAATGCCAGACTACGGTCACAAATTAGTTAATGTGTCAGCCTCTATGGTTTTTCTAGACGCCCACCATGAAATTGATGCAATCTTTTATTTCTTTTCCAGTGGTCATTAACAGTATTTAAAATTCATTTTAGACGATTTTTTTTCGTTTTTAGTTATTTTAAGAGAAACAGAGGAATCAGATTATAATAAAACGATTTTAAATTAGAATTTTTAAGTTTTTTTTCTGTTTTTATTAACCATAGAGCTTCTTTTTCTTAATTTTCAGAAATTAATGCGAGTTTTTTTGTTTTTATTTTTCGCATAAATTTAAAATATGGCAGCAATTTGTTGCAATATTTTCTCGATGAGGTCATTTTTTAATACAATTATTTTTTACATTTCGGCTCTGATAATACCATTTCTTTTGATTTATTTTTTCTTTGTTTCTTTATTAAGCGACAAAGTATCATACAACAATAAGGCCGCATTTTTAGTAAAGGATCCACGCAAATACGTACGGTGTTTCAAACGTAGGAATGACCTATACATGGACAAAAATGTTCATTAGAATAAGATTTATGAAAGGCGGCCCATTAGCCCAAGGTGAGTGGCACTTCACAACATCCCCTTTCGACTATCTTTCTTGGAAAATTGTTTTTTGAAAATCGATTAAAATGTATTTTATTCGAATAACACGATATTCAGACAAACAAACGGACAAATTTTTTTGCTCACGGGTCGTATTTCTATTTATTACTAACGTCTTGTGGTAAGGCTAAAGGGATACAGGACTGTACTAATACGCAAGAGAGATTGGTTGACCTTTGTTATATTTGGAGGTCAGTTTCCTATCCTTGTTTGAACATTTGGCTGGCAACAATTTACAACTTTCTTCCTTGAGAACTTAACCTTATTCAGTCTCAGTCTCTTACGGACACATTTTATGAAAAAGATGGCCACAAAGGAAATGTCAAGCTCATTTTATTACCATAATTAAGGTTATTGTCATATTAGAGAGTTTGGGCAAATCCACTTATTGCTAAATTTACAACAGATGCTTATAGCTATAAGTTATAAGCTACAAGTTATAAATTTTCAAACTGATCAGTGCTATTTCTTATCAGTTTTGAAACTGATCAGTAATGATGCGTATCAGTTTTAAAACTGATCAGTACTGTTCCGGATCAGTTCCAAAAATGATGAGTATTGATACGGATCAGTACTAATCGATTTCAAAACTGATACGGATAAGTACTGATCAAATTCAAAACTGATAGGGATCAGTGCTTGTCAATTTAAAAACTGATATGGACCAGTACTGATCAGTTTTAAAACTGATCTGGATCAGTACTGATCAGTTTTAAAATTGGTAGACATCAGTACTGATCAGTTTGAAAACTGATAGGCATCTGTACTGATCAGTTTCAAAACTTAGAACTTATAAAAATTTATAACTTAAAACGTAAACTTATCAAACTACACTCGCGGAAAAGTGAAAACCGACACATTTTTGCTTTTGTAATTACTTGAGTTTGTGAATTTTTGCATGTATTTTTATATGGAGAAACCACAAAACACAAAAATGTGTCGGTTTTCACATTTCCGTGAGTGTACAACTTGTAGCTTATAACTTATGACGTAGACTTATAGCTTATAACGTAGGCTTATAGCTTATAACGCAAACATATATCAACTTATGTATATGTTACAAATATAGCGATAAGTCGATTTGCCCAAACTCTTTATTAAAGTTATTTTATGCAGACGGTCCCAGAACTTTGACTGAATATTTTTAAAGAAAGCAATTTGCTTTCGTTGTTTCAATTGGGTATATGTAATACGCACAACTGGTTGATACAGAGCATTCCATTTTCCGAACAGAACGAGCTTTCTGTTTCTGCATTGCATTAGCACAGTTGATCTGAGGGGATAGCTTTTGTGTAAGCTTTTTGTTGAATTTGTTATAACGAAGTGAAACGCTCTATTGTATGATAAAGTCGATAAAGGCAGAGACACCCACTTTTGTCAATAGACGCAGCGATACATTTTGATGAAATAATAGTATATTACATGACGAGAATGGATTTAGGCCCCGATGGTGAACAAGTCTTTCTTTCTTTATTGACATTACATGCATAAGGACTTACAACCTTTTAATTTACATAAAACACCGTTAAAAAACCGCGTACAAATATATGACAAGCACAGCTCTGTTAAAAATTAGATTTACAAAGGAATTAGTCATAGTAATTTGAAAATTGCATCAATTGATCAATTATCATCGATATAGTTTAGGCATCACCATTGACTTATAGACGAATAAGCGCTTTATGGGCGCTGGAACTCAAATTATAATGCTGTAAGAGGGTGGAGCGCAGCGTGTTATATACTATTTTAAGCGGAGATGGACAAAAAGTCAGATTCCGAACAAAACACATATGGAAATAACTGACAGAAGTTGATTCCCTAGGTGCAGTGAAGTGTAGCTAGGTGCAGTGAGGTTTAGCTAGGTGCAGTGAGGTGTAGCTAGGTGCATCGCCGTGCAGTAAGGTGCATCGCCGTGCAGTAAGGTGCATCGCCGTGCAGTAAGGTGCATCGCCGTACAGTAAAGTGCACCGCCGTACAGTAAGGTGCATCGCCGTACAGTAAGGTGCATCGTCGTGTAGTAAGGTGCATCGCCGTACAGTAAGGTGCATCGCCGTGTAGTAAGGTGCATCGTCGTACAGTAAGGTGCATCGCCGTGACAAGTGGGGAATAAAGTATGAAAATGATTGACAGGTGGGAAAAAAGTAGGGAAATATTTGATAGGTGGGAATAAGACAGGTAAACAATTGACAGGCGGGAAATAAAGTAGGAAAATAAGTGACAGGTTGGAAATAAAGTAGGGAAATATTTGAGAGGTTGGAAATAAAGTAAGGATTTATTGATGGGGGAATTTTCTCAACTTTACCGATTTAAATAAAACTTCAGGTTAAGACGTCTATTAACTGTATATTTTTACATCATTAGCAATGGCAACATATAAATCAGTCAGGAACTGAACAGAACCCGAAGTTTTAGTTAAATCGGTTTTTGATCGAAAAGTTGAGAAAATTCCCCAATCAATTTTTGTCACGATCAAGGAAAATTTTCCAAAAAATCCTAGGGAAAAAGTGTAAAAAGTGAGTTATTTCTGGGTCTGAATTCTGTGAGGAAATCTGACGATTTTTGTGAGTCTGCGCATAAATAGCATATTTCAACATAGCCCAATACACACGAGATGTGTACGTACGCGCGAGCGAAGTCCAAGCGAAAAGTACACATCGAGTGTGTAGTGGGGTATTTTGAAAGATATTTTGTAAGGGTTTGCGGCAAGGTGTCGTTCTCCAACTATACAGCATCTTTTGATCTGATATTTTTTTTCTTGGATTCAGGAAACATCTGGAAATATCCGTACCGTTTCGGATTTTCGTCGGATTTTTGCCTTAAAGTGAATAAATTCATCAAAGTGTGGAAATTCCCTATGGAGCACATTAGGAGTAACCTAGAGTTCATAACTACGATTGTATTTCTCAACTTTGAAACATTTTTATAATACTTTGTCTTCTTTTACAATAGATTAGAAGTCTAGTATAAAAAAAATGGGTTTCGAGACCTTTGACAGTTATAGTGGGTTACCCATAACATATGGCTATAACGTCAATTTTTCGGAAACCTCGACTTTGAGGAATTTATTCACTTTTAAGAAAAAATCCAACAAAAATCCAAAGCGGTACGGATATTTCCTGAAGTTTCCTGAATCCAAGAAAAAAATAATGAGATCAAAAGATGCTGTTTATCCGGAGAACCGCAATTTGCCGCAAATCCTTACAAATATCTCTCAGTGCGTGGGAAGCAACTTTTCGTCCCAAGTGATGGGAAAATATTTGCCGTCACAACCAAAACACTCTCACGTATACAGAAAAAGTATTTCATTATATTAATTGAAGTATTTTAGGTCTGTCCAGTCTGGACGTCATTTATGGACAGTCCCGTGGATGAGCGTTCATAAGTGACGTCTGCGTTTGGGGGGAGGGGTCTACGAAAACATACTCTTCATACAAAAAATGTTTAGTTGTATGGAACATTGCCGACTAGAGGGAGGGAGGGGGTCCAAAAACCTGTAAAAATGCAGACGACGGACGGTCGTGTGCTTATAAATTTACTTGTTATCAAGTTTCAGCTGTTTTCAAGGTTTTTCATACAAAAAATACACTGAAAAAAGAGATAATGTCGATAATGTTGAAAACAGCATAACCAGTAAATTTAAAAGCACATGCTTGTGTATGAACGCTCCCTTAGATACAAGGTTTGTATGTGTGCGAAATTTTGAACTGAAAATTTTGTACTAACTTAAGCCTCGTTTCAATTGTCATGTTCTAAATATGAATAAATTAGGAGACATTTGGTCTGGACCATATTAAAGTAGAAGTTTATGTTTCAGTAGTAGAAGTTAAGTTCAGGTGAACCTTTATGGTAACTTGAAATCTTGAACTATCAGAGAAAGAGATTATTATTTTTTGGCCAACTGGTATATGCTTTAACATAAATGCCGCCTTTCAGGTAGATCCACCTACACTCCAGTTAAACAACTAATGGATTCGGAAGCATATTTGAATAAGTTATTATGAACAAACACAATATTAATTCAGTGGTTTAGTTAAGTTATTACTCGATCAGATTTGCTAATATATCTTAATCACAATCAACAACTTATTCGTTGTAAGACATCTTTCTTTTCTTATTTTGTTATAAATTTTCTGAAAGACCTACATGGTTGTTGGCCATTCGATGTTAGTTCATTAACACCTGCTGTGTAACATTCTTATTACGAAAATGTTAACATGGGGCACACATAATTGTTATTAATGCTAACAAAAGGTGACTTATGCTGCTGTTAGGATTTTTTTCTTACTTTTTTATTTCCTAAATCCACTGTCATGATAAATTGTTTAAGGTTACAATGACTTCGGAGAGGGTGTGGATGTATATGTTCGAAATAAAAATGAGAAAAAGGTACGGATTATAATTTATGTACGTCTTAATTTAATTTATTTTTAATGATACCACAGTTCACCTTTTTTTTTTTTTTGCTTTTGGATCATTCCAACCGTGTAGAGAACTCCGAAATGATATCATCATTTAAAAATGTTTTCCATGGAAACCGTGCCAACGTATAATTAATAAATTGTTTCGGACCGATTCTAAACGTACCTCAATCAAATAGATTAGTACAAAAAAGTGTGTTATACACACAAGATTTTATTGTTCCCACATACAGCAAAAGTGCAAGTAATTTTGCCTCATTTAATGCTACTTAAGGGTATTTCTATCACACTATCTACACGATCAGTGATGAGACTTTATATTGTTATATTAACGCCACAAAGTCACACAATTTAATCGAATAGTTCCATCAGAATGCATAACATGATAATTATATTAGTGTCGATTATCAGCTTTAATTGTTTATCGGTTCATCTGTTTCAGATATGTAGGAAATTACAAGGATTAGGATGAGATTTCTGACAGCTACTTCTTAACTGAATCTGCAGTATGCAATGACTATGATTTGTAAAAAAAAATCAAGATTGGTATCTTTACACGTTGAACATTCACTCATAACTATAGAGTTTTTGTGTTACGCTTCGAAAGTGATCGGTAATTTGATAAGATTTTTTTTTTGTTTTGTTAAAGAGTAGTGAAGTTCCATTCGGGCAGAAAGCCCATGACGAATTTGTTTTCATTTGATTGAATGTTACTTTATGTAACACTTGAGATGCCAGTGATGTGGCGCCAAATCAATTAGTTTACAATATCGATAATGCCACGTTTTCTTGATGACTTTTCACACTGAGACATTAAAATTTTAAATTTAATTTTGTTCGTTTTATAATCTTTTGTGAGTGAAAAAACCTTTAATTTATGTCGTTGCGAAAATGGAACATTTTCGCGCTGCTTTTGGTTTCGAACAAGTAGACTTTTCGTAACTAGAAAATCAGCATTCGTCATTAGTTGTAAAAACAAAGCTATCGTCACTACTTTGAGTTCCGCTTCCACAAATAAATTGCGCTAAACTTAGTATGCAATACATTCATCGCGCAGCTCGTTGCATGAATTACTAATTTTTGGCTGCCGAAAAAAATTGGCAAGCTATAGAGGACACACGAAGCATACAATTCCAACAATTTGAACAAAGATACCTGATGAATAGGGGTGCAGCGTTTTAGAAAAATTATTTTATTTTCAAAAGCCTTCTCCCTACGAATGTCGGGCAACTCAGCCTGATCATTTTATGTAAGAACATTTTTTTTTTTTAAATTGCGATCTTCAATGGCCGCAGACCCAAAGTTTGGCTTCACGATGGTCACTGCAAAAAAAAAAAAATTTCATAAAAAAGTACGAAAACTTTGAGGAATTACTTGTGGGTATGGTAAAAAAGAATAGTCTTAATGCGTAAAATGCATAAAAAAAAGTTTCCCTCAAAGTTTTCGTACTTTTTTATGAAAAATTTGTTTTCTTCAGTGACCATTAGGAAGCCAAACTTTGGGTCTGCGGCCATTGAAGATCGCAATTTAAAAAAAAAGTTCTCCCATAAAATTATCAGACTGAGTTGCCCGACATTCGTATGGAGCTGTGTTCCTCACCTAAATATCATTTACTCACACACTCATAATCATGTATTATATCATCACAACAAAAACCCTTTTAAAAGGGAAATGTGACGCAAGTCCTTCTTCCTCCTTCCAAAACAACTGATATCAATTTGGGGTGACGCTTAAAGCTTTGAAACGCAAAAATTCTTTTGGAATGTTTTCAT
>CM055403.1:152976098-152994569 GCA_029228625.1 Pseudolycoriella hygida | reverse complement strand
GTCACAAATGCCCGACCCCCCAATGTTATAGTTTTTCTGTTCTTTCAGCTTTCACAACGCAAAAATTTGTCATTATGTATGGCGTATTTTTGAACAGGAAATCAAGTTTTTGCGTATGACAGCTGAAAGCGTAGAAAAATTATTACATTGGTAGGTCCGGAATTTGTGACGCATTTTTTTAATCAAAAATGAAAACATTCCAAAAGAATTTTTGCGTTTCAAAGCTCCCCCAAATGGGGGGATAGAACAACTTTTCGACATCAAAAAATGCATGTTGGTCGAGTTATTGATGATTTTAATTTGATGGCAACACTGAAAAAACGCGACATACTTTATGAACAATCCCTTACCTAAGTTGGCAATGAAATATTATCCCAAATTTTGCATTATAGTTAATCAACAAATTCTGCTATAACGTCAAATGCTGAACGCTAAGTTGCTGTAAATGTTGTCGCTAATTTGAAAATTTAGTTTTTGGCCGAAGCCCATTCTTTGAATGTGTACGCATTTTCCCTAGAATAAAATAATTTTTTAGCTACTTCTAACAGTTAGCTTTGAAACTCAATGATTGTTTCACACCCCCACCAACGACTTTGTGTACAACAAAAACTCGCTATCTTCTTCTGAGTGGGTCTCAGCTATAAAACTCAGCACGAATTATGCCAACCTGAGTGGAGTCCCAGGTGTTACAAGCAATTCCCACCTCTGTCGTAAATGTGGCAAAGAGAATGAAACTATACCCCACGTTACCAGAAGCTGCTCATATAACAACCTGTTGATTACCTCAAGGCATCACAGCATTAAACACAAGTTAACCCTTAATACAAGGAAAAATACACCGAATCCTTTGGAGATAGGGATTGGCACGTCCGTGGTTCGAGGACATATTTCTGCTGCCCATTAAATTTTCCTTTGTCCTTTCCTAACCATCGAAAGAAACAAAAAAAAAGTGGCGCCGATCGGATTTGAACCGCTGACGCTAGCCAGTCCAAGCGAATTTTCTCATATATTTCGTTGAAAGACATTTTTAGTCCTTCACTCGTATGAAAATTTAATGGGCAGTAGAAATATGTACTCACTTTGTCCTTTCTTGATCATCGACAAAAACTATTAAAAAAATTTTCGGTGATCGGATTTCAAGCGATTTTCTAGTTTGGAAGTTTTCGAAGAGCTTTTAGTATTTTTTTAGTACACTCTATTTTCTAGTTATCTACGCCATTATGCAATTTTTGGATTTCACATACGCAAAGGACAAATTGAGGACATATTGTTGAATTAGAAAATACAAGAGTCAGAACGTTCCTATGGTCATATTTAAATAGAGGTTTTAGTACCAGTCCAAGAAAATAATCCTTTAAAGTCTTGTTTGAGGAAATGTTTTGAAAATTTTGAATGTATATTCTGAAAAGACAAATTGAGGACAAATTTTTACTGTACTTAACTTTTTAGTACAAAACATTTTAAAATTTAGTAACACACTTTTACACTATCGAAGTGTCAGTACACTAATTTGAAAGTGTCAAGAATTTAGGACAAATTGAGGACAAATTAATGGCATCACCAATTTTGCTCAAATTTTTATCGTTTTCAAAAAAGCGATTTTGAGCTTTTTGGCGTTTTAGTAAACCTCTATATTTCGGACCCCAAGGTAGGACAATTTTTTTTTTGTTTCGGACGCATAGGACAAATTGAGGACAAATTATTAATAGCAGCGCCATTTATTAAGCGAATACGAAGTTATGGGCCCCGGAAGTATTTTGTGAATAAGCCTGTATGTCAAGAGAGAGGAGTAGAACCTTTTTCGTTAAATTTGTTGGCCAAATTCTCATAGGCTTTCAATGGGGAACCGTGGAGGCTACTTTTAACTTAACCTCATCTTAATATGGGAAAGTAGCCATCATGACTTTTGTATGTTTATTAACCTTATTATGTCGTGTCGATGACAACGCTGGTTGCAATGCATTTAAAAATCGAAGTAAAAAACAACATTTCTTCGTTTGACTTTACCATGACAAGCAATTTTACGAAATTTGGCCCTGAAGATTTATTAGATAGTTGAAATCTTAAAAAAAATGCCATGCACTGAAAATGGAGAAAGGACAAAGGAGGGAATGGCCAACATCCCCAAAAAAATCCTATTGAAAACAAACACATTTTCATTTTTCCCTATATGAAACCTATTCTCCTATACTATATTGTGCGCCAATTCTATTGGCTCAATAGTCTCTTTATTATAATGTGTCGAATGGCACCTGGTCTGAATAGCATCAGTATAATAATGGCACTGTTGGCACACGATGCCGTTAGCAACCATATGGCATGTCAATAAACTACTACTACTAATAATAATAATGATCTGCCATAGAGACTAGACAATTCATCATCAAACTGCTTAATATGTGGAAATACTATCCTTACCACTAGCTTAGAAGAAGCTTAAACAAAACCTGCATGAAGTGAACGCAGATAGAATTCTTTAATTAACGATTGTGTGCTTCTAGTTTAACCGAACTAATCAATTACTCTTATAGCAAATTTATTTGCGAACCTTACATTTAGAACACAGAAAGAAATTGTGTTGCCTTTGTATTGTATTGCTTTATGGACGATTATTCAATATTAAAACAAATAAATCGTGGCAGGCAGTCTTTTTCATTGGTAAATTATAACAAAACATTAATGTGGTTATAAAAACGCTCAAATAATAGATATTCTGTTTAGCTTTAATGCGAAAACTTCATCAAAAGCATGAACCTCACATTTAGTTACATACTTTAATGTTTTTTATTGAAGTTATGTGTGGGAAAATATTTTTATTGAAACGGAAAACAACAAAAAAATCAGACAGAATGAGCAACGGTCATCATAACAAGAAAGATAAATAAATAAATTGCTTCAAACAAACAATTTTCCATGGTTACAATAAAACGAAGATATTATTTTTTGTTTAAACAATTTTAAGAAGATATGACTCTTCAAATTCACATAAATTCTTTAATGAACGAATAACCCAACAAGAATGTCATATAAAAGTATATAAGAAATTAAAGTGCATCCATTGCCTTTATATACAACGAACGGTTAGAACATCATTCTTATTTGTTGTTTGATGAAATTCCTTGCTGGGTTATACACCGAATTCTTTGATGCATTACTAACGGAGGACGATATGATAGAGACTAATGATTTCTCTTCTTCGTTTTTTTTGTGTAGGAGGCGTACCCACTTTTGGAATTCAACTCTCTCGGGGAATACTCTCATACGAAATGTAAATATGGGTGGAGTCTACTTGTTGTTGATAACGAAAATTACTAATTTTTTTTGGTTATTTAATTGCTAAACAAACACTTTCCGATTATCAGAATCGGGTGTGAGATTCTATTTATTGACTCTGTTATCTTTGTTCTTCAATACATTTTCCATTGTGATACGCAATTAACTCATTGTGGAAACAATAGAGGAATTTGTTGGTTGCGCTGAAATACTTAAGGAATGAAATAATGTTTGTTGTGTTTGTTCAACAAAATATGTTTGAATAAACTTTGGAACTATTACGGATGTAGTTATGGAACAAGAGAAATCTTTGCTTAGAAGGAAATGACACATTTGGTGTTTTAATATTCTAGACGTGACGACTATGCAAAGAGTGTTTTTTCTATCAAAGAATCCCTTTAGTTTTGTTACGTTAAGTTAGGTTAAAATCATGTGCTGTCGTTTGTTGGATGATATTTTGTGTTAGTAGTCTGTCGTGGACTATGCTTGTTAACAGACGATATTATTCTCTTCAACGACGGTGACCGTAAACATTCAATTCACACCAAAAGCGTTTTTCGACAGGGAACTTTGCGAGCTTTGGACTTCTGAGACACTTGGTATTTTTACAACTTAATTAAACTTGACTTGAAATTCCAAGTGCCCGCCCGGGGAAGACGGGGAAGAAATCACATCCACTTGCCAAATAAAGTAATTTGGAGTTATGCTAGGCAACCACAGAAATTTTAATAGTCATGTGGACTACACGTGCGAAAAGGGGTAAAATTTTACTTTAGAGGGTTGGTGGCGGAAGGGGTGGAGGGAAGTGTGGGAGTCAGGGGTCAACCTCCCCAACAATAATATATTGTTAATAGGTGGCGCTCACATCAGGTTAAGTAGTAGGAGCCGTTTGAATTTATGAGTTAGTGGTATTAGTACATGACAAAAAATGCATTATTGGGGGGTTGAAGAGCACAAATACATCCCTGCAATTGGTTAAAAGTGGATTTTAGCGCTTTAACTGTGGAAATATTAAGTAACAATGGAATTTTAGCGCTGTGATTGTGAAGTTATGATGGAAACTTGTAATTAGACATTGGATTTTAGCGCTCTAATTATGCAAATATGAAGTATGAATGAAATAATTTCGAGTTTGAGCGCTTTAATTTTGTAAGCATCTGCTAAGTATGGACTTACCCAGGATACGCCACGAGGAGGCTGCTTACGTGTATTTCATTGGCCCTGAAAAGGGCCATTCACCAATTCACCATACCGAGCGAGGACCCTCGGTTCGTCGCTCCCGAAGTATTTATTGACTCCAAACCCCCTCATCGTATCTGTCATAGCCGGGACGATGCCCAAATGCATAACGCTTACGGATGACAGTGAATGTCATAGAAAAAAGAGAAGAGAGAGTCAAACTATAAAAGCATTTAGGACGCTATTACGAGCCGAGTCATTGAAACAGTGGCAGCAAGAGTGGGTCTCCACGGACAAGGGAAGGTTGTCCCATGGACTCATACCAAAGTAACGACATGAGTAGAGAGGAAACAAGGAGAGGTTAATTTCCAACTGATACAGTTTCTGTCGGGTTACGGGGGCTTCAGGAAATACCAACACAGGTTTAAATTCGCGGAATCACCTTTCGCCCGACATTCGAGAGAATAAGAGACTGCGAAGCACGTATTATTTGTCTGCCCCGCTTCGAACAAGAGCGAGGTGAGCTGATGACGGCGAGTAGGTCAGGGGTAAATGCCGAAAACATAATATCGGAGATGTGCCGTGATGGTGTGGAAAGTAGCGAATAATGTAGTTGCAAAATAATGGAGAAGCTGCAAAGTGCATGAAGAGAGTTGATCTGAGAGGATAGGTGCGAAAGCAAAGCCTCTCTCCGAGGTAATGCTGTGAGGCGGTTCCGGGGAGAAGAGAGCATGAAGAGTAAGGAAGGAGGTTTTAGTAAGTAGGTCATTGAAGAATGGAATCCAACACTACCCTGGTCCAGGAGGACCGGATGTCTATGAAATTTCCTCACCCTCACAAAAAAAGGTGTATCAAGGTGCACTTAGATGTATCAAGGTGCACCGAGGTGTAGTTTGGTGTACCGTGGTGCAGTGAGTTGCTGTTTTATATAATAAATTAACATAACTTCATAAATTAATTCTGTTTTATTTAGTTAAAATTATGAAAATTTAGAGTCGACCTATATGAGATGAGTGAGAGTGGTGAGAATAAAAACATACACAAAAGTCAAAGTGGTGCTATTCCAACAATGAACAATTGAGGTTGTGATTGATAGTTCATAGTTTTACTCGTCCTTATAAAATGGCGCGGGAAGTGACTATATATGATACATTTAAATGTTTGTATGGAGAATATTACAATTTTTGAGTAAAAAATTTGTACTCTGAATATTTTTACATTTATAGGTGTAAGTTTGGGATAATTTTGAGTAAAATTAGCGAACTACTTAGCTAAAAAAATATTTTGTTTAAAGTTGAAAACTTCAATCTTTAGATCCATTAAAAAATAAAAGAACTGCGACTTTCTTTTCCAAAATTTATTCTATCGTGATTTAAATACAAGCATAGAGATGAGCGTAGCCCGAAACTATAAAAAGCCCGACCCGAACTGTCTTTATCGGGTTCACGGGTTTCGGGTTTCGAAAATTTTAATCGGGTCGGGTTCGGGTTGAGTCCCGGTCTTTTATTTAAATTTCATATTTTGCAACGCTGATGTAAACATATCTAATAAACTCGTCTCAAACTACTCTAGATTTTCAGTTAGTACTAGATTGAGAATACTCATTTCATTGTTTATGAATAATCAGAATAGGCTTCTAGATTTCTCAGTTAGGGCCGACCATTTCTGATCGATGCACACAGATCAGTGAACCCTTTGTGATACCCAGTCATCATAAAAATCCTTTAAGAAGTCCTGCTAAGGACCTCTCCTCCACACGAAAACCCTGTCCACATCGCCGGCCTTATACAAGAGCCAGCAATCGATTGGACACCTCTTGAACAGTTGCACACCTGGCATATTACACGAGCTCCTACTTCACGTTCATGTGCAATCAGATGCTACCCTATTCAAGTAACTAGTCCTCGCCACAAGGCTGGTGGCTAGTCCAGTCCAGGTCTAACCTCACACCATAAACCGCAAAGCTTTCCCACTCGGGTCTCGACTTACACGGAACGAAGCCACGTGTCACCACTACTCTGCGGCCTGCTATCACTACTCTATCCGTCGGCCTTAGCCACCCTGTAGCCCAAAGATGCGCGCACATGGGAATAGTGCCTGCTAGCCCTATACAAGGTAAAGACTTCCGGTCCACAAGCTGGGCGTGCAAAACATAGTTCAGAGCAAACTCGACTGATTTACTTTGGAGCATAGTTGACAGTAAGAAACTGCTATTATATGCATGCCCATTGAAAACAATCGACGAGCAACTTATTCATGCAAAGCTGTGTTTCGTTGAAATGATTTGATGCGTTTCCAAATTACTTCAGCGCTTCGAAACATACCAGGAAGCGGTAGTTTGACTCCTGAACTTGAGTTACAGGTGCAAAGAAAATTGATAAGATTACCCGCGTTCACACGTTCACGGCAAGCAGTAAAACAAACGCTAGTCGGCCTTAGTATGCCTCTGCATTTGTATCCAAGTCAATGTTGATTGTTGATACAGCCAAATTAATTTTAGTAGAGCACTCCGGTTGCTTGTTTCTATGTGCAGACTGATTGCTCATTTTTTGACGAAGTGTTTGAGTGAAAACGAGAACAAAAAGGATGAATTTTCTGACGATTTTCAACCATTTAATGACACTCAATTCAAACTCAAAGCTAACATTTTGTCTCACAGCTTTACAGCGATGACATTGTATCGAAACAGTTCGGGTTTCGGGTTTCGAAAGATTTAATCGGGTCGGGTTCGGTCCGGGTCGGGTTTTGAAAAAAGGCCGACCCGCTCATCATATTGTGTTATGCTGTAAACTTGTATTGTAAACAGTGTATATAGCCGAATTGTTTTACAAACGCTGTACTCTCAGCTTTGACTTGGGTCAAAATGACTGAATCCATTCAGAAAAAATTTATAGTTCCTACTGTTGTATTTTATTAATGGTTTTGCAAATTTTCGTTCTAGTTTCTTTTCTTTTTGATTTGTTTTTATATCCTCTCTCGGATTATAATTTTTGAGTTTTTTGTGTTAGCTCAATCAAAACCGTTATTCTAAGCTGTATATGATTATTATCTGTAAGTATTTCATTACTGTAGATGATTAATTGGAAATAAATACTAAATAAATTACTGCTTTTGTTATGAATAGTTAAGTGAACATTAAGCGGGAGCTAATTAGAATCAATTTGTGGGTTGGACTCTAAACTTTCGCACAAGATAATTTTTGGACTACAATACTATCCAATCCGCACAATCATTTCACACTGGTTTTACTCGTATATTGCTCTCACATGTATACAATTTGTATAAAATGGCTCGTTATCAGTTTGATCACTTGTACTCTAATTCGAATTGCAATCACCGACTAATCATCACATGTGATAACATCTACACAATATATTTGTAAGAAATAGCAACGTTTTTTGCGATACACATTTTATTTTGCTAGATTTCGCTAGGTTTTAATTATACAAATTTTCTTTTCAACGTTCAATTGAACGTGTAAATCTGTCTGAAAAATCTACGCAATTCGATTTGAATAAATCGAAACAATTCGTTCTATGATCATTGCGATAACAGCAAATACTTATTTGCGTATATTGAATCGCCTGCAGAAAAGGAGTATTTCGAAATGAAAACAAAATCTAAGAATTCACATCGATTTTTTTATGATAACCTCAATCCACATATCTTGATGCGATATTATAATTACACGAATGTGATGATATTATGTTCAGCGAGTTAAGCTTGAAATAAGCTTTGGGCTATTAAGTTATTGTTTGTAATGATAGTATTATTACGTGATTATGAAACGCAGCTAGTGAGTTATTTTATGCTTTACAGAGAATATGTTTTTAAAATTGTTAGTGGGTGTTTATTGGTAAATTAAATTTAATTCGAATAAATTCAGAATAATTTTTACGTGCAATTATCTTAGGGGGTATTCCCTCCGTTAAATCATTGTTAAATTCCATAAAACTCAATGAGCCATTGAAATGGGTATTGGAAAGTCACTGAAAAAAGGAAAATTTTACTAAACTTCGGGCATGTAAGCTAGCCGCACGGTATGTATAGTTTCCGGCTCATATGTTAGTGTACATAAGAGACGGAAGTTAACTTGGCACATGTTTAAAACTTCCAATTTCAACATACGTCCCGCATGTAATGTTACTGCTAACATATCAGAACGTCGGAAATGTATAGTAACAACGCGTCAAGAATAGTTCATACAAAAGGTATATACCCGATAGCATGATTGGTAACGTCGCAGAGGGTCATGCGTTGAAGTTAAGCATTAAAGGTCACGGTTCAAATTTGGATGGGGGACCGCTTGAGTTAGAAAAAATCAAAATAAAAAAGTGGGAAAAAACCGTTGTAATTTTTTTTCTTTTGAATTCTGAGTGTGCTATAGCACGTACGTTTTTTTATCAGTGTAGCGATAGAGTGTCAAAAAATAGTTAAATTGATGACAAATCACGGATGAAAGATGCACAGAGGGATGGATGGAGATAAAGTAGCTATCGCTACTTAATAAATCATTGTAAATAAATTTCGTCAGAATGAATTGCCATACTTTCTAAATGAAGAACTGTGGCAAATTGAAATAATTGGAATTTGATGATCATTCTTTGAATTATGTTCAATAGTCATTTACCTTCGAGCTTAACGTATTTGACATTTTTCCGTGCTTCCTAATTTTCCACATGTGGTTCACTTCATTTAAATTCCCAATCCTTATCGGGAAATTCCGGTACAAACTATTCTCGTTCCGCGGGAATAGGGAATGCAAACCGAAGGCAAAATTGAAAAACCGGTTTTCGGTTTTTTAGGGCATTTTTATTATGGAAAACTTCATTTTAATAAACTTTTTTATTGAAATTTATACGCAGAACTCTATTCTAAGCGAAAAGTTGTTCTACGCTATGGCTCAAAAATTCGTAGATTTTTTATAAAATTAATTTTGTTATGATAATAACACGAGCACTGTACCCCCATTTGACAGCCGCTCAAAACTTGACTGAGGACGGAGGTCGTTTGTCGCCTCGATATGAAAAAAATTGTTTGATTTGCCCGGTAGCTAGAACTATTTTTCTGTCTACATAATTGATCAGTAAAATATCTTAAGTTTGCGTAAAATCGAACAACTGAGAGTGCCAATTCGTAGATTTTTTATTGGCGGCTGTCCGTTTCAGTGTTTAGACTAACTTATAAAAAAATCGGAGCGTTTTAGAGGCATATAGTAGAACAATTTTTTGCTCAGAATAATTTTTTTCGTCGATTAAAAATAACTTCTCTTGATCGCCAAACTCAATTGACCACAGCTATCGAAATGCTTTCTTTTAGAAAATGATAATTTGAATAAAATATTGTTTGATACTATGGCATAATCACAAAGTTTTATTTTTTTCTTCTTTATTCTTTCCATAACGAAAGGCATTTCACTCTACCACCATTCTTTTTTCGTATAATTTATGTTGATTATCTCACGAAAAGTGACCATTTTTGACAGGTACTTGATCATAAAAATTGAAAATTTTAAAAATAAAGACACTTATTTTACATCGCGTCGTGAAGGAATAAAATTGTTCTACAGCCATAGTCCATTGGTCATTGTTGGAATTGAGAAATGGGTTAGCTACTAATTTTTTCGAAGAGTCCGAAAAGTCTACCTTCAAATTGTGTTAGGTGAGCTTGGCTCACTGTTGAACCCTCTCGCTTATCACACTCATTATGACAGAAAAGTAACTTTTTTTTTTGCAAAAACCGAAAAAACAGAGAAAACCGGTTTTAAGAGAAAAAAACCGTCGGTTTTTTAGTGTTCAAAATTTTGCGGTTAACCGAAAAACCGGTTCGGTTTAAAACCGGGTTGCAGTCCCTACGCGGGAATTTGTATTTTGCTGCAACTCTTATGGACAATTGATGCTTGATGATGAGGTACGACTTTTCTTTTTTATAAAAGAAAAAAATGTGGAAATACCCTTTTGAAGAACGAACAAATTCAGTATTCAGAAATTCATTATGACGTAGGGTAAATGTGTAATGTATTTAGTATTAAACGAGTTGTCGAGCCGAACACATCTCTGTTTTATTACTCGAATACACAACATTTGGCTCAGTCGGTAATTTGAACAACGCTTACGAGCTGTATAAATTATTCACGGCGAATAAGAAGCTGTTTCGTTGGTAATTACTCAAATGCATAAATAGTGATATTCAATCTACGAACAAGGAGTTCAATCGGCAAATATTAAAGATCAACATTGGGTTGGTGAAACGTACATTATTGGAAATTTTCGTTCAAAGTCATCAAGAGGTCAAACGAGGCATCGTTGATTGTTTAGCATTCATTGTTAAGCAAATTCATCAAATAAGCGTTTGATTCTGAATATGCCGGGTGGAAATAAAAATAACGAAGAAGCTGAAAGCAAGAACCAACCGCTACCGGCAAAATTCGAAGCCGGTGAAAATTGGAATATCTACATAGCTAAGATGGAACAATATTTTTTGGCATACAACATCACGAACATTGAAAGAAAAAGAGCGATTTTGTTGGCGTCATTGTCATACGATGTATTCAGTACGCTCTCGGGCTTGTATTTTCCTGACAATGTAGCCGAAAAAATATACAAAGACATCTGCGAAATGATGAAAAACCATTTCTCGCCGGTGGTATCAATATTTGATGAACGATGTAAATTTTACGATGCAAAACAGAAACAGGGTGAATTGGTCACGGAGTTTGCTGCTCGTTTGAAAGGATTGACACGATATTGCAAATTCGACGAAAATTTCAAGGATGTGGTACGAGACAAATTCGTATGTGGGCTAGTGAAGGGTCCAGTGTATAACAAAGTCAGTGAATTGGAAGGTACGGCGTCATTAGAAGCGTGTATTGAGGCAGCTCTTAAAAAAGAGGTGGCTGTGCTCAACCGTTCCAATAATTCGGAGCCTATATACAACATCAGTCAAGGCGATACCAGAAAATGCACCTCGTGTGGGGCGACAAATCACAAGTTCAAACAATACAAATTCAAGGATTATTCGTGCAAGATATGTCGCATAAAGGGTCATTTGGCCAAAGTGTGCAAAAGATCGAATCACGAAAAGAAGTCCGAAAATAATTTTATCGAGCCTGGGTCCGACGACGACGATGTTCCCTTTGGATACATGGGATTGTATTAGCTGTCAATTATTTTTTTCTCTTTAAAAAAAAATGTAATGGGGAGTAGTGTAATGTATTTAGTATTAAACGAGTTGTCGAGCCGAACACATCTCTGTATTATTACTCGAATACACAACAAAATGCACCAGTCATCGGCCATGTAGTAGTCTCCGGCCAAGCCATAGTTTCACTAGTGACCGGCCACATTTGGTATTGAAATATGACCGGTAGCTGGTGCTGGCTGGAGACTACTACATGGCTGATAACTGGTGCAGTTACCCTACACACTCTCGCATTTTTCGTATTATCAAATTTTAAAAAAGCTTTCAAAAACAGAAAATTTTTGACTCATTTCGTACTTCCTCTAAATAGATTATAGTAGAATTCTTCTGATTTCAAAAATCGGACATCCTTAGGAAAAGCTTTGGAAAAAGAACAAAAGAAAGCTTTGCCGAACGAAGTCCATCTGAAGAATTCTGCTATCTGGAGTGCACAAAATGAATACAAAAAAGTATAATAAATAGAAAGCTTTTTTTGTTCCACATATCAATAGTTGATTCATTCCAATGATCAACTAGATTTTTAATTTTGTTTATAATGCGCACAACAAAACTTTATTCTAGCACTTCGAATATCAATAATGGTTCTCCATACTTGTTGAACCACATCTAACAATGAAATTTTTTGATGACGCTACTATCAAACGTTGGCACTCTTTATATTGAACTGTAATTAGGTATAGAAAATGAAGAGAATGTCGCCACATTGTTTGTCGGTGACTTTTTTTGACTATTGCCCGATGCAAAACCGATGCGAGCCATCATATTTATCCATATCAGCCTTTAAATTCAACGATTGCAATTAAGTACAAATTTCAAACGGTCATAAATAAAAAATAGGTTTTGCCTGCCCTTTAAATGAAATAGAAAATAAATATTATTTAGATTTGAAGGGACTTTCGAATTTCACAGATTTCACAGCACTAATTTGGGCTGTATAATGAAATTGAATAATTCGAAGAGTACACAAAAGAGCTCTGGAAAGAAAGAAGGGGAAGGCTGTTAAAAACAATGTAGCACTTCTTCGTTTCGTCTTCACTTGGTCGTCTGCTCTGTGCAACAAATACATCAAAAGGACCAGCTGAAGCAAAATCATAAATTGTAACGATTACTTTGAACTCGACTATTATAGGTTTTCTACAACTGCTATCAGGTAAACACACAGACACTCCCCTTAGAATCACACTAGGAAGTGAATTTCCCGATTCTGATAAGTTGACAGAAGGAACAGAAGAAAGACCAAATAAAAGATTTTTAACATAACATAACATAATTGACTATTCAAAAACTAATGACTTCAAAGCAATGAGTCCTACTTTCTTCCTTCTTGAAACACTCTGAAAATACGCACTGATCGCTGAAAAAAATAGATGCCAGAAAATTACGCAGTTTACGTGCCAACGGAAAAGGGCGAACTCGCGAAAGGAACCAAAGATTTTTGGGAGGGATAAACAGCTGCAGGCAGGCTAAAGAGTTCCTCGATGTACGACGATGTACACCACCAAGGACCTCTTAAACCTTAATAGGAAAAACTTAAAGTCGACAGTGGGAAGGCTTACGGGCCACAACACACTGAGATACCATCTAAACAAAATGGGACTCAGCAGTGTCCCGAACTGCAGAAGGTGCGGCGGTGTACCAGAAACAGCAAAGCATTTCCTGCTACACTGTCCAGGCCTCATGAACTTAAGGGTGAAGTGGTTTGGAGACTTTTACCTAACCTTTGAAGAATTTCGGAAGATACCGATAACTAACGTATCCTATTTCACCACAGGAAGCAACTGGCTCGACTAACCCCTTCATGGGGAATATTACAACAACACCACCACGCAACATACCATCACACAGCAAACGCACCAACACTACCATCACACAAAAGACAACACTGCACAGCAACAATAGTATCAGTAAACCATTTAAGCACACATACACACACATAACCTAGCCCTAACCCTAACAGGGTTCGGCACAATGGGCCCAATGAAGCTGGCCTAAGTGCTTCAATGTTTTCAATAGTTTCGATATGTTATTATTATTTCATTGTACCCTAAATAAAAATCAATCAATCAATCGATACGTGCCATCAATGTAAAAGATACTTCCTCCTTGGAGATATGAAAGGTGTGGGTGAAGGGAACAAACACTTTAGATTAGATGAGTGGGTCGAGAAGGCCTGAGCTATGCTGTTTCCTAGACACGATAGGATAATTCTTCACTTCTTACTTCTGATTATTTAGTAGGTTCGCTGAGAATCGCTTTCGAAAATAGAGTAGACAGTTGTAGAGTTTGTTGATGGGAGCATTTTAAGATAATAAGACTGCCATTTCTAAAAGTTCTACAGCTTTACTTTAAGCCATTTGCCCTAACGATAAAATATGGGTGCCATTTCATCAAAAAGTAAAGAAACCTGTCCTACCATTTAATTTTGTTGTTTATCTTACTGCACTTGAACGGCTGTAACGCCTTTATGCATGAAATTAGCTCATTACATTATGACTTTCTTTCACTCGATTTAAAAACACATCCCAAAAACCATATAAAACGAACCATAAATTCGTACTAAGTAGCGCCCCAGCTTGAGCTTGTAGAATTGAAGCAAACTCTAATGAATAAGATTGCGATTTGGGTTTCAGTAATGATCTGTGAAATCGTTGAAAATATATGATTGAAAAAGTATTGAGTCACAAGGAGTGGCTTTCCTATAACACATAATTGTAAATTAGCTTAAAACATGGGAAAAGCGTATTTTATTCATTAAAAAAATCATTTTAAATTTATTTAATGACCTTAAACATTAGGTACAGTTTGTTTCTGGGGGGTATACGAATGTTGGCTAAGTATCACCAGAATAGAAATTAATAAAATGTTTACCATGCTGTCAAAAATAATTTCCGTATCATTATCCGTTGAAATAAAATGCTTTTGATTAATTGAGAATAAAGTATTATAAATCGTGAGTTTTTATAAAAACTATTTCGACGGAAAAGTGCGGTCGATTCTAGTAGATGTAAAAGAACTTTATCACAGCAGCACGATCAAGGGCTCATTTTCTTCGCTTTAGCCATTGACTGAAGTGTAGAAGCTTAGAAAATCCTTGATCGACGAAACAGTACGTCTGTCTCAAGCAATTTGCTTACTTCTCCTGAACGGAGTCCCATGATAGGCTCTATCATGAGTGCTCTTGCTTGCTTAATTGCTTTGCTTATTTTAAACCTTTTTGGTTCTTTGCTTTCAGAATTAGTTGTACGAGTGTGGGAGGGGGGAACTGTGATTAGATTGTGAATTACATAGTTGAGTAATTGACGAATTTTGTCGACTTGCGAGTTGTAGTCTAAGGTACCTAGTGCAGAGGTTGGGTCTCGTAATGTAAGATGTAAGAAGTGCATGAGTGCAGGAAGATGAGGATGGGAAAGAAAAATGGGAAGGATGCACAGACCAAATTAGATGAATGAAGTGAAGTGAAGTGAAGTGAGTGAACGAGCTCCACTAAAACCATCATATTTTCATCGTGAAAATTATGAATGTATTGCACCCCCTTATTATAGTTGAGTTTTTTGTGTATGATACCTACTCTCGTAAACTTCGCTTTATGTACTGGGATTGTAAAGTCTTTACCGTCACAGTACCAGGTAGTGATTGTAAAGTCTTTACGGTCACAGGAACCAAGTAGTGATTGTAAAGTTTTTACGGTCACAGATACCTCTCACACCGTAAACACTTTACAATCGCTACTACCTTTAATATTCATTAATGACATTGTTATTATTGTTAATTGAGCTAACAATATCGTAAATTTTACTAACAATATTGTTTCTTGAACAGACAATATCATTTGTTGAACTAACAATGGTTGTGATGTTGCGCATATTTATACAAAATTGTTAGTGTTTTCAACTAACCGAACGCCAATGTGATAAAATGTACTACATAATTGGCGAAATAAGTGAGTCAAATGCACTTGTTCGAATGTATTCGTTCGTCTATATCCTCGTTTGAAAATCATACAACTCGTTCCGGCTTCGTCTCCACTCGTTTTACGAACATTCAAACTCGGATATATACTCACGCACAGATTCAAACTCGTGTTATAATGACTCACTTACTTCACCAAGTATGTAATAAACTATTACGGCGCGGCGCCTTGTCTTCTTGAGACCAATTCGTGCATAGTTCAGAATGGGTCAATTTCAAAAGATGTATCATTTCTTGAAGAATCCAAACAAATCCTTGTCCAGAAGATTTCTCGGACGAGACGATAGATTTTCTCTGACTAATTCGTATATATTCGGGACTTCGCCCGGGATATGGTTTTAAAAACTTGTAAAAATTGTTCGGTTACTTATACAGGAACGGAAAAGTGAAAACCGACAAGTTTCTGATTTGTATGGTAAATTCGTATGATAAATCAAAAACTTGTCGGTTTTCACTTTTCCGTTCCTGTACCATTATTGTTTTAAACTTCAAACAGTTATCTACATAATCAGTTTTTGAGCCAAGAATTGATCAGAAACTTTAAACTTGCTGGAAATTTGTCAAAACTTTGTCTTATAGCTTAAGAGATACACACAGAGTCACCTATTTTCAGTTCTGACCCATAATTACATACTAATATTTTTGTGCTAGAGCCGACCAACAGACCAACCCTGAGCTCTATGTTGGAGTCATCTATACTTGTAGTGGGCAACAATGCTCCGCTGAGTTTTCTTAACATCAATACAAATAGTAGATTATGCACCGCTGTCCAGGATGTTCTATTTTGACGATTTGGAGGTTATTTCCCGAGCCGAAGGCGAGAGAAATAATCCAAATCGTCAAAATAAACCATCCTGGACAGCGGTGCATATGCTATTTTATCTACCAAGAAAAGATATATCGAGAAAAACAATTTAGCCCTAGGGAGAAAAATGCGAGATTATCGTTCTAGGCAGATAAAACATATTTTTTAGGGTCAACCTTTAGGCCAGCCTATTTGCTAGGCACAGGCTTTGGATCGATACATCCAGGACAATAAAATTTTCCCCTATTTTCTCTTCAAGACAACACAAAAATCTCATCATTAAAGAAATATCCATGTGTGGTCTGGTCACCCTGATCGAAACTATGAAGTAGATTTTAAAACTTCTTTTGCCCAAGAATCAAAAAACAAATTACATTTACTATCGGTTTCATAGCATCAAAATCTAAAAACCCAAAAAAATTGACATCCGCCAAACTATTTGCTCTCAGAAAAATATGTTTGCAACGAATTTCTCATTTCTTTTGCTGTGTGTTTTCCTTTAATCCTAAGGAACTCATAACAGCGAAGCGTGGAAAAATTCCTCAATTCAAACCTTATATTAGCTATGGCGAACCTTCAGAGTAGTATGACTCACGAAAACTGGAAAATTTTCAAAAAACCGCTTTGGGCAAGCAATAGTTTATAGTGTTAATAGTTTTTATAAATTTTCTTTTTAAACAAGATGCTATAAATGATTGAATACGTCGATGAAAATAGGTCCACAGTTGAAAAACCTCACCCTACTGACCACACTACCTCATTGCACCTCATTACACTTCACTGCCTTTCACTGCACCTTGATACACCGAACTACACCTCACTGAAACTCACTACAACTTACTGTGCCTTGGTGGACCAGACTCCACCTTGAGGTGCAGTAAGGTGCATCAAGGTGCAGTAAGGTGCACCAAGGTGCAGTAATGTGCAGCAAGAGCAAGGGGCAGTGAGGTACGGTGAAATGCAGTGGGGTGCAGTAAGGTGTAGTGACGTTTTTTTTTTTTTATAAGGGTGAGGAAATCTTCATAGACACCCGGTCTTTCTGAACCAAGGTAGTGTTGGATTCCATTCTTTAATGACCTACCAACTAAAACCTCCTTCCTTAGTCTTCGTGCTCTCTTCTCCCCGGAACCGCCTCACAGCATTACTTCGGGGAGGAGCTGTGCTTTCGCACCTACTCTCTTAGATCAACTGCCAGTCTTCTTTGATCGTCTCTCCATGCAATTTGCAGCTTCGTCATTATTTTCGCAACTACATTATCCGCCACTATCCACACCTCCTCATCGCGGCACATCTCCGATATTATGTTTTCGGCACTTACATCTGGCCTACTCACAGTCAACAGCTCTCCTCGTTCTTGTTCGAAGCGGGGGCAGACGAATAACACGTGCTCCGCAGTCTCTTCCTGCCTATCGCATGTCGTGCAGAAAGGTGACTCCGTGAATCCAAACCTGTGCAGGTACTTCCTGAAGCATCCGTGACCAGACAGAAACTGTGTCAGGTGGAAATTAACCTCTCCATGTTTTCTCTGTACCCATGTCGTTATTTTTTGTATGAGTCTATGGGTCCACCTTCCCTTGTCCGAGGAGTCCCACTCTTGCTGCCACTGTCTCAGTGATTCGGCTCTTAATTTCGTCCTAACTGTTTTGGTAGTTTGACCCTCCATTCTCTTCTTTCTATGACATGCACTGTCTTCTGTCAGCGTTATGCATATGGGCATCGTCCCGGCTATAACACATACCGCTTCTAAGGATATTGTTCGATATGCGCTTGCTACTCTTATGCTTGCCAGCCTCTGGGCTCTATTAAGCCTTCTCCGATTCCTCTTCGTATCTAGCGCCGGTATCCACGCTGGTGCCCCGTAGCGCAATATCGATAGGGTGACACTTGCAAGGAGCCTCCTTTTGCTGCTGCGCGGTCCAAAGCCGTTTGGCATTATTCTGGCCAATGCTGCGGTGGCTTTCATTGCCTTTTCGCACGTGTAGTCCACATGGCTATAAAAATTTCTGCGGTCGTCCAGCACAACTCCAAGGTATTTTAATTGGCGA